>JAYKKI010000022.1:19900000-21132500 GCA_039881145.1 Druceiella hillmani
CGCCACCCGCTTTCCTCCCGCTGCTGTGAATTTCTAACCTTTTGAGATATAAAGATGAAAAAAAAACCTGTCAAAAACGAGTACACACACTATGAATGTTACGCACATATTTAGGCACTTATGAACATTTAAGAGTCTATAGTATTTCTATTGAGTTATTCATCAATATTATTTTTCCACAATGTTAATATATTGCCTATTACCGGAGTTTCAACGCCTAAATCTAATCATCTCGAAATAAACGCCATGATTGAACATGAAGTTGAGCTTGTTTTATACCATATTCGTCGACAATTCGCAATGTAGCAAAAACTAATAATTTTATAGAGTCAATATAATTGATAAAATTATCAAACCAAGAAATAAGCTCCGCTCGAGCTAAGTACGCCAATCGGGCGGGCGCATGCCTGCCCGAACGTGTTCCGTGTTACCACACCGTCCTGATTTGTCCGGGCAAATCCGGCTTTATGGCCTTCCATCTGGACTTTGTCAAGAATTGTTATTTGTGTGGATTTTTCGACTTCTGGAGGAAACGAAAAATTAAAAAGAATCATCAAAACGTTTATTTATAAAAGCTATATCACGACCACATTTTAACATATTATAACTAAATCAATCTAGTCCAATTTTGATATTGAACAACAACAAAGATAGCACAATATTGCACCAATACTTATTTAACATTATTATAATTCTGGTAATAAACAAAAATCTCAGTAGTTTATTTTAATAATGTTTTAATAGTTTTTATATCTTCAGCGACATAACAACTATATCATTAAATAACAAACGGAAGTATACATATTACACCGTATTTATTATTAAGTAAAGCGACGTCGCGAGAAACCGATTTTATTTTTTGATAGCTAAAATGTCCGGATTTTTTCGCGACTTCTTAGGACTTTCCAAATTTCCTTATGGTAAACCTAAATGTGTTTCTTATACCGCAAATAACCATTTATAATGCTGTAACCGTAACATTTATGACGAGACGTGGAGCGGTAAAGGCTTATTTCTCTAAAACAAATACATTTGTACAACATTAATTCGGTACCATTGCTCAAAAGGTTCACACTTACATTTTATAACACTTTCACACTCACATTTTATAACACTTTCACTCTTACATCCCTAGCTTACATTCTGATGGAGAGTACACAATTATAAGGGTTTCATTTATGCCATTTGGCCATAGAAATTTAAGACTAAAATGTTAATTTTATGGTTTCATAACTTAGAAGTAAAAACGTACTTATGTGAAACGACTCACAATAATTTACCAACATATAAAAGGTATTTAAAAAGGATACTTGAACTCATACTACTTAAATATTCATTTCTTACATCCTGTATTACCAGCAACTTCTATTAAAGTAAAGAAAGAAATTCAAAAATCTCTTCTGAGTTTTACCAATCTTACCTGCGAGAATACTGGCGTAAGTCTCATATTAAGTAGAAAAATATTATGATAATTAAAATTATTATCACGATATCTTTATAGAGCGTTATCTGCACTCCAATAATTAATTAATAAAACAACTCAATATGGTGAACTTTATATATTTAAATACGACGCCATACAGTTATAACAAACAGAAAAATAAATGTCCATTGAACCAAATTGAAATAAAATAAAAACGAATTCGAATGAGTTTGTATTTTTTTAATTTTTGTAAAGTCGAATGAGAAATTTATTTTTTTAAATTCTTTATTCTATAGAAAGGAGACAATGTGCCCATCTTTTATATGATGATGAAAATTTTTCTTCAAAATGTAGTATGTATAAACTAAAGTATGTATAAACTAAATAAAATTTTTAAGAATATAAATTTACGAAGTATATAATTTTTTAAGAAAATTACATGTAAGACAAACAAAGAACGATGTACAATTTTTTATAAATCGAGCGACACTTTTCTATGCACGATGGTCTGAGACTTTCACATAAACCTACATATTTATCTCTCGCCCTACAAACGATATATCCTCATATTTTTACTTTCATTTATCTAAGTGCTTTCCTACAAATTTTTCACAATATGTTTTCTCATACATATCGTCTTAATTCTGGCGCAACTCATTACACAGAGTATATATTTACTAGTATACGCCATGTTCAGAATAATAATTGTGGTAATACTGTGTAAATACTAGTTCCATAATCAGACCGAAATATTCAAAAATCCATCCTCTGTTACTATAAGCAACAATAAATTGACGGCAACACAATCATACTCTTTTTATCCTTTCAATCCCGTACTGACATTTAAAGCAGTGTAATTGTGGTAATACTAGTTCCATAGTCAGATCGATTCTGTCGAAATATTCAAACATCTATCCTCTGTTACCATAAGCAACGATAAATTGACGGCAACACAAACAATCATTCTCCTTTCATTCTTTCTATCCCGTACTGATATTTAAAGCAGTTTAATTGTGGAAACATTAGTTCAATAATCAGATAGACCCTATCGAAATCTTCAAATATACATTTTATATACCCTTAAGAAACATGAATTGACGACAACCCAAACAATCATACTCTTCCCATCCTTTCTATCTAGTACTGATATGTAAGGTAGTTTAATTGTGGGAAGATCACTTCCATAATCATATTGATCCTCTTGAAATATTCAGACACCCAACGTCTGTTCCTTAAGCAATAACTAATTGACGGCAGCACAAACAATCATACTCTTTGCAACCTTTCCATCCAGTACCGATATTTAAAGCAGTTTAATGGTGAAATATTGGATTCATAATCAGATCAATCCTATCGAAATATTCAGACATGTATCATCTGTTCCCTTAAGCAACAATAAATTGATGACAACACAGTCATACGCTTCTCATCCTTTCTTTTTTGTAGTAATATCTAAAGTAGTTTAATTGTGGAATCGCTGGTCTCATAATCATATCCATCCTCTCGAAATATTCAGACACCCATCCTTTGTTCCCTTAAGCAACAATAAATTGATGACAACACAGTCATACGCTTCTCATCCTTTCTTTTTTGTAGTAATATCTAAAGTAGTTTAATCGTGGAATCGCTGGTCTCATAATCATATCCATCCTCTCGAAATATTCAGACACCCATCCTTTGTTCCCTTAAGCAACAATAAATTGATGACAACACAGCCATACGCTTCTCATCCTTTCTTTTTTGTAGTAATATCTAAAGTAGTTTAATTGTGGAATCGCTGGTCTCATAATCATATGCATCCTCTCGAAATATTCAGACACCCATCCTTTGTTCCCTTAAGCAACAATAAATTGATGACAACACAGTCATACGCTTCTCATCCTTTCTTTTTTGTAGTAATATCTAAAGTAGTTTAATTGTGGAATCGCTGGTCTCATAATCATATCCATCCTCTCGAAATATTCAGACACCCATCCTTTGTTCCCTTAAGCAACAATAAATTGATGACAACACAGCCATACGCTTCTCATCCTTTCTTTTTTGTAGTAATATCTAAAGTAGTTTAATTGTGGAATCGCTGGTCTCATAATCATATCCATCCTCTCGAAATATTCAGACACCCATCCTTTGTTCCCTTAAGCAACAATAAATTGATGACAACACAGTCATACGCTTCTCATCCTTTCTTTTTTGTAGTAATATCTAAAGTAGTTTAATTGTGGAATCGCTGGTCTCATAATCATATCCATCCTCTCGAAATATTCAGACACCCATCCTTTG
Organism: Druceiella hillmani; assembly: GCA_039881145.1. Taxonomy (NCBI): domain Eukaryota; kingdom Metazoa; phylum Arthropoda; class Insecta; order Lepidoptera; family Hepialidae; genus Druceiella; species Druceiella hillmani. The sequence continues at coordinate 19,903,704 of JAYKKI010000022.1, forward strand.
TTCCCTTAAGCAACAATAAATTGATGACAACACAGCCATACGCTTCTCATCCTTTCTTTTTTGTACTAATATCTAAAGTAGTTTAATTGTGGAATCGCTGGTCTCATAATCATATCCATCCTCTCGAAATATTCAGACACCCATCCTCTGTTCCCTTTAGCAACAACTAATTGAAGACCACACAAAAAATCATACTCTCCTTATCTTTGCTATCCCGTACTGATATCTAATTACATTTAATTCCCAAAATTGTTCCTCTTTCCTTACGGCAACAATTGCTCTTCTTACGGCAACAATTAACCCTTATTTTCCCCGGTCTTATCAGTTTGAAGGGATTCTATTATTATTTTGTCTTCTCTTTTTAAACCCATTAAATTAAAATTATCACTTAATTTTGTTTAAAATGATCAGGGAACAAACCAAATTCACGAGTGTAAGAATGTATAAACTGATATGAAGAAAATCTGCCGACCCAAGACTCCGGTTAAGTTAAAGTTTTCGCAACGTAAGGTAGGTGTAACAACGTCATTTCATGCATACCTATGAACCTGAAACAAAATGTAAAACTCTTACAGAAACCTACTTTTTCAATATTAACCCAAACAACCTAATTAACTAGCCACGCCCAACTCCATTAACCCAAATCGGAATACGCAAGTACTCAGGAAGGCGACTCCATATTAGGCTGCGTAAATAACTAAATTCCTCATAAGATCCGCCCGTAAGCGGTCGCCGTTTGGACCCGACCTCGATCTACTCGTAATTACACGAAATACGCCCAGAGTCATATCGAGGGAAAACGCGAATTCTCTCACGGAGGACATAAAAACCGCTTACTATATTAGAACAAAACTACACGCTATAAATCTAAGATATTGCGTCGAGAAAGCGGTTAAGGAGCGAGCAGCGGAGCTTGTAGAAATAAAATAATAATAAACATAATAATAATAGTAACACTGTGGTATCCCATTTTCTTTTTTCCTTATGTGCCGACGTCACGAAGGGTGTCACCTACTTTAATGAAAAGTACTGCAATCAAAAGATCGTGATCATCGACTGTTCGTAATCAAACTTTGTAGACATATTGAAACTAGTCGAGAACGGGTGTGTTTACAGTTTATAATTCTGTCGAAATGCATATTGATAATAAATTTCGGTTATTAATAATCGAGTCAATTCGTTTGAAGGGTTGATTTCCGTTATAGGATAACAGTAAGAGGTAACAGTAATTAGAGGATAACAGTAATTAGGGTTTTAGTTATAATAATAAGTCAATAACAACACATAAACATCTGTCAAACACGAGAGAAGCTCGCGCATCGAGGGTTCCGTACATCGCTTGAAGTGAAATTAGTTTATATATTATATTAGTAAAAGTACTGGGAACGATGCGACAAATATTTAATATTCCCTAACATAATTAAGGATCTGGGTCCATAGAATGACAGTTATAGCGTTCCTAAAACTTTTTCCAAAAAAATTCTAATACATTATTTTTATTTTAATTAAAGTAGTTTGGCAATAAATGGAGGGAACATATTTTTGGAATATTTTTAAATATATCTCTGAAAACATTTAACTTAATATTATAAAAAAATTTTGAAACGGCAATTTCCTTAATTTGGTCCCTCAAATAGCCGTATAATTATTTTTGAGTGTTAGCTAATGACCTATATACGGATTAATATACTTGATTACTAAGACAATTTTAAGTTCTGCCAACAAACGTTTTCTGAGAAAATAGGTTATGACGCGGACACCTGAACGATCTTATAAGGGTTCCATTTTTCCTTTTGAAGTAAGGAAACCTGAAAACCTGCATTCTCGTCAATTCACCAAACGTTCACGGTTTAATTAGTACTTTATTATAGAAGTTATAATACTAAGTTAAAGAAGACGAAATGAGCTATTTTTTACCCACAAAGTTCTTTTGTAGAAATTGATATTAAACTAATATGTTATTAATTCTTGCACCGTTTTACGATGCATTTGATATAAGTAATTTGAAACAAACTGGAAAATGATTTCGTTCTCTTAAAGTGTTAAAAGAACTTCTACGTTCAATGTAATCAATAGTAAAAAAATAGCTTAATAAATATCTGTATTACTCATTTACTTTAGTCCATCGTAAGTATGAATCGTTTCACGCGGATACTTGACATCAAAATGCAACGATATTTTTTTATATGGCTCATCGCCAGTTCAAAATTTAGAGAATTTTTTTTCTTGCGCGCAAATATTGTTTCGCAGCAACTTTCAGTAAATATTTATGTCTGCCTGTCTGTTCGATTTTCTGAACTAAAAGATTAAAACTTCGCACAATGGAAGTGCGTATTGGGTCCGACTTAAAAATTAATTTAAATTTTTTAGTTCAGTCTTGGAGGATTCCGCAAAATGGGGCTCATAAAAAATACTACGCCAAATGTAGCTCCTATGAATGGTGGAAAAATTAAAAACAAATGCTAATAATCCACTGTATATATGAAAATAGAATACGAGAGACCGGCGCCGATTGACTCTCAGGATAGGACGACATCCTCAATACGTTAGAATAAAAAAAAACTTAACGGGTGCACATCTGTTTTTCGATAAAGCCTTCCGCTCAGTTGCACATTTCAGAGCGCGGAAAGTACACATATTTTGGAGCTGTATAAAAATTTCGAGATTCAGGTACCAAAAGAATTAATCTCCTAAGTTAAAAAGTATAAGAACTAGCTTACAGATACTTAACAATGACCCAAATCTGTTCTAATTAGTGCAACCAGAATTTGGTTTTCAAAACTGACGCCTAGAAGTTGACAGAACTCGCGATTCTACCACACTTTGTATATAATAAAAATATATGTCTTTTTGTACATATCCATAATACGTTAGATAAATTTGAAGGTACAAAGACTGTCCGTGTGACTGTGTGTGTGTGTGAGGTATCGTTCCTGTTTGTGATTTGAGAAACTACCCATCTTTATACCCATCTTCAAACTACTTCACTAGCCCATGTTTTAGAACAGATTCAACTATTCTAAAGAACTAAAGAACTAGCTGGACAAAAAATACAGACAACCGTAAAAGGTACGACACTGCTTATAACGACAGGAAAAGAAAGTTTTCGTGAAAAGAAAGAAATGAAGAAGGCCAAAGATGTTGGAGAACAAAGTTGTGAAAATTAACACAGTTTTAATAAACTGGGAATAGAAAGTTATATCTTACATGAATAAAGAATAGATAAAAATGCTACTAATAAACTTAGTATATGACAAGATCGTCATAACTTCATTGTTAAAGACTATTCTAAGCTAAGTTTAACTTTGGTATAACCTAAAAAAAGTTGACATTTCGCCAAGTACATGTAACAGCACGTCAGTTTTAGCAAATTCCATTGTGTTTTTAATTCTTTTAAAGAAAACGGCACGGAAATAAAATACAATCGAAAGTATTGAGGAGAAATATTATTTAGTTTATCGCGTGTAGCTGCAACAAGATTTATATTTATTGATGATAATTTTCAAGTAAGGGTTCTATTTCTCGTTTATAGTTCGAATACTTTAACGGGAATTATATATTTTTTCCAAATTTGTTGCGAAATTTTAAATTAACCATTATTTGTTCATATTCTTAAAATGATGTTTTCATGCATAACGCATGTTCTTTCTTCAGCATCTTATGTTCTTTCATAAATCGAAAAAATAGAAACATTCAATAAGAAAGAGCAAAAAGCAAGGAATAATATAAATTTAACGATGCTCTGAAGACGCCGACTGATGTGACAATTTTACGTTGTACCCACAATTATAGACCCGAGCTCTTTCTTCAGTATCTTATGTTCTTTCATAAATCGAAAAAATAGAAAATTTCAACAAGAACAAAAAACAAGCAAAGAATAATATAAATTTAACGATGCTCTGAAGACGCCGACTGATGTGACAATTTTAAGTTGTACTCACAATTATAGACCCGAGCTCTTTCTTCAGTATCTTATGTTCTTTCATAAATCGAAAAAATAGAAAATTTCAACAAGAACAAAAAACAAGCAAAGAATAATATAAATTTAACGATGCTCTGAAGACGCCGACTGATGTGACAATTTTAAGTTGTACTCACAATTATAGACCCGAGCTCTTTTTTCAGTATCTTATGTTCTTTCATAAATCGAAAAAATAGAAAATTTCAACAAGAACAAAAAACAAGCAAAGAATAATATAAATTTAACGATGCTCTGAAGACGCCGACTGATGTGACAATTTTAAGTTGTACTCACAATTATAGACCCGAGCTCTTTCTTCAGTATCTTATGTTCTTTCATAAATCGAAAAAATAGAAAATTTCAACAAGAACAAAAAACAAGCAAAGAATAATATAAATTTAACGATGCTCTGAAGACGCCGACTGATGTGACAATTTTAAGTTGTACTCACAATTATAGACCCGAGCTCTTTTTTCAATATCTTATGTTCTTTCATAAATCGAAAAAATAGAAAATTTCAACAAGAACGAAAAACAAGCAAAGAATAATATAAATTTAACGATGCTCTGAAGACGCCGACTGATGTGACAATTTTAAGTTGTACTCACAATTATAGACCCGAGCTCTTTCTTCAGTATCTTATGTTCTTTCATAAATCGAAAAAATAGAAAATTTCAACAAGAACAAAAAACAAGCAAAGAATAATATAAATTTAACGATGCTCTGAAGACGCCGACTGATGTGACAATTTTAAGTTGTACTCACAATTATAGACCCGAGCTCTTTTTTCAGTATCTTATGTTCTTTCATAAATCGAAAAAATAGAAAATTTCAACAAGAACAAAAAACAAGCAAAGAATAATATAAATTTAACGATGCTCTGAAGACGCCGACTGATGTGACAATTTTAAGTTGTACTCACAATTATAGACCCGAGCTCGTTCTTCAGTATCTTATGTTCTTTCATAAATCGAAAAAATAGAAAATTTCAACAAGAACAAAAAACAAGCAAAGAATAATATAAATTTAACGATGCTCTGAAGACGCCGACTGATGTGACAATTTTAAGTTGTACTCACAATTATAGACCCGAGCTCTTTTTTCAATATCTTATGTTCTTTCATAAATCGAAAAAATAGAAAATTTCAACAAGAACGAAAAACAAGCAAAGAATAATATAAATTTAACGATGCTCTGAAGACGCCGACTGATGTGACAATTTTAAGTTGTACTCACAATTATAGACCTGAGCTCTTTCTTCAGTGTCTTATGTTCTTTCATAAATCGAAAAAATAGAAAATTTCAACAAGAACAAAAAACAAGCAAAGAATAATATAAATTTAACGATGCTCTGAAGACGCCGACTGATGTGACAATTTTAAGTTGTACCCACAATTATAGACCCGAGCTCTTTCTTCAGTATCTTATGTTCTTTCATAAATCGAAAAAATAGAAAATTTCAACAAGAACAAAAAACAAGCAAAGAATAATATAAATTTAACGATGCTCTGAAGACGCCGACTGATGTGACAATTTTAAGTTGTACTCACAATTATAGACCCGAGCTCTTTCTTCAGTATCTTATGTTCTTTCATAAATCGAAACAATAGAAAATTTCAACAAGAACAAAAAACAAGCAAAGAATAATATAAATTTAACGATGCTCTGAAGACGCCGACTGATGTGACAATTTTAAGTTGTACTCACAATTATAGACCCGAGCTCTTTTTTCAGTATCTTATGTTCTTTCATAAATCGAAAAAATAGAAAATTTCAACAAGAACAAAAAACAAGCAAAGAATAATATAAATTTAACGATGCTCTGAAGACGCCGACTGATGTGACAATTTTAAGTTGTACTCACAATTATAGACCCGAGCTCTTTCTTCAGTATCTTATGTTCTTTCATAAATCGAAAAAATAGAAAATTTCAACAAGAACAAAAAACAAGCAAAGAATAATATAAATTTAACGATGCTCTGAAGACGCCGACTGATGTGACAATTTTAAGTTGTACTCACAATTATAGACCCGAGCTCGTTCTTCAGTATCTTATGTTCTTTCATAAATCGAAAAAATAGAAAATTTCAACAAGAACAAAAAACAAGCAAAGAATAATATAAATTTAACGATGCTCTGAAGACGCCGACTGATGTGACAATTTTAAGTTGTACTCACAATTATAGACCCGAGCTCTTTTTTCAGTATCTTATGTTCTTTCATAAATCGAAAAAATAGAAAATTTCAACAAGAACAAAAAACAAGCAAAGAATAATATAAATTTAACGATGCTCTGAAGACGCCGACTGATGTGACAATTTTAAGTTGTACTCACAATTATAGACCCGAGCTCGTTCTTCAGTATCTTATGTTCTTTCATAAATCGAAAAAATAGAAAATTTCAACAAGAACAAAAAACAAGCAAAGAATAATATAAATTTAACGATGCTCTGAAGACGCCGACTGATGTGACAATTTTAAGTTGTACTCACAATTATAGACCCGAGCTCTTTTTTCAATATCTTATGTTCTTTCATAAATCGAAAAAATAGAAAATTTCAACAAGAACGAAAAACAAGCAAAGAATAATATAAACTTAACGATGCTCTAAAGACGCCGACTGATGTGACAATTTTAAGTTGTACTCACAATTATAGACCTGAGCTCTTTCTTCAGTGTCTTATGTTCTTTCATAAATCGAAAAAATAGAAAATTTCAACAAGAACAAAAAACAAGCAAAGAATAATATAAATTTAACGATGCTCTGAAGACGCCGACTGATGTGACAATTTTAAGTTGTACTCACAATTATAGACCCGAGCTCGTTCTTCAGTATCTTATGTTCTTTCATAAATCGAAAAAATAGAAAATTTCAACAAGAACAAAAAACAAGCAAAGAATAATATAAATTTAACGATGCTCTGAAGACGCCGACTGATGTGACAATTTTAAGTTGTACTCACAATTATAGACCCGAGCTCTTTTTTCAGTATCTTATGTTCTTTCATAAATCGAAAAAATAGAAAATTTCAACAAGAACAAAAAACAAGCAAAGAATAATATAAATTTAACGATGCTCTGAAGACGCCGACTGATGTGACAATTTTAAGTTGTACTCACAATTATAGACCCGAGCTCTTTCTTCAGTATCTTATGTTCTTTCATAAATCGAAAAAATAGAAAATTTCAACAAGAACAAAAAACAAGCAAAGAATAATATAAATTTAACGATGCTCTGAAGACGCCGACTGATGTGACAATTTTAAGTTGTACTCACAATTATAGACCCGAGCTCTTTCTTCAGTATCTTATGTTCTTTCATAAATCGAAAAAATAGAAAATTTCAACAAGAACAAAAAACAAGCAAAGAATAATATAAATTTAACGATGCTCTGAAGACGCCGACTGATGTGACAATTTTAAGTTGTACTCACAATTATAGACCCGAGCTCTTTTTTCAGTATCTTATGTTCTCTTATAAATCGAAAAAATAGGAAAATTTCAACAAGAACGAAAAAAAAACAAAGAATAATATAAATTTAACGATGCTCTGAAGACGCCGACTGATGTGACAATTTTAAGTTGTACTCACAATTATAGACCCGAGCTCTTTCTTCAGTATCTTATGTTCTTTCATAAATCGAAAAAATAGAAAATTTCAACAAGAACAAAAAACAAGCAAAGAATAATATAAATTTAACGATGCTCTGAAGACGCCGACTGATGTGACAATTTTAAGTTGTACTCACAATTATAGACCTGAGCTCTTTCTTCAGTGTCTTATGTTCTTTCATAAATCGAAAAAATAGAAAATTTCAACAAGAACAAAAAACAAGCAAAGAATAATATAAATTTAACGATGCTCTGAAGACGCCGACTGATGTGACAATTTTAAGTTGTACTCACAATTATAGACCCGAGCTCTTTTTTCAGTATCTTATGTTCTCTTATAAATCGAAAAAATAGGAAAATTTCAACAAGAACGAAAAAAAAACAAAGAATAATATAAATTTAACGCTGCTCTGAAGACGCCGACTGATGTGACAATTTTAAGTTGTACTCACAATTATAGACCCGAGCTCTTTCTTCAGTATCTTATGTTCTTTCATAAATCGAAAAAATAGAAAATTTCAACAAGAACAAAAAACAAGCAAAGAATAATATAAATTTAACGATGCTCTGAAGACGCCGACTGATGTGACAATTTTAAGTTGTACTCACAATTATAGACCCGAGCTCTTTCTTCAGTATCTTATGTTCTTTCATAAATCGAAAAAATAGAAAATTTCAACAAGAACAAAAAACAAGCAAAGAATAATATAAATTTAACGATGCTCTGAAGACGCCGACTGATGTGACAATTTTAAGTTGTACTCACAATTATAGACCCGAGCTCTTTTTTCAGTATCTTATGTTCTCTTATAAATCGAAAAAATAGGAAAATTTCAACAAGAACGAAAAAAAAACAAAGAATAATATAAATTTAACGATGCTCTGAAGACGCCGACTGATGTGACAATTTTAAGTTGTACCCACAATTATAGACCCGAGCTCTTTCTTCAGTATCTTATGTTCTTTCATAAATCGAAAAAATAGAAAATTTCAACAAGAACAAAAAACAAGCAAAGAATAATATAAATTTAACGATGCTCTGAAGACGCCGACTGATGTGACAATTTTAAGTTGTACTCACAATTATAGACCCGAGCTCGTTCTTCAGTATCTTATGTTCTTTCATAAATCGAAAAAATAGAAAATTTCAACAAGAACAAAAAACAAGCAAAGAATAATATAAATTTAACGATGCTCTGAAGACGCCGACTGATGTGACAATTTTAAGTTGTACTCACAATTATAGACCCGAGCTCTTTTTTCAGTATCTTATGTTCTTTCATAAATCGAAAAAATAGAAAATTTCAACAAGAACAAAAAACAAGCAAAGAATAATATAAATTTAACGATGCTCTGAAGACGCCGACTGATGTGACAATTTTAAGTTGTACTCACAATTATAGACCCGAGCTCTTTCTTCAGTATCTTATGTTCTTTCATAAATCGAAAAAATAGAAAATTTCAACAAGAACAAAAAACAAGCAAAGAATATTATAAATTTAACGATGCTCTGAAGACGCCGACTGATGTGACAATTTTAAGTTGTACTCACAATTATAGACCCGAGCTCTTTTTTCAATATCTTATGTTCTTTCATAAATCGAAAAAATAGAAAATTTCAACAAGAACGAAAAACAAGCAAAGAATAATATAAATTTAACGATGCTCTGAAGACGCCGACTGATGTGACAATTTTAAGTTGTACTCACAATTATAGACCTGAGCTCTTTCGTCAGTGTCTTATGTTCTTTCATAAATCGAAAAAATAGAAAATTTCAACAAGAACAAAAAACAAGCAAAGAATAATATAAATTTAACGATGCTCTGAAGACGCCGACTGATGTGACAATTTTAAGTTGTACTCACAATTATAGACCCGAGCTCTTTCTTCAGTATCTTATGTTCTTTCATAAATCGAAACAATAGAAAATTTCAACAAGAACAAAAAACAAGCAAAGAATAATATAAATTTAACGATGCTCTGAAGACGCCGACTGATGTGACAATTTTAAGTTGTACTCACAATTATAGACCCGAGCTCTTTCTTCAGTATCTTATGTTCTTTCATAAATCGAAAAAATAGAAAATTTCAACAAGAACAAAAAACAAGCAAAGAATAATATAAATTTAACGATGCTCTGAAGACGCCGACTGATGTGACAATTTTAAGTTGTACTCACAATTATAGACCCGAGCTCTTTCTTCAGTATCTTATGTTCTTTCATAAATCGAAAAAATAGAAAATTTCAACAAGAACAAAAAACAAGCAAAGAATAATATAAATTTAACGATGCTCTGAAGACGCCGACTGATGTGACAATTTTAAGTTGTACTCACAATTATAGACCCGAGCTCTTTTTTCAGTATCTTATGTTCTCTTATAAATCGAAAAAATAGGAAAATTTCAACAAGAACGAAAAAAAAACAAAGAATAATATAAATTTAACGATGCTCTGAAGACGCCGACTGATGTGACAATTTTAAGTTGTACTCACAATTATAGACCCGAGCTCTTTCTTCAGTATCTTATGTTCTTTCATAAATCGAAAAAATAGAAAATTTCAACAAGAACAAAAAACAAGCAAAGAATAATATAAATTTAACGATGCTCTGAAGACGCCGACTGATGTGACAATTTTAAGTTGTACTCACAATTATAGACCCGAGCTCTTTCTTCAGTATCTTATGTTCTTTCATAAATCGAAAAAATAGAAAATTTCAACAAGAACAAAAAACAAGCAAAGAATAATATAAATTTAACGATGCTCTGAAGACGCCGACTGATGTGACAATTTTAAGTTGTACTCACAATTATAGACCCGAGCTCTTTTTTCAGTATCTTATGTTCTCTTATAAATCGAAAAAATAGGAAAATTTCAACAAGAACGAAAAAAAAACAAAGAATAATATAAATTTAACGATGCTCTGAAGACGCCGACTGATGTGACAATTTTAAGTTGTACCCACAATTATAGACCCGAGCTCTTTCTTCAGTATCTTATGTTCTTTCATAAATCGAAAAAATAGAAAATTTCAACAAGAACAAAAAACAAGCAAAGAATAATATAAATTTAACGATGCTCTGAAGACGCCGACTGATGTGACAATTTTAAGTTGTACTCAACAATTATAGACCCGAGCTCTTTCTTCAGTATCTTATGTTCTCTTATAAATCGAAAAAATAGGAAAATTTCAACAAGAACGAAAAAAAAACAAAGAATAATATAAATTTAACGATGCTCTGAAGACGCCGACTGATGTGACAATTTTAAGTTGTACTCACAATTATAGACCCGAGCTCTTTTTTCAGTATCTTATGTTCTCTTATAAATCGAAAAAATAGGAAAATTTCAACAAGAACGAAAAAAAAACAAAGAATAATATAAATTTAACGATGCTCTGAAGACGCCGACTGATGTGACAGTTGTAATTATAGATCCAACTTCATATTTTATGCGTTTATTTTTTAAATAACGTATAAAATATGAGGTTGGACCTATTAAATAACATAAGAATAGTTGTGTTGTTGTTTTGCTGAGTTTATTATTAGTAATTAATACCATCGTTATGCCAATCTTATGAACGGAATGATTATTCTCAGAATAAGAGTAGTATAACTTAAGTTTAAGCATTTTTATTAGTAATAGTATAAAAGTTATAGAAAAGGCAAACAAAAAAATCAGAGTGCAGAAATCAACGTCAATCGTTAATTAATGCAGAATATTTCATTTCCGCTCTGTTGCGTTTTGTTTTTATTTTATATACTTTCTTTATTCTACACCTTCTTTATATTTATATATTTCTTTCTTTCCATTGAAGATTTTTTTCTTCCATTATTATCAACAGTGCTGTTCCAAGCGTAAACCAGGAGAGGGTTGGATAGAATGTATCAAATGTCTTTGTGCGCTCATACATTATGTTGTACTGAAAACTTGCTTTATTTTATTTGTATTAATTGTAATGTTCGTGTGCTTGGAGATAAGTGGAGGAAAAAAATTGAAAAATATGCGAGGACTAAAGTTTTTATCGAAAAACTTCCTCGGAAACCAATGGATCAGCGGTTATAAGTAAATAAGCAATTACATTGTTTATTACAATTAAGTGCGCTGGATTTGTTCAATCTTGATAATTTTAGTTTAATCTATAGCAAATTCTAAACATTCATGATTTTTTCAAATTTTTCTGAGTGATCCTTTTAATGATAGAAGTGAGCGAAGTCGTGCAAAGATTTTCAGCGCTTTTCCAAAAAAAAAATGTGTGAACAAATTCATAAAGGACATATATCACATGTATTGTTGATTTTGTTCTTCAAGGAGTTTTCGTTTGAGAACCAACAAGATATTTTTGAGACTTTTTTATTTCCAAATTGTCCCCTGAAATTAACCCCCAAAATCAAAATTGAACGTTTTAAATTTCACGTCTATAGTTAGTCCAACATTCTTATCTCTATGATAAAATTCAAAATTGTAGTCGAATAGTTATCGAGGAAATTACCAGTGACCGAGCGGGCGGACACCAAAGTGATTCCGTTTTGACAATTTTGCCACGAAACACGTATACTTATACATATACATATACATATACATATACATATACATATACATATACATATACATATATATATATATATATATATATATATATATATATATATATATATATATGTAAAAGCGGGCTAGTATGCTTTACAACATTTGTCAAATTTCAATTTTCTGCATCATACAATTGCTGAAAAAAACGGCTATGTTAGACAGACACAACGGGCAAGTGAATAATCTTATAAGGGTTTTTCTTTTTTTTTTTAAGGTACGATACCCAAAAAATGGTCCGGTCGTTTTCTTTACACTGTTCAGATGACACAAAAGCAAAATTAAAAGGCAGCACCTTCGCGCACTAATTGATTTTTAAACCCATTAAATTTATATTTAAGAAAATATAAAATCAGATGTGATGATAAATACGTAAGTTTTTGCGGTACTTACTAAAACGGGAAATAATTCTGAATTACATTGATAACAATTTCTTTTTGTTTATACTCAATTTCCTAGTCAAGTACTTTGCCGTTGAAATTCCTGTGGTACGTATATGTCATGAGGCAGCTCTCGAAAAATATTTTGTACCAAAAAACACTGCATAAAAATATTGATAAGTCCTTTTAAATAAAGTTAATGTAGTTACTGGAAAATAACTAGTTTTGAATTCAAGTTCAACCGGATTCATTTTGACATATTTTATCTTCTTTTAAGATAGTAAATGAAAAATTTAAAAGCGAAGTATTCTCGTGAAAACATTAAAAAATTTCACGCGAAAATTATTCATGTCTGCAAAAAATAAATATTTTCTTTACAGTGCAAAAATATATTTTAATCATAAAAAATATGAATTTATATTAAAAAATAAACAGAGGAATTCTTAAATTTTGTGCTGTTATTAAATATGTTTCAAGGTAAAAAATAACGCACGTTATTAACTAAAAATTCCTATTTTACATAGAGTTGAATGTTTTTTTGCTATTTAATAACTTAGAATTTCGTTCAACGACTACAAAGTTTTCATGTATTCAAAACGCTATACAATACTAAGAAAATCTGACAAAGTCAATAGTTTTTCGGAAACACTTTGTCTGTACCGGTAACATTTAAAACGAAGCGATACTAGTTAAGAAAATGAAGACGAAGTTCGACCATTAACCAGTGCGGAATTGTTTACAAGTTTTCTTTTATCAATGGGCCACTTTTAAACGAATACATCGCTTTTCCCTTTTGTTGACGATTTTTAACGTCAAGTTTATAGTATGGTGATAATTAATAGAAAATGGGCAAAAACGACATTATAAGTGCATATGTCTTATAAATAAGGCAGTTGTTTAAAGTAAGTCAACATTTTTATAATATGTGTTCAAAACGTCTCTGCTCCCAAAGCCTTATATTTCTTAGGCCCTTTATAACAAAGTACAGATTTTTCAACCCACGCAGGCCATTACAAATAAGATGTTAGCACATATCCTTTATAACACATTACATATTTTACGTTATCGCCAAGCACAAAACACGACATGCGACAACATTTTAATCTGAGGATATATATTCATGTTTTATACTTAAAACGTTCCTTGATAAATTTCCCAAGACAATGAAAGCCGCATCCATATTCAGCGACAAGAATTCAAATTATAAGAGAGCGAGTTGACAGGCGGATAGACAGAAGTCATGTTTCATATACATAGAAAAGACATAAGCGCAACTTTAAAAAATAGAAATTAGATCTTCTTGTATTTATTTGATTCCTTCAATTTAAGTAACATTTGTAATCGCACAATATTTAAGTAGCTTCTGCTTAACTGCTGAAGCTACATTTTTTAAATAGTCGGGAGAAAATATGCCTAGACGCAACTTAATCTCACTTTAAAGCGAGTCTAACCACGAGCAAAGGCTCTTACAGGAATAATAAAGTCCACTCCGAGTTAGGAGCATTAAGAAACTTACCTAAAAAATAAAAATTGTGTAAAAGTAACACTAGCAAACTTTTATATTAAATGAGTAAGTAATTTTTCATTTAGAAAATTTTCGGATTTTCTAGAGTTTTCTTTTTTACAAAGAATGCCGATGATAATAACGCAATATAACCGCGTAGTGCGCAAAAATACAATTGGGTATTTGATTAAATTTTTTTTTCATTAATCATAATTCACACAAGCACACAAGGTACAAGCTGATGAGTAGTGAACATTTTTTTAATAATCTTAAAAATTGACCGAGTTATAAAAGTTTAAATTTAACCTTTAGAGAAGGAAGGAAATACTGTGTTGTGAGGTCATTTTTAATATTGCACATTATATTCTACGAGAGGAAAAGAGATAGGGGTATACACAACTCTATCCGTATTTTCAAATTTAGAAGCGTACAACTGGCTTATTTTTCGATCAATTTTTGAATTTTTTTCAAGACTGGTTTTTAATTAACTTATATTTCACAATATTTTATGAAAAATATCAAAATTTATAATGAGTCAACTACTGTATTGTAAAGTATAATATTTATTTGCCCTTGACAATAGAAAATATAATGTAATATTGTAAATCAATTCACTTATTTTCATACGAGTACTATTATGTATTCAGACTCGAACTAAAGAGCTTTTTAAGCGATTCATTCAATCTCCCCATTTGAAACATCTGTAATTTTTTATAAATAATTATTAAAGAGTTAAAATGTGTATACTACTTATATTCTACCTGCAACTGTAATAAAATTAACAGCGTGGTTTGATGTAATTTCATTGAAAATTGAAACACCGCTTTTCAAAGTGAAATTTTCAAAAGCTAATTGGATAATTGAAAGTTAGAGAGCAAACTTTATGCTATAACATGGCGACGCTTCAATTTTGAATTCGACGTAAATGTAATTCATTATTAAAAATGTTTACGTCATGCTGATACTTTTAACGAGAAATAGAAAAGGCGATTATCGAATATTAACAAATATGCTTTTAAATGAGTAATAAACAAAAATAATCAAATTCGACTTACTACGTCAAGACTAAGAAGGTTGTTCTAAACGCTGATCAATTGTTGATTATCAGTTTTATATATCTGACTAGATCAGTTTCGACCTAATATTTGTTTTGTCGCAATCTGATAATATGATATAAGCATGGTTTATTAATATCATCAGCTACGATTTGGGCGAAAACATAATTGCAAACAGAAAAGATCATCTTAAAGAAAAAGGCTATATAAAATTATAGATATAGTATTTGTAAACCGAATAAACGACAAAAATGTCCTATTTATGGATTTTTTCAGTTTATTCTCAATTATAATGCTTAATAAGATTTTGCCAGGATATAATTAGTAAGAAATATACATAAAGCGCACAAAACGCGCATATATACTCAACGCATTATATAATATCTTAAACACGCATATATAATAATTTAGGGTAAGTTGTTTAAAAGAAAATTTTTCTTAAAAGAAAATTCTGTCGAAAATAATTCATAGTAGTCAATTTGCCTTTATGCTCATTCGAGAAAATACAAAAAATACCAATTGTAACATAGATAACGAAGTAAAATTCCACGCGTCAATAATACATTAAATAAATCGTTATTATTTAGAAACGATAGCGTGCTTTTAAACTTAACAAAATGGCGTAAGAGAAAAATATTAACATATTTAGTACTCACTGTTGTACTGCACAGTGATACAACAGTATTCCGGTGACCCGAACTCGCAAGATTTTACTCATCCAAAAGCATCCAATGCGCACATCATAACGTCGGGTATATACAATGTTTTGGTATATGTATGTGTATACGTATACATAGGCCACTGTGCGTGTATGCTGTTAACATTAGCATGTCGGTGACTATTAGATTTTCCTCTACAAAAAATAGATTAACGCGCTTAAATGAGTTGTTACTTCAATTAATATTATTTGAGCATATTGATTCCAACAATTATTTTTTAAGCCTTTTTGGTAAATATTTTGATACAGCTTATGAATTCCTAATGATAAAAGTTGAATGTTGTCACCGTGGCGTGTTGGGTTGATCGCAAGACATATGGCCGTTGAGTGCGCGGCGCATCGCGAGAACCCGGGTTCGATTCCCGGCCGCTCATCAAGCGGCACCGGAAAAATTCAATCTTTCGAGGCTCTGACAACCATTTTCCATATGTGATCTTCTTCATCTCACGTGGACACGATAACAATAAGAACAACAAAAGATGAATATTTCCGAAAATTCACCACATTACAACCGGAAGATATTCCTGCTTATTCTGAGATCAACGACAGGGTATCGTATGAACGACACAGATAAATTTAGTAATGTATAAGCAATATTTTATAGGGGAGCTTTAAGATGAAAAAGGATGGCTGAAACAATTTTAAGTGACAATATATTATTCCATGCGATGGTTTACAAAGAAATTTAAATTATCTGTTTGTCTCAGTGGTGTAGGCAGAAATAATTATATCCCAGGTTTTGGGTAGTATCATTGTGAATTAAGTGTAGTTATTCTATTAAACAAATTATTATCGACGTTTTCCCACAAAATTAAAGAAATATTGAATTAATTTCTTTCATAATGGCTTAATATGATATCTTCCTGAGTAAAAATTAACATAAAAATGATAAGATAAACAATGATAAAAAAATACAGGCGTAACAAATCGAGAAGCTTCTTCTCTTTTTTTAAATGCAGTAAAAAATAATAATAACTATAGAATCCGTCTGCCATCACGCTCCAGTCCTTTACGATGACACAACTGAAACTAATCACCATTATGAGAAATTCCCTAAAAATAGGTATTCACTACATCACATGTCGCCAAGAAGGCGTGCTGCATCAAAATCTACCCGCCTCGTTGGGAAATGGCGTATAGTTACAGATGTTAACCATTTCCCTCTAGGCAAGATTGCGCACCCCACTATCGCAAATAACACATCTCAAACCGACGCCGCTAACAGGGCGCGCGCGCCTTGATCAAATTAAACGCGATGCCGCTCCCGGCCGCAACTTACACTTTCAATAATTCCCCAAAACTACGGCGGCAGTGGGTCGGCGGCGGGTGTTATTACAGGAAAAGGCTTAATCCCTGACGGCATCCGCGCCGCGCCTCCAATAAACCGCACCTGCAGAGGGCATTAAACAATTCCACGGCTCGAGGTGCTACGACCCTTTCTTTAGACGGAGCATTATTCGTATGCGCAAAGAGAACGCGTGTTCAATCCAAACTTACATTCGAGCGTCTTAAATAGGATTGTTGCAGACATTCGAAATATATATCTAAAAGTCAGATGATAGTGAAGTAATCTTGAAAAAGGCACAGACTTCTAATAAAGGACACTTTATCAGAAACGTGACTTCTAGATCAAACTACGTGTCGGAGCAAAGTTTTCACAAAGGTTTTCATTATAACTCAAGAAATGTATTTACAGTTATATTTTGCGCCACAATTTGTATTCCGTCCTGAGACGTACTATAATTTTACTGTATACTAAAGAAATTTTGTTACGCAACTTTTGTGTACCAAAATTTGATACTTATTAGTTTGGATAAAAACAGCTCAAATATTTGTAGAAAGCAGTGCGATAAATAGGTTGACTATGACTTTCAGTTGTTATGGGATCAAAATAATATGTCGTCGTAAAGGACTGGAGCTTGATGTCGGATGGATTCTATAGTTATTAAATTTTTACTGAGTAAAAATTAACATCCAAAAATGGGACAAGATAAACAATGTTTTTACTGCATATATATATTTATATGAATATTTTTACTGCATTTAAAAAAAGAGAAGAAGCTTCTCGATTTGTCACGCCTGTATTTTTTATCATTTTTTAACTTGTCCCATTTTTGGATGTTAATTTTTACCCAGGAAGATATCATATTAAACTATTATGAAAGATATTAATTAAATATTTCTTTAATTTTGCGATGGCAATTTATTTTTGTGGAAAAATGTTGATAATAATTTATATAATAGAATAACTACACTTAATTCACAATGATACTTCCCAAAACGTAAGATGTAATTATTTCTGCCTATACCACTGAGACAAGTAGAATCTTAATTGAAATTTATTTTAAACCGTCACACGGAATAATATATTCTCACTTAAAATAGTTTCAGACATCCTTTTTTATCTTAAAGCTCGCGTATACATTGACGACTGGTTAAAGACTACATATCTAAATTATACCTCTAAAATAAATTAAAAACTATTTAGCCTTGACATTTCGATTTCGTGTCTATGATTTTTCAACCGTGCATGAATAATATTTACTGATTCAACCATGCATGGCTTTCAATCTGGGGAAAATTCAAGAGAGTATGAACCAGGATGTCTGTACCATTCATTAAAACGTACTTATTTGATAATACATAAAAATTACTTAAGTAAACTCGTTAAATCAATGGTTTTTACTTACTTTAAGTAAAGTTTTATACAAAGTATAATCATATACACATGCTGAATCATTTGCTATTTGACCAATGTGCTATATAATTCCATTATTTCCAAATTATTTACAAACTAAAAAAATGCAGATAAAGACTTTATACTTTAATAACCAAAATAAAAAATGTAATATGATCAAAGATTATTTGTCTCTGAGGACGTTTTCAAGTGTGCTGCACGCCATACTATCCATCATCGTTCAGCGCGTTAAGAGTTAAGAAATATCAATAAAACTAGCTATGCTTTTTACTCAATGCAAGAAGTAAAGTCATGTTATAAGAAAGTCGAGATTTTTCAATTTAAAATAGCATTCACATCGATAAAATGCGATTATAATAACTTTTATAAATGAAATCAAAATTGTTGTTACAACCGTTGAGCTATTTTCTATAGGAGTCACCGTGTATAATTTTTGACGAATTGTTTGTTTTTAAAATAAGAAATATTCCTCACTATTTACATCAAGCGTTTTATAATTTCATGGTGAATCAATAAAACACATTTGTGGCCTGGTTAGACTAACATAGTGATGGCGCTTCTTAAATGAGAATGCTCATCAGTAGCGGCGGTTATTTAGAAATTTTACATTCATGAAAAAAATGACAAAAATAAAATGTTTATTAGGCTTCCGTAGCCAGATAGCAAAAATGAAACTCTAATAATTTCGTCTTGTCTGTCTGTCCGTATGTCGCAACAATATTACGAGGAGGCTATTGACACTATATAGAAGATATTTGGATAGTAAATGTCTTCTATGAACCACTATACAATGAAATAGTGGAATTAAGAAAGAAATTAATATTAGGGGTGATGCTCCATATATGTAATTGAAGGTTGAAAAAATAAATACAGTTTAAACAGGCGTGTAGGGTATCGATAGATAAGGTCTTAAAAATGATATAGAGGTTCCAAAATAATTTTTTTATTTGAGGCGATAGTTGGTGGTATTTGCGCTTCTAATGTCTTAAAAAGTGTTATCCCGCCTCTAACTTGTCAACTAAAGTGTGTGAAATTGTGAAAATAATTAAGTAGTAGAACTAAAATATACTTTCAATAAAAATTCATTTGAATAAAATATGTTAGTTAGTTATAGTTTTTGAGATATGCGATATTTTCGGTACCGATGGCAGCAATAACTTAATACGATAACTCCATGGGGTCATTGAGAAATACAAACTTATTTTTGCTGCCAATACAATAGATATTGTGATTGCGTAAACATTGAATTGTTTTCTAAGTCCAAGATTTTAATGAGAATCGCATACTTACATTTATACAACATGCCGGATACACATCTTTACTGCAAACTTGTGTTACCACGCGATGAGGAACACACCTTGACAATGTTTTTGGAAATTCTACTGTAAAGCTGGAATATATATCTTTATTCAGCTATCACAAACATATATATATATATATATATATATATATATATATATATATATATATATCTATATATATATATACATATATATATATATATATATATATATATATATATATATATATATATATATATATACACAGAACTCTTGTCTCAATTATGAAAGATCTTTGAATAAAAATAAGTTTGTCCACCGTCTGTCTCCGGAGACTTCTTGAATACTTCGGATATATTGAGCGGAAATCTGCCGAAAGGATTTAGAAGATCATTGTTACAAAGTTTAGTTGTAGAATTGAGACGTTGGATGGTCCAAACACTTGGCACTCCGTTACATGATGCCCTACACAGAGTCAAAAGTAGAAACTTACAGAGAAACATCAATATAGAAAAGGGGTTATCAAAATGGAGCCACGATCCTCAGTAGTGAGAGACCGACTCAAGAGGAAGACCCAAATAATGTAAATGAAACTTCTTGGCAGAATTTAATAACAGAAAACATATCATGCGCAATTTTCTATTTTCGACAACTCCATTTTACGACAGCTACATCAAATAATCTTGAAACATCTCTGTCTCTTCAAATCTCATAGTTTACTCTGTCTCTTCTTCCCTCGAAGTTGCATAGCATATGTCTCCCGAAAACTGTCAAAACTCATGTTTTTATTTATTATAACTTACCCCATAATATGTAGATTAAAATACGTGGCCGAATTTAATAATAAAAAATATCTTTATTGGAGAAATAAAGTTGTGCAGGAAATAAGTAGTGGAGTACAAAACAGTTATAATATCATGGCAATATATGGTTTGATGATTGCGCTGCAAATATTGTTTATGTAATAGTTTCTTGCCTCAGAATTACGTTTTAATTCGGTTCAATAAATTATTTTTAATATCATTAATAAAAAGTGTAGTTGTTATTATAAGAACCAGATAGGACTTACTTAACAGTATATTTTAAAAGATAGACACAATCAAGAACGTTATAAAAAACAAACCCTCCCAAAAAGAAAATGTTATTGTAGAGTGTAATATATATATATATATATATATATATATATATATATATATATATATATATATATATATATATTATGTTGTATTTAACCTATAAATAAAATTATTGTATGTGTTTATTCTTATTTTCCCTGTTAATATTCCTCTCATCTGTCACAATAATGTTGACAACGGTTCACTACGAACTGAGTAACCTTGTCAGAGAATATAGAGAATATTTTGGAAAATTTATGGTTATTATTTTAACACGGTTTAAGTCTTCTCTAATATTGATAGTCAGAGACGATTAGACTACTAATATTTAGTTAACCCCAAGATTTACACTAGGAATCCTTTTTTATTTCAATATATTGATTGAATGCAATGAAACAAAGTAAGTCTAATTAAGTTACAAATACTTCGGATAAGATACTGTGTTCTATAGGGGCGCGGGCATTTCCCTATGTTCCCTTGTCCCTATAAAGTGTTTTTCATCACATTAGTGCCGATATTTTTCAACTTGTAAAATCAGATTCCCTGGGATTATTTTTAACGAACTTATTTATAATTACCATAGAATTATATAGCGATTTAGTTATACTTAAAAAAGAATATATTTTTGTTGCATTTTATAATTACTTTTTTTTATCTCTTTAGTGTACTACATTTATTTTAAGTAAGAAGCTGGCTACAAAGTATGGAATTGCCCTGGAGGAGCCAGCACCACTTACAAATTACTGCGAGTTTTTCTACAATCTACAGAAGGCTAATTACAGCTTAAAAAACCAATATGGAAACAGACTGCAAGAGAACGATGGAGACCAGAAAAGCCCTAGAACTTTTGGCAAATAGGGGATGGCACTTCATATTGCAATGGATCCCTAGCCATGTCAACATCTTTGGAAACGAGAGGGCAGACATCTTGGCCAAAAGGGGCGCGTCCATGGCTCAACCTGCCTGTATGCCCTCGCTACAGAGCATGAGGGCCATCATCAACAGGGCTATTGACCGGACAGGCAGGCAACACCTCACACAGATTTCCGTAGGGAAAAAATGGGAAAGTCTGGTCACCATCGGACCCATTGACCACAAACTACCACGAGCTGTGAACGTAGCCAGGTACAGAATGCAGACTGGCCATGACTATCTCGCAGCACACCTACACCGCATTGGTGTTCTCCCAACCTCTGAATGTCCCCTGTGCGGACACGATTTAATGAATGCGGATCACCTGCCGGATTGCAGTGGAACCAACTGCAGATGATGACCCATTCAAAGATGTTCATCTATACTGGTCGGCGCGCCACCAAATGGCTCAACAGCCAAGGGTGGGCGTTGGCTAGTGTAGTAGTAGTACATTTATATTAAGTTTGTAATATTTAACTTAGAACGAAACTAACAAAGTGTGCGAAATTAAAAATACTTCCCTGTAAATGATGATCTAAATATGCAGAATGTACTCGTATACTTGCCGTCCTATAAAATATCACTGCAATAAGTCAACGACAATATAAAGAAACTTATAAACAAATCCTTTTTACCCAATATCTTCATGAGGAGGTGGAATTCAGCGAAAGTACTGACAAAATCATGACAGCTGCTTAAATAAGAAATTCTAAATGCAAACACTTCAACTATTTCCATAATCTCGACAATCAAAGCTGGGATGCCTTTGCGCCTTCATGTCACATTTCAGTCGTTCTCATGTATATGAGGCGCACGTCTTGGCCATACGAATTCATGATGTGAGCCAGTCGGCCAACGCATGTATATACACATATATTTATAATTCGTTTATATATTGAAAGTGGCTTTCGTAAAATAACCCACAGTGTTATAATATTATTGCACAGTAACATTTCAGTATTTTTTGTAGTCTATGATTTATTTATCTTACGCAGCGAGAAATTTTCCCGGCGATTTTTTTTCTTTATTTTATGACACATAAATTTCTTAGTAACATAAGTTATAGCTTACTCGTTAAAATGTCTCCTACCACTGAAACACTATCTTTTTTTAAGATAATATCGAAAAATTCATGAAGACGGCAAAAACTTATTTGTACGCAATGCGTCATCTGAATTACTCCATGCGGGAACACGAAAACGTAATGAATAATAGAATAAGGAAAGCACACATTCTGAAAACAACAACTTGAAGTATGAGGCTATTATTATAATAAGATGTCATTAGAAATAAATGACAACAACTTGAACTATGGCTATATATAACTAGAACTTGAAGTATGAGACTATTATTATAATAAGATGTCATTAGAAATGAATGACAACAACTTGAACTATGACTATATATAGCTAGAACTTGAAGTATGAGGCCATTATTATAATAAGACTTCATTAGAAATGAATAACAACAGTTTGAACTTTGACTATATTAACTAGAACTTGAAGTATGAGGCCATTATTATAATAAGACTTCATTACAAATGAATAACAACAACTTGAACTATGACTATATATAACTAGAACTTGAAGTGTGAGGCCATTATTATAATATAACTTCATTAGAAATGAATAACAACAACTTGAACTATGACTATATATAATTAGAACTTGAAGTATGAGGCCATTATTATAATAAGACTTTGTTAGAAATGAATAACAACAACTTGAACTATGATTATATATAACTAGAACTTGAAGTATGAGGCCATTATTATAATAAGACGTCACTAGAAATGAATTAGGAGTATTTGAAAATCGATCAAGTCTCGTATTAAGAGTCACCTCATAAGAGAAAGATTTTAATTGGTACAGTACTTAATAATTCACATTTCACATACAGATATGTATTCTTTATTTAAATTTTTTGTTTCTTTATTTGTATTCTTCAGACTGTGAATACTTTTCATTAGACAAAATAACAGATTTTTGAAATAATCGATTTTGGACAAATTACTTTGCAAAATATTTACTCTACAGTATTATTTTATACTATTTTCAATGTAATAAACGCCAAGAGTACGTACCGTTGAAAATTGGTCGAATATCGTATTTGATAAAGGTCATTAATCCTATGAAAAACATGGACATATAAAAAACATGGACAAAAATAATTTTTTCCACCATATTAAATTTCATTCTTATATTAAACACAACCCTATTTACTTGAGCACATTACAATTATCTCTTTTATTTTTGCAGGTTATGAAATCTATAACCAAATTACGACTTAATTAAAATTTTAACATTTGTAAAAATGATTACACACCGCTTACAAACTATAAATTTATAATTTTCTTAATATACAAACAACGAATTCTGCTTTGCAGAACTCCGAAAAACTGAGTTCAGAAAGACACTTCTAGTGAAACTAAAAAACATAAGTTTTGACCACCCGCCATAACTTTTGTCGCATCTGCCGAAAAATGTTTTCACACAATTTTCTCTCGTGACCAAATTTTCTGCAATATTTTAGTGTAATATAAGTCACTGCAATAACTGTTACATTAATTGGCACCGCAAATTCCTATTCACATCTTAATTAATATATACTAAATTTTCATACATTTTGACCCAAATTTGTTTGTATAATAACGTAATATAGGCGTCCAATTTTCCTTCAAAACATAATACACTTACTGCTATTTAGCGTATTTAATGTTCTACGATATAATTTAATTTTAAATAGTCCAGAAATTTAGGCAAAGGGTATTTTTATTATATGTTAACTAAACTATAAAAAATAAAGAAATACCATAATAACTCAACATACAATCATTGCAAATTGCAATATAAAAAAATATTATTACACGACTTCACATTAATAAAGCGGATTCCATTCGCCATAACGGCGCAAACCACACGCTAATCCGACACGGTGGAACGCACCGAGCATCACGACGCGAGAGATAAACGAAAAAACGAACACTCATAAAAGTAACAAACAAATAAGTCCAAGCTCTAAGTACAAATATCATAACATAAAGCAAAACAAGAAAGGGTCGTAGTAGCGCAATCCCGCGAATGTTCTAAACGCGTGTAGGGCAGAACAAGTCGATCATACACGGGTCGACATTAAGCCAGATGGAATCTTTTGGACTACCGGAAAAATTGTTCGTTTACTTTGTGGAACTGACGCCACGAAATATAACAAAACGTTAAGTTATTAAAATTCGAATGAATACAAGGCAATATATTATTACAAGTTGGACATCATGTCGTCATCCATTTCTCTTGAAATTTTGAATATTTACGAAGTAAATAATTTTAATTGAAAGTTCTAATTAAATGCCAGCATCTGTATTTTTTTTTCAAATATATATTTGGAAAACCAGAGGGCGGGGAGGAGTATATATTGCAAACCGTATTGAAGGCTTAATATTTCATAAACGATGCTTAAAATTAGGTCATAAAGGTTTCTTATTTTACTAGGCAACCATAAAACATCTGACATAGAGAGGAATTTCTAACAATTCATTACCGAACATGAAAATAGGTTTATGGATATTTATTTCACCTATCAAAATCGAGATTCCAAGATTGGAAAGCTTTACACTGAAAATGAAACATTTCACACAAATACTTTGAAATCTCAAGTACTTATAAGACAAAATCTTGCAGATCTTACCCGTCGGGCTGAATCTGCTAGTGTATGGTCAGCGACCGAGTTGATAATGGGCAGTAATGCGGGCGTCGGTGTGCGAGCGAGGAGGCCCATTCCATGGGGTGAAAATGGCCGACAATGTAATGCTAAAGCACGCCGGTGTAAGTGTGATCTCACGAATGGATGCTGTAAATAGTCATTTCGGTTATGCCTCACTTACATGCCCGCCTCGGGTCGGAGCTAAGCCGCGAATGGATATCTACGAGTATGGTTGTGAATAGTGCGACATTAAAAGATTTTTTTTCTGCGGATGAAAGTTAAAGCTAAACTAAAATTGGAACATCAAATGCCTATTTACTGTGTATATCTTACCCCAATATATATATATATATATATATATATATATATATAGCATCTTTGAATCCAAATGGATTCAAAACTATTTAAAAAGGGTACGATTTCCATTCGGGATTTCAAGATATTTCATAAAAAAATCAAGCGCAATTTGCGTTCGTTCTATGGTTATTATTTAAAGTCACATAGATACATTTTGACACAATTTATTACCCATTGTTTAATTTAAAGACAGAATATCGTGAAATTATATGATATGTGATCATATAGGATTGCAATAATTAAGAAAAAACTACGACATCCTAAAAATGAAAACAATACTTTTTTTTCAAAATGGCCCAAAAATATCAATATTGCGACCTATTAAGCTGGATGATAAGTTGTTATAATCCAGCTTAATAGATCGCAAAGAATGTTGGCTGGATGGAAGAAAATAAAATAGATTAAATTATTAAAAAAAATTATAAACAGAACAAACTTTTTAATTTTTTACATTCGTAAAAAATTAAAAAGCATTACAGCCGTACGGAGAGAGAAACTCTGCCAACGTTGGCTCTCCCCAGTACCGATGTATTTAACTTTTCGTTACAGTCTCATTCCTCTAAATACGGGATAACCAAAAAGGGAAATTCTATTTTACTTCACCGATGATTAGTATATTTTGGGACAATTCAGTACGCTTTTAAAAACAACGATATTACAATGAAATGAAAATTATGATTCAACGAGGCAGAATATTTGTTACATGAAAATTATTTAAATGAAAATGCTGTACGTGTGTGAGATGTCAACAAGAATATGATTGCCACTTCTGATAACCTAACACTAGCAGTAATCGTAGCACGAAGCAATATTTAGACAGTGATATGCAGATTCAAAAATAGTTTGCTTCTGAGACATTATTACACATTAACATGCCTAATTATTGCTTTTTAAATTTTTTTTTATCGTGCAAGAGATGGTATAATTAAAGGGACATCGATCCGCGACTCTACAAAGTTAGGGCAATATTCGCGCAAATCCGCCCTGTGTTGCGGAAACTGACACGGAGACTGAACCTCAAAATATTCTGGTTAAAACATACTGCTACATAGGTGTGAGACACGAATGACAAGAAAAGGCCTCCACGACTCCAAGTTTTTGTCAACTGTCTGTCAGCTTTCTTATATATACTTTTATATACCTTTACCGGCCTTGTATATATATATATATATATATATATATATATATATATATATATATATATATATAACTTGTTAGAATGATGCGCGGAAGTTTTGATTGAGCATACAGTAAAGAGCTACAAATGAAACGAGATTGGCCATACGATCAGAAGGGAGTAAGTCCATATCACCAAACAGGCTTTGGATTAGAACGCTCAAGGGAAGAGGCAACGTGATTAAGTAGACCGGGTGGTGAACTGTGAGAACCACCGACAAAATTAGAGTGAAGTAATTCGTGACGCACGGAACTTATCAGCACGGTAGAGCACTTTGCATATCCCATTATTTTCATATCCCATGTCGCTAAGGCGACATGGGATATGAAAATAATCTTGCTACATGCTTTTAGTGAAAAATAAACATTTTCATAAATTATAAATACAAAGTTCAAAAACGGTAAAGAAAAACAAAAGTCATCCTTCATGTTTTCAATTTTTTCTATGCATTTAAGCCTTTATTCCACATTTAAATGCTTCACAAAGAACCCTATTGTTGTGATAATGCGGTCTGCCGTCTATTTATCAAAAACTTTTAAAACATGTAAATGTATTTTTTTTCTTCATAGATAACGATGAGAAAGTTTTTCGTCGTTAAAGTTTTCTTAAAGCCTATTTTGTTACCAGGTTCATTTTGAAAACCTTCATAACCAACCACGTAAAATTACACTTGTAAATTATGATTAAAACAAATACCAGTTTTTTTGTCTTTTTTTCGTGACTATGATTCTCTCTACAATTATTTTAAAATAAAAAAAATTGTACGTACATTAATATCTATCGTATCAAAATCTGATCATTAATATCTATTGTATCAAAATCTGGTAACCCAACCCTAGCAGTTGTAGTAGCACGAAACAAAGCATTATTTAAACACAGTGACATGCAGATTCGATAATAGTTTCCTTCTGAGACATTAGACATGACAGGTTTTTTAATTAGACATTAACTAGCCTATTTATCGTCTTTTTCTAAGTATCGTGCCAAAGATGGATTAATTAAAGAGACAACGCTCTGTGAATCTATAAAGTTAGGGCAATATTCGCGTAAAACCGCCCTATGAGGCTAAATAAAGCAGGCAGAAAACTCTCGTAAGCGCACATCCGACAAGAAGCTGGCCAATTTTTTTTACATTTTTTTAGCTCGACGCTTCCATAAGTAGAATGTATTCTGTTATAAACTATGAAATTATTTTATCATTACCTTCAATTTGCATTTTTAACGTAACTTAGGTATGAGTAATTTTATAAAATTTCTTAAATTGTGAAACATGAGAAATTAGGCTAACAAAATCCTATATTTGTTTAAATGATGTGGATATTCTTTAATGGCTAATTACTTACCCTGCTCATGGAAACGTGATAACGTTTGTAAATTACATCCGTCTCTTCTTCACTTTTCATATTATATTCTACTTCTATACAGTAATTATTCTTGCAAGTACTAGGAATGTAACAATATACTCGTATGTAATTGTGTTTAATTTTATATACACAGATTAGAACTTATGGTAAATGAAAATGAATACTCTCGAAAAAATATGAAATGAAACTTAATAACTCTTATAGAAATAAATTCAAAATGAGTGTTTTATTACGCAATTATGTTATTACTAAAATTGCTGAAACAAACGTTTCTTCGCCACACAGGACTTTAAAATGTATTCCTGGTGCGATTTTATACATCGACTTGACGCGTGTTACTTTGGTGTATAATACTCACGTGTATATTAATATTTTATATATTTACAATTATATAATTAAATTTTAAGTCACCAATATATAACGATAAATGCGAATGGCGGCTAGTTTGTACTCGTGAGCTTTCTGCTAATGATCTGGGGTCATAAGGTATCTCATGTAATGGTATGAAAACGAACAATGTCAGATAATAACGAACAATGTCAGAAATACAATTAATTCCAAATTCAAATAATCCTTGCCTCAGTTTTTCTCTTATTCACACAAGTACGAACAGAACGGTCTAGAATGAAAAGGCGATAATCTTTTTCACTCCCCGCTACCTAGAGGTATCAATTTTAATTACTGTCGGTGACGTCTTCATTAAGCTCGTCGTACGCGAGTAAGACGGTTATACCTCTATGTCACCATGTTTAAGATGGTATCTAGATTTTCGAGGACTCTACATAATACCCAATGAATCTACCTCACTAACGCTCCATGAAAAAGACGAATAGATAGAAACGATGAGATCTCCTGAATTTTGCTGTTATTAAGGCTAGTCTATCTTTTTATGGTTGCGTTGTTAATGTGTGCCACGTATAAATCATCGATGGTGTTATTCTGCAATTTCTCTCATGATATATTTGTGATTTTCTTGATATGGACTATATTGAGATTTTGTATAAATTACAATTCAGAGTAAATTAGAAACACAATTAAATTTATGCGCGAACTCAAAATATCCTGCACTACGATAGCTACTCCTAACTGTAAACAATTCAGAGCTAGGATCACTTTTCAAAATATGCTATTTTAAATGTAGTTTGAAATCAATGCATCTTGAGTTAATTATGTTTCTTCTATGAATATTACCTGATCATTTTACTAAATAATTTCGCCGCAGACGATCTTCAAATATAAAATTTAGCCGTGCACGGATATTGAATTAAAGAAGATGTGAACGGAGACAATAAGCTTAATTGATAATGTTCGTTGAATGTCATTAACAAAATATAGTATATTAAGAGTCCAAAACTAATACAAGTCATACAACTAATCGTCCAAATTTTAATACCTGCTATACAGATTCATCACAATGTAGTAAAAATACTAATTATAAAGTATGTGTTGTTCACCAATCATCCACTATCAAACAGCTCTTGTTTTCCTGGTGACCAGCAAATTCTCGAACACGTTGTGCTATGGCGTGGGCAGTTTATGGTACAGTTCATTAAACTTAGACATTGTTCCTACCAGATTTGCTCGTGGTACAGCCATAAAAATACCACATATTCATATTAATTTTATTCAATATATTCTCAGCATAGTTTCATAGTAATTTTGTAAGTACACATCTATGTTTGATACAAAATAATATATACAGTGTGTAACAGAGAGCGCGTCTATTGTTCATACAGAGACTCTGCATCAAAATAAACATAAAATTTAAGGAGCTACATGATATTTCTCAACCGTTTCTGAAAAAATTACTGACAAAATTTCAGTTCCAAAGTAAAAAGAATTGCATTTCTTTACAGAAACACAATTTAAATAGATTCAGTTTGATGCACAGAATCGTCTGTATGAATAACAGATATGTATTTTGTTATGGCCGAGTACAAAAAATCCCTGTCAAAATTTCAGTTCCAAAGTAAAAAGAATTGCATTTCTTTACAGAAACACAATTTAAATAGATTCAGTTTGATGCATAGAATCGTTTGTGTGAATAACAGATATGTATTTTGTTATGGCCGAGTACAAAAAATCCCTGTCAAAATTTCAGTTCCAAAGTAAAAAGAATTGCATTTCTTTACAGAAACACAATTTAAATAGATTCAGTTTGATGCATAGAATCGTTTGTGTGAATAACAGATATGTATTTTGTTATGGCCGAGTACAAAAAATCCCTGTCAAAATTTCAGTTCCAAAGTAAAAAGAATTGCATTTCTTTACAGAAACACAATTTAAATAGATTCAGTTTGATGCATAGAATCGTTTGTGTGAATAACAGATATGTATTTTGTTATGGCCGAGTACAAAAAATCCCTGTCAAAATTTTAGTTCCAAAGTAAACAGAATTGCATTTCTTTACATAAACACAATTTAAATATATTCAGTTTGATGCACAGAATCGTCTGTATGAATAACAGATATGTACTTTGTTACGGCTGGGTACATATAATCGGGGTAACAAAAACGTGTCTATTATTCACACAAGTGGTTCTGTGCGTCAAATTGAATATATTTAAAGCTAGTTTCTGTAAAACAATTTTAATGTTTAGTCGGAATCGGTATAAAAGAACTTAATTAACCTTCGTCTCTGTATGCATTGCGCGCTTGTGAACTTCTTTTCTTCAAGAAATTTGGATAGTCTTTAGAAATTGTGCTTTCCCCTCCTTCTTTTTCTTTTATATTCTATTGAAACTATTGTCCTATATAAGAGTAGCTAATGGGATTTGAAATAGTAATTACGTGCTGCGTTTTGATATAAGTACAGATAATAAGATACATCTTTAAAGAAAAAGATTTTCGCCGAGAGCGAAAAGACGTCTTTGATAACAAATAAAAAAAAATTATTTTAATGTAAAAAAAGCGTCGGGTGCTCGCGACTTACAATTGCCTAATGACCCTACCCCTAAAAATATACAGCGATAAAAAAATATACAACAACCGATATCAAGTTCCCCAAACTTTTTTGGCAACAGAGACAGCCTTGATCAAAATTTGTATGTTTAAACAGTGTTTTTAATTTTTAGTTCACACTGCAACAAAAGCGTGTTTTTTTAGTTTTTTTAAACTATAATTTTATTTTTTGTAGTCTTAAAACAACATCTCTATATTTATATTTTTGTGTTTTTAGACTACAAAGTTTTTTTTAAGTTTTTTATTATCATTTTTTCAATTAATTTATTGTCATCGTTTCTCGATAAGTGCCCAAAATTTTAAATAATTCGGACGCCTGGTAGTTGGTGAATATTTAATTGGAAGCTTCCGTTACATCGTTATAAACGCGTAATAGAAAACTAAGGATTTATTTGTAAAATACAGAACATCATAGTGATATTATTTCGACGAAATTTTGATAAAAACTTAGTTTTTGCGGCTTCTACATATATCCCCTTTCTTCAGGTTAAAACCATCATACTTGATCGACATATGCCTATACCACTGTAGCACAATGAAAATTAACTTTGCACGAACTATAGGTAAATAAGGTTGCACATCTGTCATCTGCTGTCATATATTCTTATTATCAATTTTTTTTCGTCTTTTAATTTTCATTGCAAAATCTCTTACAGTCTACCAACTAAATTTCAATACCAATTGTTATGGTTGACTGGAAGAGATTGCTCATGTAATAATAAGTCCGCCATATGTACTATACATAAAATATGATAAATAAATAAATTTAAAGATAAAAACAGAAAAAGTACCATTACATTAACAACCAGTCGTCGACATATATATTCCTTTTAACAATAATATAGTTAATCAAAAATTGTTGGTTGGTTTGTGAGTTTTCTGTGAAAATTTTCAGTGATGGTTCCCATAGTAATTAATAAAGCAAATATATATATATATATATATATATATATATATATAGTAAATATACATATACATATATATATATATATATATATATATATATATATATATATATGTATACATAAGTTTACACACACTAATCTCATACTTCAAGACATATCTAATACCTAAAATTCTTTTTTAGACTATTGTATTTGAAACTTTTCTTTCTGGAACATTTCATAGATTTTGTAAGCTTTAGTGATTCTTTTAGATTACAAATGTTAACAATTTAATTACCACCTACAAATAATAAAATGGGATGATGATTATGTCTATAAAGACGTAGCTTATATTATCCATAGTCAGTGAAGGTTTTTTCTGAGTTGGGCATACAAGCATCAGTTTTCTAATACAGAAAGGTTCACTACGCTTCGCCCCTCAAGGTGATGAGAATCTAAACCCGTATTTAAATTTCAAACTTAATTTCCAAAACCCGACTTCAAAAATCACGCAACTTCGCCGAAATACAAAACTTGGAGGTAATTTCATTAATTCGTCCTACGGCTCGTTCAAAATTCAACCCAATTCGTCAAATTCGAAGACGACTTAATAAACTCCGCCGCGAACGTCGCCAAGGCCACGGAGCGAGTTACGTTAACTTTTAATAAAAACATTATTCGTCTCATTAATATTCGAAGAGTATTATAGATTACTAAACATTTTATTGTTCGACAACTTCTCGCCGGGGCGAGTCCGCGGGCGGTCTTTACAGAACAAGGTAAAGTACTGCTGAAAATTTATCGTTTAAAAACTCGACTTGATTAATTGGGCAGTACCAGTGTTCCGTATATAAATAACCGGACAGACTTAGAAGGAAAACAAATTTTAATTAATGCAAAACGGTCTTATTTATCTGCCCCGGAGCGCCGCTACCGTTAGACACTCTTGAATGTGCATATGATTTATTTTGATTGCGACCGAATTTCCGTCGCCGGGGAGCCGAGGAAGTAACTATTCCATTATTTCCATTATGAGACCATTCAAATTTGAACAAAGACATGGCAGAGTCATCGAAAACTGGTGCCTAATTCAATCCTCATTTTTTTAACGAACGGCAGTTTAATATAAAGTATTGCTACGGTATTTAAATTAGACTATTTATAGGATTAATCAATCTAACTAATAATTCTAAAGCTTCTACAACATATATTATTATTCGGTGAGGTATATCATTCGAATATTAATATTTTTGATAGGGAAAATCTTTTATCTCAAATATTAAAAAAAATTCTAGGCCCCTTTCATATTAAATAGTAAAACGTTTAGTTAGATAACATTGTTTAATTCTATCTCAAGAATGAAGAAAAATGACGTTAATGGAGTAAAATCTTATCTTACGCGAATTGACGAGTTATTACCTCAGTAAAGAGCAAAATTTTCAAAGTGTTACCCTAAAGATTATGGACATCGTTATTCCTTTTGGTAGTATTCAAACAGAACCGACAGGTTGAAGTATTAAATATCGATATTCATTTTGATGATATTCAGACAGATTATCTTCTCAAATATTAACAAAATTTCTAGACCCGATTCATTATAAATAGTTAAAACGTTACTTAAATAACATTGCTTAATTCTATCTCCAGAATGAGAAAAATGGCATTAATGACAAAATCTTACGTTAGGCGAATTCACAGGTTATTACCTCACTAAAGAGCATAATTTTCAAAGTGCTATACTAAATATTCTGGATATAGATATTCTTTTTGATGGCATTCAAACAGAATTTTCAGGTTTAATTATTAATATCGATATTCCTTTTAATGATATTCAGAAACAAATTTCAGGTTGAACCACTGAAGTCTTCGAAACTTTTCCATAGGAAAATGTGTTGTGGTATTGAATATATTCGAAAAGAGTATACTGCATTTTTTTTGACTTCATGGTGTAAAATAATATTAAAACAAGGTATAATAATTATTTGGTTTTAATTCAAAATGTTCAACTAGTTAGTGGTTCATTCATGTTCAACTAGTTAGTCGTTCAATCATTTGAACACATTCAAAGTATTTTCTGTAAAAGTTGAGTCATACATCATGCCTCCAACAAATTTTCACGACCATTACTTGAACTTGACTTAAATGTGAATGATGCAGCAACCCATTGTTAAAAATAAATAATAGTTTCGACGTTCCAAATAATTCCTCCAATATGTAAACGAAAATTTATTTATAAGGAGATCAGATAATCGACTCGTTTCTAGTATAAAATTATATCTGTGCTTCAAAATTTAATACATCATATAGCCTTTGAAACTCTTTTTGGTTTCCCTATAAATCTCTCCGTTTTCTTGTGGGAGAACAAGCAGCAAAAGTAAATAAATAAAGTAATAAGTACACATTAAAGACAAAACATTAATTTCATTAATGCCTAAAAACACAATAGTCTGCCAAAATATGTAGATTAACAGAAAAAAAGACATCAAAAAAATCTGCGAAACCCTATAAACCCTGCGAAGCTCTACCTACTCATTAGCTTTCGATTTTCAATTTTTATGTCAACCGTTATTATAATTCACTGCTTATAAATGGACAATTTAATTTATAAATTGGGAAAGAATAAACCTCAAAATATATTTAGGATATATATAAAAAAAAGAAGAAACTAATCCCAAATCCTGGTTAAAGGACAATAAAAAAACTAACCGCATTAAAAATAAATAAACAGCATAGTAACATTCAATCTTCGTGTTAACATGTTGATGGAGATGTATTTTTATCCACAGCAGACATTTTTTTAAGAAATAGGAAAAAGAAAATCGGTTTTTTCTTTTCAAACTAACACGTCAACAAGAATAAACAACGAACAATAATCAACCCTTGGTCGTAAGGCTGTCTTTTATTCGATTCTAATAAAAAGTAATGTATTTCAAGAAAATAAGAAACGTCTTCTTGACGACGTGCAATTTCATTCCCGCTTTTTTCCGTCTCCTATGCGATAGGAGTATATTAATCAACTAAAATAGTAAACTATAAAAAAATATTCAGATGCTAAAACGTTCTTTAAGTTAAAGGGTTACACCACTTTAAAGATTTTCAAAAATTCGATTCTTTTTTGTCTAGATTTTTTTTTTATTTTTAAGAATATTTTAGACGTATAACCATCCAAAATTCAATTTATTTCCGAAGTTATAATAATTAGGAACGAGCGCGACAGAAAGTTGGCCCGAAACTCAGGTAGCAATCCGACCGGCACAAGCGATCAAATTCTTAACAAAAGGTATTGTTCTTTTAGTCGGTCCTTTATAACGATTTTAATTCCTTTGGGGTATTTTGGGAGCTAAAAGTAACAAAAAGTTGGAACTAGTTCAGGCTTGCTGAGCATTCAGTGTCACAGAATCAGTTTGTTTTATGACGTTGTACTGTTTCTTCCTTTTGCCTTTTTATCGAAATTAGTTTTTTTTCAAATTGGTGTACAAGATATCTCAAGATCTTCTTAACTGATTTAGTTTACAACATATACTCTTTATCATATTATCTAAGACGTAATATAGACTTTTTTTGATCGGGTGCCGGTTCATAATTTATAAATTTTTCAAACTCAAAATTTCTATGAAAATCAAAGTTTTTACAAATAGCTGTAATTGACACAAAAACAATTAAAAATTGTTTTTCCTATGTAATATACCTTTTGAAATAAAAAAAAAATAATTTTTCATTTCTCAGACGATGCCGGACGAAGAAAAAAATACTCCACACCATCAGCAAGAATTTTCAAGAGGGTCCTACTTGATGGCTCATATATCTGTCATTTTTAAATTTTTTTTATACGTTATTATCTCAAATTATTCACAAATCTACTATAAAATGAAAATTGGAAAATAAAAATTATTAGATATATTCAAAGTTATTTGATGCAGCTAACTATTTTTCCGAGCCCTAAGATGATGTAATCCTTTTTCAGTCGCAATTTCTTTCCCCAATACTACCTTACTTATTATTCATACATATTGTCAGAATACATGCGAGTTACATTCGCATTATTTCCTGGAAAATTAGCACGGAATCCGCTGTCCGATAAAAATATTGCCCTCTTTGTGCCGTTCCACTTTGTCTCCTCCTAGCTCAATACGATCGAATTAACCGAATGAACATTCGTTTCCGTTTTAGATCGAGTTCACAAAAGGCTGTGCGGCGAGAAACATAACTAGGGTTTCCACGTAGTGTAAAGATTAAAGTTTTTTTTCACAACGTGGACAATGGCAACTGTCTCTATGTGAAGCCCAATAAGTTCTTTAAAAATTCTGATCTGAAAACAATTCATTTTTAGGTCAACTATAAAAAAGCACAATGGCTAATTGTCCAATTTGTCCTTTTCTCTATCAAAGTATTAAAAATAAGGTTGCACTAAAATTGGTAGATAACTAATAATTACCTACTACCAATCAATTTTGTATACAAACATTGTAAGAGTGCGTATTAACAAGCAATATTACACAACAAAATAAAATTAACTATTATTGGTCTTATTATAGTATCGTTTACTAACAGGCTTAAGTCTATTTATTAGTTGTACTCTGGTACAATATACGACGTAAATAAATAAATATTGCTCTATTATACTTAAATCCTTACACATTACGCGGTAATAAAATTGACTTCTAATTAATTCATCATAATTCGTCGAATTCCACGAATGTCTTCACAAAGCATTTAAGCAGAAAACCAATATGTTCTACGCAGAAATAAAGAAAAACAATATAGAATACCATCAAGAAAGACTTGACATAAAACAAGCTCAAATAGACCTTCGACACAAAACATTGCTACGCCCAACATCGAAAAATATTTAAATATGATCGTACTAATGATCCACAAGCCATTTAAATGCGGTTGAATTTAAAATGAAATTGGAAAATTTGCGACAATAATCACAAGCTTTAACTCCTCGGAATAATTTTTTAAAATGGCATTAAAGTTTTTACTTCTTTTTAATTTGAGGTATAGATACAAACAAATAGAATTATACATCCGATTCGTTTTGTACATAATAACAAATTAATACTACCAATTGCTCAAAATGGTTACAAAAATGTAATCGTGGAAGAGCACTCAATTCCCTAGCAAAGGTAAAGGACTTAAAAATAAATTCTATTGAAAATAGGAAATGCTCCTCTTCAAGTTTCCAAACAACAGCTTTCCATCCGGCCGCTATCGCAAAGTAACCCTAAGCGCAATAGGTGTCGGGTGCTCGTTTCGCCCCTCGGATTATGCTTTTATGTTTCAGAGTTTAGTCGGTTTAATTTAAGCGAAACATTCAGAATTCCGGCATGCGAACGCCGCATCCTTATGGCTTCTGAATGAGAGCCGGCACATTTTGGCGGTTGCGCATTAGGCAACCGTTCATCGCTCGATAATCGTTCGTAGGTTGAGCCCTTATTCCTCCAACATTCACATTATGATTCAGCATATTCGTGTAATAAAGAGCGTATTTAATATAAATTGTTTGACATCTTAATCTCCAGCTGCTCCTTTTGCCGACTAGCAGCGTTTAGTAGAAACAAAGTTGTTCCATTTCGTTAGAAGTTCGTTACAATTTGCCTGCTCTACATATGTAAAAGCAAAACAAATAAGGCAGATCAGCAAACATAATGGAGTTTGAAATTACATAGGAAAATCTACAGGAATAAAACAAAACCTAATTATTTTCCACAATGGTGAAGTAGATAGACTACAAGATTGCTCTCTGCTGACACAATGCCATTGTTCCTTTACTGATATATTCTTCATTTCTTCCAAATGAATAACTCATTCTTTCAGAGAAGTTCTTCTCAACATATTTCCTTAAAATATTACACAAGAAACATTCCTTATGAAATTTATTATATCGCAATTTTCTCTATAATCCGTACAATCAACCGGTAAAATTTATATTTGTACACACATAAGTTATAGTAGAAAACTCACCAACTGTATAAGTCCATAATCATGGTAACATGGCTTAAGATGTTTACCTGAAATAAAAAAAAAAGTATGAGGTTGGTGTTAAAGAAATTGCATATAACATAGCAACATAACAAAAAAAAACAATGTGTCTAAATTTGACATAGTCAATATATATATATATATATATATATATATATATATATATATATATATATATATATACTAGCTTTTCGCCTGCGGCTTTGCTCGCATAAATGATTAATTTTTTAAACTTCAGTCAAATTTTTAACCAACGAGAAAAAATAATGTTATCAATTTTCCCCAATCGTATTTAATATTATTAAATATGTTAGTCTCTTAATGCTTCTAAATCACATGCGCAATCGAAAAATGCTTAAATACGTGTTTCATTAACTGTCTTGAAAAGCATTAATCCCAAATTTCACATAAAAACTTAAATAGAAATGTTTTTATTAAAAACTTTACCACTTCTTTTCAACGCCTTACGGTATGGATGGTCATATTCAGTGCATGTTTTGCAATGTGAAATATACTAGCTTCCTCGTATTTTTTAAATTTATCGTTTGTTAAACATTTCGAAGCCATATCCTTTTAAACATAATAAGCTCATCTTTATACGTAATATTTTCCAACATTTAAACAACGCCATTTCATTTCAAATAAGAACACATTTTTGCAATGTCAAGCACCATGCTAATTAAGAACAACGAGACTGCTACCACTGAATGATTGATTCCGAGTTTACGTTGCAGAAATATCCCAAGCACACATTGAACACTGCAAATAAACGGATACCTCATCAAACAACTATTCCCGTCTTTCCTCATTAACAACGCCATCCCTCCCTAAACGAATCAAATATTTATTCAAACGCCAAAAATAAAGTGATAAAAACGAACCTAAAATTAAATTTGGCGTACGTTAATTTGAGATTAATGAGATACGTACATACGACATTTCAAATCGAATACCCTTTAGCGATTAACACTGTGGACGCACGTCAAATGGATCAATCGCCAGACTTTAATTAGTAAGTCACCTCTAGGTATGAAATGTGTACCTCGTATCAAAAAGGGCCTCCCGCTATCGAAAATACTATGCCACATGCATTACTTTTTTAAAACAAATTTGATGACTTCCTGCATGTAAAGAAATAAGATATACATACTTACACTCATTTGGCGCAAGTTTTGATTTTATAGACTTACCCACGTGTGCATTCGATAAAAAGTTTTCTTAATTTAACTAAAATTACAAATCACACTGTTGGGTGTAAATAAATTCAAAAAGCGTCACAAAGTGCGTGACAGAAACGGGATAGCACGTCGCACTATGGTAGAGATTAATTCTTAATACATAAAATTGCTAAGTGTAATTTCTAGTAGTATATAAAGGAAGTTTGTATACTTTAGGTAAAACTCACAGTTTTATTATTATGCATTCTATTATTACAGTTTATTTAATTGTGAATTCTGTACGCGAGTAAAAAATACATCAATGATCAAAATAACAACAAAATCTAAATCATTGTAAACCATTAGTTAGTTTACCAACTTACCAACGTTGCTGAAGGAATCAAACAAAAGAAAAAGTAGTAAAATAAAATTTAAGTTGAAATGCTTGGTTTTCTTCGGTTCAAACCTCCAACCAGTGTCAGGTTCGTCTTACGTACCGATGAAATTTAAAAATGTCAAATTCAAGCAAAACACCTCAATCGATAATTCAATTTGAATTAATTTTTTTATTATTGAAGTTATACTTCTTTAGGCGCGTTATGAAAAAATGATGAGAGTGAAATTTTAAGATTCGTCACACAAAAGTTACAGTATGAAGTTGCAGCGGTTGCAGTCTCGAAACAAAAGCTATTGGCACCATCGTCGCCTCTGTTCACTGTTTTCATATTCATAGTATTTATCCACATGTTTCTAGTGTCTACATTCACACACGTGTTTTAGTTTCATATAAGTGCGATTTATATATGTGCTGATAAATTATATTCAGTAGTGATTTAAATTCAATATTTTGATTAATATATTTACTATTCGTAAATATTAGTGAAAAAATTGTGTTTGTAGACTTTTTCAAGTGCTCCAATATAATTGAGGTTATCTATCCGTATGTATTATTTAATGATGCCAAAGAAGTATAACTTCTCACGCGCGTACATAAGTACATGCACCCTTTTTTATTATTACAAACTGCAACTTCTATAAAGTTACATTGCTACTCTCTTACGACCCAGCGACCCCATAAGACGTCGCTGATATATATTATATTATATTTATGTGTACGGATATGCTTACAATTATGTATATTGTAAGGAAAGTGTTTATTTCTTTTATGTTGAAATAGGATAACAACTTGTGCGTTCGGGGTATGCTAAATTCAGCAACAAAAAAATTGTTTTTGCTGCTGATTTTAACAAAACTTTCTTTAAACTTCACCTTAAAATTCAATGTAACATATCGAGTCACTATCACTGCACTATGCCTATAGGGGAGTGGAGAAAATATTTTGCGAATTTTCTATTCTTAGGAGCGTAGAAAGTAGCTCGGATATGTCAAACAACAACTACAAGGAAGTAAGAAAATAATTCAACCGAGTATAATACATATTATTATGAATCGACTTCAAGTTAACTTCTTAATAAGATTAGCACGACTGATTTTAGTATGAAAGTATTTTTGAACAAATTAATATTATATTTATTTCTAACGTAGTAATTATATCAAAAATTAATTGACTTATTTTTTATAATACGCAATGCTACGTCCTAAAAAATATTTTTTAAAAATCGATTTAAAAAGAAGTAGGTACTAAAAAGAAAAAAAAGTAACTCAAAATAGGTATCTACTTATTCACGATAAATAACTAAGTTACTTATTTTTGAAGTCGGTGCTAGCACTGACGGTCAACTTTCACAAAGTTACACAACTTTACCTAATTTATCATTTAAATTAAAAACCTTAAATTTACTCTCATTTTAAACCTTCTAATGTACTGATAGTATGAAACAGTTTTATGCTTAGTTATTTATTTTGAATAAGTTGGTACCTATTTTGAACTTTTAAACTTTTAGCACTTACTTTTTTGAAGTATCTTGAATTTTGTTTAATTTACTATCATCGGTTAAAGAGTTGCATTGTTCATGTCCACAAATCATCATCAGACCCTGAGCTGGTCGAAGGTGCAGTAAAAACTACCAGTAGTAAATATCTTGAATCACCGTTGATTCGCTACTATCATTTGAGCAGTTCCATTGTTCATCAGCGTCCCATCATCAGATACTGACCTGGTCGATAGTGTAATTATTTTGCAAAGTAACAACTAACCGCAGCAAATATCTTGAATTACAGATAATTTACTAACATTCGTTATTGTTAATTTCCGGACCTCATCATTGGACATCGCCAAAATTATATGGGATCATCTCACTAGTATACTCTTTCAAGTAAAGAAATAAATATGATAATCAGCCCAGAATATGCGGAGAAATCCATGGACATACATCCAAAAAAATGTGAATGTTTTTCACATTTTAGTAAGTCTTAAAACGCTCATTTCGAACTAGTCAGCTATGACAATGATAAATTTGTTTACTGTGAAATTGATTATCTAGAATAGGCGACTGGTTAAAACAGACACAAAGACTAAATTGAATATTTCTTCAATAAACCAGTAGTAACCATTGACCTATTTTATGACTGTCAAGTAGCGCAATTTCAGTACACCACACGAAATCATCAAATAGAGTAGGTCACATGTGGCGAGCGATAAGCAGACCTTTAATTCTCGGCAAAGCGAGCCGTTTCCCAGGCACACAGTGGAAAAACGGTAAACAGCTTAGCGATATATTGAACATTTATTTGCGGTAAAAAGGAACTTACTTATTTATTAAAGACTTCAGCGTGTATACTTCGCACGAGCGATTTTCATCTGTCAACTAAAATACTATAATATCACAATTACTATAATATCACTATAATTCATGTAATAAATTATTCTAATTTATAACTTAATAGGTTAAGTATTGACAAGCATACAGAAGAGAAAGTGCAGTGATAAAGAATGAAGGAATATATAACTTTTCAGACGACTTTTGAAAAGATAACTTAAAGATATATTTTAAATATAAGAATCTATTTTTTCACAGATTTTTGGTAGCAATATTTTTCCAGAGGTTTGATAACGAGATAACGAAAAATATATAACGAAAAGTCCTATTTTTAAACATGATTTAGTTAGACTTATAAATTAACATTGCTTTTCGTATAACAACAGAATCTTATTATCAGTAATTTTTCACGTGCGTACAATTACATATATTAAATTATCTAATTAGAATAAAAATTACTCATCAGTTTTTAAATCTGTGATTTAATGTAATTTCAGATAATTACAAACTGTATAAACTAAGATTGTCTATTTGAGACCCGTGGGATTGCAACTTTATCTTCCATCCAGCTTAGTCTCAAATACTAGTGCAGTAGGAATGCTTTAATTATTTAATTGTCAATAAAGATAAAATATCTACATTAGTATGAAAAAACGTGTTAAACGGGGTCGATTTAGACCCAAAAACGCGCAATTCATTTTATCCTAATGTGTCCTTGGTGTGCATTTTTCCCTACACTAACATCGAAGAAGGAGCCGTTCGTGAGTTTTTATTTTTGTAGCAGCTCAACTGTTCCACTAATGAAAGCAAAATTGTTCCATTATTTGAAAGATCAGAATTTTCGATTAAATTAATACCTCATTTTCTAAAATGTATGTCCATGTATAAACGCAATGCTATGGATGGCGCGACGACGGCAAAGGAGCTGAGGTGTGAGGAAGTCGCTATTTCAGGAATATATTAAAATTCCACACCACCACTTCTACGCGTGCGAAGCCACGAGCTATAAACTATTGGATAACACAATAGCAAAAGTCAGCTTCCACCACCATACACGTCCGCCGTGCCCAAATTTAAGAATACTCCATTTACGTAACAATAGTTCATGTTTAACATTGAAACGTATTTATAAAGTTGAACAGTGATATTTATTTCAAAACAATATATATATATATATATATATATATATATATATATATATATATATATGTATATATATATATATATATATATATATATATATATATATATATATATATTGTGTAAAGATTTAATGTATAGCTGATACAGCTTCGATAACTGAAAATATTCATGTACATTTCTTTTAAATGTTTTAATTTCTGTTTACAGTTTAATGGAATATATTAATATTATGTAATGGAAATAGTAATAACTTGTTTTGAAGTTCTTGACGATGAGAGAGACTATGATGAACAAGTGTTCCCAAATTTTAAGAATGGACGAATCACTAAACCCCGCTCAGTTTTCTCGTTGGCCCGAGTTGAGGTAATGAGCAAGAAATCACTTGGTGCACATAATTGTGTTGTCAAGCGCAGAAGAAATCATTGATGATGCCATGTTAATTAAAGAAAAGTCCGAAGTCGAGTTTAACAAGTTTTTTTAAATACATCTGTTTAATTTTTGTAGCTAACACGATTTAAAATAGTAGCTATGAACTACGTTTCTTTATCACTAAAGATTAAGAGTCAAAAATTTATTTGTGAAATACAGACGTACCAGTGAGATTATTTCAACGATATGTTGATGAAAACACATTTTTTGTGGTGTTATCCACACAACCTTTTATTAAAACAAGTTACACTTGGTCAATATTTACAATACGTAAGAAGTCAATAAAAAATAACATAACATAACAATAGGCAAACAGGGCCGCACGTACTTCAGTTCTTCTCATTATCACCTGTTTAAAGATAAAAGCAGTAGTAATTTTGACGGACTGACATTACCTACATAACTTTAGGCATTATTATAACACCCACTTAAATCTAAAGAAAATAAGGAACATTAAACGTAAAGTTTTTTGTGTATGCATCTAATATCTACGTATGAATCAAGAATCTTTTACTGCAACGTAAAACATGTGTTGTCTATATAATGTTTATTTTTGGTCATTAAAATAAAACACTTATTTTAGACTATCTCTGTCTTTTCTGGGACGTTTCATGTATGTTTCAATGTTTAATGATCTTTTGTATTTGATATTTTTAACGATTTAGCGATATTTTTAATATAACAAAAATGGCACTCAAATAGTAGCTTTTCTTGTATTTACTTCACTTTTCTTTTCGCTACTCAATTCTCTTTTGATAAAGAAACAAAGAGATAAGTTATATGTAATAAATACGAATGTTTCGTAACATATATAGAACGGTCCATTACGCGTCGCCGTTCAAAGTGGCGATATTTTGAAGTGTGAACCCTGTGGTATTTGAAAGCGCGACTTCAAAAATCACCCAACTTTGTCGAAATACAAAAGTCGATGAATGAAACTTGAAGGTAATTTCGTT
This sequence comes from Druceiella hillmani, assembly GCA_039881145.1. Classification (NCBI taxonomy): domain Eukaryota; kingdom Metazoa; phylum Arthropoda; class Insecta; order Lepidoptera; family Hepialidae; genus Druceiella; species Druceiella hillmani. The sequence continues at coordinate 19,948,360 of JAYKKI010000022.1, forward strand.
AATTCTTCTTTCAGCTCGTTCAAAATTAAACCCGATTCGCAAACTTCGATGACAACTTAAAGAAACTCCGGCGCGAACGTCACCGAGGCCACGAAGCGAGTTACGTTAACTTTTGATAAAAACATTATTCGTCTCATTAATATTCGAAGAGTATTGCAGATTACTAAACATTTTATTGTTGGACAACCCCTCGCCGGGGCGAACCCGCGGGGGTCTTTCGCAGAATAAGTTAAGTACTGCCGAGAATTTATCGCTTAAAAACTCGATTTGATTAATTAGACAGTTCCAACATTCCGTACATAAATAACCGGACAACTAAGAAGGAAAACAAATTTTAATTAATGCAGAACGGTCTCATTTATCTGCCCCGGAGCGCCGCTACCGTTCGACACTTTTGAATGTGCATGTGATTTACTTTGATTGCGATCGAATTTCCGTCGCCAATGGGTTCCGGAAATAACCGTTCCATTATTTATTTTCGCATCAGCGGAAATTGCAAATATCAATTTGATCATAGACAGAGCAATCATAGATACCTAATGATACCTAATTCGATCCTCGTTCTCTTTTTCACGAACGGCAGTTTTACTATAAAATATCTAAAAAGATATTTTAATCGATCATTTTAATACTGTGGTACTTTAATTGACCTATTTGCGGAATTAATCAAAGTTATAAATAATTCAAAAGTGTTTATGCAACTTATGTTCTTATTCGGTTAGGTATCTGTTTAAATCGATTATTAAAATAGTTTACCACTTATTTTCGAAAAAGAATAAATAAATTGTGCTGAGAAAGACAAGTAGATAAGTTTCACGAGAATCATGAATGAATGATCTTATGAATGGAACAAATTTGACAATTATATTAATGGGATAAATTGTTATCTTAGGTGAATTGACGAGTTATCATTTCATCAGAGAAAATCATTTATCTAAGTGTTATCCTAAGGATATAGATTGATTCTAAATATCGACATTCCTTCTTATTTGAAAACAGTACACCGTACCGTTCTTAGATTTCATGGCATAATATAAGATTAAAAGAAGTATAATAATTAGTGTGTATATGTTCTGGTAAACCCCAAATTAAAATTGGGTTTTAAATCAAAAAGTTCAACAAGTACAAAACAAATCAATCCTAGCAAATTCGCTGAAGTAATGGAAGAAGTCACTGCAACAAGAAAAATGTTCCAAAATTGACCATTCCTTAATGAAAAACAACCATATGAAATAAGAGTATATTGAATTTAATGACTTTGTAATGCCTTTTTATGAAACGCCTATTAAATTAACCTTCAGTCGTAATTAATTTCTCCAAGACCGCCGTAAATACCACCTTATCAGAGTACATACGAGTACACTCGCATTTCCTCCGGAATAATTAGCAATGAAGTCGTTGTTCGATAAAAATGATTGCTCACTTTGTGCCATCCTACATGTCTCCTCCTAGCTGCAATACGATTTTCGGTCAAATTAAACGAATGAACATTCGTTTGCATTTTAGATCGGGCGCACAAAAGGCTGTGTGGCGGGAAACTTCATTAGGGTTTCCACATAGCGTAACAAACAAGTTTTTTTTCACAACGTAGACGATGGCGATTGTCAATATACGAACCTTCATAGATTCTTTAAAATTTCTGATCTGATATCAATTTATTTTTCGGTCAAGTCTCAAAAATATGACTTCGAACTGCTTGTCCTATTTTAAAAGCGCTCAAAACAGAAATTCTCTAAAACACTTCATCACTAACTTTACCATAATATTGCCAATCAATTTTACATATGTTTCAAATTAAGTTTAGGTTACGAGAGTTATTATTCGGCTCACTATTATATGACGCAAATTAACCTGCAAATGTATAAAAATAGGCTTAAATCAATCATATTTTAAAAGGTACGATATAAATAAATCAACATTGCTCAAATATTTACCAGCATGATTAAATACTTATTATTTTAATTATACCATACAGCTAACCGCGATAAAATGCAGTGTTAAAATCTATTTGTAAATAATTCATCAGAATTCGTCAAGTTTCATTCAAGTATTCCACAAATATATATATGAACCATTTAAAAAAAATTAAATGTCTAAGACATCAGGGTTTCTAAATAAAAACGGTAATTAATATAATAAATGTATGAAATAAAAATTTGATCCTAGGCAACGGCATGAAATATTGCTTTATCTACTACAAAAATTATATATAAAACATATAATTTTAACCAAGAAATTTAATTCCCAAGCGTAGGTAAAGAACTTTATAATAAATTCGATTGAAAATAGGAAATCTCTGTCTTCTCGTTTCGAAGTAATGCCTTCCAGACGTTCCACCCGGCCTTTGACGTGTGGTAAACTTAAGCGCAATAGGTGTAGGATGCTCGTTTCGCCTCCCGGATTAAGCTTTTATGTTTCAGAGTTTAGTCGGTTTAATTTAAGCGAAACATTCAGAATTCCGGCACGCGAACGCCGCATCCTTATGGTTTTTGAATGGGAGCCCGCACATTGTGGCGGTGGCGCATTAGGCAACCGTTTATCCTCCGGTGATGGTTCTTAAATCGAGCGCTCATTCTTCTAACAGACACAATACTGTTATGCGAATTATCATAAGAAGAAATTGCCTGACATCTAAATCTGCAGCGACTCGTTTGACAGCTAACAGCATTTAACGGGAACACAGTAGTTCCGTTTCGTTAGAAATTTATTACAATTCGCTTATTCCACATACGCAAACTCAAAACAAATAAAGCAAGTCGGTAAAAGTAGTGGGGTTTGAAATAATATAGGGAAGTCTCCAACAATAAAAGAACAAGTAATCATTTCTCTCTTCTGCAAGAAACCCTGAATTAAATCTACTAAATTACGTTTCTCATTCCATTCATATTGCCCATCGATAAAACTTACATTTTTAGACTCATAAAACAAAGCAGCAAACTCAACAACTGCTTAAGTCCACAATCACGTAACAAAAATCCTTAGACGTTTAAGTGAAAGAAAAGAAAGAACTTATGAGTTAAATCACATATTATATGTTAAAGAAAAAAAAACAAGGTATCTGTATTTGATATAATCAAATACTAAATATGGTACTATTTGTTGAAACAAATGTTTATATAAACGATATATTTTATTTGACTTGATCGATTGTTTAAGTTGATTTTTATCGTCAGTGTACGAACGCGGCAAGTTTAAATATTTGCCGGTTTATATTAAACGTATTTAAATTAAGCAACTTAATACTACATTCTTTTCTACCTATTATTATATTAGATGGAATATTAAAATTAAAAGTGTTTAGAAATTCCATGTTAAATGCCTCTAGTATTTTAATATTAAGTATATTAAAAATTAACAATTAAATGAAACTACGTGATGTAGTATTATTTCTACTTTCTATAAGTTCTTTACCACGACCCAGTTTCGTTGTATAGATTTTTGCTAATAACCCACCTGAAGATGTTGTAATACAACGAAACCTAGATCGTGGTAAAGAACTTAAAGAAAGTAGAAATAATACTACATCACGTAGTTTCATTGAATTGTCAATGATGAATTTCTACAAAATGAACGCCAAATATATTTAATATTAAATATTAGTATATTAAAATTTTAGTGTTAACAATTTGTGTAATAATTTTTATTAAATTAAAATACCAATATCACTTATAGAAAAAAAAATATAAAAATCGTATATCGAAATAAAGAAAAAAGTAATAAATTATTCCTTTTACTTATAATACAAAACATACACTTTAAAATGAGCAAAAAATTAATATTTACACATCCAAAATTAAATATATAATTATAATGCTATATTATAAAAATATTAATATATATCGCTTTCTGTCCGGACAGTAAAATTTCAAATTAAATATTTCAACGTTAATGTCGGTACATTATAGCAAATTATTCGTAGTTCGAGTTGTAAGAAGTCTAGTCGCGCCATCTTACGTATGCAAACTATAATTACAACATGCGAGGAAAAAGAAAACGCTGTAACAATGACGTCGGAAACGTCATTGCGCTATGAATAATTAAATATCGAGCTTTTTTCGAATAATTGTTCAATTGGACTTCAATAAATATTTAACTTTTTTGAATTATATGTTGTGGCTCTAAGAATAGTAAATCGAATTCTGGAAAATATTCACCGTCTATTTTTATATTAATCTTACAATTAATTAATTTTCTATATTATTTGGTACCTCCATAATATAGACGGAATATTTAACGGCTGGAAAATCGAACGTAATTAAATTACAGTGGTCAGTAATTTGATCCATTAACGTGGAAAATTTGCGACGAATCGCGATACTGACTTGTATTTTATGTGTTTTTAATAAATTCTGAAAATGAAAAGATGTGGATGGAATATTGAACTTAAAAGCTTTACCAAGTAAGTTGACGTCCTCTTATTGTTATTTGTTATCGCCGTTTGAAACAATTCTAAGTCGGGTTTTTGTTTAAAGAAAAGAATAAACCTTCATATTTAATAATTTCCAGCGTTTGCAAGTTATTATAATATCTCAAACAAGAAGACATTTTTACAATATTATGTATCAGACCATAACAGAATCATGTAGTTGCTACACTGATCAATTCCACCTGAGTTTGTTTTGCAAAAATATCCCGACCCCTGTTTAAATTATTACCTGGAGACTCATCCTTTAATCAATAATATCTTACGCGCGCAATAAACACTGCAAATAACCGCACGCTTCATCAAACAACCCATCCCAGTCGTCCCTCATTAACAACGCTATCCCTCTCTTAACGCATAAAGTATTTACTCAAACGCAAAAGTGAAGTAATAAAAACGAACCCAAAATTAACTTAGGCCTAGGCTAATTCGAAATTAATGCGATACGCCTATATGACATTTCAAATCAAAGACCCTTTGGTGATTAACATCGCGGACGTGCATCAAATGGATCACTCGCCAGATTTTAATTAACAAGTACCTTGTACCTTGTATCAAACACCGTGTGACTCCTAATATCGAACATACAATGGCATATTCATCAGTTTTTATAGTGAATTTGATAACGAGACTCAAAATATGTTATAACGTCAAATATGTATATTTAATATGTATATTTCAAACGACACCTCACACTATATAAAGAAAATACATTTTTTTTGCAGTTTAAAGAGAAATGCCACATCATAAAACATATGCACTGTCAAAGAAGTAAGTGCATTGTTAACAGCTGTGTACAAGTTTTATAACATTTTTCCCTTATTTGCATTAGAAATAAAACAGTCGGTCCGAAGCTGCTCAATTATATGCAAATGAACGGGCAATAAAATAAATAGTTAATGTGAATTCGCTTCGAAAACAAAACTGTTTAAAACAGCCAAAACGACTAATTTAATTTTTTCTTCCGTACACCAATAGCAACCACTCATATATTTTACAACCCTCTCAAATAGCGCAATTTGAATGTACCACACGAAACAATCAACTGGAGCACATGTGCCAAGCGATAAGTAGACCTTCCATTCTCGGCAAACTGAGCCAAGTTTTCCTTGTGCACAGCGGAAAAATGGTACAATGCCTTACTAGAGACTGAATGTCGATAAAACTTCAACTTATTTTTTAACATGCTCTTATTAGGTCGATCTGTAACTTACAAACTAACAAAATGTGTAATGGAATTTATGAACCTAAATTTCATGCAATTCTAATTGTTGTATCATCATGAAATTTGTTAGTTGTGTATATTTTGATGATACCACAATAAACTGGTACCATCGGACTGATTCAATAGAATAAAACCGGAAGTTAGACACTGAACCCGATAACGGAACAACGTATCCTAACCGTGTTGGACTTATAAACGTTGTATCATCACGAAACTTGGTAGTTGTGTATAGATATGATGACAACCCAATAAAATGGTACCATCGGACTGATTCAACAAAATAAAACAACGTTTAGGTGATGGTTCGGAACCGTTTATGAGTATCTACTTGTCATATATGCGGTGATCTGTTTACGATCATGAACTTTTGCGTCCGGGCAAGCATACGTAGCTCTAAATAGTATAAAATGACTTTGTGGTATTCAAATCAAAGAATTGGATTGTTGTAAGATTACCGGAAAGGCGCCTTGTAATATAATGCATTAGCAGAGATGGAAAGAGTGCGCATTTAGTCGCCCACAGGCACAGAATCAAGAAGATACACCTCAACCTATTCAACTATGTTGCTCTACTAATTTAGAAGGTATTTTAATGAAGTGGTAACATTGGTAAACGTCTACCTACTTTATTAAAAATTGTAAAAGTAGTTTTAAATATAATATAAAGGTAATTCAAAAAATATTCTCTTTTTTATTATAAGACTAAAAACATTAATTAATTGTTTAAAAAATATAAAAACAACACGCTTTCATAAACACTGAACTAAAAAGGAAAAAATAATTATAAAAACCCATTTTCTCTGTCTACTACATAAGTAAGTATATAAGGGCCTTAGTATAAGCCATGTTTGTTTTTGAGTATAATATTTGAGTGTAAAAGCGTGGGACGTTTTTTCCAAAAAAAAAATGTTCCTCCCCCTAAGATCATGTAAATGAAAATGCTTATCATTTCGATTAGCTGTCAAGACAATGTACATGTGTAATAAAGCATGATGAAAACTAAATAATAGTTTCGATGTTTTAAGAAATTCCTAACACGAAAATACAAATTGATTTGTAAGGAGATCAGATGACTGTATTTTTAACAACAATAAACAATAATTCTAAGGATTTGAAAATTATATTCGTGTTTCAAAGTTTAATATCTCATTTGAAATAAAAGCCATGGCCTGTTTCTGGGAAAACAGCACTAAAAGTAAGCATACATTGGTGAAATACTAAATGATGCTAAAAAAACTAATCTGCAATAACATGTAGACTACTAAAGACTTTATTAAACTATCGTAACTCTCTATTAGCCCATCAGGTTTCGATAAACAAAATTTTCCCTTTTTATGTAAACATTTATGGAAAGTTATGTCACATTAAATTAGGTAACAATTAACGTCTAAGTGAACCTTGCATAGAAAAGAAAAAAAAATGAAAATATACTAAATCCATCCACAGAATAATAACAATATCAACAACCTTAAAATATTATAAATAAACCTGACAACAATTTGTGAACTTTGTGTTCACACGTTGAACGAGATCGATTTTTATCCACAGTAGAAAAGTTTGTCAGAAAACACAAGAAGGAAATCAGTGTACATTTTTAAAAGCTACACATCAACAAATATTAAAGAACAAACAACGATCTATGAATCAACTTTTGGTTGCAAGATTTCTTTTTATGCGATTCGATTAAAAATGAACGGTTTCGCAAAAACTTAAGAAATTACGAGTTTTTGACATCATGCAACTTTATTATCATTTCTTCTTCATCTCAATGAGAAATGGAATATAAAATAAGAGTACATTATTCAACTCGAAAACTACCTTTTCTTAAAGCGTCGCGCACACGTTGTTTAAATTAAGCTTCAGTCGCAATTCATTTCCCCAATACTGGCGTATTTATTGTAAATTCGTGTTATCAGAGTATACACGAGTACATTCGCATTACCTCGTGGAAAATTAGTACGGAAGTCGCTGTTCTATAAAGACTTTGCCCGCTTCGTGCCGTCCCATTTTGTCTTTGCCTAGTTGCAGTACGATCGAATTAACCGAATGAACATTCGTTTCCGTTTTAGATGGAGTTGACAAAAAGCTGTGCGGCGAGACACATAGTTAGGGTTTCCACGTAGCGTAATAATTGAGTTTTTTTCACCACATAGACAACGAGTCGTCATGTCCCTTTATGAAGGTCAATGGTTTTTATCTTCAAACAATTTATTTTTAGGTCTACTCTAAAAACACAACGGGGAAAGTGTTTGTCCTTTTCTTTAACAAAGTTTTCAAAATAATAGTCCAATAAAACAATGAGTATCACTAAAAATAACATATCACCATGAATCGATTTTGTGCATCCACATTACAAAAGAGTATCCACTAACAAGGATTATTACTTACACAACAGAATAAAATTAATTATTACTGATTAGGTAAGTGTAAATCAGGTGAACCAGATATATGATGTAGATAAATCAATATAACTTTGAATCTTTATAATATATAAATATTATTTTTTTTAGTTTAATACATTATAGTTAATACTTTATAGTTTGGTGACTATAGTAGTCACCAAACTTAATTGTGCGGTCGTATCTAAATAATTCCTCGGATTTCCACATGTTCTACCCAAATATTCCACAAATGTTTTTATAAAGCATTTAAGCAGAAAAATTATATTTTCAACGCAGAAAACCAATATCACACTGATAATATAACACTTAATACAAACAGATTCGAAGACGTTTCACTCAAAATATTGCTATATCTAACATAATAAACTGTATTTAAATCTGATCGTGCTAATCATCACATATGCTTTTATGGATGAGATTAAAACGAAATTACGACATTTATCATAATAATAACCAGCTTAAACGCCACGGAAATTGTTTTCAAAATAGTTTCACAATTTTTTTAAAAAATTATAAAGTGACATACAGACGAACAAGTAGAATTATACAGCAGACATCTTTCATATAAACCAACAAAATAACATCACAGATTGATCAATATGGTTATAAGAATGCAATGGGGGAAGAAAATTCAATTCTTAGGAGAAGGTGAAGAACTTTAAAATAGTTTCGATTGAAAATAGGAAACGCTTCTCTTCACGTTTCGAAGAAATCGCCTTCCATCCGGTCGTTACTGCGTGGTAACACCAAGCGCAATAAGTGCCAGATGCTTGTTACGACTCTCAGATGAAGCTTTTGTGTTTCAGAGTTTGTCCACTTAATTTAAGTGAAACATTCAGAATTCCGGCACGCAAACGCCGCATCCTCATGGTGTCTGGATGAGAGCCCGCACATTGTGGCGGCTGCGCGTTAGGCAACCGTTCGTACGTCGATAATCGCTCGTAATTTGAACCTTCATTTCTCCCACATTCACATTACGCTTTAGCGAATTTGCATAATAATTAGCGTATTTAATAGAAATTGTCTGACATCTCAACTTCCAGCTGCTACTTTTGCCAACTAACAGAAATATGAATACGTTTAAGAGAAATACAGTTGTTCATTTCGTTACTAGTTCAAGTTTATTTTTACAACTTTATTTTGCACAAGTATCCTGATGCTAACTTAAAAAAATATCTAAAAACCTATGCTTTACACAAAAGTATCCCTGCACATATCGAACGCGATATGTCACCAAACAACCCATCCAAGACATCCCTCATTAACAACACTGCCTTCCCTAAATGCACAAAATATTAAGGCAAACGAAAAAAAAAATTACCTTAGGCGTACGTGAATTCAAGAATAATGTGATATGCATGTATGATATTTCAAATCAAAGACCCTTTGGTGATTGACACTACGCGGACGTGCGTCAAATGGATCAATCGCCAGATTTTAATTAATAAGTCGTCCCTAGGGATGAAATAGGTCGTATTAAACAATGAGACCAGTTCTCGAGCAAATCCATTATTTTTTACAATTTCATGACATCCCTGCATATAAACAAACAATTAAGATATACGAAAATGCTTGCACTCATTTCGCGCAAATTTCCATTTATATAGTTATTTAGACGTGTATTCAGTAAAACGTTTTCTTTTTTAAGTAAAGTTTATAATCACGCTGTTGGATATAAATAAATTCAAACAGCATCACGAGATGCGTGACAGGGGTGGGATAACAAGTCACATACACTATGATTGAATCTTCTTCATACGTAAAATTGCTGTCATTTCTAGTGGTATAAAGACAGTTGGTATTCTTTACGCACACGGTATTATTATGCACTATTATTAATTATAAATTCTGCATGAAAGTAAGAAATACATCAAAGATCAAAATAACCCGATATAAAGTTCATCGTAAATCATTAATTACGTTATGTGTTATTAACGTTTTTGAAGTGAATTAAATAAAGAGTAATAAAAGAAAATTTAACTTGAAACGCTCAGTTTTACAATATCGGTGACACTTAGGGCTCAAACCTCAAACCGGTTACCGGTGAAATTAAAAAACAATGTCAAATTTTAGCAAAGTACCTAAAAGGTTCACTAGTGAGTTTATCGAAATTTGAATTAATTTGTTTAATTAACTTCTAAGAAATTTCAAGTCAACCCTCGTACGACCCAGTCTTAGCTTGACATCTTATATATTATATTTACATATACGGATATGCTTACAATTACGTATATTGTAAGAAAAGTGTGTACATATTATATTTTGAAATAGGATAACAACTTGTGCGTCTGAGGTACAATAAATTCAGCAAGAAAAAATTGTCTTTACCTGCTGATTTTAACAAAACTTTCCTTAACTTCAGTTTGAAATTCAGTGTAACATATTGAGTGAATATCATTGCACTACATCTATAGGAGAGTGCGGAATATTTTTTTTTAAGTTTCAATAGTCAACAGAAATCAAGTCAAAGAAATGTTGTATTATGTAATGAAAAAAAAACCTTTTGCGGATACTCAATTATTTAGACCCTAGAAAGTGGCTCTCATATATAAAACACAAGAACTACAAGAAACTGAGAAAAGAATTTAACCCAATATAACGAATATTATTTTGAATCTACTTCAAGATAACTTCTTAATAAGATTAGCATGATTGACATTAAATTTGAAACCGTTTTTATAAAAAACGATCTTTCCATCTAATATAGTAAATATATCAAAAATTAACTATTTTTTTAATAATATTCATTGCTACTCTATAAAATAAATTTAGTGTGACAATGAAATTATTTGTTACTGTGAAACTGTTTCTTTAGAACACAAAATGTTTAAAACAGCCACAACGACTAAACTCAATGTTTCTTCAATACACCAAAAGCAACCAACCCTGGTATGTTTTACGTCGCGACGTGCTCACCACATGTGGTCAACTACAGTAGGAGAGATGTGGCGTGCGGAAGTTAAATTCGCGGCAAAGTGAGTTCAGTTTTCCAGGAGCACAGAGCACGCACTCTTGCACGAGCAAAGTACACTAGTCAACCAAAATCTGCTTATACCTATAATCAAATTGTAGAATTGGTGTGTATGTACATTGAAGTTATTTATAAAAAAAATAATCGCGTGCAACTCGGTATACGTGACACAAATGAAACTTGTTTAGCGAGCTAAACCTTGACAAAAAAAGTATAAAGTGTCAATGGCACTGACAGTGAGAAAGAACATACAAAGTGTATGTTCTTGTAATAAATTTACATAGCCTATTGTCAATTAAAAAAATAACTTTTGAATGCCTCTCGCGTTGTAAATTATATTTACGACTATCTGTACGGGATCATTTCAGATTTATAAATAAATTAAATACAATGTACCTAATATGTTGTGATTCTAGTATTGGATGAAGTACATGCAGAATTAGTTACAAATCAAACATAAATATTAAAAAAATTAACAAAATTTTGCATCACATCTAACCACTTTCCGCTGAAATTTTAATTTTATTTTCTTTCGCTGCTTCTCAAGATGACAAAAATCTGAAGCCCGGACCCGAGCTTAAAAACGCGACTTCAAAAATCACTCTTCCAAAACTTCGTCGAAATACAAAACGTCGATGAAGGAACTTGATGGTAGTTCTATTAACTCTTCCTTCAGATCGTTTAAATTCAAATTCGATGATGACTTAATAAACTCCGCCGCGAACACCACCAAGGCCACGGGGCGAGTTACGTTAACTTTTAATAAAAACATTATTCGTCTCATTAATATTTGAAGAATATTGCAGATTACTAAACATTTTATTGTTCGACAAACCCTAGCCGAGGGGTTGTCTGCGGGTGACCTTTTACAAAACAAGCTAAAGTACTGCCGAGAATTTATCGTTTAAAAACTCGACTTGATTAATTGGACAGTTATAGAATTCCGTACATAAATAACCGGACAACTGAGAAGGAAAACAAATTTTAATTAATGCAAAACGGTCTCATTTATCTGCCCCGGAGCGCCGCTACCGTTCGACACTCCCGAATGTGCATGTGATTTAATTTGATTGCGACCGAATTTCCGCCTTCGAAAAGACCTGGAAATAGATAGTTATTACGGAAATAACCATTCCATTACTTATTTTCGCATCAACATCTAGCGGAAATTGCAAATACCAATTTGATCATAGACTCGGCAGTCACTGCGGGCTTTTCTATCTCGTTCGATCGTCATTTGTCATGAACGGGAATTTTATTAAAAAAACATCCAAAAGTAATTTTAATCGATACTATGTTATTTTAATTAAACTGTTTATAAGATTAATCAAACTATTCAAAATTTCTAGGAAACACATATTATTATTATTGGTTAGATATCTGATTCAGAAGTGGATATTTTGATCGTCCAAATTTTTATTTTAGAAAATATTTAGGCTGTGTCTAGAAAGATAAACAGTCTAAGACAAAATATCATGATTCTATCTCATGAAAGATACAAGTGATATTAATACAGTAAAATTTAATTTTTGTCAATTTTATAAGATACCATTTCACCAGAGATGTTAATTTTTCAAAGTGTTGTATTAATGCTATGGGTGGATTGTAAATTCATTTTGATGACATTTCAACAGAATCTTCAGGTTGAACTATTAAAATGTTTCAAATTTTTTCATAGGAAAATATGATATAAGTATCATATATAAGCTTTGTACAAGATATTTTTCGCGATTGTGTGATATTAAACATGTTTCAAAATAGTGTATCGTTCTTAGATTTCTGTACCGTTCTTATATTAAACAGTGTTTCGTTCTCAGATTTTTGTACCGTTCTTAGATTAAACACTGCATCGCTCTTAGATTTCTGCACCGTTCTCAGCTTGTTCACTGTATAATATGAACATAAAAGGTAATAATATATTTGTGTATATTTCAATAATAATCGAATATAAATTAAGTTTTAATTAAAAAATATTTAATCAAAAAGTTAATGACTCAAAGTCGTCAACAGGAAATTAAAAAATAATAAACGAACACGGTAAAAAATAAAACTATATAAATTACCTAATAGTTCAATAACTCTGTACATCTAAAGAAGTTAGTGAAGCACTACATTACATATACCTAGCGATTGGCAATGAAAAACAAAAATTCAAGGCAAATTGTCGAGTGTTTATTCAACCATTTAAATATATGCGCCATCAAAAATATAACTCCCGACAAAGATGTAAGGCATGGTCCATCTTGCCTTTAACAACTTTCTATCTACATTACTTGTAATTAACTTAAATGTGAATTGTAGAACAAGGCATTTTGAAAGAGAAATCATTATTTCGTCGTTTTAAGCATTTCCTCTAATACGAAAATACTAATTAATTTGTAAGGAAATCAGATTACGGCACTCGTTTTAACCAGAACAAAGGATAACTCTTGGAAGTAGAAAATTGTATTCGTGTTTCAAAGTTAAATACCTCATTATAAATATAAGCTTTTAGACTGATTTTTTTTCCCTTTAAATGTTTCTCCGTTTCTGGAACAATATGCAGTAAAAATAGGCACACATCAAGTCGAAACATTAATTTAATTAATGCCCAAAACACAAGTCTACCAAAATGCGTAGATGAATAATAAACAAATCTGGGAAACCTTTCTCCAACCGTTTTCGGTAAATAAGATTTCTATTCTTGAGCTTACAATTATTGTAAGTTACGTAACATTAAACTGAATAAAAATTAAGGACAATGTATATCTTAGATAAATAAAGAAATATGAAAGCAATCTTGAAATCTAACCAAAAGATAATGACAAAACTAACAAGCTTACAAATAAATAAATAAAAACCAACGACATATGAAGTTTGTGTTTATATTTTGACGAAAATCGAAAATTTATCCACTGTACAAAAGTATGCTAGAAAACACGAAAAGCAAACGAGTGTGTTCTGTTAAAAGCTAAACGTCAATAATTAGAACTAACAAACAACAAACTATGTGTTAGCTCTTAGTTGCAAAACGTCATTTTATTCGATTCGATTAAAAAGTAATCAGAAAATTAAGAAATGATGGCCTAATATCGAAATTATACCACGACTTTTTGGCGACATGCAATTTAATTATCGCTCCTTCTTCATGTCAATGAGAGATGGCATATGAAATAGGAATATATTTATCACCTAAAATTGTAAACTTTAAAAATATCAGATGATAAAACGTTGGTAAAATTAAGCTTCAGTCAATTTATTTGCCCAAGACTGCCGTACGTACATGTTGGACATTAGTGTTATCCGAATGTACACTATAAGATTCGCATTACTTGCCGAAAATTAGCACGTAACTCGCCGTTCGACAAAAATGTTGCCCATTTCGTGCTATTCCACTTAGTCTTCTGGTCGCCTGCAATACGATTCTATCGAATTAACCGAATGAACATTCTTTTACGTTTTAGATCAGGGCACAAAAGGCTGTGCGGCGGGAAACATAACTAGGGTTTCCACACACAGCGTAAGTTTTTTTTCACAACGTAGATAATGGTGATTTTAAGGATGTGAAGTTCGACAAGTTTTTTTCTGTTTTATTTCTGTATTTCTGGTCGTAAACAATTTTCAGTCAACTCTTAAAAAAATAAAAGCAAACTGCTTGCCATTCGAACAAACACTCAAAATAAAGATTCGCCAAAACACTCAGTATAATTAACTTTAACATAATATGGCTAATAAATTTGATATACTATACAAAATAAGTGTAGATTATGAGTTTAATGGCTCAATGTACTATAATGCAAATAAAATTTACAAATTTATAATAATAGTCTTAAATCTAAAAACGACGTCACAATTAGTTTGCTCTTTAAAATACAAGGTGACGTAGAAATACATAAGTAGAATTATACAGTTGATACGTTTTTTATATACTAACAAAATAATACTACCTACTGATCAAGGTGGTTACAAGAATGCAATGGTAGAAGAAAATTCAATTCCCAGGCGAAGGTAAAGAACTTTGAAATAAATTCAATTGAGAACAGGAAATGTTCCTCTTTACATTACCAACTAATCGCCTTCCATCCGGCCGCTAACGCGTGATGTGTTAACCCTAAGCGCAATAGGTGTCGGGTGCTCGTTTCGCCTCTCAGATTAAGCTTTTATGTTTCAAAGTCTGGTTGGTTTAAGTTAAGCGAAACATTCAGAATTCCAGTACGCGAACGCCGCATCCTTATGGTTTCTGAATGAGAGCCCGAACATTGTGGCGGCTGCGTATTAGGCAACTGTTTATCTCCAGATAATCGTTCGTAGGTCGAGCGCTTATTCTCCTAACACTTACATTACGGTTTAGCGAAATCTCACAAGGAGGAGCGTACTTAACATAAAGTATTTGACATCTTACTCTCCAGCGACTCCTTTGTTAGCTCACAGCATTTAACGGGAACACAGTAGTTTCGTTTCGTTAGAAATTCATTACAATAGTACGTACGTACGTAATATTCTACGTACGTAAACCCAAAACAAATAAAGCAAGCCGGTGGGCGTAATAGAGTTTGAAATTATATAGGCAACTCTACAACATTACAACAACAACTAATCATCTTCTACTACAGTGATATAGGTAGTTGTGAACGAACAAAAATACGAAGAATATCAGCTTTACCGGGATATTATTCATATGTTATAAAAGATTAACTCAGCTTTCATGATGAGGCCATCGACATCTTCTGCTTAAATTATTCTGCATTAAATCTTCTTTATTGAATTTATAAAATCATGTTTATCACTCTATTCACATCACTTATGGATGAAACTTACATTTCTAGACTCATAAGACATAGCATAAAACTCACCCTCTACTAAGTTCATAATCACGTAGCAAAAAGATTTAGACGTTTACCTGAAATTAAAGAGAAAACGTATGAAATCATTTTAGAGAAACTGCATGCAAAATAATAATATAAAAAACAAAATAATAATGATACACTTGACGCAAGATGTACAGTTGTTACGTCTAAACTACACACATACATTAGTTATGTTTTTAATCATTTTTCTATATTTTACTTGACATCTCCACCTGAAGTACATATTTCTAATATGGACGTTTTCTCTAACGAACGGAAAAACGAACATAACTAAATGGCTACAGTCCGCATGTTTCATGCTGAAAATTGGAGATAACACGCGAGAGTGACTTGCTTGTTCTCGTAATGTTATCATTTACTATTTAAACATTTTTAAGTCGTAGCTTATAAAAAAGAATAAGCTATCCTTCATATTTAATAGCTTCCAGAGTTTGCAAGTCAGTATTTTATCTCAGACAAGAAGACAATTTTACATTATTATGTACCACGCTCGTAAAGACGCGCGCGACTGCTACCACTGATAAATTACAACTACTGGAGTTAACTTTGTAAATATATTCTAACGTCCACTTAAATTTCTACTTAAAAATTAATCAATAATATATTACGCGCGCAACAAACAATGAAAATAAACGCACGCGTCATCATACAAACCAACCCCAGCGCCCCTCATTAAACAACGCCATCCCTCTCTAAACACACAAAATATTTACTCAAATGCAAAAACGAAGTAACAAAAACGAATCCAAAATTAACTTGGGCGTACGTTAATTCGACACATACGACATTTCAAATCAAAGACCCTTTGATAATTAACATCGCGGACGCGCGTCAAATGGATCAATCGACAGATTTTAATTACTAAGTCGTCCGCGGGGTTGGAATGTGTACCTCGTATCAGACAGTGATTTTCGCCGACGAGAAAATTGATGCCGTCCGCTTTATTTTATCACGTTTTTATTAGCTCGCTTTCTTGTTTGTTTGTTTGCCCGATAGAAATTTAGCAAAGGGTTTTAAACTAACTTCCCGTTGAGCTAGACTTGCAACTTAAAACCTAGCTCAGAACTGGATGACAATGCTATATTAACTCGATTTCTGGTCTATCTGTTTGTTTGTCTGTTCGGTACAAAGGAGAATGCTAAATCTAACCTAAACTACATGAGCGGTGAATTTTATATCACAATGAAATTCACGTCATTATGGTATTTTTATATCATTACGAATCGAGGTAGAAATAACTTTTCAGGTG
This sequence comes from Druceiella hillmani, assembly GCA_039881145.1. Classification (NCBI taxonomy): domain Eukaryota; kingdom Metazoa; phylum Arthropoda; class Insecta; order Lepidoptera; family Hepialidae; genus Druceiella; species Druceiella hillmani. The sequence continues at coordinate 19,965,476 of JAYKKI010000022.1, forward strand.
ACTTTTGAAAACATAAATAAATGATGCATTTTAAATATCAGAAAATTTTCCAGAGTTTAATAGACATCAAAATCCATAGTTTAGTAGCAATTTAAATGTTTCGCTATCAGAACGTACAAAGAAAATTTTTTCTCACAATTTTTATCTAAAGATCCAAAAAAAATAGTTGGATCTTTAGATAAAAAGTTCTTTAAAAATATTATTTACACAATAAATCCGATTTCGTACGACGTTAAAAGTGAAATTGCTTTATTTACCACAAGTCATCAATAATATGGATTTCCTAGCGCAATAGATTTTTAATAATAGCTAAAATAATTAAGTAAGGGGGACATGTTATCTTAAACATCACAAAGACTGTGATATCTAGAATCTTCATTTTGGAACGAAGTTCTTTTATACAATAGAGCGAAATGGCAGAAATCGTCATGTAGGGAAAAAGCGTTATGCCCCCTCCAGGCGACCTGTCCCTCTCTTTCTATTATATACGTGTATGTGTGTGTGTTCGTGGGAGTATCGACATTCTATGTATAACTAAGTGTTACTAAACTTAATTCTAAAAGTAATATTTAATTTGATTAATTTATAAAAAAAATTAGAATAACTAACCGTAAAAAATATAAATAATACAATTTTAATTTTTAGGATAATTAAATTTAAACTTAAAATTAACTTTACATTTAATTTGATTTATTTAACAGAAAAAAATTTAAAATAATAAGATAAGAAAAAAATTAATTGGTATAATAATAAAATTTAAAGTAAATTTATTTCCATTTTGAAATAATTAAAATAAAAATATTTTCATTTTAAAATACTTCAATTTTACTTTTCAATGAATTAATTTGGATTTTTTTCTTTACTTATGCAACAGACCTCGTATTATGGAGACTTGAAGTTGTAGGTTGACCGGAAGTACCATATCTTTTCGTGGCACGAACTAAAAAAAGCTGGAAGGAAGGACAATCAAGTGATCCTATTACAGTTTGGTTCTTTTATCTTGGTTCTTTTTTATACCTAACTTATAATTCGCTATTTTATATTTAATTTTTTTTAAAAATGACTATTTTCCGTAAAATATTAAATTAAATTTATTGATTTAAATACTTATTTACAATTGAAAACTAACATAAAATATACAAATTAGAGAGAGAGATAGAGTTGAATAAAAGAGGGTTGCGCTTTTTGGCGTGACAAAAATACACTAATAATCTATAGAAATCTACATAATAAATCCCGTTTAGGGTTGGAAACATAATATAAGGACGGGGGTTCCCCGACTGCATAGTTTTTTTGAAGACATTTAAACAGAATCTTGAGATGTGTTCTCAGGAAAGTGTGGTATGTGTATCGTACATTTAAGACTTAATAATAAAATAGTCCCATATTAAACATATTCGAAAATAGTACACCGTACCGTTCTTAGATTTCATTGCACATGAATCCTAGCAAATTGGACACAATATATTTGAAGATGTCAATGGAACAAGAAAAATGTTCTGAAATTTACCATTCATTAATGAAAAACCCTCAGACAAAATAGGAGTATATTATTTAACACTAAAAATGTCTTTATATGAAACGTCTCGTAAATTAAGCTTCAGTCGTAATTTATTTCTCCAAGACCGCCGTACTGTACCGCCGTATATACCATCTTATCAAAGTACATACGAGTACATTTGCACTTCCTCCCGAATAATTAGCAATGAAGTCGTTGTTCGATAAAAATGGTTGCACAATTTGTACCATCCCACTTGTCTCCTCCTAGCTGCAATACGATTGGGTCAAATTAAACGAATGAACATTCGTTTGCATTTTAGATCGGGCGCACAAAAAGCTGTGTGGCAGGAAAAAATAGGGTTTCCACATAGCGTAACAAATAAGTTTTCTCACAACGTAGACGATGGCGATTGTCAACATGTGAAGCTTAATAGATTTTTTAAAATTTCTGATCTGATTTCAATTTATTTTTCTGTCAAGTCTCAAAAATATAACTTCAAATTGCTTGTCCTATTTTAAAGCCGCTCAAAATAGAAATTCACTAAAAGACTTCATCACTAACTTTAACATAATATTGCCAATCAATTTTATATACGTTTCAAATTAAGTTTAGGTTACGAGAGTTATTATTCGGCTCACTATTATATGACGCAAATTAACTTGAAAATGTATAAAAATAGGTTTAAAAAAATATATGTCTTAAAAGGTGCGATGTAAATAAATCAATATTGCTCAAATATTTCTAAGTATGATTAAATGCTTATTATTTTAATTATACCATGCAGGTAACCGCAATAAAACACGGTGTTAAAATCCATTTGTAAACAATTCATCCGAATTCGTCTAGTTTCACTCAAGTGTTCCGCAAATATATTAAAAAAAACGAGATATCTAACATATCAACGTAATATGGGTTCCTAAATAAAAACGGTAATTAAAATGTTAAATGTTTGAGACTAAAATTTGAACCAAGGCAACGGCGTGAAATATTGATTTATTTACTACAAAAATTATATATAAATCTAATCTGGAAATTTAATTCCCAAGCGTAGGTTAAGAACTTTATAATAAATTCAATTGAAAATAAGAAATCCCTGTCTTCACGTTTCGAATTTATGCCTTCCGTCCGGTCCTTAACGCGTGGTAACCCTATGCGCAATAGGTACCGGGTGCTGGTTTCACCTCACGGATTAAGCTTTTATGTTTCAAAGTTTACTTGGCTTAATTTAAGCGAAACACTCAGAATTCCGGCACGCGAACGCCGCATCCTTATGGTTTTTAATGGGAGCCGGCACATTGTGTCGGTGGCGCATTAGACAACCGTTTATCTTCCGGTGATCGTTCTTAAATTGAGCGCCCATTCCTCTAACACTCACATTACGGTTTAGCGAATTATCATAAGAAGAAGCGTATTTAACAGAAGTTGCCTGACATCTAAATCTCAAGCGACTCCTTTGACAGCTAACAGCATTTAACAGGAACACAGTAGTTCCGTTTCGTTAGAAATTTATTACGATTCACTTATTCCACACACGTAAACTCAAAACAAATAAAGCGAATCAGTAAACGTAGTGGTATTTGAGATAATATAGGGAAGTCTACAATAATATTTCTTAATTTTTTTTTAAAACTAATCATTTCTGACTTAAGATGTTCTACAAGAAACCCTGAATTAAATCTACTAAATTTCTCACACTATGCGTATTACCCATTTACAAAACTTACATTTTTAGACTCATAAGACAAAGGAGCAAACTCAACAATTACTTAAGACCAAAATCACGTAATAAAAAGGTCCAAACCTTTTTGTTAAGTGCAAGAAGAGATGAATAGAAAGAACGAAGAGAAAGAATGTATGAGATTGTTTCAAATAAATTGCATATTATTTGATAATACAAACAAAAACAAGTTATCTGTATTTGATATAGTCAAATAATAAATATAATACTTGTTGAAAAATGTAAATAATTATTGAAACAAACGTATACATTAATCTTATATTTAATAAATTTTCTATATTATTTGGTACTTCCATATAAACCATATATTTATAATATGGACGGAATCTCTAACAGGTGGACAAACGAATATAATTAAATTACAGCTGTCCGTAATTTGATCCATTAACGTGGAAAATTTGCGACAATACGCGAGACCGATTTGCGTTTTATGTGATTTTAATAATTTCTGAAAATGAAAAGATGTGGATGGAACATTGAACTTAAAAGCTTTGCAATACCAAGTAAGTTCACGTCGTCCTATTGCTATTTGTTATCGCTGCTTGAAACATTTCTAAGTCGTATTTTAAATTTATTTTTTATTTCTTCCAGTTCCAAGTTATTATTATATCTCAAAAGAGAATACATTTTTACAATATTACGTACCAGGCCATAACAGAATCATGTAGTTGCTACCACTGATCAATTCAACCTGAGTTTGTTTTGCAAAAATATCCCGACCCCATTTAAATGATTACCTGGAGACTCATCCTTTAATCAATAATATCTTACGCGCGCAACAAACACTGCAAATAACCGCACGCTTCATCAAACAACCCATCCCAGTCGTTCCTCATTAACAACGCCATCCCTCTCTTAACGCATAAAATATTTACTCAAACGCAAAAGTGAAGTAATAAAAACGAACCCAAAATTAACTTAGGCGTACGCTAATTCGAAATTAATGCGATACGCCCATATGACATTTCAAATCAAAGACCCTTTGGTGATCAACACTGCGGACGTGTATCAAATGGATCACTCGCCAGATTTTAATTAACAAATCGCCCTGGATGGACGTGTACCTTGTATCAAACTCCGTGTGACTCCTAATATCGAACACTCGATGTCATACTCATCTGTTTTCATAGTAAATTTGATAAGGCCTCTGCATACCAACTAACAATCAAGATATGCAAACATACTAACACGATTTGTGCAGATTTTTTATTTAAATATGCACGTATATAAAGTTTAAGAACTAAAATTTCTAAATAAGTCTCTAAGTGTGTGACAGGAGCGGGGACTGCATATCAGTCGAATAGAATATGAATACATAATATTGCTGACATTTGTGATGTATGTATTTTGCACGTCGAATACACAGTATTATTTGTGCATGGACATTATTTAGTTACAAATTCTGTATGAAAGGGTAAAATATGGAAATGACCAAAATTACGAGGAATAAATAATCATCCTAAAGAATTAGTTACCTTATCTACTACATAACGTGGCAAAGTGAATTAAACAAAAAGAAAACAAAAATAATTTTAACTTGAAAAGCGGAACTTTCCAAGTGTCCACAATGTTTAATGTGTCGATGCGGTTTGTGGCTATCTGTTGGTAACTGGATTTGGAACACAAAAAAAAGGTTTTTAACTTTAAAAGAGAGAACAAATGGTCATAGAAGCTCTCACTTCCATGCACGATTGTTTACGCAAGCCGGTTGTTACTTTCCGTTTATGTCTATTTTTACGTACTAAAGCGAGTAAGTGTCCGCCCTATTCACAAGTGTTATAAAATAACACAAATTTGATTGTCTCGAATGAATTTCATATATTGTGGTATCGTCAAAAAAAGCGACATAAAACACAATAACAGTGAAAAAGAAATTCCTTTTGACAACAACAAAAGAACTGTAACTGTCAGTTGATCGTTTATTTTTTATTAATTTAGGCAATGGCTACACTTTAAAAACCATATTAAGCAAATGTAGAACTCGCCCTGTGAGAGTTTTGTACATATTTAGGTACTCATAAACATAGGGTTCATAGTGTTTTTATTAAATTATTTACAAACGCTTATTTTTCACAACGTAAATATGATGTATATTTAAAAAGTTATAAGATATAGGATAATCGTTACAGTTTTTCTATAATCTGCTAATCAGGTTTTGCCAACACTGTTTCATGACTTTTGGCTTATTAATTTCAGACATAACGGGTATGCTTTATTTTCACATATTTTTTGAAATATATTTTTAAACGAGCAATTAAAATTAGGAAAAAATATTTTTATATTTTCATAACAGTTAACAAAAAAAAGTTAACACCTTTATTTATCTCCTCTTTAATAGTTATATGAACATTTAAAAAAAGTTAGTTCCTGAAAAATGTGTTTCTTAATATAACCTATTACTATGCCAAATCTAATTGTCCACGTCGCATGGCTTCAAAGAAGATATGATACCTAAAATTTAAAAAAAAATGTTTTTGATATCTTTATAACCAGCTATTTCAAACGACACCTCACACTATATAAATTTTTTTTTGCAATACAAAAAAATGCTACCTCATAAAACAACTGTACTGTCAAAGAGTAAATGCATGGTTGGGTGCTGTGTACAAGTTTTATAACATTTTTCCCTTATTTTTAATAGAAATAAAACATTCGGTTCGAAACTGCTCAATTATATGCAAATGAACTGATAATAAAATGAATTGTTAATATGGAATTGTTTCTTTTGAAAAAAACACTGTTTAAAACAGCCAAAACGACTAAATTAATTTTTTTCTCCAATACCCCTGTAGCAACCACTCACATATTTTAGGAGACTTTCAAATATCAAAGCTCAATTTGAATATACCAAACGAAATAATCAACTGGAACACATGACCTGGAACTTACTAACGAAACGTGTAATGGAATTTATGAAACTAAATTACATGCAATTGTAATTGTTGTATCATCCTGAAACTTGTTAGTTGTGTGTAGTTTTGATTATAATACAATAAATCGGTACTATCGGACTGATTCAATGTAATAAAATCGGAAGTTAGGCACTGAATCCGATAACGGAACAACGTATCCTAACCGTGTTGAACTTATAAACGTTGTATCATCACGAAATTTGGTAGTTGTGTATAGTTCTGATGACAACACTATAAAATGGTACCATCGGACTGATTCAACAAAATAGAATCGGAAGTTGGACACTGAACTCAAGAACGTTTAGGTGACGGTTATGGACCTTTTTTGAACTTGTAATTGCTGTAAATGCGGTGGTCTATTTGCGATCCTGAACTTTTGTGTTGGGGCAAGCATACGTAGCTCTAAGCAGAGTAAAATGACTTAGTGGTCTTCAGATCGAAGAATTGGATTGTTGTAAGATTACTGGAAAGGCGCCTTGCAAGACTAATGCATTGGCAGAGATGGAGAGAGTGCGTACTAAATCGCCCACAAACACAGAATGAAGAAGATACACCTCAATCTATCCAACTATACTGCTCTGCTAATTTAGAAGTATTTTTTAATGAAATGGTAATATTGGTAAACGTATACCTACTTTATTAAAAATTGTAAAAGCAGTTCTAAATAGAATATAAAGCAAATTCAAAAAAATATTCAGTTTGTTAATATAAGACAAAAAAATTAATTAATTGTTTAAAAAACATAAAAACAACTCTCTTTCATAAATACTGAACTAAAAAGCAAAAAATTAATTATCGAACCCGTTTTCTCTGTCTACTACATAAGTAAGTATATAAGGGCTTTAGTACAAGCCTTGTTTGTTTTTGAGTATAATATTTGAGTGTAAAAGCGTGGGACGCTTTTTCCCAAAAAAAAATGTACATCATGTGAATGAAAATGCTTAACATTTCGATTAGATTTCAAGACGATGTACATGTGTAATAAAGCGTTTTGAAAACTAAATAATAGATTCGATGTTTTAAGCAATTCCTAACATGAAAATTGACTGATTTCTAAGGAGATCTGATGACTGTACTTTTAAAAAGATTAAAGAATACCTCTCAGGATTTGAAAATTATATTCGTGTTTCAAAGTTTAATATCTCATTTTAAATAAAATCCCTTGAAACTGATTTTGGTTACCTTTAAATGTGTCTCCGTTTCTGGGAAAACAGCAAAAAACGTAAGCGTACATTGGTGAAATATTAATTGATGCCAAAAAACAAAATATTCTGAAATAACTTGTAGAATATTAAAGAGTATTAAATCTCCGTAACCCTATTAGCTCATCAGCTTTCGATAAACAAAAGTGTCCCTTTTTATATAAACATTTATTGAAAGTTATTGATTTATTTAAGTAACAATTAACATTAAATTGGGTTACCAACGACCTACTAATTAACGTCAAAAGAAAAAAAATATGAAAATATCCTAAATCCATCCAAAGGATAATAACAACCTTAAACATATTATAAATAAACCTGATAACAACTTGTGAACTTTGTGTTCCCACGTTGACTGTGTTCAATTTTTATCCACAGCAGAAAACTTTGTTAGAAAACGCAAGAAGGAAATCAGTGTACATTTTTAAAAGCTATACGTCAACAAATATCAAAGAACAAACAACAATATAGGAATGAAATTTTGGTTGCAAGATTTCCTTTTTATGCGATTCGATTAAAAATGAACAGTTTTCTAAAAAAATTAGAAATTACGCCACGACTTTTTGACATCATGCAACTTTATTATCATTTCTTCTTCATCTCAATGAGAAATGGAATATGAAAAAGGAGTACATTATTCAACTCGAAAACTACCTTTCCTTAAAGCGTCGCGCACACGTTGTTTGAATTAAGCTTCAGTCGCAATTCATTTCCCCAATACTGGCGTACTTATTGTAAATTCGTGTTACCAGAGTATACACGAGTACATTCGCATTACCTCGTGGAAAATTAGTACGGAAGTCGCTGTTCGATAAAGACGTTACCCGCTTCGCGCCGTCCCACTTTGTCTCTTGCTAGCTGCAGTACGATCGAATTAACCGAATGAACATTCGTTTCCGTTTTAGATGGAGTTCACAAAAAGCCTTGCGGCGAGAAACTTAGGGTTTCCACCTAGCGTAATAATTTAGTTTTTTTCACCACGTAGCCAATGGCGATGTGAACTCTTCCTATGTGAAGGTCAATGGGTTTGATCTTCCAAAGGTCCAATAAACAAATGAATATCACTAAAAATAACATACCTGTACTACCATGAACAGATTTTGCGCATCTACATTACAAAAGAGTGCGCACTAACAAGGATTATTACTTAAACAACAGAATAAAATGAATTAGGTAAGTACATGTCAGGTGTACCAGATATATGATGTAGATAAACCAATATTGCTCTAGCATGCTTTGAATCTTTATAATTATAGTTTGGTGTCTACTAATTATGCGGTGGTAATATCGATTTCTAAATATTACACAAATATCTTTATAAAGCATTTAAGCAGAAAAACCATATTTTATAAGCAGAAAAGCAATACGTAACGCTTAATACAAAAGAGACTAAAAGATGTTTGACACAAAATATTGCTATATCTAACACAATAAACTGTATTTAAATCTGATCGCGTGCTAATCATCACATATGCTTTTATGGATGAGATTACGACAATTAACGAAACGAAATTACGACATTTAACATAATAATAACCAGCTTAAACGCCTCGGAATAATTTTTCAAAATAGTTTCACAATTTTTTAACTTCTTTTAAAATTATAAAGTGACATACAGATGAACAAGTGGAATTATACACCAGACCCCTTTCATATAAAATAATAAAATAACATCACAAATTGATCAATATGGTTATAAGAATGCAATGGGGGAAGAAAATTCAATTCTTAGGTGAAGGTGAAGAACTTTAAAATAGTTTCGATTGAACATAGGAAACGCTTCTCTTCACGTTTCGAAGAAATCGCCTTCCATCCGGTCCTTATCGCGTGGTAACACCAAGCGCAATAAGTGCCAGATGCTTGTTTCGACTCTCAGAATAAGCTTTTGTGTTTCAGAGTTTGTTCAACTTAATTTAAGCGAAATATTCAGAATTCCGGCATGCAAACGCCGCATCCTCATGGTGCCTGGATGAGAGCCCGCACATTGTGAGAGCCCATTGTTGAGAGCCCTCACAATGACATCTCAACCTCCAGCTGCTCCTTTTGCCAACTAACAGCGTTTAACAGAAATACAGTAGTTCCATTTCGTTAAAAGTTCAAGTTTATTTTTACAATTTTATTTTGAAAAGTATCCTGATATTAACTAATTCCATCTAATATGGTAATTATATCATAAATTAAATATTTTTTTTTAATAATACTCAATGCTACTCTATATAATAAATTTAGTGTGACAATGAAATGATTTGTTATTGTGAAACTGTTTCTTTAGAACACAAAATGTTAAAAAGACATAACGACTAAACTCAATTTTTCTTCAATACACCAAAAGCAACCACTCGCCTGTTTTACGAAGCGACGCGCTTGCCACATGTGGTCAACTACAGTAGGACAGAAGTGGTGAGCGATAAGCGGAAGTTAAATTCTCGGCAAAGCGAGCCCAGTTTTCCAAGAGCACAGAGAAAAACGGTAAGCAGCTTAGCGATCGAACTTGTTCACTCTTACACGAGCAAACTATCCACTCTGCATTTACCTATAATGAACCAAGTTAACCAAAATCTGCATATACTCGTAACTGTAATCAAATTGTAGAATTGATGTGTCTTTATATTGAAGTTACTTACAAAACAAAAATAATCGCGTGCAACTCAGCATACGTGACCCATGTGAATAATGTTTAGCGATCTAAAACTTGAGCAAAGTGTAAATCCATATATTGTACTAATTTCGCATAAGAAGATTTTAATAATGTACATTTGGAAAAATTAATAAAATGTCATTACAAATCGATGTAAACATATAATCTCCATATAAATTTACATAACCTATTGTCAATTTTTTAAAATATAACTGCAGTGTAAGTACCAGATCACTTTTAAGTGATCTGGTACTTACACTGTAATTATATTTACGACTGTATGTGTGAATTCATTGTAGATTTATAAATAATTTAAATACAATGTATACCTAACATGTTGTGATTCTAGTAATGGATGAAGTACATGCAGAATTAGTAATAAATCAAACATAAATATATAAATAAATCAACAAAATTTTGATAGTCTTCTTTTGGCACATGTGACGTAAATAACACAACATAAGCGTGGTACGTCAACTGTTCATATGTAGCATCTGAGGCGTACATCTACAACGCGCGCATGCGCGACACTATCTTATTCAATCGATTTGTATAGGTGTGTATATATATTTATATGTCGCTCTCTTTTGCTCCAGTTCCATAGCGTCGGAATATATAGCTCTCTTTCTCTTTACGTCATATCTTTCTGAGCTCTCATGTAACGAAATGTGACGAAAGTGAAGCGACCTTAAAATTTTACTGTAAATTCTCGTCCACTTATCAATTATCGAATCGCCGTCTAAGAAGTTTCACTTGAGGAATATTTTCACCGCCAGACTCAGATCAGAAGGTCTGACGGTGACAGACCTTCTTAATTTTCAAAATAAGAAGTCCAATAATTGTCTAACAAAAAAAAAAGAAAAAAAAGAAAAAAGAAAAAAAAAAAAAGTATATATATATATATATATATATATATATATATATATATTCATACATACAGGTGTCAGCGACCCATATGAGAAAAAAAACCTTGAGTTATGTTCCACCAGGAGGTTGCAAAACACCATATATTTCAGAAAAATATTGACATGTTAGGATTTTTGATAAATAACAAAAAACCTATTGTGAACATAGCCTAAGATTTTAATGCTCACGACGCTCGTAATGATGGCGGTTTTTTGAATAAGATTAAAGGAGTGGTGAAGCGAACGCCTAAATTGGGCATTATGTTTGTATGAGTTTTGACAATCGCATATGGTTGTGCGGCAGTATGTATGGGTTATGTTTGAAATTATGATTTCGTAATTAAGGGCACTTGATGATTTTTAATACCGCAGTATACATCACATTATATTTTATAGTAGTATTTTGTGATATAATAGCATTAATCTATTTACAGTGGTAAACTGTGGATGAGTGCTCGCCACTTATTTAAGAATGAAATCAGTAATCACTCGCATATGATTGCTACGGACGTGCACGGACGATAGATCAAGATAAGATTGCACCGATTGAAGTAAAAATAAGTTGTAAAATTACAAGTTAATGAAAATGAAATAACATAAGAATTTTCAACATGTCGCCTCCCGTTTTCAACACATTTTTATACACTTTTCTTGTTTGTTCGTGGACTCTATGTGTGTTATAAGTGTCCCAAAAATAGTGGACAACTGAATGTAAATGCATCTGAGATACTATCTAATATTTTTGAGTTGACTGTATCTAAAGAACTTAATTGCTTAAATATCTCGCCGATAAAGAATTTTAGCGAGTTTTTACAATGTTATCGTGCTACGCGCTACGACACAACCTCCCTCTTCAAAGGCCCGCGGGCGAGTGACGGAGACCATCTCGCCCAATAAGGAGCCAGTTGTGGCTGTTATTATTAGGAGAAAAAATTAGATAACCAATCCATATCTTGAAAAACCTTTTGTCAACACATTACATGTTATTAAAACCTTTGTTTTAGAGTAGATTCCAATGACAAAAGTGTAAACATATAGTCAAAACGACTAAATATATTTTGATAACAGAGTTATTTCAGCAATAAATTCTATCAAGTAAAGTTTTATCTATTGTGTTTTTGTCCAATCGATCCCACTTGTAATATAGTCTAATTTTCATATATTTTTCTCTGAAAAAAAATCGATAATTGTACATAAAATTTAAAATCAAAAACGTTCAATTTTGGGTATTCGGCCTCTAAAAAAATGATTATATTGAATATTATAAAAGTAATAGAGCACAAAAACATTATTTTGGAATTTTCGTCGGTTTATTTGTTTCTTTGTACATGTATCACGTAAAAATAAAAATACACGAATGAACTACACGTATCAGGTTGTTTTTATTTCATGACAATTGGTTCACTGCATCAGAAGTTATGCAAATTTAATATTTTCAAAAATTCATTTACATTGCATTAGAAAGACAAAAACAACAAAAAGTGACAACGCGTAGTAATTACAGAAATATATATGGTAGTGTAGATATATATATATATATATATATATATATATATATATATATATACCAATAGATGGCATATTTTCATTCGCGCAATGAAGTTTTCCGCCCATTTATACATTGGTGAAATGAGCGTGGCGAGGTGAAGTGTGGATTAAGGCGGGAGGGTAGATTCTTGAGCAAACAACCCGACTGTGGGCAGATACGATATTGTATGTGTTCGTTATAAGCTCAATATATTTAAAATTTCAATGAATTGTTAGTATTTCTAAATCAATTATTTTTTCAAGTTTTAATTAGGTCTGGAGTAATATGTAGGTCATGTTTATCGCAATTGACCGACTAAAAAAATTATATGGCAATTTGACGTTTGAACACAAAGAGTAAATATTTAAAAAAATACTTTTGTAATTATTATAAAAGATGGCGCTACGAGTGTTAATACATCAGTTCTCTTAATAATATTTTCTGTTGGTTTTCACATGCGAACGAAGTCTCGTACACAGCTCGTACCATAATATTGCAAAGCTATCATTACCAAAAGCGGTAATAGGACATCTGTCAAAACAAAGTAACAGATTATTTTATTTTTTAAATAAATAAGTTTAATATTAACAAGGTTACAGAAGGAAAAATTTAATGACAGGAATGAGGTAAGAAATAACTTTTCAGACGACTTCTGAAAACATAAATTTTACATGCAAGAATCTATTTCTTCCCCGAGATACGGCAGCAATTTTTTTTCTAGACTTTTGGTAACAAAGATGTTAAAAGAAATATGTCCTCAATATTTTTCTACAGACGCTCATTTAAGGCTTAGGTTCTTGGGAGAAACCCTATTTAGAAACATGATTTAATTCCAAGTAAGCATACAAAAACAGAATCTTACAATCAGTAATTATTCATGTATATACAATGGCATGTAATAACATATATAATTATAATTATTCAACAGTTTTTAATTATGGTCTTTAATGTAAGCTCAGATACTTATAAGCTATATAAACTAAGATTGTCTATTTGAGACTAGCGGGATTGCAACTTTATCTTCTACACAACTCGGTCTAAAATACTTTGCAAATACTTCAATTATTTAATTGCCAATTGTACCTAACAACGTTAAAGTTAAAATATCTACCGTAGTATGAGAAAACCTGTCGCTGAATCGGTTCCTAAACACGCATTCAATTTTATCCTACGATATGTGTACTTGGGGTATATTTTAACCTACTCTAATATCAAAACAGGAATGTTTTTGAATTTGTGCATTTATGCAGCTAAATTGTAAACTATTAAACTAATTCTAAAGATTGTTTTATTGTTGGAAATATCATAATTTTTTATTGAACGTAAATTTCATTTTTTACAATGTTTTTCCATGTGTAAAACGCAATGCTTATGAATGACACGACAACTGCGGCGGAGCTTAAGTGCAAGAGAAAGGAAAATTAAAATTCAACACCATGACTTTGACGTGGGCGGAGCCGAGAGCTAAAACTATTAGGTAATATAACACTGAAGTCACCTCTGTCGTTACATTGAATTACAATAAAAATATTCAATATATTTGGCCATATTAATTCATTGTCACTTAATTTTTATTCACAATCGAATGAAACTACGTGATGTAGTAAATAAAGTGGAAATAATACTACATAACGTAAGTTTCATTTAGTTGAGAGTAAAAATTAAGTCTCAATAAAAAGTTAAACCACACACGTCCGCATTGCTCAAACGGGGGACTTTTGTAAGTGCTTACAAAAGTCTATATTTCAACTTACCGTTTATGTTTAATACTGAAACATATTTCTAATATTAAAAATGGTAAAGTATTAAAAAGTATAAACTGTATTTAGTGTACAGATGACACCAATTTATTTTATTTATTTCTTTATTTACTGCTCACGGTAACGTTACAGGTTAATTAACAGCTTTGCGTTTCAATAACGATAAAAAGACAATTACATAAATTCAGTAACATTAGATCATGTACATATACTCCTCTATGCTGCGACGTATGATAAACAACAAAGCCAAAAGAAAATTGGTAGGAAATATAAAAGGAAAGTAACCGTATCTAAAAGAAAGGTACAAATATCGGAGGAACGTTTTTTGAACACGTTCAATAATTAGAATATATTTAGTTTCATATGTACTCCGAATAATAGAGGGTAAATGAACACATTAATATTGAAGTTTCTTAAATATATTAATTTACATGAGTAAATTACTGGAACCTATATCATGTAATGAAAAAAAGTAATACATTGTTTTTAAGTTTTTGACGAAGAGAGAGACAATTATAAACAAATGTTACCAAATTGCGATGATGGACACTAATAACTGACTCATTATATATATATACAATTATTTATCACATTATAATAACTTGCGGGTTACTTAATAAATCTAGTTGGAATGTATAATGACCAACCGATCATTTGGTGTTCATAATGATTAAGGGCGGAAGGAATCATTGAATTCCACATTATTCAGGAAAAGTTTCATGTCGAATTTAACAATTTTGTTTAACTATTTTTTGTTATTTTTTCTTTATATTCTATTAATAATGTTTAGTCCATTATGTTAAACATTGTTTCTAGTCGGGCACAAATTAGTTAAGTGCTTCATGCATAATAATTGCGATAAAAATCAACAGCAAATGATTAAACAGTTAGTTAAACATTTTTAACAGATATAAAGGTTGGAGTTGTTTCTACGTTTATTTTCTATTGAACATATTGTGGTATAAATGTGTAGCTAACACGGTTTTAAATAGTAAATTATATGTTATGTTTTCATATCAATAAAGGTAGATGATTAAAGATATATTTGTGAATAATAGACGTAGGCAGTGACATTACTTCGAGGAAATTTTGATGAAAACACGTTTTAGTGGTTTTATCTAGATTTACCACACACCTCATACTCTTATTAAAACGAGTATAGTTGATCAAAGTATAGTTATCAGCCAAGTGAACTGCTTTTTTAAGCACACCATGAACAATTTTTTTACATATCAAGTGAACTAATTTTTAGGCCCACCCCGCGCACCTGATTTATATTTTATCCGAGTGTTTTTTGATGTAATACCAGTACGTTGTTGCATTTTAAAATAATAAACCTCGCTTTGCTCCTAATTCGCCGAACAAATATCCATCATGTAACATTAAAACATTAATGTAATATATATATATATATATATATATATATATATATATATATATATATATATATATATATATATATTAATTTTTTTTTTTTTTAATTAAAAGTTTTCACTATTACCGTGTGATTATAAGCACACACCAGATAATTTTTTAACAACCTAACTAGCATCCATAACAAAAGGATGAGTTCCTTTTGGCATGCTTTCCTTCTGCAGCATTCCTTCTATTTACTTTTGCTATCGCTACTCAATCCTCTTTTGATAAAATGTGATGATCATTATATCACTAAAGAGATAATTAATATAGGATAAATATGCATATTTTTCATAGTATAGAACGAATTATTACGCGTCGTTCCTCAACATCAGTCTTATCACCATCAGCCTGTGACTATCCACTGCTGGGCAGACATTTTCCAAACGCGGTCCTCCGCCTCCAATCACTTGCATCCAACCAGTTTCCGCCAAAATTTTAATTTCATTTTCTTTCCCTGCCTCTCAATATGATGAAAACCTGAAGCCCGGACCCGTGTTAAAAGCCCGACTTCAAAAATCACCCAACTTCGTCGAAAAACAAAACGTCGATGAACGAAATTTGAAGGTAATTCCATTAATTCTTCTTTCAGCTCGTTTAAAATTTAACTTTGATGACGACTTATCGAACTCCGGCGCAAACGTCACCAAGGCCACGAAGCGAGTTAAGTTAACTTTTAATAAAAACACTATTCGTATCATTAATATTCAAAGAGTATTGCAGAATACTAAACATTTTATTGTTCTCCGGTCTTTCACAGAGTAAGTTAAAACACTGCCGAGAATTTATCGTTTAAAAACTCGACTTGATTAATTGGACAGTTCCAACATTCCGTACATAAATAATCAGACAACTGAGAAGGAAAACAAATTTTAATTAATGCAAAACGGTCTCATTTATCTGCCCCGGAGCGCCGCTACCGTTCGACACTCTCGAATGTGCATGTGATTTAATTTGATTGCGACCGAATTTCTGCCTCCGAAAAGACCCGGAAATACATAGTTATTACGGAAATATCCATTCCGTTACTTATTTTCGCATCAGCGAAAATTGCAAATACCAATTTCATCATAGACTCGGCAGTCACTGTGGGCTTTCTACCTCGTTCGATCCTCATTTGTCATGAACAGCAATTTTATTTTTTAATCTAAAAGTAATTTTAACCGATACTATGTTATTTTAATTAAACTGTTTATAAGATTAATCAAACTATTCAAATTTTCCAGGTAACACATATTATTATTATTGGTTAGCTATCTGATTCAGAAGTGGATATTTTGATCTGCCAAATCCTTTACCAGTTATTTTAGAAAATATTTAGACTGTATCCAGAAAGATAAATAGTTTAAGATAAAATTACACGATTCTATCTTATGAATGATAAAAGTGATATTAATGGAGTAAAATTTTATTTTTAACAATTTTATAAGTTATCATTTCATAAGAGAAAATAACTTTTCAAAATGTTGTATTAATGCTATGGGTGGATTCTAAATTATTTTTAATGACATTTAAACAGAATCTACAGGTTGAATTATTAAAACGTTCGAAATGTTTTCATAGGCAAATATGGTATGTCTATCATATATAAGCCTTGCAATGAGATAATTTTTGCAATTGTGTGATATTAAACATGTTTCAAATTAGTGCATCGTTCTTAAATTTCTGTACCGTTCTTAGATTAAACAGTGTTTTGTTCTCAGACTTCTGTACCGTTCTTAGACTAAACACTGTATCGTTCTTAGGTTTCTGTACCGTTCACACATTTTTCACTGCATAATATGAACATAAAAGATAATAATTTATTTGTGTATGTTCCAATAATAAATCGAATATAAATTAGGTTTTAATTAAAAAATATTTTAATCAAAAAGTTAATGACTTAAAGTCGTCAAAAGGAAATTAAAAAATAATAAACGAACACGGTAAAAATAAAACTGTAAATAAATTACCTAGTAGTTCAGTAACTCTGTACATCTAAAGAAATTATTAAAGAACTACATTACATATACCATGGATTGGCAATGAAAAACCAAAATTCAAGGCAAATTGTCGAGTGTTTATTCAACCATTTAAATATATGCGCCATCAAAAATATAACTTCCGACAAAGATGTCAGGCATGTCCATCTTGCCTTTAACAACTTTCTATCTACATTACTTGTAATTAACTTAAATGTGAATTGTACAACAAGGCATTTTGAAAAAGAAATCATTATTTCGACGTTTTAAGCATTTCCTCTAACGCGAAAATACTAATTAATTTGTAAGGAAATCAGATTACGGCACTCGTTTTAACCAGAATAAAGGATAACTCTTGGAAATAGAAAATTGTATTCATGTTTCAAAGTTAAATACCTCATTATAAATATAAGCTTTTAAACTGATTTCGGTTTCCCTTCAAATGATTCTACGTTTCTGGGATAATACGCAGTAAAAATAGGCACACATCAAGACGAAACTTTAATTTAATTAATGCCAAAAACACAGTCTACCAAAATGCGTAGATGAATAATAAAAAAATCTGGGAAATCTTTTGCCAACCGTTTTCGATAAATAAGATTTCTATTCTTAAGCATATAATTATTATAAGTTACGTAACATTAAACTGAATAAAAATAAGGACAATGTATATCTTAGATAAATAAAAAGATATGAAAGCATATTGAAATCCGACCAAAGGATAATGACAGAACTAACAACCTTATAAATAAATAAATAAACACGAACGATATATGAATTTTTGTGTTCGTATGTTGACGGAGATCGATTATTATCCACTGTAAAAAAGTTTTCTAACACAAAAAAGTTTTCTAAAACACGAAAAGCTAACTAGTGTATTCTTTTAAAAGCTACACGTCAACGAATAGAAATAACAAACAGCGAACTATATGTTAGCTCTTAGTTGCAAAACTTCCCTTTATTCGATTCGATTAAAAAGTAATCAGAAAATTAAGAATGGGTGGCTTAATATCGAAATTATATCACTACTTTTTGGCGACATGCAATTTAATTATCGCTCCTTCTTCATGTCAATGAAATATGGCATATTAAATAGGAATATATTAATCTAGTAAAATTGTAAACTTTAAAATAATCAGATGATAAAACGTCGGTGAAATTAAGTTTCAGTCAATTTCTTTGCCCAAGACCGCCGTACATGTTGGATATTCGTGTTATCCGAATACACACTATTAGATTCGCATTAATTGCCAAAAATTAGCACGTAACTCGCCGTTCGACAAAAACGTTGCCCATTTCGTGCTGTCCCACTTTGTCTTCTGGTCGCCTGCAATACGATTCTATCGAATTAACCGAAAGAACATTCGTTTACGTTTTAGATCAGGGCACAAACGTTTACGTTTTAGGCTGTGCGGTGGGAAACATAACTAGGGTTTCCACAAAGCGTAAGTTTTTTTCCACAACGTAGATAATGGTGATTTTAAGGATGTGAAGTTCGATAAGTTGTTTACTGGTTTTATTTCCGTATTTCCGGTCTTAAAACGGCGATGTCGGGGTAAATCGTGTTCCTAAATAAAAATGGTTATTAATATATGAAATGTATCAGATAAAAATTTGGCCTAAAACAGAGTTATAGAATTTCGACACGAAATATTGTTTCACCTGCTACAAAAAACTATCAGTACTCGTGATCTAAATGTACTAATCACCAATATATAGTTTACACGTTTGAGTTTATATCAAAATTATAAGATTTTGCAACAATCACTAGCTGAAACTCCCCAAAGAATTTTCAAAATATAAAAAAACGGCGTTATAATTAGTTTGCTCTTTAAAATTATAAGGTGACGTACATACAAATAAGTAGAATTATACAGTCGATATGTTTTTTATATACTAACAAAATAATACTCAAGGTGGTTACAAGAATGCAATGGTAGAAGAAAATTCCCAGGCGAAGGTAAAGAACTTTGAAATAAATTCAATTGAGAACAGAAAATGTTCCTCTTTACATTACCAACTAATCGCCTTCCATCCGGCCGCTAACGCGTGATGTGTTAACCCTAAGCGCAATAGGTGTCGGGTGCTCGTTTCGCCTCTCGGATTATGCTTTTATGTTCCAAAGTCTGGTCGGTTTAATTTGAGCGAAACATTCAGAATTCCGGCACGCAAACGGTTTCTGAATGTGAGCCCGAACATTGTGGCGGCTGCGCATTAGGCAACCGTTTATCTCCCGATAATAGTTTGTAAGTCGAGCGCTCATTCTCCTAACACTCACATTACGGTTTAGCGAAATCTCATAGGAAAGAGCGTAGTTAACAGAAATTATTTGACATCTTAATCTCCAGCGACTCCTTTGTCAGCTCACAGCATTTAACGGGAACTCAGTACCTAGTTCCGTTTCGTTAGAAATTCATTACAATTCACTTATTCTACATACGTAAACCCAAAACAAATAAAGCAAGCCGGTGGGAGTAATAGAGTTTGAAACAATATAGGGAACTCTACAGCATTACAACAACAACTAATGATCTCCCACTACAGTGATATAGGTAGTTGTGAACGTACAAAAATACGTAGAATATCAGCTTTACCGGGATATTCCTTGTATGTTCTAAACGAGTTTTCTTCATAACTCAGTTTTTAGGGGCCTCATCGACATCTTCTCCTTAAATGATTCTGTATTAAACCTTCTTTATTTAATTTATAAAATCAGGTTTAACATGAATAGAGATTCACATCACTTATTGAAAAAACTTACATTTCTAGACTCATAAGACATAGCATAAAACTCACCCTCTGCTAAGTTCATAATCACGTAGCGAAATGGTTTAGACCCTTACCTGAAATAAAAGAAAAAAGCGTATGAAATTATTTGAGAAATTGCATATAAAATAATAATATAAAAAACAAAATAATAATAAATAATATACTTGATACAAGATGTATAGTTGTTGCGGCAAAACTACACATACACATTAATTAGGTTTTTAATCAATTTTCTATATTTTACTTGACATCACCTGAAGCATATATTTCTAATATGGACGTTATCTCTAACGGACGGAAAACCATACATAACTAAATTACTAATAGTCCAGATGTTTTATGCTGAAACGGAAAATTGGAGATAACACGCGAAAGTGACTTGCATTTTATCTGTTTTTAATAAATTCTTAAAGTGAAACCGTACGGTTGAAATATTCTATTTAACAGCTTCGAAGTGTGAAACATTTTAACGTTTTCGTGTTGTTATTATTCACTGTTTGAACATTTCTAAGTCGTAGCTTATAAAAAGAATAAGCTATCAATTATACTTAATAACTTCCAGAGTTTGCAAGTCAGTAGTGTTTCTCAGACAAGAAGACAATTTTACATTATTATGTACTACGCTCATAAAGACACGCGCGACTGCTACCACTGATTAATTCTATTCGAGTTTAATTTGTAAAAATATTCCAACGCTCACTTAAATTTCTACTTAAAAATGAATCCTTTAATCAATAATATCTTACGCGCGCAACAAAAACTGCGAATAAAGGCACGCTTCATCATACAAACCAACCCAGTCGTCCCTCATTAACAACGCCATCTCTCTCTAAACGCACAAAATGTTTACTCAAATGCAAAAATGAAGTAACAAAAACGAACCCAAAATTACCTTGGGCGTACGTTAATTCGACATTAATGCGCTACGCACATACGACATTTCAAATCAAAGACCCTTTGATAATTAACATCGCGGACGCGCGTCAAATGGATCAATCGCCAGATTTTAATTAGTATGTCGTCCGTGGGGTTGGAATATGTACCTCCATCAGACAGTGATTTCCGCCGACGAGAAAATATTTTTCATCGTTCTTATTAGCTCGTTTTCTTGTTTGTTTGTTTGTCCGGTAGAAATTTAGGAAAAGGTTTTAAACTAACTTGTCGTTGAGCTAAACTTGAAACTTAACATAGCTCAGTACTGGAAGACAATGCAATATTTACTCGCTTTTTTGTTTGTCTGTTTGTTCAGCACAAAAGAGTATGTTATAAATTTTGTAAACTGTTTTAAACTACTTCCCGTTGAGCTAGAGACTTTAAACTTTAAAAATAACTCAGAATTGGATGACATTGCTATATTAACTCGCTTTCTTATGTATCTGTTTGTTTGTTTGTTCGGTACAAAGGAGAATGTCCACGCGTCTAACCTAAACTACTTGAGCGGTGAATTTTGTATCACAATGAAATCCACGTCCGTATGGTATTTTTATGTCATTAACTTTTTATTATATCGCTTTCTTTCCTGTTTGTTTGTTTGTTCGTTTGTTCGGTACAAATTTTGCAAACGGTTTTAAACTAATTATAGACTTGAAACCATAAAAATAGTTTAGAACAGGATGACATTGCAATATTAACTTGCTTTATAGGCTTTCTCTTTATTTGTCTGTTCGGCACAGAATTGAAATGATTTGAATGCTTTTATGAGTTTTATTACAAATATTACTAATGTTAGTGATATAAGTACTGAATTTACAAAGAATTGGATTGTTAATGTATATAAAGTTATATATCTGAAATAAAGAACTAATTATTATAGTTATCAAAACATTTAAAATTGAATACAATTTTATATATATATATATATATATATATATGTATAATCGGAAAGCATAAAGTAGAAAATAATTATTTACGTAATTTTTTTTTAATTTAATACGTTTTTAAACGGAACTAAAATTTTAAAATAATTTCTCTTCGCTTCATAAAGATTTATAACCGGATACAGATTTATAACCACATATGTACATGGAAAAAAAAGTGGGGTTCTGAAATTTGTTCATATTGGGGCCAATTTTACTCCTAGTAGATACGAAAATGAATACACAATATTTTTTTTATTTGATATTTATTTGTCAAGTTATGTGCTTCTAAACAAAAGTCTAATTTAGGAAGTAGTTTTTCGAATACTAAAAAATACAATAAAATATTAAACTTAGCGCTTTGTATAAATATATTCTTGTTCTTTTTAAAAAAATCCATTCAGAAAAAAAAATTATGTGCAAAACCGGAAGTAAATATTTCAAAACGAAATTTTGGAAAATTCGACCAATTTAAAAAAAAAATACTTCAAAATATAGCTAAGGTATAGTTATAATACACCTGAAGTTTTAAAATGGGATCTGCATTAATTAAGAAGGTAGGTAAATTAATGTATATACATGTCGCACTCAGTATGATGATAGGCTCTAGTTTATGTCCGCCGATTGGAGCAAAAAGAGGCATTATTTAGTATTTTAGTGTTTATTAGAAGATATTAGTATATAGTATTAGTATAGTTAGTATTTAGTGTTAATTTCAAAAAGAAATAAAGTACGGTTTGTTTGTTAGTTTCTATATTATAGTAGGGATAATCAAGCGTAACTACTAAAAACTACTATTACTACAACTACTAAAAACTGCTGTGATATTTTAATGATAATTAAATGAAGTAATAATAAAAAATCAAAACGATATTATTTAATAATTTTAACAATTTTACATTGAGAATCTACGCTGGAACTAATTTTTTTTACAAGACCTTCCTTTGTTGGAATAAAGGCATGCAACTTTTTAGTTCCTGGAATGGTGATTGCAGAATCAAACCGGGGTTGTAAGAAAATGTTTTCACGTTGAATATCATCTTTAGAGCAGCAGTAAATCCCTGTTCGTTTTAAAGAAGACTTTGCCCATTCGTATAATCGCTTTGGTGAAATGATCGATTTACTTGCAGGTACTTGTAGGCTTGCACGCGTCGCTAAACGTTTGAGGTTCCCCCCAAGACCATCGCCTGGCCCCTTTGCATAAGACGTTGCGAGAAAATGTATCTCTACATTTATATTGAAATCATCTTTATAGTAAAATAAATTAGCAAAATTGAATCTATTTTTAAAATGTTGAGAGGCACCATCGGTTATATGAATAATTTTTGACATAACTATTGTTTTTCTAAAAGGTGTTTGTATAGTATTTTTTGGAATGCGTAGAAAGTGGCTGTGTCATGTTTTAAATCATCTGAAATCATAACACTGCTACGTGTTGCTTGGTCGTTATTCCAATGGAAAGATTGGGCAGCTTCTTGAACAACAAAACTGTAATTTTCTGCAAAATCACACTGTACAAGAATCGATGAAGGAGACTTCATCGATAGTCTCCTTAAGGTTTTTAAAATAAAACACCTGTGTATCTGCAATATAAGCATGAGATTTTCGAGTATCCAAGGCATCATACAAGTTATCTACAAAATCATCAGAAGGCAATATTTGAGTAGATATTATAAAGCGGTCTGTACCAAGCCACTTTTCAAATTGCAGGTCTGTCACTTGATTTTTATCGAATTTGATCTTCAAATGATCACGAATTCCACTTAAGCCAGGACAAGATTTACAACTCTAATTTGGCGGTGTTTTTGCAGTCATTAAAAGACGCCTGTGTTGGGTTGGGACACATCATCTTGCGAAGGCAATCCTTATAAGTCGAAAGTTCCATTACAATTACAACTGTAAGACTTGCTATGTCTCCACCATTCAACATTAGCTTCACCTTTTGGTGGTAAGTACAAACACATACCATATGTGTTCCAGCGTCACCAGCAAGGATACATTGTTTGGGTCTTAGAGTAAAAGACTTTGTTAAACCTACTGGAACGTCCGGATATTCCTCCTTGAACTTCTGATAAAGTTCATTATGGTTGCACAACAGAAGTTGTTTTTGTATGTGTGTTATTTTCCCATCATCTAATTTAACAGATATAAAATCTTTTTTACGACATATTAGTCGACTAATGTCTTCTAGAAGATAAAAATATTTAACCAAGGTTACGGTATCGGATAGTAGTTTACGACCACCACGTGAGTTTGGAGATGTTAAGATACCCAACTGATCTACAAGGCTTTGCTTTTTAGCTTGTCGCCTGGATGTTCCAAACTCTTCCGCAAGTTTAATTTCACTCCATGACTTAGGTGCTATGGTCAGTATCATGGTTTTCATAGAAGCAGAAGTACATGGCTCATTGAATTTCTCCTTTAGCTGCTTTAAAATGTCTTCGTTATCTATTGCTGTATCAGTTTGGTTAGTATTATGTTTAAATTTGTCTTCGGGAATGAATGGGGTGTTTTGTGAAAGTTCACTCAATGTTTGTTGCTTTGTGAAATATCTTCATTTACTACAGGAGGTGTTTCGTTTAAAAGTCGTTTCCTGCAGGATGCACACATGTAAACATTTACTAGACATCCCCACTTTTCCACTAAAGATGAAGGAGTCTTTCTTAAATCTTTAAACTTTCGATGATTAATCAGGTGAAATGGATTAAAATATCTATCGCCAAACGGAGCCATTATAAATTGTCGAGCATCAGGCGCTAAATCTATTTACGGTAAAACTCAACTTATTTATTGAAGACTTCAGCGTGTATACAAACATGCCATTAAACAAACTCGTTTACTCTCGCAGGAGCAATCTCCATCCGTCAAACAAAATAATATAATATTGCAAACTAGGTATTACCGAAGACTCTGAAAATAATTGAAGTAGTACATTATTTTAATTATAAATAAAAAAGTTAAATATTAACAAGGATACAGAAGATGGACAGACCCATTCTGCCCATACAGATGACTTTTGAAAACATAAACAAATGATACATTTTAAGTATCAGTAAATTTGAAAAGTTTAATATAGGTCATGATACATAGTTTAGTTTAAATAAATGTTTCACTATTAGAACGTACAAAGAAAAATTTTCTTCACAATTTGGCAGAAACCCTTTTAATGTTCAGATCTTTGGATAAAAAGTTGTTTAAAAATATTATTTAAACAATAAAACCGATTTCGTCATCAATAATATGGATTTTCTAGCGCAATAGATATTTAATAATAGCCAATGTAATTAAGTAAGGGGGACATGTTATCGTAAACATCACAAAAACTGTGAAACGAAGTTTTGTTATGCAATAGAGCGAACTGGCAGAAATCGTCACGTAGGGAAAAATCGTTATGCCCCCTCAAGGCGACCTTTCCCTCTCTTTCTATTATATACGATTGTATATGTGTGTGTTCGTGCGAGTATCGACATTCTATTACCACGTGCGAGTATCGAACTAAAACGTATGAGGTACTTTTTAAAGAAATAGAATGTAAAATGACAATATAAAATAAATATATATAAATATCCATCTATTGTATTCCCAATACGTATAATAAAATTGTAGAATTGACCCATATGTACATTGTTTTTGGAAGTTTTGTCTGTTTTTAAGTGAGTCCGGTTATTGGTTCACACACCACGTTAGAAAAGCTAAAGGGACCTCGATGCTATGTTTGATCGCAATCAATCAACTAAAAAGAATATATTTTTTACGAATCAATTAGCCAACCAAAAATAAGAAGATTTGACGTTTCAATACAAAGTTCTTACTTGAAAAAGTATACTTTTGCAAATTACTAAATAAACAAATTTTACTTTTATAAATATTACACTAGATGGCGTTACGTGTACTGATATTACAGTTAACTTTTTCTACAGGTTAAGGGGAACGAAATTGCAACAAAGGCGCGTTTTTGCAGTATTTTTTGGGTAAAAGCTATACAATTGACTCTATCTGAAGCACAAATTTCTAAAATTTTATAGACAGTTCTAAATTTGAAGAACCTACGTGACTTTGACAGACAGACAGGAGGGGGACAAACGAACATAATTAAATTATAATTAGCCGTAATTTGTTACGGTGAAACGGAAAATCTGGCCACGATACGTGGAGGTTGACTTACATTTGATAGGTTTTGAATAAAGTTTGAAACTGAAAGGGTATGGAAATATTTACAATACGAAGTATGTTAAGATTCTTGTATTATTATTTATCATTGTTTAAACATTACAAAAAAATGCCTTGTTTAAAATAATGCGCCAGTCGTTTATATTTAACAATTTCCAGTATTCGCAAGACGTCATTTCATTTTAAATAGGAAGATAGTTTGATTAAGTCATGTATACGCTATTAAACAACCACGCACATGCTACCACTAGTTCATTGCTACAAGTTTGTTTTGCAGAAGTATCCTGATATTAACTTAACAATTTACCGATTCTTCATACAAAAGTATCCCTGCACATATCGAACGCGGCAAATAAAAGGACGTCTCATCAAACAACCCATCCTCGTCATCCCTCATTAACAACGCCGCCTTTCCTAAACGCACAAAATATTTAGGCATACAAAAAAATTTAATAATAAAAAAAACTCAATATTAACTTAGGCGTAGGGGAATTCAAAAATAATGCGATACGCACATATGATATTTCAAATCAAAGCCCCTTTGGTGATTGACACTGCGCGGACGTGCGTCAAATGGATCAATCGCCAGATTTTATTTAACAAGTCGTCCCTAGGGATGAAATGCGTACCTCGTATCAAACAATGAGTCCAGTTCTCGAGCATATTCATTACTTTTTTTACAACTATTTGATGACTCCCCTGAATATAAACAAATAATTCAGATATACGAACTTACACTCATTTCGCGCAAATTTCCATTTAACAGCTATTTAGGCGTGTATTCAGTAAAGAGTTTTCTTTTTTAAGTAAAGTTTACAATCACGCTGTTGGATTTAAATAAATTGAAACAGAATCACGAGATGCGTGAAAGGGGTGGGATAACAAGTCACATACACTATGGTCGAATATTCATACGTAAAATTGTATAAAGACAGTTTGCATAACTTACGAAAACTTCACACACGGTATTATTATCCACTATTATTAATTGTCAAATTCTGTATGAAAAGTAAGAAATAAATCAAAGATCAAAATAACACCGAAATAAAGTTCATCGTAAACCATTAATTACGATATGTGTTACCAACGTCTCCGAAGTGAATTAAATAAAGAACAATAAAATAAAATTTAAGTTGAAACGCTCAGTTTTACAACATCGGTGACACTTAGGGCTCAAACCTCAAACCGGTGACCTGCTCATCTTAAGCACCGGTGACATTAAAAACTAATTTAAGCAAAGTACCTTAATGATTCACCAGTGAGTTCGATTTTACAAATTTGAATTAATTTGTTTAATTAACTTCGAAGAAATTTCAAGTCTCCCCTCGATATATGTAAATATAATATACAAGATGTCCAGCCTTAGCTTGACATCTTATTTATTATATTTACATAAACGGATATGCATACAATTATGTGTATTGCAAGGAAAGTGTGTATGTACTATATTTTGAAACAGAACAACAAATTGTGAGTTCGAGGTATAATAAATTCAGCAAGAAAAAAAATTTCTTTGCCTGCTGATTTTACCAAAACGTTCATTAAACTTCAGCTTTAAATTCAGTGGAACATATTGAGTGACTATCATTCCACTACGTCTATAGGAGAGTGCGGAATATTTTGTTTAAGTTTGAATAGTCAATAGAAATCAAGTGAAAGAAATATCGTATTACGTAATGAAGAAAAACCTTTTGGGGATACTCAATACTTCTTCTTCTCTCTTATGACCGGGTCTTATGACCCTAGAAAGTGCAACAACTACGATAAACTGAAGAAAAGAAGTCGGCCAATTATAACGAATGTTATTATTATGAATCTACTTCAAGATAACTTCTTAATAAGATTAGCATGATTGACATTAAAATTGAAACAGTTTTTATAAAAACGGCCTTTCCATCTAATATGGTAATTATATCATAAATTAAATAATTTTTTTTAATAATACTCAGTGTTGCTCTATAAAATAAATGTAGTGTGACAATGAAATGATTTGTTACTGTGAAACTGTTTCTTTAGAACACAAAATGTTTATAACAGCCACAACGACTAAACTAAATTGTTCTTCAATACACCAAAAGCAACCAACCACTCGGTTGTTTTGCGACGCGACACGCTCGCCACATATATTGAACGCATGCTGTGGAACTTACTAGAATTTTTTTTTGTTATAAATAGTAGGTTATTAAATGAAGTAACAACAAAAAAGAAGCAAAAAATTATTTATTGTTTATAAAAAAAAAATTGTTTATGAAAAACAATTAATGTTCAAAAAAATTCTCGTTATCAAAAGCTAATGGAAAATGGAAATCTTGTGACAAGTAAATATTGTTGATGACAAAACTAATTTAACATAAACAACAATACGTTTAAACACAATACATTTTTACAATTATGAACAATGCATTTACATAACTGTATAAAAATTATACCATGTTATCAATTACACCAACATTTGTAATATCTTGTTCATCTTTCGAAATCCTACTTTGACTCCATTAGCTATGAACATTAGAAGCAACGTCACCTGTAGTGTCAGATTTGATTTGAAGGTATGATAAAAGAGCGGAGTGAATAGAATTTTTAGTAGAATATAAAAGAATCCATCTCTGCATTGTATTTTTATTGTGGGTTAATCCAATTAAACCTCCAGTAACTGCCGATGTTCGATTTTGAGACTGCTCCAAAGCTAAGTGACATTCCACTGAATTGAATTATCCGTCTACTTGTTTTTACCTGGGCAGCTTGAAATAGATGCTTCTTAAACCTCTTTGTACAATAACTTTTCGCGGTGTTTTATTTTTTCTTTATTGGCATAGCTTACAAAACAAGTTCTGTGCAATGAAAAGTATTGTGTTATTAACTCTGGATTATACAGCTTCTTGAACTTATCAACTAATTTGAACTTTCATTCTATCTGCTGCTGCTTGAACTGTGAGGAAATATTGTAATTTCTACTACATTCTATAACTAAATTTCCTGACGCATCACAAAACAAACATAGTACCTCGTTTGGTCAAACACAGTACCTTTTTCTCTTAGCATCTATCACTTGAAAGGACATTTTGACACATTTTTAAATAAAACTTTGATAGCACAACTAAACTAAAGAAAATAAAATAATATTACGTATACACTTTATAGTACAGCGTTTTAATGCTGACTGACTCTTATGCGTGTTATGAGGCTGCAAGCGCTACGCTGTTCAATAGAGCCCGGTGAGAAGAAGATGAAACAAAGTGAAAGCATTTATTTAGGGTTTCAGATACTCATATTTTTCATAGATTTCGTATACATTGTAGTACTCAAACATCTCGCGCGCTTGCATTGTAAGGGGAATAAAAAACGACCGCCCAATCACATAGATTGGCAACATGTAGATCATGAATCCGTGGGCTCTCCTGAGCTCATATTAATTCATAATTTTTTTGCACTTCCTTCTAGCGCCTGCAATAGCACCAAAAGTGAAAACAGTACTTGACTGCTAAGAGCCCCTCCCTGCCTTCCACCTAAAGTGATAGGTGTAAAAGTACCTTTTCCTCTCAGTTATCGATTAAATCAATCCAGCTATAGATTTAATTTTTTCTGCATTAAACATATAGTGTTGCGTTACGTACGTGTATAAAGTGCGCGCGCACGCACGCACGCACGCACGGACGCATGCACGCACACACACTATAACACAAGGAACTCAAATGGTAGCTTTTCTTCTATTTTTCTATTACTTGATAAAATGTGATTATGATTACATCACCAAAGAGATAATTAATATAGGATAAATATGCATATTTTTCATAGTATAGAACGATTCATTACGACTTCATAATTACCATCAGCCTGTGATTATCCACTGTTGGACAAAGACCTTTTCCAAACACGCAACCATACACGGTCCTCCGTCTCCAATCACTCGCAACTACTTTCCGCGGATATTTTGATTTTATTTTCTTTCGCTGCTTCTCAAAAATCTGAAGATCGGACCCGTGCTTAAAAACGCGACTTCAAAAATCACACAACTTTGTCGAAATACAAAACGTCGATGAACGAAACTTGACGGTAATTCTGTTAACTCTTCCCTCAGCTCGTTTAAAATTCAACTTCGATAACGACTTAATAAACTCTGCCGCGAACATCGCCAAGGCCACGAAGCGAGTTACGTTAACTTTTAATAAAAACATTATTCATCTCATTAATATTCGAAGAGTATTGCAGATTACTAAACATTTTATTGTTCGACAACCCCTCGCCGGGGCGCGTTTGCGAGCAGTGTTTCACAGAGCAAGTTAAAGTACTGCCGAGAATTTATCGTTAAAAAACTCGACTTGACTAATTGGACAGTTCCAACATTCCGTACATAAATAACCGGACAACTGAGACGAAAAACAAATTTTAATTAATGCAGAACGGTCTCATTTATCTGCTCCGGAGCGCCGCTACCGTTCGACACTCTCGAATGTGCATGTGATTTAATTTGATTGCGACCGAATTTCCGCCTCCGAAAAGACCCGGAAATAGATAGTTATTACGGAAATATCCATTCCATTACTTATTTTCGCATCAGCGGAAATTGCAAATACCAATTTGATCATAGACTCGGCAGTCACTGTGGACTTCTCTACCTCGTTCGATCCTCATTTGTCATGAAAAGCAATTTTATTAAAAAAACATCCAAAAGTAATTTTAACCGATACTATGTTATTTTAATTAAACTGTTTATATGATTAATCAAACTATTCAAATTTTCCAGGTAACACATATTATTATTGGTTAGCTATCTGATTCAGAAGTGCGTATTTTGATCGTCCAAATCCTTTACCATTTTTTCTAGAAAATATTTAGATTGTGTCTAGAAAGATAAATAGTTTGAGATAAAACTTCACGACTCTATCCCATGAATGATAAAGGTGATATTAATGAAGCAAAATTTTATTTTTGGCAATTTTATAAGATCATTTCATAAGAGAAAATAACTTTTCAAAGTGTTGTATTAATGATATGGGTGGATTCTAAATTCGTTTTGACGACATTTATACAGAATCTTCAGGTTGAACTATTAAAATGTTTGAAATTTTTTCATTGGAAAATATGGTATGTAAATCATATTTAAGCCTTGTAATGCGATAATTTTTGCAATTATGTGATATTAAACATGTTTCAAAATAGTGCATCGTTCTTAGATTTCTGTACCGCTCTTAGATTAAACAGTGTTTAGTTCTCAGACTTCTGTACCGTTCTTAAATTAAACACTGTATAGTTCTTAGATTTCTGTACCGTTCACAGATTTTTCACTGCATAATATGAACATAAAAGATAATAATTTATTTGTGTATATTTCAATAATAATCGAATATGAATTAAGTTTTAATTAAAAAATATTTAATCAAAAAGTTAATGACTCAAAGTCGTCAACAGGAAATTAAAAAATAATAAACGAACACGGTAAAAAATAAAATTAAATAAATTACCTAGTAGTTCAGTAACTCTGTACATTTAAAGAAGTTATTAAAGAAATACATACCGATGCGATTAGCAATGAAAAACAAAAATTCAAGGCAAATTGTCGAGTGTTTATTCAACCATTTAAATATATGCGCCATCAAAAATATAACTCCCGACAAAGATGTAAGGCATGGTCCATCTTGCCTTTAAAAACTTTCTGTCTACATTACTTGTAATTAACTTAAATGTGAATTGTAGAACAAGGCATTTTGAAAAAGAAATTATTATTTCGTCGTTTTAAGCATTTCCTCTAACACGAAAATACTAATTAATTTGTAAGGAAATCAGATTACGGCACTCGTTTTAACCAGAACAAAAGATAACTCTTGGAAGTAGAAAATTGTATTCGTGTTTCAAAGTTAAATACCTCATTATAAATATAAGCTTTTAGACTGATTTCGTTTCGTTTCCCTTTAAGTGTTTCTCCGTTTCTGGGATAATACCCAGTAAAAATAGGCACACATCAAGACGAAACATTAATTTAATTAATGCCCAAAACACAGTCTACCAAAATGCGTAGATGAATAATAAACAAATCTGGTAAACCTTTCGCCAACCGTTTTCAGTAAATAAGATTTCTATTCTTGAGCATACAATTATTGTAAGTTACGTAACATTAAACTGAATAAAAATTAAGGACAATGTATATCTTAGATAAATAAAGAAATATGAAAGCAATCTTGAAATCCAACCAAAGGATAATGACAAAACTAACAAGCTTACAAATAAATAAATAAAAACCAACGACATATGAAGTTTGTGTTTATATTTGACGGAAATCGATTTTTATCCACTGTACAAAAGTACGCTAGAAAACACGAAAAGCAAAAGAGTGTGTTCTGTTAAAAGCTAAACGTCAATAATTAGAACTAACAAACAACAAACTATGTGTTAGCTCTTAGTTGCAAAACGTCATTTTATTCGATTCAGAAAATTAAGAAATGATGGCTTAATATCGAAATTACACCACGACTTTTTGGGGACATGTAACTTCATTATCGCTCCTTCTTCATTACAATGAAATATGGCATATTAAATAGGAGTATATTAATCTAGTAAAATTGTAAACTTTAAAAAAATCAGATGATAAAACGTCGGTAAAATTAAGCTTCAGTTAATTTCTTTGCCCAAGACTGCCGCACGTACATGTTGGACATTCGTGTTATCCGAATACACACTATTCGATTTGCATTAATTGCCGAAAATTATCACGTAAGTCGCCGTTCGACAAAAACGTTGCCCATTTCGTGCTGTCCCACTTTGTCTTCTGGTCGCCTGCAATACGATTCTATCGAATTAACCGAATGAACATTCGTGTACGTTTTAGATCAGGGCACAAAAGGCTGTGCGGCGGGAAACATAACTAGGGTTTCCACATAGCGTAAGTTTTTTTTCACAACGTAGATAATGGTGATTGTAAGAATGTGAAGTTCGATAAGTTGTTTACTGGTTTTATTTCTGTATTTCTGGTCTTAAATAATTTAATTTTCAGTCAACTCTTAAAAAAATAAATGCAAACTGTTTGCCATTCGAACAATCTCTCGAAATAAAGATTCACCAAAACACTCAGTATAATTAACTTCAACATAATATGGCTAATAAATTTTATATACTACATAAAATAAGTGTAGATTATGAGCTTAATGGATAATTGTTGCATAACG
This sequence comes from Druceiella hillmani, assembly GCA_039881145.1. Lineage (NCBI taxonomy): Eukaryota > Metazoa > Arthropoda > Insecta > Lepidoptera > Hepialidae > Druceiella > Druceiella hillmani. The sequence continues at coordinate 19,998,992 of JAYKKI010000022.1, forward strand.
CAAATCAAGTTTCCAAATTTATAATAATAGGCTTAAATCTAGTAAATGTATTAAAATGTAAGACGTAGATAAATAAACAGCACAAATTCTTATTAGTATGGTTAAATACTTACTAGCATAATTATACCATTTGGGTGGACGCAATAATATACAGTGGTAAAACCTATTTGTACATAATTCATCAGAACTCGTCAAGATCCATTCAAGTATTCCACTAATATATTTGTTCGCGTCACTGTGAGATAACGATCAAACCAGTCAATCAAAGCACAGCGCGGCTTTAACATATTGCATTTCTTCTTTACCAGCTCATTGCACTTTCGGCTCTGGAAGAGCCAACATCAGCCTTTCACCCTATACCTTGACCTTGAATTTATACAATAATTTATACTTTACATTTCAATTATACATCACATTCTAGATGGAGTTTCTTCATGTTCGCGTGAACCCCTATTTCGCGCGAACAATATTTATGAAGTATTTAAGCAGAAAAGCGATATGCTACGATGTCGGGGTAAATCGTGTTCCTAAATAAAAATGGTAATTAATATATGAAATGTATCAGATAAAAATTTGGCCTAAAACAGAGTTAAAGAATTTCGACACGAAATATTGTTTCACCTATTACAAAAAACTGTATGTACTCGCGAATCTAATCGTACTTATCACCAATATATATTTTACGCGTTTGAGTTTATATCAAAATTATAAGATTTTGCAACAATCACTAGCTCAAACTACCCGAAGAATTTTTCAAAATATAAAAAACAGAGTCATAATTAGTTTGCCCTTTAAAATTATAAGGTGACGTACATACAAATAAGTAGAAACATACAGTTGATATGTTTTTTATATATTAACAAAATAATACTCAAGGTGGTTACAAGAATGCAATGGTAGAAGAAAATTCAATTCCCAGGCGAAGGTATAGAACTTTGAAATAAATTCAATTGAGAACAGGAAATGTTCCTCTTTACATTTCCAACTAATCGCCTTCCATCCGGCCGCTAACGCGTGATGTGTTAACCCTAAGCGCAATAGGTGTCGGGTGCTCGTTTCGCCTCTCGGATTAAGCTTTTATGTTTCAAAGTCTGGTCGGTTTAATTTGAGCGAAACATTCAGAATTCCAGTACGCGAACGCGGCTTCCTTATGGTTTCTGAATGAGAGCTCGAACACTTGTGGCGGCTGCTTATTAGGCAACCGTTTATCTCCCGATAACGGTTCGTAGGTCGAGCGCTTATTCACCAAACACTCACATTACGGTTCAGCGAAATCTCATAAGGAGGAGAGTACTTAACAGAAATTATTTGACATCTTAATCTCCAGCGACTCCTTTGTCAGCTCACAGCGTTTAACGGGAACACAGTACCTAGTTCCGTTTCGTTAGAAATTCATTACAATTCACTTATTCTACATACGTAAACCCAAAACAAATAAAGCAAGTCGGTGGGCGTAATAGAGTTTGAAACAATATAGGGAACTCTACAGCATTACAACAACAACGAATCATCTGCCACTATAGTGATATAGGTAGTTGTGAACGAACAAAAATACGAAGAATACCAGCTTTACCGGGATGCAGTTCATATGTTCTAAACGAGTTTTCTTCATAACTCAGTTTTTAGGGACCTCATCGACATCTTTTACTTAAATTATTCTGCATTAAACCTTCTTTATTGAATTTATAAAATCATGTTTATCACTCTATTCACATCACTTATGGATGAAACGTACATTCCTAGACTCATAAGACATAGCATAAAACTCACCCTCTGCTAAGTTCATAATCACGTAGCGAAATGGTTTAGACCCTTACCTGAAATAAAAGAAAAAAGCGTATGAAATTATTTGAGAAATTGCATATAAAATAATAATATAAAAAACAAAATAATAATAAATAATATACTTGATACAAGATGTATAGTTGTTGCGGCAAAACTACACATATACATTAATTAGGTTTTTAATCAATTTTCTATATTTTACTTGACATCTCCACCTGAAGTACATATTACTAATGTCGACATTTTCTCTGATGAACGGAAAAAACGTACATAGCTAAATTACTACAGTCCGTATATTTTATGCTGAAACGAAAAGTACTGTTTTTAATAAATTCTGAAAGTGAAACCGTACGGCTGAAATATTCTGTTTAACCGCTTCGAAGTGCGAAACATTTTAACTTTCTCGTATTGTTATTATTCACTGTTTAAACATTTCTAAGTCGTAGCTTATACAAAAGAATACGTTATCTTTCATACTTAATAACCTCTAGAGTTTGCAAGTCAGTAGTGTATCTCAGACAAGAAGACAATTTTACATTATTGTGTACTACGCTCATAAAGACGCGCGCGACTGCTACCACTGATTAATTATATTCGAGTTTAATTTGTGAAAATATTCCAACGCTCATTTAAATTTCTACTTAAAAATTAATCCTTTAATCAATAATATCTTACGCGCGCAACAAACACTGCAAATAAACGCACGCTTCATTATACAAACCAACCCAGTCGTCCCTCATTAACAACGCCATCTCTCTCTAAACGCACAAAATGTTTACCCAAATGCAAAAATGAAGTAACAAAAACGAACCCAAAATTACCTTGGGCGTACGTTAATTCGACATTAATGCGCTACGCACATGCGACATTTCAAATCAAAGACCCTTTGATAATTAACATCGCGGACGCGCGTCAAATGGATCAATCGCCATATTTTAATTAGTATGTCGTCCGCGGGGTTGGAATGTGTACCTCGTATCAGACAGTGATTTTCGCCGACGAGAAATATTTTGCAACGTTTTTATTAGCTCGTTTTCTTGTTTTTTTTTGTTTGTCCGGTAGAAATTTAGGAAAAGGTTTTAAACTAACTTGCCGTTGAGCTAAACTTGAAACTTAACATAGCACAGTGCTGGAAGACAATGCAATATTAACTTGCTTTTTTGTTTGTCGTTGCCGTTGAGCTAGAGACTTAAAACTTTAAAAATAACTCAGAATTGGATGACATTGCTATATTAACTCGCTTTCTTATATATCTGTTTGTTTGTTTGTTCGGTACAAAGGAGAATGTCCACGCGTCTAACCTAAACTACTTGAGCGGTGAATTTTATATCACAATGAAATCCACGTCATTATGGTATTTTTATGTCATTACGTTTTTATTATATCGCTTTCTTTCCTGTTTGTTTGTTTGTTCGTTTGTTCGGTACAAATTTTGCAAACGGTTTTAAACTAATTATAGACTTGAAACCATAAAAATAGTTTAGAACAGGATGACATTGCAATATTAACTTGCTTTATAGGCTTTCTCTTTATTTGTCTGTTCGGCACAGAATTGAAATGATTTGAATGCTTTTATGAGTTTTATTACAAATATTACTAATGTTAGTGATATAAGTACTGAATTTACAAAGAATTGGATTGTTAATGTATATAAAGTTATATATCTGAAATAAAGAACTAATTATTATAGTTATCAAGACATTTAAAATTGATTACAATTTTATATACATATATGTATAATCGCAAAGCATAAAGTAGAAAATAATTATTTACATAATTTTTTTTTTAATTTAATACGTTTTTAAATGGAACTAAAATTTTAAAATAATTTCTCTTCGCTTCATAAAGATTTATAACCGGATACAGATTTATAACCACATATGTACATGGAAAAAAGTGGGGTTCTGAAATTTGTTCATATTGGGGCCAATTTTACTCCTAGTAGATACGAAAATGAATACACAATATTCTTTTTATTTGATATTTATTTGTCAAGTTATGTGCTTCTAAAGAAAAGTCTAATTTAGGAAGTAGTTTTTCGAATACTAAAAAAAACAATAAAATATTAAACTTAGCGCTTTGTATAAATATATTCTTGTTCTTTTTAAAAAAAATCCATTCAGAAAAAAACAATTATGTGCAAAACCGGAAGTAAATATTTCAAAACGAAATTTTGGAAATTTCGACCAATTTAAAAAAAAAATACTTCAAAATATAGCTTAAGGTATAGTTATAATACACCTGAAGTTTCAAAATGGGATCTGCATTAATTAAGAAGATAGGTAAATTAATGTATATACATGTCGCACTCAGTATGATGATAGGCTCTAGTTTATGTCCGCCGATTGGAGCAAAAAGAGGCATTATTTAGTATTTTAGTGTTTATTAAAAGATATTAGTATATAGTATTAGTATAGTTAGTATTTAGTGTTAATTTCAAAAAGAAATAAAGTACGGTTTGTTTGTTAGTTTCTATATTATGGTAGGGATAATCAAGCGTAACTACTAAAAACTACTATTACTACAACTACTAAAAACTGCTGTGATATTTTAATGATAATTAAATGAAGTAATAATAAAAAATCAAAGCGATATTATTTAATAATTTTAACAATTTTACATTGAGAATCTACGCTGGAACTGATTTTTTTTAAAAGAAGACCTTCCTTTGTTGGAATAAAGGCATGCAACTTTTTAGTTCCTGGAATGGTGATTGCAGAATCAAACCGGGGTTGTAAGAAATTGTTTTCACGTTGAATATCATCTTTAGAGCAGCAGTAAATCCCTGTTCGTTTTAAAGAAGACTTTGCCCATTCGTATAATCGCATTGGTGAAATGATCGATTTACTTGCAGGTACTTGTAGGCTTGCACGCGTCGCTAAACGTTTGAGGTTCCCTCAAGACCATCGCCTAGCCCCTTTGCATGAGACGTTGCGAGAAAATGTATCTCTACATTTATATTGAAATCATCTTTATAGTAAAATAAATTAGCAAAATCGAATCTATTTTTAAAATGTTGACAGGCACCATCGGTTATATGAATAATTTTTGACATAACTATTGTTTTTTCTAAAAGGTGTTTGTATAGTATTTTTTGGAATGCGTAGAAAGTGGCTGTGTCATGTTATAAATCATCATAACACTGCTACGTGTTGCTTGGTCGTTATTCCAATGGAAAGATTGGGCAGCTTCTTGAACAACAAAACTGTAATTTTCTGCAAAATCACACTGTACAAGAATCGATGAAGGAGACTTCATCGATAGTCTCCTTAAGGTTTTTAAAATAAAACACCTATGTCTCTGCAATATAAGCATGAGATTTTCGAGTATACAAGGCATCATACAAGTTATCTACAAAATCATCAGAAGGCAATATTTGAGTAGATATTGTAAAGCGGTCTGTACCAAGCCACTTTTCAAATTGCACGTCTGTCACTTGATTTTTATCGAATTTGATCTTCAAATGATCACGAATTCCACTTAAGCCAGGACAAGATTTACAACTATAATTTGGCGGTGTTTTTGCAGTCATTAAAAGACGCCTGCGTTGGGTTGGGACACATCATCTTGCGAAGGCAATCCTTATAAGTCGAAAGTTCCATGACAGTTAAAACTGTAAGACTTGCTATGTCTCCACCATTCAACATTAGCTTCACCTTTTGGTGGTAAGTACAAACACATACCATAGGTGTTCTAGGGTCACCAGCAAGGATACATTGTTTGGGTCTTAGAGTAAAAGACTTTGTTAAACCTAGTGGAACGTCCGGATATTCCTCCTTGAACTTCTGATAAAGTTCATTATGGTTGCACAACAGAAGTTGTTTTTGTATGTGTGTTCTTTTCCCATCATCTAATTTAACAGATATAAATACTTTCTTATAACATATTATTCGACTAATGTCTTCTAGAAGATAAAAATATTTAACCAAGGTTACGGTATCGGATAGAAGTTTACGACCACCACGTGAGTTTGGAGATGTCAAGATACCAAACTGATCTACAATATGCTTTGCTTTTTTTCTTGTCACCTGGATATTCCAAACTCTTCCGCAAGTTTATTTTCACTCCATGACTTAGGTGCTATGGTCAGTATCATGGTTTTCATAGAAACAGAACTACATGGCTCATTGAATTTCTCCTTTAGCTGCTTTAAAATGTCTTCGTTATCTATTGCTGTATCAGTTTGGTTAGTATTATGTTTAAATTTGTGTTCGGGAATGAATGGGGTGTTTTGTGAAAGTTCACTCAATGTTTGACTGCTTTGTGAAATATCTTCGTTTGCTACAGGAGGTGTTTCGTTTAAAAGTCGTTTCCTGCAGGACGCACACATGTAAACATTTACTAGACATCCCCACTTTTCCACTAATGATGAAGAAGTCTTTCTTAGATCTTTATTCTTTCGATGATTAATCAGGTGAAATGGATTAAAACATCTATCGCCATACGGAGCCATTATAAATTGTCGAGCATCAGTCGCTAAATCTATTTACGATAAAACTCAACTTATTTATTGAAGACTTCAGCGTGTATACAAACATGCCATTAGACAAACTCGTTTACTCTTGCAGGAGCAATCTCCATACGTCAAACAAAATAATATAATATTGCAAACTAGGTATTACCGAAGACTCTGAAAATAATTGAAGTAGTACATTATTTTAATTATAAATAAAAAAGTTAAATATTAACAAGGATACAGAAGATGGACAGACCCATTCTGCCCATACAGAAAGAAAGGAAGAGATATGGTCGTGATAGGGAATCGAGGTAGAAATAACTTTTCAGATGACTTTTGAAAACATAAACAAATGATACGTTTTAAGTATCAGTAAATTTGAAAAGTTTAATATAGGTCATAATCCATAGCTTAGTTTAAATAATTGTTTCACTATTAGAACGTACAAAGAAAAATTTTCTTCACAATTTGACAGAAACCCTTTTAATGTTTAGATCTTTGGATAAAAAGTTGTTTAAAAATATTATTTAAACAATAAAACCGATTTCGTCATCAATAATATGGATTTTCTAGCGCAATAGACATTTAATAATAGCCAATGTAATTAAGTAAGGGGGACATGTTATCGTAAACATCACAAAAACTGTGAAACGTTTTTTTATGCAATAGAGCGAACTGGCAGAAATCGTCATGTAGGGAAAAATAGTTATGCCCCCTCAAGGCGACCTTTCCCTCTCTTTCTATTATATACGATTGTATATGTGTGTGTTCGTGCGAGTATCGACTTTCTATTACCACGTGCGAGTATCGAACTAAAATGTATGAGGTACTTTTTAAAGAAATAGAATGTAAAATGACAATATAAAATAAATATATATAAATAACACCTATTGCATTCCCAATACGTATAATAAAATTGTAGTATTGACCCATATGTACATTTTTTTTGGAAGTTTTGTCTGTTTTTAAGTGAGTCCGGTTATTGGTTCACACACCACGTTAGAAAAGCTGAAGGGACCTCGATGCTATGTTTGATCGCAATCAATCAACTAAAAGAATATATTTTTTACGAATCAATTAGCCAACCAAAAATAAGAAGATTTGACGTTTCAATACAAAGTTCTTATTTGAAAAAGTATACTTTTGCAAAGTACTAAATAAACAAATTTTACTTTTATAAATATTACAATAGATGGCGTTACGTGTACTGATATTACAGTTAACTTTTTCTACAGGTTAAGGGGGACGAAATTGCAACAAAGGCGCGTTTTTGCAGTATTTTTTGGGTAAAAGATATACAATTGACTCTATCTGAAGCACAAATTTCTAAAATTGTATAGACAGTTCTAAATTTGAAGAACCTACGGGACTTTGACAGACAGACAGGAGGGGGACAAACGAACATAATTAAATTATAATTAGCCGTAATTTGTTACGGTGAAACGGAAAATCTGGCCACGATACGTGAGGTTTACTTACATTTGATAGGTTTTGAATAAAGTTTGAAACTGAAAGGGTATGGAAATATTCACAATACGAAGTATGTTAAGATTCTTGTATTATTATTTATCATTGTTTAAAAATTACAAAAAAATGCCTTGTTTAAAATAATGCGCCCGTCCTTTATATTTAATAATTTCCAGGATTCGCAAGACGTCATTTCATTTTAAATAGGAAGATAGTTTTATTAAGTCATGTATACGCTATTAAACAACCACGCACATGCTACCACTAGTCTATTGCTACAAGTTTGTTTTGCAGAGGTATCCTGATATTAACTTAACAATTTACCGATTCTTCATACAAAAGTATCCCTGCACATATCGAACGCGGCAAATAAAAGGACGTCTCATCAAACAACCCATCCTCGTCATCCCTCATTAACAACGTCGCCTAAACGCACAAAATATTTAGGCATACGAAAAAATTTAATAATAAAAAAAACTCAATATTAACTTAGGCGTAGGGGAATTCAAAAATAATGCGATACGCACATATGATATTTCAAATCAAAGCCCCTTTGGTGATTGACACAGCTCGGACGTGCGTCAAATGGATCAATCGCCAGATTTTATCAAGTCGTCCCTAGGGATGAAATGCGTACCTCGTATCAAACAATGAGTCCAGTTCTCGAGCATATTCATTACTTTTTTTACAACTATTTGATGACTCCCCTGAATATAAACAAACAATTAAGATATACGAACTTACACTCATAATTTCTCGCGCAAATTTCCATTTAACAGCTATTTAGGCGTGTATTCAGTAAAGAGTTTTCTTTTTTAAGTAAAGTTTACAATCACGCTGTTTGATTTAAATAAATTCAAACAGCATCACGAGATGCGTGACAGGGGTGGGATAACAAGTCACATACACTATGGTCGAATCTTCATACGTAAAATTGTATGTCATTTCTAGTGGTATAAAGAAAGTTTGTATAACTTACGAAAAATTCACACACGGTATTATTATGCACTATTATTAATTGTCAAATTCTGTATGAAAAGTAAGAAATAAATCAAAGATCAAAATAACACCGAAATAAAGTTCATCGTAAATCATTAATTACGTTATGTGTTACCAACGTCTCCGAAGTGAATTAAATAAAGAACAATAAAATAAAATTTAAGTTGAAACGCTCAGTTTTACAACATCGGTGACACTTAGGGCTCAACCCTCAAACCGGTGACCGGCTCATCTTAAGCACCGGTGACATTAAAAAATGATGTCTAATTTAAGCATACTTTGCTTAAATTAATGATTCACCAGAGAGTTCGATTTTACAAATTTGAATTAATTTGTTTAATTAACTTCGAAGAAATTTCAAGTCTCCCCTCGATATATGTAAATATAATATATAAGATGTCCAGCCTTAGCTTGACATCTTATATATTATATTTACATAAACGGATATGCATACAATTACGTGTATTGCAAGGAAAGTGTGTATGCACTATATTTTGAAACAGAACAACAAATTGTGAGTTTGAGGTATAATAAATTCAGCAAGAAAAAAAATTTCTTTGCCTGCTGATTTTAACAAAACGTTCATTAAACTTCAGCTTTAAATTCAGTGTAACATATTGAGTGACTATCATGCCACTACGTCTATAGGAGAGTGCGGAATATTTTTTTTTAAGTTTGAATAGTCAATAGAAATCAAGTCAAAGAAATGTTGTATTACGTAATGAAGAAAAACCTTTTGGGGATACTTAATACTTGCACTTTCTAGGGTCATAAGACCCTAGAAAGTGCAACAACTACAATAAACTGAAGAAAAGAAGTCAGCCAATTATAACGAATGTTATTATTATGAATCTACTTCAAGATAACTTCTTAATAAGATTAGCATGATTGACATTAAATTTGAAACAGTTTTTATAAAAACGGCCTTTCCATCTAATATGGTAATTATATCATAAATTAAATAATTTTTTTGAATAATACTCAGTGTTGCTCTATCAAATAAATGTAGTGTGACAATGAAATGATTTGTTACTGTGAAACTGTTTCTTTAGAACACAAAATGTTTATAACAGCCACAACGACTAAACTAAATTGTTCTTCAATACACCAAAAGCAACCAACCACTCGGTTGTTTTGCGACGCGACACGCTCGCCACATATATTGAACGCATGCTGTGGAACTTACTAGAATTTTTTTTGTTATAAATAGTAGGTTATTAAATGAAGTAACAACAAAAAAGAAGCAAAAAATAATTTATTGTTTATAAAAAAAAATTGTTTATGAAAAAAAATTAATGTTCAAAAAAATTCTCGTTATCAAAAGCTAATGAAAAAAGAAAATCTTGTGACAAGTAAATATTGTCGATGACAAAACTAATTTAACATAAACAACAATACGTTTAAACACAATACATTTTTACAATGATGAACAATGCATTTATATAACTGTATACAAATTATACCATGTTATTAATTATACCATCTCATTAAATTTGTAATATCTTGTTCATCTTTCGAAATCCTACTTTGATTCCATTCGCTATGAACATTAGAAGCAACGTCACCTGTAGTGTCAGATTTGATTTGAAGGTATGATAAAAGAGCGGAGTGAATAGAATTTTTAATAGAATACAAAAGAATCCATCTCTGCATTGCATTTTTATTGTGGGTTAATCCAATTAAGCCTCCAGTAACTGCCGATGATCAATTTTGAGACTGCTTCAAAGCTAAGTGACATTCCACTGAATTGAATTATCTGTCTACTTGTTTTTACCTGGGCAGCTTGAAGTAGATGTTTCTTAAACCTCTTTGTACAATAACTTTTCGCGGTGTTTTATTTTTTCTTTACTAACATAGCTTACAAAACAAGTTCTGTGCCATGAAAAGTATTGTGTTATTAACTCTGGATTAGCATCTTGAACTTATCAACTAATTTGAACTTCCATTCTATCTGCTGCTGCTTGAACTGTGAGGAAATATTGTAATTTCTACTAAATTCTATAACTAAATTTCCTGACGCATCACAAAACAAACATAGTACCTCGTTCGGTCAAACACAGTACCTTTTTCTCTTAGCATCTATCACTTGAAAGGACATTTTGACACATTTTTAAATAAAACTCTGATAGCACAACTAAACTAAAGAAAATAAAATAATATTACGTATACGCGACAATACAACTTTATAGTACCGCGTTTTAATGCTGACTGACTCTTATGCGTGTTATGAGGCTGCAAGCGCTACGCTATTCAATAGAGCCCGGCGAGAAGAAGATGAAACAAAGTGAAAGCATTTATTTAGCGTCTCAGATACTCATATTTTTCATAGATATCGTATACATTGTAGTACTCAAACATCTCGCGCGCCTGCATTGTAAGGATTGGGGTGGAGTGAGGGGGGAATAAAAAACGACCGCCCAATCACATAGATAGGCAACATGTAGATCATGAATCCGTGGGCTCTCCTGAGCTCATATCAATTCATAATTTTCTTGCACTTCCTTCTAGCGCCTGCAATAGCATCAAAAGTGAAAACAGTACTTGACTGCTAAGAGTCCCTCTCTGCCTTCCACCTAAAGTGATAGGGGTAAAAGTACCTTTTCCTCTCAGTTATCGATTAAACCAATCCAGCTATCGATTTAATTTTTTCTGTATTAAACATATAATGTTGCGTTACGTACCTGTATAAAGTGCGCGCGCACGCACGGACGCATGCACGCACACACACTATAACACAAGGAACTCAAATGGTAGCTTTTCTTCTATTTTTTGAGATAATTAATATAGGATAAATATGCATATTTTTCATAGTATAGAACGATTCATTACGAATAGGTCTTCATAATTACCATCAGCCTGTGACTATCCACTGTTGGACAAAGACCTTTTCCAAACACGCAACCATACACGGTCCTCCGTCGCCAATCACTCGCAACCACTTTCCTCCGATATTTTGATTTTATTTTCTTTCGCTGCTTCTCAAGATGACGAAAATCTGAAGACCGGACCCGTGCTTAAAAACGCGACTTCAAAAATCACCCAACTTCGTCGAAATACAAAACGTCGATGAACGAAACTTGACGGTAATTCTGTTAACTCTTCCTTCAGCTCGTTTAAAATTCAACTTCGATAACGACTTAATAAACTCTGCCGCGAACATCGCCAAGGCCACGAAGCGAGTTACGTTAACTTTTAATAAAAACATTATTCATCTCATTAATATTCGAAGAGTATTGCAGATTACTAAACATTTTATTGTTCGACAACCCCTCGCCGGGGCGCGTTTGCGAGCAGTGTTTCACAGAGCAAGTTAAAGTACTGCCGAGAATTTATCGTTAAAAAACTCGACTTGACTAATTGGACAGTTCCTACATTCCGTACATAAATAACCGGACAACTGAGACGAAAAACAAATTTTAATTAATGCAAAACGGTCTCCTTTATCTGCCCCGGAGCGCCGCTACCGTTCGACACTCTCAAACGTGCATGTGATTTAATTTGATTGCGACCGAATTTCCGCCTCCGAAAAGACCCGGAAATAGATAGTTATTACGGAAATATCCATTCCATTACTTATTTTCGCATCAGCGGAAATTGCAAATACCAATTTGATCATAGACTCGGCAGTCACTGTGGACTTCTCTACCTCGTTCGATCCTCATTTTTCATGAACAGCAATTTTATTAAAAAAACATCCAAAAGTAATTTTAACCGATACTATGTTATTTTAATTAAACTGTTTATAATATTAATCAAATTATTCAAATTTTCCAGGTCACACATATTATTATTGGTTAGCTATCTGATTCAGAAGTGCGTATTTTGATCGTCCAAATCCTTTACCACTTATTCTAGAAAATATTTAGATTGTGTCTAGAAAGATAAATAGTTTGAGATAAAACTTCACGATTCTATCCCATGAATGATAAAGGTGATATTAATGAAAATAACTTTTCAAACTGTTGTATTAATGATATGGGTGGATTCCAAATTCGTTTTGACGACATTTAGACAGAATCTTCAGGTTGAACTATTAAAATGTTTGAAATTTTTTCATTGGAAAATATGGTATGTAAATCATATATAAGCCTTGTAATGAGATAATTTTTGCAATTGTGTGATATTAAACATGTTTCAAAATAGTGCATCGTTCTTAGATTTCTGTACCGTTCTTAAATTAAACACTGTATCGTTCTTAGATTTCTGTACCGTTCACAGATTTTTCACTGCATAATATGAACATAAAAGATAATAATTTATTTGTGTAAGTTAATATAATAAATCGAATATAAATTAGGTTTTAATTAAAAAATATTTTAATCAAAAAGTTAATGACTTAAAGTCGTCAAAAGTAAATTAAAAAATAATAAACGAACACGGTAAAAAATAAAACTGTAAATAAATTACCTATTAGTTCAGTAACTCTGTACATCTAAAGAAATTATTAAAGAACTACATTACATATACCTAGCGATTGGCAATGAAAAACAAAAATTCAAGGCAAATTGTCGAGTGTTTATTCAACCATTTAAATATATGCGCCATCAAAAATATAACTCCCGGCAAAGATGTAAGGCATGGTCCATCTTGCCTTTAACAACTTTCTGTCTACATTACTTGTAATTAACTTAAATGTGAATTCTAGAACAAGGCATTTTGAAAAAGAAATCATTATTTCATCGTTTTAAGCATTTCCTCTAACACGAAAATACTAATTAATTTGTAAGGAAATCAGATTACGGCACTCGTTTTAACCAGAACAAAGGATAACTCTTGGAAGTAGAAAATTGTATTCGTGTTTCAAAGTTAAATACCTCATTATAAATATAAGCTTTCAGACTGATTTCGTTTCGTTTCCCTTTAAATGTTTCTCCGTTTCTGTGATAATACGCAGTAAAAATAGGCACACATCAAGACGAAACATTAATTTAATTAATGCCCAAAACAGTCTACCGAAATGCGTAGATGAATAATAAAAAAATCTGGGAAATCTTTTGCCAACCGTTTTCGGTAAATAAGATTTCTATTCTTAAGCATATAATTATTATAAGTTACGTAACATTAACTGAATAAAAATAAGGACAATGTATATCTTAGATAAATAAAAAGATATGAAAGCGTCTTGAAATCCGACAAAAGGATAATGACAGAACTAACAACCTTATAAATAAATAAATAAACACGAACGATATATGAATTTTTGTGTTCGTATGTTGACGGAGATCGATTATTATCCACTGTAAAAAAGTTTTCTAACACAAAAAAGTTTTCTAAAACACGAAAAGCTAACTAGTGTATTCTTTTAAAAGCTACACGTCAACGAATAGAAATAACAAACAGCGAACTATATGTTAGCTCTTAGTTGCAAAACTTCCCTTTATTCGATTCGATTAAAAAGTAATCAGAAAATTAAGAATGGGTGGCTTAATATCGAAATTATACCACGACTTTTTGGCGACATGCAACTTCATTATCGCTCCTTCTTCATGTCAATGAAATATGGCATATTAAATAGGAGTATATTAATGTAGTAAAATTGTAAACTTTAAAATAATCAGATGATAAAACGTCGGTGAAATTAAGCTTCAGTCAATTTCTTTGCCCAAGACCGCCGTACATGTTGGATATTCGTGTTATCCGAATACACACTATTAGATTCGCATTAATTGCCTAAAATTAGCACGTAACTCGCCGTTCGACAAAAACGTTGCCCATTTCGTGCTGTCCCACTTTGTCTTCTGGTCGCCTGCAATACGATTCTATCGAATTAACCGAATGAACATTCGTTTACGTTTTAGATCAGGGTACAAAAGGCTGTGCGGTGGGAAACATAAGTAGGGTTTCCACATAGCGTAAGTTTTTTTTCACAACGTAGATAATGGTGATTTTAAGGATGTGAAGGTCGATAAGTTGTTTACTGGTTTTATTTCCGTATTTCCGGTCTTAAAACGGCGATGTCGGGGTAAATCGTGTTCCTAAATAAAAATGGTAATTAATATATGAAATGTATCAGATAAAAATTTGGCCTAAAACAGAGTTAAAGAATTTCAACACGAAATATTGTTTCACCTACTACAAAAAACTATCAGTACTCGTGATCTAAATGTACTAATCACCAATATATATTTTACACGTTTGAGTTTATATCAAAATTATAAGATTTTGCAACAATCACTAGCTGAAACTCCCCAAAGAATTTTCAAAATATAAAAAACGGCGTTATAATTAGTTTGCTCTTTAAAATTATAAGGTGACGTACATACAAATAAGTAGAATTATACAGTCGATATGTTTTTTATATATTAACAAAATAATACTCAAGGTGATCACAAGAATGCAATGGTAGAAGAAAATTCAATTCCCAGGCGAAGGTAAAGAACTTTGAAATAAATTCAATTGAGAACAGGAAATGTTCCTCTTTACATTACCAACTAATCGCCTTCCATCCGGCCGCTAACGCGTGATGTGTTAACCCTAAGCGCAATAGGTGTCGGGTGCTCGTTTCGCCTCTCGGATTATGCTTTTATGTTTCAAAGTCTGGTCGGTTTAATTTGAGCGAAACATTCAGAATTCCGGCACGCAAACGGTTTCTGAATGAGAGCCCGAACATTGTGGCGGCTGCGCATTAGGCAACCGTTTATCTCCCGATAATAGTTTGTAAGTCGAGCGCTCATTCTCCTAACACTCACATTACGGTTTAGCGAAATCTCATAGGAAAGAGCGTAGTTAACAGAAATTATTTGACATCTTAATCTCCAGCGACTCCTTTGTCAGCTCACAGCATTTAACGGGAACTCAGTACCTAGTTCCGTTTCGTTAGAAATTCATTACAATTCTCTTATTCTACATACGTAAACCCTAAACAAATAAAGCAAGCCGGTGGGAGTAATAGAGTTTGAAATACTATAGGCAACTCTACAACACTACAACAACAACTAATGATCTCCCACTACAGTGATATAGGTAGTTGTGAACGATCAAAAATACGAAGAATATCAGCTTTACCGGGATATTCCTTGTATGTTCTAAACGAGTTTTCTTCATAACTCAGTTTTTAGGGGCCTCATCGATATCTTCTACTTAAATGATTCTGTATTAAACCTTCTTTATTTAATTTATAAAATCAGGTTTAACACTCTATTCACATCACTTATTGAAAAAACTTACATTTCTAGACTCATAAGACATAGCATAAAACTCACCCTCTGCTAAGTTCATAATCACGTAGCGAAATGGTTTAGACCCTTACCTGAAATAAAAGAAAAAAGCGTATGAAATTATTTGAGACATTGCATATAAAATAATAATATAAAAAACAAAATAATAATAAATAATATACTTGATACAAGATGTATAGTTGTTGCGGCAAAACTACCATACACATTAATTAGGTTTTTAATCAATTTTCTATATTTTACTTGACATCACCTGAAGCATATATTTCTAATATGGACGTTATCTCTAACGGACGGAAAAACATACATAACTAAATTACTAATAGTCCAGATGTTTTATGCTGAAACGGAAAATTGGAGATAACACGCGAAAGTGACTTGCATTTTATCTGTTTTTAATAAATTCTTAAAGTGAAACCGTACGGTTGAAATATTCTATTTAACCGCTTCGAAGTGTGAAACATTTTAACGTTTTCGTGTTGTTATTATTCACTGTTTGAACATTTCTAAGTCGTAGCTTATAAAAAGAATAAGCTATCAATTATATTAATAACTTCCAGAGTTTGCAAGTCAGTAGTGTATCTCAGACAAGAAGACAATTTTACATTATTGTGTACTACGCTCATAAAGACGCGCACGACTGCTACCACTGATTAATTATATTCGAGTTTAATTTGTAAAAATATTCCAACGCTCACTTAAATTTCTACTTAAAAATGAATCCTTTAATCAATAATATCTTACGCGCGCAACAAACACTGCAAATAAACGCACGCTTCATCATACAAACCAACCCAGTCGCCCCTCATTAACAACGCCATCTCTCTCTAAACGCACAAAATGTGTACTCAAATGCAAAAATGAAGTAACAAAAACGAACCCAAAATTAACTTGGGCGTACGTTAATTCGACATTAATGCGCTACGCACATACGACATTTCAAATCAAAGACCCTTTGATAATTAACATCGCGGACGCGCGTCAAATGGATCAATCGCCAGATTTTAATTAGTATGTCGTCCGCGGGGTTGGAATGTGTAACCTCGTATCAGACAGTGATTTCCGCCGACGAGAAAATATTTTGCAACGTTTTTATTAGCTCGTTTTCTTGTTTGTTTGTCCAGTAGACATTTAGGAAAAGGTTTTAAACTAACTTGCCGTTGAGCTAAACTAGAAACTTAACATAGCTCAGTACTGGAAGACAATGCAATATTAACTCGCTTTTTTGTTTGTCTGTTTTGTTTGTTCAGCACAAAAGAGTATGTTATAAATTTTGTAAACTGTTTTAAACTACTTCCCGTTGAGCTAGAGACTTCAAACTTTAAAAATAACTCAGAATTGGATGACATTGCTTTATTAACTCGCTTTCTGATGTATCCGTTTGTTTGTTTGTTCGATACAAAGGAGAATGTCCACGCGTCTAACCTAAACTACTTGAGCGGTGAATTTTATATCCCAATGAAATCCACGTCATTATAGTATTTTTATGTCATTACGTTTTTATTATATTGCTTTCTTTCCTGTTTGTTTGTTTGTTCCGTACAAATTTTGCAAACAGTTTTAAACTAATTTTTTTTCAGTTTTAAACTACTAAAAACTGCTGTGATATTTTAATGATAATTAAATGAAGTAATAATAAAAAAGCAAAACGATATTATTTAATAATTTTAACAATTTTACATTGAGAATCTACGCTGGAACTGATTTTTTTTGATGGCCTTCCTTTGTTGGAATAAAGGCATGCAACTTTTTAGTTCCTGGAATGGTGATTGCAGAATCAAACCGGGGTTGTAAGAAATTTTTTTCACGTTGAATATCATCTTTAGAGCAGCAGTAAATCACTGTTCGTTTTAAAGAAGACTTTGCCCATTCGTATAATCGAATTGGTGAAATGATCGATTTACTTGCAAGTATTTGTAGGCTTGCACGCGTCGCTAAACGTTTGAGGTTCCCCCTAAGACCATCGCCTGGCCCCTTTGCATAAGACGTTGCGTGAAAATGTATCTCTATATTTATATTGAAATCATCTTTATAATAAAATAAATTAGCAAAATTGAATCTATTTTTAAAATGTTGAGAGGCACCATCGGTTATATGAATAATTTTTGACATAACTATTGTTTTTTCTAAAAGGTGTTTGTGTAGTATTTTTTGGAATGCGTGTTCGTGAATTTTTTGGAATATCATGTTTTAAATCATCTGAAATCATAACAATGCTACGTGTTGCTTCGTCGTTATTCCAATGGAAAGATTGGGCAGCTTCTTGAACAACAAAACTGTAATTTTCTGCAAAATCACACTGTACAAGAATCGATGAAGGAGACTTCATCGATAGTCTCCTTAAGGTTTTTAAAATAAAACACCTGTGTCTCTGCAATATAAGCATGAGATTTTCGAGTATCCAAGGCATCATACAAGTTATCTACAAAATCATCAGAAGGCAATATTTGAGTAGATATTGTAAAGCGGTCTGTACCAAGACCCTTTTCAAATTGCACGTCTGTCACTTGATTTTTATCGAATTTGATCTTCAAATGATCACGAATTCCACTTAAGCCAGGACAAGATTTACAACTATAATTTGGCGGTGTTTTTGCAGTCATTAAAAGACGCCTGTGTTGGGTTGGGACACATCATCTTGCGAAGGCAATCCTTATAAGTCGAAAGTTCCATGACAGTTAAAACTGTAAGACTTGCTATGTCTCCACCATTCAACATTAGCTTCACCTTTTGGTGGTAAGTACAAACACATACCATATGTGTTCCAGGGTCACCAGCAACGATACATTGTTTGGGTCTTAGAGTAAAAGACTTTGTTAAACCTAGTGGAACGTCCGGATATTCCTCCTTGAACTTCTGATAAAGTTCATTATGGTTGCACAACAGAAGTTGTTTTTGTATGTGTGTTCTTTTCCCATCATCTAATTTAACAGATATAAAATCTTTTTTATAACATATTATTCGACTAATGTCTTCTAGAAGATAAAAATATTTAACCAAGGTTACGGTATCGGATAGTAGTTTACGACCACCACGTGAGTTTGGAGATGTCAAGATACCAAACTGATCTACAATATGTTTTGCTTTTTTTCTTGTCACCTGGATGTTCCAAACTCTTCCGCAAGTTTATTTTCACTCCATGACTTAGGTGCTATGGTCAGTATCATGGTTTTCATAGAAACAGAACTACATGGCTCATTGAATTTCTCCTTTAGCTGCTTTAAAATGTCTTCGTTATCTATTGCTGTATCAGTTTGGTTAGTATTATGTTTAAATTTGTGTTCGGGAATGAATGGGGTGTTTTGTGAAAGTTCACTCAACGTTTGACTGCTTTGTGCAATATCTTCGTTTGCTACAGGAGGTGTTTCGTTTAAAAGTCGTTTCCTGCAGGACGCACACATGTAAACATTTACTAGACATCCCCACTTTTCCACTAAAGATGAAGAAGTCTTTCTTAGATCTTTATTCTTTCGATGATTAATCAGGTGAAATGGATTAAAACATCTATCGCCATACGGAGCCATCACAAACTGTCGAGCATCAGTCGCTAAATCTATTTACGATAAAACTCAACTTATTTATTGAAGACTTCAGCGTGTATACAAACATGCCATTAGACAAACTCGTTTACTCTCGCAGGAGCAATTTCCATACGTCAAACAAAATAATATAATATTGCAAACTAGGTATTACCGAAGACTCTGAAAATAATTGAAGTAGTACATTATTTTAATTATAAATAAAAAAGTTAAATATTAACAAGGATACAGAAGATGAATAGACCCATTCTGCCCATACAGAAAGAAAGGAAGAGATATGGTCGTGATAGGGAATCGAGGTAGAAATAACTTTTCAGATGACTTTTGAAAACATAAACAAATGATACATTTTAAGTATCAGTAAATATGAAAAGTTTAATATAGGTCATAATCCATAGTTTAGTTTAAATAATTGTTTCACTATTAAAACGTACAAAGAAAAAATTTCTTCACAATTTGACAGAAACCCTTTTAATATTTAGATCTTTGGATAAAAAGTTGTTTAAAAATATTATTTAAACAATAAAACCGATTTCGTCATCAATAATATGGATTTTCTAGCGCAATAGATATTTAATAATAGCCAATGTAATTCAGTAAGGGGGACATGTTATCGTAAACATCACAAAAACTGTGAAACGAAGTTTTTTTATGCAATAGAGCGAACTGGCAGAAATCGTCACGTAGGGAAAAATAGTTATGCCCCCTCAAGGCGACCTTTCCCTCTCTTTCTATTATATACGATTGTATATGTGTGTGTTCGTGCGAGTATCGACATTCTATTACCACGTGCGAGTATCGAACTAAAATGTATGAGGTACTTTTTAAAGAAATAGAATGTAAAATGACAATATAAAATAAATATATATAAATATACACCTATTGCATTCCCAATACGTATAATAAAATTGTAGAATTGACCCATATGTACATTGTTTTTGGAAGTTTTGTCTGTTTTTAAGTGAGTCCGGTTATTAGTTCACACACCACGTTAGAAAAGCTAAAGGGACCTCGATGCTATGTTTGATCGCAATTAATCAACTAAAAAGAATATATTTTTTACGAAACAATTAGCCAACCAAAAATAAGAAGATTTGACGTTTCAATAAAAAGTTCTTACTTGAAAAAGTATACTTTTGCAAAGTACTAAATAAACAAATTTTACTTTTATAAATATTACAATAGATGGCGTTACGTGTACTGGTACTACAGTTAACTTTTTCAAAATAATATAAAGATCAAAATAACACCGAAATAAAGTTCATCGTAAATCATTAATTACGTTATGTGTTACCAACGTCTCCGAAGTGAATTAAATAAAGAACAATCAAATAAAATTTAAGTTGAAACGCTCAGTTTTACAACATCGGTGACACTTAGGGCTCAAACCTCAAACCGGTGACCGGCTCAACTTACATACCGGTGACATTAATAAAATAATGTCTGATTTAAGCAAAGTACCTTAATGGTTCACCAGTGAGTTCGATTTTCCAAATTTGAATTAATTTGTTTAATTAACTTCGAAGAAATTTCAAGTCTCCCCTCGATATATGTAAATATAATATATAAGATGTCCAGCCTTAGCTTGACATCTTATATATTATATTTACATAAACGGATATGCATGCAATTATGTGTATTGCATGGAAAGTGTGTATGTACTATATTTTGAAATAGAACAACAAATTGTGAGTTCGAGGTATAATAAATTCAGCAAGAAAAAAAATTTCTTTGCCTGCTGATTTTAACAAAACGTTCATTAAACTTCAGCTTTAAATTCAGTGTAACATATTGAGTGACTATCATGCCACTACGTCTATAGGAGAGTGCGGAATATTTTTTTTTAAGTTTGAATAGTCAATAGAAATCAAGTCAAAGAAATATCGTATTACGTAATGAAGAAAAACCTTTTGGGGATACTCAATACTTCTTTTTCTCTCTTATGACCGGGTCTTATGACCCTAGAAAGTGCAACAACTACAATAAACTGAAGAAAAGAAGTCGGCCAATTATAACGAATGTTATTATTATGAATCTACTTCAAGATAACTTCTTAATAAGATTAGCATGATTGACATTAAATTTGAAACAGTTTTTATAAAAACGGCCTTTCCGTCTAATATGGTAATTATATCATAAATTAAATAAATTTTTTTAATAATACTGAGTGTTGCTCTATCAAATAAATGTAGTGTGACAATGAAATGATTTCTTACTGTGAAACTGTTTCTTTAGAACACAAAATGTTTATAACAGCCACAACGACTAAACTCAATTGTTCTTCAATACACCAAAAGCAACCACTCGGTTGTTTTGCGACGCGACACGCTCGCCACATATATTGAACGCATGCTGTGGAACTAACTAGAATTTTTTTTTGTTATAAATAGTAGGTTATTAAATGAAGTAACAACAAAAAAGAAGCAAAAGATAATTTATTGTTTATAAAAAAAAATTGTTTATGAAAAAAAATTAATGTTCAAAAAAATTCTCGTTATCAAAAGCTAATGAAAAAAGGAAATCTTGTGACAAGTAAATATTGTCGATGACAAAACTAATTTAACATAAACAACAATACGTTTAAACACAATACATTTTTACAATGATGAACAATGCATTTATATAACTGTATACAAATTATACCATGTTATTAATTATACCATCTCATTAAATTTGTAATATCTTGTTCATCTTTCGAAATCCTACTTTGATTCCATTCGCTATGAACATTAGAAGCAACGTCACCTGTAGTGTCAGATTTGATTTGAAGGTATGATAAAAGAGCGGAGTGAATAGAATTTTTAATAGAATACAAAATAATCCATCTCTGCATTGCATTTTTATTGTGGGTTAATCCAATTAAGCCTCCGGTAACTGCCGGTGATCGATTTTGAGACTGCTTCAAAGCTAAGTGACATTCCACTGAATTGAATTATCCGTCTACTTGTTTTTACCTGGGCAGCTTGAAGTAGATAGTTTCTTAAACCTCTTTGAACAATAACTTTTCGCGGTGTTTTATTTTTTCTTTACTAACATAGCTTACAAAACAAGTTCTGTGCCATGAAAAGTATTGTGTTATTAACTCTGGATTAGCATCTTGAACTTATCAACTAATTTGAACTTCCATTCTATCTGCTGCTGCTTGAACTGTGAGGAAATATTGTAATTTCTACTAAATTCTATAACTAAATTTCCTGACGCATCACAAAACAAACATAGTACCTCGTTTGGTCAAACACAGTACCTTTTTCTCTTTGCATCTATAACTTGAAAGGACATTTTGACACATTTTTAAATAAAACTTTGATAGCACAACTAAACTAAAGAAAATAAAATAATATTACGTATACACTTTATAGTACCGCGTTTTAATGCTGACTGACTATTATGCGTGTTATGAGGCTGCAAGCGCTACGCTATTCAATAGAGCCCGGCGAGAAGAAGATGAAAAAAAGTGAAAGCATTTATTTAGGGTTTTAGATACTCATATTTTTCATAGATATCGTATACATTGTAGTACTCAAACATCTCGCGCGCCTGCATTGTAAGGATTGGGGTGGAGTGAGGGGGGAATAAAAAACGACCGCCCAATCACATAGATAGGCAACATGTAGATCATGAATCCGTGGGCTCTCCTGAGCTCATATCAATTCATAATTTTCTTGCACTTCCTTCTAGCGCCTGCAATAGCATCAAAAGTGAAAACTTGTGTACTTGACTGCTAAGAGCCCCTCTCCGCCTTCCACGTAAAGTGATAGGGGTAAAAGTACCTTTTCCTCTCAGTTATTGATTAAAACAATCCAGCTATCGATTTAATTTTTTCTGCATTAAACATATAGTGTTGCGTTTCGTACCTGTATAAAGTGCGCGCGCACGCACGCACGCACGCACGCACGCACGGACGCATGCACGCACACACACTATAACACAAGGAACTCAAATGGTAGCTTTTCTTCTATTTTTTGAGATAATTAATATAGGATAAATATGCATATTTTTCATAGTATAGAACGATTCATTACGAATAGGTCTTCATAATTACCATCAGCTTGTGACTATCCACTGTTGGACAAAGACCTTTTCCAAACACGCAACCATACACGGTCCTCCGTCGCCAATCACTCGCAACCACTTTCCTCCGATATTTTGATTTTATTTTCTTTCGCTGCTTCTCAAGATGACGAAAATCTGAAGACCGGACCCGTGCTTAAAAACGCGACTTCAAAAATCACCCAACTTCGTCGAAATACAAAACGTCGATGAACGAAACTTGACGGTAATTCTGTTAACTCTTCCTTCAGCTCGTTTAAAATTCAACTTCGATAACGACTTAATAAACTCTGCCGCGAACATCGCCAAGGCCACGAAGCGAGTTACGTTAACTTTTAATAAAAACATTATTCATCTCATTAATATTCGAAGAGTATTGCAGATTACTAAACATTTTATTGTTCGACAACCCCTCGCCGGGGCGCGTTTGCGAGCAGTGTTTCACAGAGCAAGTTAAAGTACTGCCGAGAATTTATCGTTAAAAAACTCGACTTGACTAATTGGACAGTTCCAACATTCCGTACATAAATAACCGGACAACTGAGATGAAAAACAAATTTTAATTAATGCAAAACGGTCTCATTTATCTGCCCCGGAGCGCCGCTACCGTTCGACACTCTCGAATGTGCATGTGATTTAATTTGATTGCGACCGAATTTCCGCCTCCGAAAAGACCCGGAAATAGATAGTTATTACGGAAATATCCATTCCATTACTTATTTTCGCATCAGCGGAAATTGCAAATACCAATTTGATCATAGACTCGGCAGTCACTGTGGACTTCTCTACATCGTTCGATCCTCATTTGTCATGAACAGCAATTTTATTAAAAAAACATCCAAAAGTAATTTTAACCGATACTATGTTATTTTAATTAAACTGTTTATAATATTAATCAAATTATTCAAATTTTCCAGGTCACGCATATTATTATTGGTTAGCTATCTGATTCAGAAGTGCGTATTTTGATCGTCTAAATCCTTTACCACTTATTCTAGAAAATATTTAGATTGTGTCTAGAAAGATAAATAGTTTGAGATAAAACTTCACGATTCTATCTTATGAATGATAAAGGTGATATTAATGGAGTAAAATTACTTTTCAAAATGTTGTATTAATGCTATGGGTGGATTCTAAATTAGTTTTAATGACATTTAAACAGAATCTACAGGTTGAATTACTAAAACGTTCGAAATGTTTTCATAGGCAAATATGGTATGTCTATCATATATAAGCCTTGTAATGAGATAATTTTTGCAATTGTGTGATATTAAACATGTTTCAAATTAGTGCATCGTTCTTAAATTTCTGTACCGTTCTTAGATTAAACAGTGTTTTGTTCTCAGACTTCTGTACCGTTCTTAGACTAAACACTGTATCGTTCTTAGATTTCTGTACCGTTCACAGATTTTTCACTGCATAATATGAACATAAAAGATAATAATTTATTTGTGTATATTTCAATAATAATCGAATATGAATTAAGTTTAAATTAAAAAATATTTAATCAAAAAGTTAATGACTCAAAGTCGTCAACAGGAAATTAAAAAATAATAAACGAACACGGTAAAAAATAAAACTAAATAAATTACCTAGTAGTTCAATAACTCTGTACATTTAAAGAAGTTATTAAAGAACTACATTACATATACCATGGATTGGCAATGAAAAACAAAAATTCAAGGCAAATTGTCGAGTGTTTATTCAACCATTTAAATATATGCGCCATCAAAAATATAACTCCCGACAAAGATGTAAGGCATAGTCCATCTTGCCTTTAACAACTTTCTGTCTGCATTACTTGTAATTAACTTAAATGTGAATTCTAGAACAAGGCATTTTGAAAAAGAAATCATTATTTCGTCGTTTTAAGCATTTCCTCTAACACGAAAATACTAATTAATTTGTAAGGAAATCAGATTACGGCACTCGTTTTAACCAGAACAAAGGATAACTCTTGGAAGTAGAAAATTGTATTCGTGTTTCAAAGTTAAATACCTCATTATAAATATAAGCTTTTAGACTGATTTCGTTTCGTTTCCCTTTAAATGTTTCTCCGTTTCTGGGATAATACGCAGTAAAAATAGGCACACATCAAGACGAAACATTAATTTAATTAATGCCCAAAACAGTCTACCAAAATGCGTAGATGAATAATTAACAAATCTGGGAAACCTTTCGCCAACCGTTTTCAGTAAATAAGATTTCTATTCTTGAGCATACAATTATTGTAAGTTACGTAACATTAACTGAATAAAAATGAAGGACAATGTATATCTTAGATAAATAAAGAAATATGAAAGCAATCTTGAAATCCAACCAAAGGATAATGACAAAACTAACAAGCTTACAAATAAATAAATAAACACCAACGACATATGAAGTTTGTGTTTATATTTGACGGAAATCGATTTTTATCCACTGTACAAAAGTACGCTAGAAAACACGAAAAGCAAAAGAGTGTGTTCTGTTAAAAGCTAAACGTCAATAATTAGAACTAACAAACAACAAACTATGTGTTAGCTCTTAGTTGCAAAACTTCCTTTTATTCGATTCAGAAAATTAAGAAATGATGGCTTAATATCGAAATTACACCACGATTTTTTGGGGACATGTAACTTCATTATCGCTCCTTCTTCATTACAATGAAATATGGCATATTAAATAGGAGTATATTAATCTAGTAAAATTGTAAACTTTAAAAAAATCAGATGATAAAACGTCGGTAAAATTAAGCTTCAGTCAATTTCTTTGCCCAAGATTGCCGCAAGACTGGACATTAGTGTTATCCGAATACACACTATAAGATTCGCATTACTTGCCGAAAATTAGCACGTAACTCGCCGTTCGACAAAAATGTCGCCCATTTCTTGCTGTCCCACTTTGTCTTCTGGTCGCCTGCAATACGATTCTATCGAATCAACCGAATGAACATTCGTTTACGTTTTATATCGGGTGCACAAAAGGCTGTGCGGTGGGAAACATAAGTAGGGTTTCCACATAGCGTAAGTTTTTTTTCACAACGTAGATAATGGCGATTGTAAGAATGTGAAGTTCGATAAGTTGTTTACTCGTTTTATTTCTGTATTTCTGGTCTTAAATAATTTCATTTTCAGTCAACTCTTAAGAAAATAAATGCAAACTGTTTGCCATTCGAACAATCTCTCGAAATAAAGATTCACCAAAACACTCAGTATATTAACTTCAACATAATATTGCTAATAAATTTTATATACTCCATAAAATAAGTATTTTATGAGCTGAATGGATAATTGTTGCATAACGCAAATCAAGTTTCCAAATTTATAATAATATGCTTAAATCTAGTAAATGTATTAAAATGTAAGACGTAGATAAATAAACAGCACAAATTCTTATTAGTATGGTTAAATACTTACTAGCATAATTATACCATTTGGGTGGACGCAATAATATACAGTGGTTAAACCTATTTGTACATAATTCATCAGAACTCGTCAAGATCCATTCAAGTATTCCACTAATATATTTGTTCGCGTCACTGTGAGATTACGATCAATCCAGCCAATCAAAGCACAGCGCGGCTTTAACATATTGAACTTCTTTTTTACCAGCTCATTGCACTTTCGGCTCTGGAAGAGCCAACATCAGCGCGGGCGTGCTTCCACCTTTCAATACCTCCATACCTTGACCTTGAATGTATACAATAATTTATACTTTACATTTCAATTATACATCACATTCAACATTCTACATTGAGTTTCTTTATGTTCGCGTAAACCCCTATTTGGCGTGGACAATATTTATGAATCATTTAACCAGAAACGTAATATGCCACGATGTCGGGGTAAATCGTATTCCTAAATAAAAATGGTAATTAATATATTAAATGTATCAGATAAAAATTTGGACTAAAACAGAGTTAAAGAATTTCGACACGAAATACTGTTTCACCTACTACAAAAAAGTGTAAGTACTCGCGAATCTAATCGTACTAATCATCAATATATATTTTACGCGTTTGAGTTTATATCAAAATTATAAGATGTTGCAACAATCACTAGCTCAAACTACCCGAAGAATTTTTCAAAATATAAAAAACAGAGTCATAATTAGTTTGCCCTTTAAAATTATAAGGTGACGTACATACAAATAAGTAGAAACATACAGTCGATATGTTTTTTATATACTAACGAAATAATGCTAAGGTGGTTACAAGAATGCAATGGTAGAAGAAAATTCAATTCCCAGGCAAAGGTAAAGAACTTTGAAATAAATTCAATTGAGAACAGGAAATGTTCCTCTTTACATTACCAACTAATCGCCTTCCATCCGGCCGCTAACGCGTGATGTGTTAACCCTAAGCGCACTAGGTGTCGGGTGCTCGTTTCGCCTCTCGGATTAAGCTTTTATGTTTCAAAGTCTGGTCGGTTTAATTTGAGCGAAACATTCAGAATTCCAGTACGCGAACGCCGCTTCCTTATGGTTTCTGAATGAGAGCTCGAACATTGTGGCGGCTGCGTATTAGGCAACCGTTTAACTCCCGATAATGGTTCGTAGGTCGAGCGCTTATTCACCAAACACTCACATTACGGTTCAGCGAAATCTCATAAGGAGGAGAGTACTTAACAGAAATTATTTGACATCTTAATCTCCAGCGACTCCTTTGTCAGCTCACAGCATTTAACGGGAACACAGTACCTAGTTCTGTTTCGTTGGAAATTCATTACAATTCACTTATTCTACATATGTAAACCCAAAACAAATAAAGCAAGTCGGTGGGCGTAATAGAGTTTGAAACAATATAGGGAACTCTACAGCATTACAACAACAACGAATCATCTCCCACTATAGTGATATAGGTAGTTGTGAACGAACAGAAATACGAATACCAGCTTTACCGGGATGCAGTTCATATGTTCTAAACGAGTTTTCTTCATAACTCAGTTTTTAGGGACCTCATCGACATCTTTTACTTAAATTATTCTGCATTAAACCTTCTTTATTGAATTTATAAAATCATGTTTATCACTCTATTCACATCACTTATGGACGAAACTTACATTCCTAGACTCATAAGTCATAGCATAAAACTCACCCTCTGCTAAGTTCATAATCACGTAACGAAATGGTTTAGACGCTTACCTGAAATAAAAGAAAAAAACGTATGAAATTATTTTAGAGAAATTGCATATAAAATAATAATACAAAAAACAAAATAATAATAAATAATATACTTGATACAAGATGTATACTTGTTGCGGCAAAACTACACATATACGGAAAAAACGTACATAACTAAATTACTACAGTCCGTATATTTTATGCTGAAACGAAAAGTACTGTTTTTAATAAATTCTGAAAGTGAAACCGTACGGCTGAAATATTCTGTTTAACCGCTTCGAAGTGCGAAACATTTTAACTTTCTCGTATTGTTATTATTCACTGTTTAAACATTTCTAAGTCGTAGCTTATACAAAAGAATACGCTATCTTTCATACATAATAACTTCTAGAGTTTGCAAGTCAGTAGTGTATCTCAGACAAGAAGACAATTTTACATTATTATGTATCACGCTCGTAAAGATGCGCGCGACTGCTACCACTGATTAATTCTATTGGAGTTTAATTTGTAAAAATATTCCAACGTCCACTTAAATTTCTACTTAAAAATTTATCCTTTAATCAATAATATCTTACGCGCGCAACAAACACTGAAAATAAAGGCACGCTTCATCATACAAACCAACCCCAGTCGTCCCTCATTAACAACGCCATCCCTCTCTAAACGCACAAAATATTTACTTAAATGCAAAAACGAAGTAACAAAAACGAACCCAAAATTAACTTGGGTGTACATTAATTCGACATTAATGCGCTTCGCACATACGACATTTCAAATCAAAGACCCTTTGATGATTAACATCGCGGACGCGCATCAAATGGATCAATCGCCAGATTTTAATTAGTAAGTCGTCCGTGGGGTTGGAATGTGTACGGTATCAGACAGTGATTTCCGACGAAGAGAAAATTAATGCTGTCCGCTTTATTTTATCACGTTTTTATTAGCTCGCTTTCTTGTTTGTGTGTTTGTTTGTCCGAAAGAAATTTAGCAAAGGGGTTTAAACTAACTTCCCGTTGAGACTTGAAACTTTAAACATAGCTCAGTATTGAAAGACAATGCAATATTAACTCTCTTTTTTGTTAGTGTGTTTGTTTATTCGGCACAAAGGAGTATGTCATAAATTTTATAAACTGTTTTAAACTAACTTCTCGTTGAGATAGAAACTTCAAAACTATAAAAAATAGCTCAGATCTGGGTGACAATGCTATATTAACTAGCTGTTTTGTCTACTTGTTTGTCTCTTTGGCACAAAGGAGAATGCCCACGCGTCTAACCTAAACTACGTGAACGGTGAATTTTATATCACAATGGAATCCACGTCATTATGTTATTTTTAAGTCATTACGTTTTATTTTTACATGTTTTTATTAGCTCCCCTTTCTTTCCTGCTTGTTTGGTACAAATTTTGCAAACGATTTTAAACTAACTAGAGACTTGAAATCTTAGACATAGTTCAGAAGGGGAAAACATTGCAAAATTAATTCGCTTTATTGGCTCTCTGTTTATTTGTCTGTTCGGCACAGAAATGAAATGATTTGAATGACTTTTATGTGTTTTATTACAAATGTTACTAATGCTAGTGAAATAAGTACTTAATTTACTAACAATTTATGGACTGTTAATGTATATAACGTAATATATATGAAATAAAGAACTTATCATTATTATTAACAAGACGTTTAAAATCGATTACAATTTTCTACACATAAATTTGCAATCGAAATGCAGAAAGCAGAAAATAATTATTTACATAATTTTTTTTTAATTTAATACGTTTTTAAACGGAACTAAAAATTTAAAATAATTTCTCTTTGCTACATAAAGATATATAACCGGATACAGATTTATAACAACATATGATCCTGGAAATTTGTGATTGTGAATGTTTAATAGGTGTGAAAGTACATATAAGATGCAAAACTAAACCACTTAATTTGTTGTTAAAAAAACAGCTTTCGTTTTCATCGTAGTGATTACATCACAAATTAATTATTGTTTTAACAACACGCAATGCTATCTCTTAAAATAATTGTTGAGTCAAACTAATAATTGCATGGTTGGCTACCGCGTTTACTGTTTTTTTCCCATATTTTGATTATATCTAAACACTTGCTATATTCAAATGGACGTGACAATAAATTATATTTTAATACTGTTTCTTTAATACATACGACTATTTAAAACAGCCACAATGACTAAACTCATTTTTTTCTTAAGTACACCAGTAGCAACCGCTCAGCTATTTTACGATGCTCTCAAGTAGCGCAATTTCAATATACCATACGAAACCATCAAATAGAGTAGGTCACAGGTGGCGAGCGATAAGCAGACGTTTAATTCTCAGCCAAGTTTTCCCGGCACAAGTGGGAAAGCGGTAAATAGCTTAGCTACATATTGAATATCTATTTGCGGTAAAACTCAACTTATTTATTGAAGACTTCAGCGTGTACACGAACATGCCATTAGACAAACTCATTTACTCTCGCAGGAGCAATCTTCATCAGCAAACGAAATATTATAATATTGCAAACCAAGTATTACCAAAGACTCTGAAAATAATTAAAGTAATACATTCTTTTAATTATAAATAAAAAAGTTAAATATTAACAAGGATACAGAAATTGACAGAATGGGACAAGAAAGAGAGTAAGAGATATGATCGTGATAGGGAATCAAGATAGAAAAAACTTTTCAGATGACTTTTGAAAACATAAATAAATAATGCGTTTTCAATATCAGTAAATTTTCCAGAGTTTAATAGAGTTAAAAATCCATAGTTTAGTAGCAAATAAATGTTTCACTCTTAGAATGTGCAAAGGAAAATTTTCTCTACAATT
This sequence comes from Druceiella hillmani, assembly GCA_039881145.1. NCBI lineage: Eukaryota > Metazoa > Arthropoda > Insecta > Lepidoptera > Hepialidae > Druceiella > Druceiella hillmani. Next base: position 20,030,403 of record JAYKKI010000022.1, read on the forward strand.
TGGCAGAAACCGTTTTAATGTTTAGATCCTTGGATAAAAAGTTATATAAAAATATTCTTATATATAAATTTATTATTTAAACAAGAAAAACGATTTCGTACATCGTTAAAAATGAAATTGCTCTGTTTACCACAAGTCATCAATAATATAGATTTAAGTAAGTAACAAAGACTGACATAATTAAGTAACAAAGACTGACATCTAGAATCTTCATTCTATTACAAACTTTGCGTAGACTTCAAAAATTCTGTCTTTTTCCACAATTTTAGCTTCAGTTATTTCGGAAATGAGGAGATGTGGCCATATTTTTAGGATTCCGTACTTCAAAGGGAAGAAAAACTCTTATAGGATTCCTTCTTTGTCCGTGTCGCCATGTGGAGACCCTTTTTCCCAGGAACGCGTCAGACAGGTATACGGTCCCTTGAAACTGTAATAAAATTAAGCTTCTAAGTCTAAGCGATCAAGTATTTAGAACCCTAAAAATACGGCCATTTATGCCGCATATTTTGACACCGGCAAGTAAATCAAAACTATGGGGTACTTCCTGTTGACTTAGAATGATGAAATTTGGCAAGGAGCAAGATCTTATAGAATGATGAAAAAGGAGCAAGATCTTATAGCACAAGTAAGGGAGAAAATTGTTAATTTGTAATTATATCAGAAAAAGAATTTAAATAAACGCCTGTGAAAGATATTTTGTAATTTTGTAAATAGTTTAATAGAAATATTGTATTCCATTAAATGCCTAAATGTGTACGTGACGCTCGTAGTGCGAGTTCCACTCTTGCTTGACAGGTTTTTTTGTATATTTCCACTATATCTCTGAAGAAATATATTGTCTAAAATTACAAAAAATATTCTTAAGATCTTTCAAAATTATACCACAAACCATTTTTTTATTAAAAAAAATTGAGTACTTAATTTGCACTCTCAACATTTTTATATCAATATTTTATAGAAAAGCGACTGTGATAGACGTACACGTGAGTTATCTTATAAATGTTTCATATTTCCTTCAGAAATACGAAACCTTAAAAAAGGTATCTTACATTCAGTATAACTTCATGTATATACTGTACACAATAACGTAAACTATCTATATAGACTTATAACTATAATGCAGTTTATAAATCCGAGAAACAAGATTTAATCACACTAACAAATTAATATTGCAAAATCAGCCAAATGTGAGTCTGGCTCGCACATGCGAGGGTATCGTTTTATTCAAGCTCAGATATATACTATACACGCTAAGGCTGTATGTTTGAGCTAACTTGGAATTGCAACTTTATCTTCAACCCGCCTCAGTCTCAAATAAATGTGTGTGTGTGTGTGTATATATATATATATATATATATATATATATATATATATATATAGGTTAATTAGTGATATTTCTTTATTATTAAAAAAACTTGTTAAGTACAAGTATAACTAGAACAACGAGGATTCGATACATACTTAGCCGCAAATAAACATTTAGGCGTACAGTATTTCTATTGAACCATTTGCAAATATTAATATTATTTCTCACCATATAAATATATAAATATATAGCTTAGTACATATTTCACAGATATAGTAAATATAAATGGTAATATATAAAATTTATTTTCCAGTTGACTTAAGTGATTTGTATGCAATTTCCATGAATTTTTGACAGACCCAACTACATGTCATAAGTTGCTCGAATATTATACGTAAATTGGCACAGCCTATTTAGATGTGATAATTTTTCTTTAAATTTTGTTATATATACTACTATTACGGATATTTTTTATATATTCAAAAATAGCGGTTTAGCTGGTAAGGGTGGGCACACGTAACTCACGTGAAAATTTACTACTTTAAAGCTTAATATTTCGTAACCGGATCATTGTATCGAAAAAGTGTTTATGATACACCCTCAGATATATTTGAAATATTTTCTACGATGCAGGTATAAGGGAGGCACCGTAAATTTGTTTATGAATTATTTTCCTTAGAAAAAGCCAAACGACTTTTTGTACCTCTGTTATATTAACTCAGAACGTTATGTATTGTAATATACATTTCATTATTTCTTTTAAGTGATATTTGTATTTTTCGTAAAGTTGTAAACTGATATATATAATAATATAATATTATATACCTATATATATATATATATAATATATATATATATCCGGTTTTTCAAGTAGATTTTCCATTTAATTGATAGGACTTGTCATTGATCCAGTGAGATATTGCGATACCTTTCCACAGATAACTTTAAATATACTGCCGATTTATCAGTAACGGACGGTGCGTTACAGCATTTAAATACGTGTTGTATTATTAACATGTCTGTTATCGAGTGAAAACACCGAGTTTCACCTAACATGAATTATATTATTTCTCAAATTAAAAAGGAACCTATACAGGAGTATTGGTTAATTGCTATAAAAAGATTTATTTTCCCTTTTTTTATAAATATGAGACGAAAATAATGTAAGACATTTTTTCATGTGCCAAAAAATAAAAATATTTTTTACAATTTCTGAATTATAATTATATTGATACGTTTTATAATTATAAACAGAATCTCTCAAAAAAAGAACTTAAGAAGAACAGTGTCTTAACAGTATAACTAATTTTTCTATCCATGAAGTAATACTCATAACATTGAATATTCAAAGCTGAAATTCTAGATCTTAAATTTCGCCGCTTCGTGGATGTGCCGTTTTAATGGCACGCGACGCCCGGTGTGCATGTACTGCAGGACGCTTAACCCTTGCATTAACGTTGAAATAATATATTTTGAGAACGAGAGGAGGCCCGAAAAAAAATTTAATTAATAAATGTCTTAATTTGTACTCAAGTAATGGTATAATAATACATGTATATTAATTCGAAATCTAAATTATATATTGAGTAGCAAACAATCAAACACACATTTTATGACATTAGTATTGCACGCGTGGGAACTCACAGCCCATATATTATTCCACCACACGAACTATACGCATGCCATTTGCTAGCGATCAATTGTTTGGGCAGAGTTATTAATTAACATAAAAGAAAACGAAAACCCTTTAATATTTATAATATTGTGGTAAGAATTAATGAAATAAATGTCTCTACGTCTTCAAATCTAGTTTAAGAATATCAATTAAGAGTATTTCAAATAATTTATATAGAACAAACAGATCTATTTGGTGTGTTTTTCCCGATTTTAACTACTTCTTAATAATTTCCCTTTTAATTTTAAACTCTCTCTCTGTGTTAAGTAACTTTACTTAATTTTTGCATTTCGATATATACAATCAAAAGACTAGTTAATTAAATATTTTTAACGAAAAATTACTTACAAAAATGAATTTATGGCAACATTGCAAACAACATTTGTTTTGGGCATCTTCGTAAAATTTATTCTAAGCGCTAACACACTTCGCAAGATTTTTTAGTATATTTTACTCAAATTAGCAAAACGGAAGGCCTTTGGAATTATTTCAATGCTAATTCATCCACCTTTTACAAGCATTCTTCTGAAAGACGGTTTACAAAGATTTTTAAAAAAATATTTATGAAATGGCTACAAAAATTGGAGGTGCAATTAAAGATTAAAGTGAAGATATTTCACGGTTGGTTCCTGGGATTGATTAAGACAGGTAAAAGAGAAAGTTAAAAATTTGTTTTCTTTATCGAGACCATTTCCGTGGGGTATTTAATGAAAGCTTGTTTAAGCAAAATCTCCATCCTATATCTGAAATTATTGTTCAATAAATCTGAAAAATTCACGTACATTGAAGACAAAGTGTAAACTGAACGAAAACTGAACTTTGCCTTACCTGGAACTTTTCTTTTTTCATATAAAAAGCAACTTCGGCGACAAACTTTGTATTGCAGTTTAATGCCATTTTCATAGAAATCTTATCAAGCTGTAAATTAAAATTTATACTGTCAATCAATTATTAAAACGAACATCTGTAATATTACGAATATTCTATTTGGTCCAATTCGAAAAGGTTTTGTTATGGGGCGCGAACAATTCTTAAAAAAAAGATTAGAAATTAATGTTATGCAGAACATTATAAAATGCGGTTCATGTGAATCAACATATAACGTTGGAAACGTTGTGGAATAGATGTTAACGAACTATCCAATTTATGAACTAATTTAACTTTAGAAAAAATCTCGTTCTCTATGCTATCTGTACCCCTTCCCCATAATTAGTAAAAGATGAAAGTATTGTAGTGCTGGTAGTGAAAGATAAAAATCGGAATAACGGATACATTTTCCATTACACAATATAATATATTAAAGGACAACTGATTAAACGGTACACCATTTGTGTAAGTAAACGACTTGCATTTGGTACGTTTCATTACACCTTAAAAGCGATATTCCCATTACTTGTTAAATAACAGCTTTTCATAATATCGTGAATCTAATCATTTTTTTCTGAAACGAGATACCGAATCGAAACAAATAGATCGATGAGAATTACGTAATAAAACACGGCACAAAACAATTTTATCGCAATCAATTCAGAAATATAAAAAAGTCTACCAATATCACAAGACAATCGATCAATGTTCAATAGTGAAACTTCTCTCCAGACTACAGCTGATAGTCTGTCTGCAGATGACGTCAGAAAACAAAATGTATCCTTAAAATATTGTTTATAACAACAAAATCTTTTAAATCTGATAGGATTCACCAGCGTAAAACTTCGTGTTTTATAATCGATTCTAGTACACCATAATTCAATATTTTGTAGAACCTTAGAATAAGATAACAACTATATTATGATACTAGTTAAAATGTTCGTCCATTTGTTTGTATGTTTATTTATAGACATGTTAATGCGACTAGCGATAAATAAAAATTAAACTGCTATGTAAATTTAAATGGCTTTTCCACACTTGTATGTAAATAGCATTTCCGTATTATATACTCGTATATACACCCACGTGGAGCGGTCATTGTGCGATATAACGACATCGCCTTTCTGCCGCTCATTTCTCCCCGTAGAGAATAAGGTGGCGCATCATCAGTAGGCGACTAGACTTCCACGCGAGTTGATGGCGATTTGTGCGATTTGCAAGAAAGATGTGATATTTATAATTTGTTCTTTTTAGGACAATTTTGCAGTACACATACTGCTTTTACAATATAAATGACCCTCTTGATGTCACAGCAACCTGTGGGATCACTGAGACTTAGAATATTTCGTCATCATTGGGAAAGCACATTCTTTCTCCTGCCATACAATCTTGCACATAACAAATACAATACTAAGTCCTCTTCATCGCTCGACATTTGTTGCCCTAATAATGATCAAATATTGCCTAAATTTTTGAAGTTATACTTCTTTAGGCGCGTTATGAAAAAATTATGAGAGTGAAATTTTAAGATTCGTCACACAAAAGTTACAGTATGAAGTTGCAGCGGTTGCAGTCTCGAAACAAAAGCTATTGGCACCATCGTCGCCTCTGTTTACTGTTTTCATATTCATAGTATTTATCCACATGTTTCTAGTGTCTACATTCACACACGTGTTTTAGTTTCATATAAGTGCGATTTATATATGTGCTGATAAATTATATTCAGTAGTGATTTAAATTCAATATTTTGATTAATATATTTACTATTCGTAAATATTAGTGAAAAAATTGTGTTTATAGACTTTTTCAAGTGCTCCAATATAATTGAGGTTATCTATCCGTATGTATTATTTAATGATGCCAAAGAAGTATAACTTCTCACGCGCGTACGTAAGTACACGCACCCTTTTTTTACCGCCTCGGTAAAATCATCGGTAAAAAGTCAGTGTTAAATAGAAAATTGCTTTGTATACTTTAAATACCTACTTTTTTAATATATTTGGATCCAAGTCGCGAGATGCATAGGTACATACGTATGCTGGTTCATTGATGCACTGGCAGTTGTATTCTCAGGTTATTTTCGAAAATATAATTTGACTATAATCGATAATATTGTTTGATTTAAACCTTTATTACGTAAAAATAACTTATTTTTAAACGAAAAAATTGTTTTTATTTTCAATATTTTCGCAATCATAATTGTATTTATATGCTTCGTTAAAATGAAAAATACTGAATATCCAGCACAATAGATATTTCTTTATGTGAAATAATACTCATATAGTTGAATACGCAAATTCTAATAAGGGGTTTACTGACAAATCGCACTGCTTTGATATGCTGCACGGCGCCCGGTGTGCGTGCACTGCAGAAAATTTAACTTTTCAATTAACATTAAAATAGCATATTCCTTGGGAACGGGCTGAGATACAAACTAACTTTAAGAACGATATTCTTCTTATTTTGTTCTCAGAAATAGAAGCCGGTTTATTGTACCAATTTAAAACCAACTGTATTTGCATAGTTCCGTACTTCAAACAGAAAAACGACCGTCTCTCCGTCCTTATTATATAACCTGTCATATGTCATATTTAACATATTTTATTTGTATGTGACTCATAACGGGTTTATTTTTAAAGAATACATTTTAATACCCTCATTGATTTTTTTATACGTTTATTGTCCTTCGGAATCTAAATCTCGGCTACCAACATCTCACTTAAATTTCAAATCAATTTCTTCAACACCATCCCCTATAGTAGACGGCGAAAACCTCTCTCCCACGGCAATGAATGTACCCCGTTTAATCGGGCGTCTACAGACGTGGAACTGTTTCATTTCGTTTTTAAACAATTCGCCTCTGTCGTCGCCTCTCGCCCCGGGGAAATTCATTTTATCATATGCAACTCAGCTGGCGTGCGCCGTGATATCCGCCACGTGTGCTCAAACGCGCAGAGCGGAAGTTCGCAGATTAATTTAAAATTACGAAGCCATTCAGTTATATATCACGCCAATTTAGACTCGCGTGTGAGCGGAGAGTTTATAGACGAATTTAAAATAACACGTACAATATCCACGCTAATATAATAACATTTTGACAAGCCACACGCGGGTGTGACGTCTATGTTTTTAACATTATTTTACAATAGTTGCCATCCGCGACCTCGTACGCGTAGAACACTGAAAAACTGTTTTTTTTATAAATTTACTTTTCACACTCCACTTCTGACCACTCTCATTAGTCCAATGTATATTTCATTACAAGATTTTAAATACACCTAGCGCCATCTATTGATATACACGGGTAGACTATATATTTGTATTGGGTTAGTAGTTTTCCTGTGATGCGTGCAGAAATAAAAAAACATACACAAACAGACGAAAATAATCTTAAGATTCGTCATTACCGCAACTAATTTTTTGGAAATATTTTCAATGTTCAGATATGCAATGTTTATCATAGATTTCAATGCACAAGGTTTATATATGCATAGGGTAAGAAACATTTTTTTCTTTGCACTGAATTAAAACTTATTTTTCATATTTTATTGTAAATAAAACAGTATACATAGAAGAAATCCATTATAAGCCATTAGAGGAATTATAATGGATTTCTTCTATGGGATATGGACTCTGAGATTTTTTTTCTGTAACTATTATGGCAGTGTGACCGGCGCAACACAATTTTATGCGGGATTTCAACGTGTTTATAGATGCCGGTCACACATTTCATAACTACATAATTTTTATGTAAAAATGAAAAATAACGCCTTTCGGGATTCGTTATAAGGTTTCGCCCTGATTTTTTCTACATTAACTGTATTAAAACGTAGTTTTCATTCGGAACATGAGTAATCGTTTGTCTTCACACAATCTCATGAGGATGTAGCTTGTAGTTAACTTTACTTCTAAAATCCAATCGTATTAAAACGAGCAAACATATATAAATATATAATAACTATATCTCTGTATTTGTGGTCGATTCATTACTTTAAGAAAACGATCGTAATGCATTTCAGTGATTTGGTGTACTTTATAACCAATTAATTTTTACTTTTTTGTTTTTTTTGCTATAGTTTTTTTGGTCCTTAGTGTTATTTAAGAAGTCTTTAATGAATGTTTCGCGTATTTGTCAGTTATTAAATACGTTGATCTACGATGTTAAGTTGAACAATAGCTTGTTAACAAATAATAAACACACGACACGATTACTGCAATAATTATGTTTATAAGAAAATGTGTTAGCTTTTTTCTTTGAGATTATAGGAAATTCGGCTAACATAATAAAAATGTATCGTAAAAGTGTACATAGCGAGACAATTTTAAATAATTAATAGAATTTTTATTTTGCCTGTATGTATAAAACAATATTAAACAATACGTGTAAAATGTAACTTTAAGTTTAGAATGAACGTTCATCAATTGAAGAAATAGCCTGAACTATTTTTTTTTAAATTTGATATATCTAGAATACTATAGCAATCATGAATAGTTAAACCAGTAATTTTGGTGATAAGGACAAATGAGCTTGGAATGAAATGAACATATCATAAAACGTCTGCTTAAAGCCCCTCGTCGGCATTGATTTAGAATTAACATGTAAATGTTACGTTCTTATGATTCAGAGCCATACTATGATACATGATATTATGAACAATGCAGCAAGATGGAAAACAAATAATAATTATTACAATTTCTAACTCATATAGCTTAATATGGTTTTGGTACAATAAAAGTAACAAATACTGTATCAAAATCCCAATCCAATCGCACACAAAGCCATCCCTCACTTATACTAACCATTTCCTTACTTCCTAACTGGGTCATCACCCCAATTTATGGCTACCTTCAATACACCCTACCAATTTACCCAAAAAATAGCCAAATCGTACTACCGCCCATATCCGCACAATAACGACCGTAAAATTTCACAATAGCAATACGGACACGATTTAATAAATTCCGTTAAACGTAGTGATGCGCGGGTCAGATACTGGCACGAGAAGGGTGGAGCAGTCGTGCGTGCTCGGGGCGCCCCAATAGGGCACCGCCGCCTGCCTCGATTCCGGAGCGCCCAATAAACAGTTTAACGGCCGCGTTAAGTTCAACATTTGCATCGGTGCGGCCTCTAACGAGCCGCCGTCGTGCAGCCGCGGTGCAGGCCGGCTCTCGTTTATTGCGAGACAGCACTGCGCTCCACGGACCGCTAATGGCGTGCGACGATGGTAAATAATAGCCCCGAAGCGCCTAGCGTCTTGGAGCGGGGCTCTAAATGTACGAGAACGGTTTCCGGCGATGCGACATAAATTCAAGGGGATGGTTTCTAGCAATGCGAGGTCGTCGTATACTTTAAACGTACCGATAATAACTTGAACCTGTTATATATTTGTTATTGTATTCCAAGGCTTTCATATTAAATGTTTATTTTTTACCTAAAATTGCTTAAATGGTTTTGTGCAGCGTGTAAAAGTTGTAGAACGTATCCATCATTCATTGAGATGATTATGTAGACCAAACTGAATAGAAAATTTTAAGGAATGAAAATTCCTAAGAAAATATATTTTTAACCGACTTATTCGTCGGAATCTTTTTTTAATGTATATTCAGTGATAATTCTTTACCGTGTGGACCGATTTTGATAATTCTTTTTTATTTGAAAGAGGGTGCTATAGGTGTAGTCCCAAATAAATATGATGATGATATGTTGGTGAGGTCCGGAAATGAACGATGGAATTCCTTAATGAATGCCAGTAAATCAGCTATGATTTAACATATTTGCTATGAGTAGTTGTTATTTTGCAAAATAACAACACCACTTACCAAGTCAGAGTTTGGTGATAAGTCTGGATATGAATAATGGAACTCCTTAACGGATATTAGTAGATCAACCACGATTAAGGATATTTGCTACTAGCAGTTGTTACTTTACAAAATAACTACACCGTCGACTCGTCGACTAAGTCAGTGTCTGACGATGAGTTCTGGAGATGAACAATGAAACTCCTTAAAAGATGGTAGTAAATTAAAAGTGATCCAATATATTTGCTACTGGTAGTTGTTACTTTGCATAATAACTACACTATCGATCATGTTAGAGTCTGATGATGCGTTCTGGAGATGAACAATAAAACTCTTTATCGGATAGTAGTAAATCAAACGTAATTAAAGTACTACTGGTAGTTTTTACTTTGCAAAATAACTGCACCATCGACCAGATCTGTGTGCGATGATCAGTTCTGAAGATGAATAATGTAACACTTTAAAGAATGGTAGTAAATAGGTCGTGATTCAATATATATGCTACTAGTTAGTTGTTACTTTAGTTAGTACCTTACAAAATCTTATTTTGGATTTCGGATATGAAGAACGGAATTCCTCAAATGGTAGTTTTTAATTTGCAAATTCTGATATTGAATTTCAGATACGGAGAACCAATTTCCTCAACGGCTAACAGCTAACCATTGGCGGCAACTACTATCGTATCATTTCTAAATGTTGTAGATAATCAACTTTAGACCAAGGGGAAATTATCTATATGCTAGCTTTTGCCTGTGACTTTCAATAATTATCCAATATTGCAAGAAAGAAAATAATTGTGATGATTATATTAGTAAAGTAACAACTACCATTTGAGGAGTTCCTTTCTCCATATCCGAAATCCAATATCAGATTTTAAAAAGAATAAGTGAAGTTACAACTAACCAGCAGCAAATATATTGAATCACGATCGATTTACTACCATCCGTTAAGGAGTTACGTTATTCATTTTCATCAGACCCTGACCTGGTCGATGGTACAGTTATTTTGCAAAGTAAAAACTATCAGTAGTAAATATCTTGAATTAAATTTGATTCATTATCATTTGATAAGGAGTTCCATTGTTCATCTCCAAAATGCATCATCAGACTCGGATATGGTTGATGGCGTAGTTATTTTGCAAAATAACCACCAGTAGCAAACATCTTGAATCATAGTTGATTTACTACCATCCTTTAAGGAGTCCCATTTTTCATCTCTAGAACTTATCCTCAAACCCTGATGTCGACGGTGTAGATATTTTGCGAGGTAACAACTATTAGTAGCAAATATCTTGAATCATAGTTGATTTACTGTCATCGTTAAGAAGTTCCATCGTTCATTTCTGGACCTCACCATCAGATTATCATCATATTTATATGGAACCACCCCTAAAGTACCCTCTTTCAAATAAAAAAAAGAATAATCGAAATCGATCCACTCGGTAAAGAATTATCGCTGAACATACATACAAAAAAGATTCCGACGAATTGAGAATTTTCTCCTTTTGTGATGTCGGTTAAAAAATAACACTGTCAAAGTGCGATTCCGACAAAAAAAAATACATTTTTTACAGAAATAAGCTTCAAATATAATACGTTTGACTCACAGCATCACCCCTATGAGTAATAGACGATTACTTTGTTACAACTGTATACATCAGGGCGTATGCTATGCATTCACAGTTTTTGTAACTCTGTGTGTTTTCAAATTTTTATTGTCCAAGAACAACCGTTCGTATTGAAAATATGTGTAGAAACATACAATTGATAAAATTACAAATAATTTTGAATACTCGCATGTCGTGAACCGTTTAAACTAACATTAACTTATAAGAGGCGCCAGATGAAACCCTTGTAAGTGAGAGTGGAATCTCATGTCTTCGAAAGATAACTTCTGTATTGTAAAATATTTTTCAACTGATTTAATTATAAATATAATTGTAGCTCTATGCGTAATAACTACTATCAATACGTGACGTACAATTTACTCACATAATACTAATAACAATATTGTAGTTATAAAATATAAAACAATTAATATTATTTTAGTACCAACTGTGGGGTAGTACCAACATAAAATTTGAAAATTCATTTTAATGAAAGTCAAAGGTTATACAAATAATTGCGATACACAGTTACCACTTAGTGTTTCATTTATAAATACAAAACAAATTTCACTTCAGAAATAGTTTTCTTTTATTACCATTTTTAGGACGAGTACGTTCGTTTCTGTTTCACTACTAAAAACCAGTTTTCGAAATGACTCAAAAGTTATTTCAAGTAAGTAAGGTTTAAGAACTAAGGTTTTCTCAATTTAGATTAACCAATAGCCACGGAATATATTATCTATATTCGTTAAACAACGTAGGCATATTACGATTGTGCGTTTCAGTACCGTGAATGGTACAAAAAGGATTTGAAAGACCTACAGAAACTAATTCTAATGATCGTACAGTATCAGCTGTAAAAAAATTTATGTGGTACATACCACATAAACGGCCCCACCAAAAACAATCTACGACTGATTCAGTACCGAACTACTTGCTACAGATTAATCTGTAGCAAGTAGTTCAGTTTACTTCTAATATAACAAGCCTTACGAAGTTTACCGTACAATCTCTTTCTCACTACGATGCATCAAATATTTTATTAATGAATTTTTTATATCCCATTTGATCCAAATAAAAAAAAACCTTAAGCGCGAGTTAGTCTATCGTTCCTTAATTGTAATAAAGCTTAGTAGGTCGGCATTTCACAAATATACGAAAAGCAACAAAGATCGAAAAACAAAAAAAATCATTTGTCACGGAATGATTTTCGATCTACACTCAAAATTGTTAGTTTTAATTAGACAGTATCAAAAAAGAGGTATTTGAAAGGCCATATACTCTTATAGCAAAGATTTAGATTCTAGAGTTCCTCAGTATTGTATATTAATTTTAACTTCATACATCTGACTTTCTTAAGAAAAGGGATCTCGACAGACAGAAAGACAACAATGTGATCCAAAGATTCTTTTTTTTTCATTCGAACGTACGGAATAAGGTATTTGATTATATCTTTTTATTATTAAAATAGAATACGTAATAACATGAAACACGGTTAATATAAATATGTCATACCTACTTTTTGTTACAAAGTTATAACGACTTAAAAATTTACGAACTACGAGTCGCGCGAAAACGCTCCATACAAATCACAACTGGCTTATGACGTCACTAGCCACTATTTAGTATTCATTATATGGGAGTTTTTAAATATTTTTAATATCTCTTTAAATATTGCGTTTAAGTTATCTATTGTATAATACAATTTACTCATCTTTTTGTATGAAAATTAAATTCATAATAATTTTTCATTTTAATGAACAAAAAAACATACACTTTTTCTTATTTAGAAGTTTCAATTAATTGTTTGTTATATGCATTACGTTTTTCACCACAAGGTTTTTTCAAACCTAATCTACGGCTTAAAACATTTTTTCACAAAAAATAATCACATCAGACAAATATCCTATTCAAAAAACATAATTTCTAATTGTTTGCCACAGATATTTTGTTTATTTTTCTCTCAGCAGATTATTTCCAATTTTCCCCAAAATAGAATTTCCAATTTTTACAACTAAACTACCTGGTGCTCCTCAGATCGGCCTACCTTTTTCATTCTTAAAATGTTAGCTCACAACATGCTTATTTTAGCAGCGACATTTAAATCGATTATGTAGTTACGATTAATACATAGCTGCAAATTATAAGAAATATTGGCTCTGGTGTTCAATAACGGCGAGTGAATCAGGAAGCTATCAAAGTACATGTTACATCATGGTTTATCTAAATTAACAACAAAACGTAAATGGAAGCCAAACTGTGTTACGTAATTAACAATTCAATAAGTCAAGCTGACATCCCATTGCGCCATCTAGCGACATTAAAAATAATTGTTAACCCCTTATTGACTTGTTATTTCATAAAACTTCTATAAATGAAAGATAGCAAAACTGATAAAAGTATATACCCACCCACATACGCACACTTTACAGTAAAAAACTGTCATCAAAAATATGAAATATTCTATTATTCATTCATAAATACTAAACAAATAAATATGAATAAAAGTATAAGACGCGTCGACATTAATTGACAAAATATATATTATGTCAATTACGATGATATATATATATATATATATTCATATATATCTTAAAATGAAAATGATTATAGAATGACATAACTCGGCGAGACTTGGGTATATTAATTAGCAGCTTCGGATAAATTATACCAGCCGTCAAGTTTTCAGCAGAATACAGGTTATAAAAGGTCCTTAAAGACATCATAACCTTTAAAGCCAAAGCTTACCTCATTCAAATACTTACTACCGTTATTCTATTATGGAGACGTGTGCAATATTAATTAACGAACAGTTTTTAAACAAGACCATTAAAATGTATGTATACATTATATTTTCAGCCTCAAAAAATATGACCGTGTTTCTGAGCCTAGAACGTAAAAGAAGAGGCAGAAAATTCGTGACTTATATGCTGCATGTATATCCTTTCACTAATTTATTACGTACCGAATAACCCAAATTCTGGCTAGTGACGTCATAAGCCAGTACCGAATAACCCTTTTAACTCATTTTCGATTCAAACCGCTGTCACGGTTTGAGTCTACACTTGGAAAAACCACCCGCGCTTCTTAATTCATAATCCCTTCTTATTTGTTTTCTTCGCTACTAAATTATGCAATAACCTCGATACCGCTGTCAGGATTTCGTCCTCGATTCACTTTTGAAAAGACGGCTCGAAAACTCAAACCTTTACAAATCCATTTTATACCCTCTTTCTTGACACCCATAATCTTATTCTTTTCTCTTGGTCCTTTATTGCCTTGTACTCAATCATTGTCCCGTTCCCGTGTCAAGTTAAGCATTCTATTGTTATTTTCTTTCTCACTACTTTCTAACTTTGCCTTTAATTTAAAGGGTTCTATATCTGAAAGGCCAAACGTATTATTGTGGCAACGTCATCGATATATCTCTTCATCCGTCGGTATATCTGTGTGTCTAGGGCTTCTATCTACCAAATGAAATAAGATAGGGTCTTGAAATTAATAAACAATATATTGGTTTTCGGCCTAAAACTACAATATATATACATATATAAAATGATATAATATTATATTTCAAAGCAGCATCAGGTTTATATGGTTAAAAATGTTTTTCCGATTATGAAGAATTGTTGAAGGTTCTTAAATGTCATTGTGAAAGAAAGCTCTAATATTTATCTTATTCTGTATTTAAAAAACAAATACTGAAGGGAACTAAACATAAAATATTTAAAAAGTTACGAGTTTTTATGACAATGAATGACTTATTAGGCAATGTATTTACATAGTCCAGCATGCTAACAGAATTATCTTTTTTGTTTGTAGCGTAAATACCGAACCAATAACAAAGTATGCTTACCGCTAGACTCCAAAACTAACGTAATGAATTGTGTATGTCTCCACAATTCAATTCTAAACCCTAATAAATACTTTAGGCATTTAAGGTATATATATGCTCTAATCTTTGCTTTAAGGTATGCATTAAGCACGCACGAAACTGGACGATATCGATACAAAAGACTCAGAATCAACACAGCACTTGACTCTTTTTTTAACGAAGATTGAAACTTTATCAGTTTATGTATATATATATATATATATATATACACACACACACACACACACATATATATATATATATATATATATATATATATTACAGTCATTTTAATTGTTTTAAACATTACGGTAGTTAATAAAACCTTAAAAGACAGACTTAAAGAAAAGACTGTAATTAAAATATAAAAATAAAGAACTTGTAAAACAAAGACACTTATAATTAAAATTATCTCGTACGTTTTTTTATTTATATCTAAAAACAAATCGTTGACTCCTTAAAGGCAAAAACAAAAAGTGCCGATAAAGAAAAAAGTCTACCGAAATCTTTAATTCGTATTTTAAAATATTCTTTATAACTTCCAGCAAGATAAACTCACATTCAGCAGACGAAGTCGGTGAGCCATTTTTTACTCGAGGAGACGGCAAAGAATGTTAATTAGCAAGGATCCTACGCTCGAGTCCATCCTTCAGAGGACAGACTGGAAGGAGGACGAGGACGGTCGCAGGAAGCATTGTCTTTGAACAACGACACCAGCACTGTGCGAGGAGCTAAACGCTCCGCTTAATTTTCACGTTAGCGACGGTTGGAATATTCCGCCCAGTAAAGCTTCCATTGTAGTCGTTTAACGGGGACATTTTTCCATCTTCCTACACATTAAGCTTAAGAAATGAAATTTCATAACGCTAAAGAACTTCTACTATGCTCTGGAGACAGCTAGTCGTTTTTAATAAATCTTTTAATCCTTGATAAAATAAATTTGTTTAAATAACCACGTTTGTTAGAGCAACGAATGTCATTAATATAAACGACAAATAAATATGTATGTTCAGCAAATATTATCTTCAGCAAATATTAATTTGAATTAACCATTTTATATTTGACTATCTTTTTATTTCACTATATTTTTACTTATAAATTATTATATTTGATATTAAAAAACTTATAAGTCTTAATTTTTCATACCCTGAATATTTTGCCTACTATGTCTTTCACAAGTGCTAAAAGATGGTGTATATTTTAAAAAATATAAGATCTAGGATAATCGTTATCGTTTTCCCATAACCTTTGTGCAGGGTTCTAAAACCTTATTTTTTCTAGTTTTAGATTGAAGTTTCGGAAATAAAAAAGGTAAGGTGACGAGATCCACTCTTTTTGCAATTTGTTCACTATATCACTTCAAATAATAATTTCCATACGAATACTTTTGAGTGTTTTTGATATCTTTGAGTGTTAGCTACTTACATATTTGTATATATATATATATATATATATATATATATATATATATATATATATATATATATATATGTATACATACATACACATATATGCGGATTAATATAATTTATTAGTATGTGAAATAAAGTGGAGAAACATATTTTTTTTACATATTTTTCAGTACATCTCTGGCATAATAAGAAAAATTATGAAAAAATATTCTTGAAACTCTTATAGTCCTTTCAAATTATATTCCAAGGACGGAAATAAAAATAAATTTAATACTTGACTTGTTGTGTTGATATGAATACTTCTAAATAATAGGCTATGGAGATATGTGCGGGTTAATATGTTTGATCATTATGACAAATTTCAAGATTTTACGTCAAGCAGTTTCTGAGAAAAAACCGTTATGACAGACAAACTGACAGACACGTGAGTGATCTCATAAAGGTGCCATTTTTCCATTAAATTTATGGAACTCTAAAAACAACTTTAGATACTACTACATTATGATTATAATAAATATTTATTTACTTCAGTCACTAAACGATGAATATTTATTTATTCGTCGTTTATTCAGTCAACTCTATTATATTTATCATTATATAAAAAACGACATTATTTTGTGGTATTTAATTATACATTTTTAATCACACATGTCTTTCTCTATTTATAAAATTTGGAGCTACATTTATAGTCATAACGACCAAATTTATTTATTCTTCTCAATTACATTACATTCTTGGGCACATTTTCAATGTCCGGAGTAAAATTCCTTTGTGTTTAATTTATAGATAATAGATTCAGAATATTAAAAGTATTTATATCTGCCAAAGTACTAAAGTACCCAATTTAATGGTTGCTCTATGAGAAAATGTAATCGACTTATTGTTGCAGTGACCAGGAAATATGATAAGTATATATACAAGACGTAGTGACTTTAATAGGTTTATAAGGTTCCAATAGGTCCACGACCTATGGAACTTACGAAGTCTTGAGTTAAAATTTCAAATTTTACTATTCCCTTACCCCAATAACGAGTTTTGACGACATATTTTCCACCAGAAGGAAATTTTCACTTAAAAGCAATACAAAAAATCAATCCAAATTGCGTAAACAACGCTCAGAAAAGATTTTCAGTAACTTTTTTTTCCTTTTCTAAACATTTATTGCACAAACTCACATGGCAGTTTGGAAAATCCTACCAATATAGTAGAGTGTCACTGGGTAAGCTGTTAATAATAAGTCTGCGTGTCTTGATAGGACATGAACCAACTTTCTCCAAACTGATCTTGAAGTTCCTGTGATTACAATAAAACATAATATCACTGTAACTATATGTACTTATATGTGTATATATATATATATATATATATATATATATATATATATATATATATATATATACATGTGTGTGTACATATCTGCTTGACTATTTTCTTGCTATCTAAATACTGAATTATTATAAGTAGCTTTTCTTTCCATTTTTAAACCTATAGGTTAAAAAATGGAAAGAAAATTTTTACAAGACGTTGCTTTACAAAAGATTAATGTTTTACGTAGAGATATAAAATAAATATTCCCATATTCCCCATGTGCACTTGGAAATTCAATAAAATGGAATTTCAAGCGATACAGCGATTTATAGCTGAGGCTATGTTAGAATTTAAAAAGATTTTCTAAACGCTTTATGGCAAGCTTTCGCGCGGTTTATGGACGTATGCAAAGATATTGGAAATGCTATTTAGAGTTTATGTGAAAATTCAAAATTTCGCATTGATAAAATTTCTCAGGGAAATTTAGCTAATAACATCACAATAAGTTGAATAAAAACTATTTTCCGAATCAATGTTTTGGGTTAAATTTTATTCATTTTCGTATAATTCTACAGCAACCTAAAAAAGAAGTTAAGTTTTCAAAGATTATTTTCTGTGCAATAGTGAATGAATGAATGATGAATTAGCCTTTTGAAGTAAAATCGGCCAAAGACCACACGTGTAGACTTAACTGCAAAACATTCTGAAAACAAAAAAGTTTGTATTTCAGGATAGAGGAAAATGATCATCATAGCTTATTTCCCTGTCTAAGATGGTAATCCCATAACATCGTTAATATGGAACCAATTTCTACAGAAATTCAGATAAATCTAGAATGATCCAGTAAGTATATAGACAAATTACATCACTGGACATATATATTCTGTACGAAATTAGCTTTGGCTTACACAGCATACGTCACTTGACTTCAGAAAAAAACTTCAAAGTACATATCCCATAACTCTGGAAGAAACTTGAACCGGACAATCGAAACGCATTGTTGATTCACCTTATCAAATGTTATCTGAAATAGTTGCCCTTCTCTTGCTGTCTTATCAATTTATGCTTTTCAGTTCTTCTCTATCCTATTCTAACCGTATTTTTAATTAACTAAAATTTAACTATGCGTTTGTTTAAACATAGCGCAATAAATTGTAACTTTTATAATTTTCTTCGATTGTTTATCTGATAAGTAAAATGTGTAGCCAACAGTATAGTAATAATTACAGCACAGCAACAGTAGTATTTTCTTTGACCGCTTCTATAGCAATAAATTCCACCTAATGAAGCGTAAAAGTCCACTATAAATAAATTAATGAATGAATTAACTAATTAACTAATAAGTAAATAAATAATAGTAGTTTTTAAAATAACTTGTACATGATCAATTAAAATTTAACTTTTTATTGAAATTTAATTACTGGGTGTAAAATAAACTAACTTTAGTAATGATTATCATGTAATCAGCGGTTTACATTTAATTAGTACTTTTTCATACTACCTTATATACAAGAAACATGTTTTACCACAATGAGTGACAGCGAAATTACACTAGCTTCTCATAGGCCAATTTTGTCATTTGATTAGCCTTTTAATATTTATATGTGATGAGAAAAAGCGTCACTAGAGGATAAAAGATATTTTATTATACAAATATAGATGAGATGGCGGACAACCTCAGGAAACTTGAGTGACAACGTAAGACTTGAGCGACCGCAGCCCATGTCGTCGGCGTTCTCACGGCCTCTCGGGAATCCATTTCACTATCTCGTGGCATTCAAAATATTGTAGATATTCATCTCAGAAAAATAATGAGCTTTAGTATTTTTGCAAGTAAAACACACACAGCCTCTTATTTTTTGGCTCTACCTAACTAAAAAATCTACCCAATCTTTTTCACAATTTGTTCAAGAAAATTTTTTTGATGATACAAAACTAATGTCAATGTAGTTAACAGTTTATTTTTAATTCATTCAAGCAATGGCTACACATTAAAAAATTAATCAAGTATAAGCTATACATGATCAATTGTTTTAATCAGCCTCACACTTACATTATTAATAGCAATGTACTTCGACTATGTACTTAAGAAATGTCCATCAGCCACGCCATACCCTGCCCATATGCGGAGCTGAGGAGAGCGTTTCAACTGAGCCAAATTAAAAATGATTAAAAACATGTAATGACGAAAGTTAGTCCTTATTTAGCGAGAAATATTTTTTGTCAAAAAATTATTTCTCCAAAAACAATGGTTCCAAAATTAAACGTCAATAAACAATGATGTTGTTTATAAAAATTAATCGTGCTAAAATTCTTCAATCCTGATAATTTTAATTTAATCTACACCTAATCCATGATATTTGTCAATTATTTTTAAAATTTTTCTGAGCGACCATTTTACAATTTTAAAGCGTTACTCCCGAAAAATGTTTAAAGGAATTCAGAAAAAAAAATACATTATTTAAAATTACAGTATTGTTGAATTTGCGGTTCAATACATGTTCACCCTATATACCCTTATTTTTGCCACCCTATATACCCTTTGTTTATTTTTCAATTTACTTTTAGAAGGCTTTTTACATGAGTATTCTGACTAATGGAATGTCGTAAAACTCTTCAAAATATGGATGATAAATCTATAAAAAGCACAGCGTTCCAACTAATGGTGAGATTACATCACATAAAGTTATATATATATATATATATATATATATATATATATGAACACGTATGTTCGTATATATATATATATATATATATATATATATATAGAGTGTGATTTCTTATATTTAAACAATTCGTTTCGAGAATTTATCGTTAAAAATAGCATTATTTCGACTAAACGCAAGTGTGCAGTTCTAATACTTCTATCGATAGCTACAACGCCCACAAAACAGGCCACATTGGTGTACTGCTACATCCAGTCTAGACAACGTTGCGGCTATCAGAGCAAGTGGCAAAGCCAGAAGCGACACAATGTACGATGTTGCAGGACTCATTATCTCCATGTTTTAAGCTGATACGTTTAAAACAGGCAGTAAACAACTTCCGGTGCTTTGAGAGAGACTAAGTCTGGTATGCGGAATAATGTGACGCTGCCATGATACGATCCGTGAACAACTGTTAATTAATTCTGTGTCTACTTTCCTGTTATGGCTATTAGCCATGTAATGCATACATTTCTAGACTTTCTAGACCTAATATAAACTTAAAATGTTTGTTAGAAGTACCTTTATATTACCTATTGTTTAATTTTGCATGATTTTTGCTATTTTTACTATCCTTATAATTTTCATATTTATATAACAAAAATCAATCAAATCACAATGAGTTCAAGATGAAATAGGGTAAAAAATTGTGACTTGTTGCAAACATAATGTCGTTCCGAGATACTTCTCTTCATGAAACTGTCAAAAATTGTTGTATTGTATATTAATCGTACAAAAATTTACTGCACAGTCTAAAAAATAATAAATTCAAAACAATGTATGCGTGCATGCGTGTATGTCTTTCTTGTGACCTACGAATGGATGAGCTGTCTTCCACGCACTTGCTATAAATTACTTCAAGCCGTTATTTCTCTCGAAAACAGATTTAAATATATTTGTCAAACTTTTCATATTGAAATAGTACTTTTACAAGTTAAATGATATGCCATAACTAGTTTTTTTAAGAAAATATATCTCTAAGAAAATTATTTCTCATACAACACTGTAGTAAATTGCATGCAATCGTAAAGTAAAACAATATATTCTTACGAAATTACAAAAGAAAAATCAGAACGTATACAGCATGGTATCTGTGTGGATAGATGGTACATTATACGTTATTATAGAAGCAACTAATATTTAAAGACAATTTGTATATTTACTATAAATTTATTTATACCATAATTATGAATCACATACAATTTGTATATTTTATTTTCTATATTTACTATAATTTTATTTATACCATAATTATGGAAATGTAACCATGTCATTACAGAATGAAGAAAAAAGATTTCAAATCGTTTCAAGTTTTCTTTTGTCGCCACTTATTCCGCCAAAATGATAAAAATACTTCTTGTCATAGTGTAAATATATGCGAGTATTTCAGTCATATTCTTCCTTATTTTACCATGTTCAACTGATAACTTAATCTTTTTCCCAAACAAGGCATAAACGAATTTTGCAACAACGTGGAAATGTCGCTTATATTTCCATTATAGCTTTAGCTCGCAGTTTTGTACATGCCGTATTAAGAAAATGAAAAAAAACCTTTTTCCGAAGAAGTAGGATTTCAATGAAGCCCAATATGTATAGTTACGTCATAAGTTTTACTGAACTTTATTTGCTAGAACTTTTAAAATTTGTTATGGTATAGTGCGACACATCGCGTTATTTATGCGACTGTAGTCTGGACTAAAATACAAATAAAAAAACAACGTTTCATTTTTATTATATTAGTCGAAATGAAAGTTAAGCTTCGGTAAAGTTCTACTCGAATAATTACTATCTGGGCCATCGTCGTGGCGCTGTTAAATAATTATTTAACATAAATTTTACTGAATATTATTTGCCAGAACTGACTTTTAAAATTTGTTGTGGTATAGTGAGACACATATCGCTATTTATGCGACGGTTGTCTGGACTAAAATACAAATAAAAAAAATAACTTTTCATTTTTATTATATTAGTCGAAATGAAAGTTAAGCTACGGTAAAATTCTCCTCGAATAATTACTATCTGCGCCGTCATCGCGACGCTGTCAAAGAATCCTCTAATATAGTATGCGAAACAGCTACTTGAATTTCAAATATATTCACTGTGTAAATTTGCCTTTATGTTTAATTTATAATTTATCTTACGAGTTTACAAAACACTTGGCTGAAGATAAATTATTCCATAGACTGAAATTAGTTTCAATGCCCTCACGTATATTTTGATATAATTTGATAATTAATTACTCCCAGATATATTACAATAATTTGTTAGTTCAATGGCTTTTCATTTACAATTCCAACTAGTTAAAATTAACAAAAAATTATAAGATAATTAAACGTATTTCTTTGTTCATTTTTTTTGTTACGTATTTTTCTGTTAGTTAGATGGCTTCAATATGAAGAACCTCAAAAACCGCATTAATATTTTAAACACGGTCAGTTTAGTCAACTATAAGAGGATAAACTAAAATCCGACTACGAAAAAAATAACTGAAAAGCACAAAATACATACATACATAGCCTGTGAAATTCATAACGTGACATGCGTAAGGCCACTCTGAATCATGACGTATCTAAAGACACCTCGTTTGTTGAAATCACTTTAGTTCAGTTCAGTTTCAGTTTAGTCTGTATGAGGGAAAAAACTTATTCACATACATAGATACAAACATACACATACATACATACATACACATACATACATACATACATACATAGTCTGTGGAATTCATAACGTTATATACCCTAGGACACTGGATCAAGGCGAATCTAAGGACAAATCACTGAAATCACTTTAATAGTTTAGTCTATACGAGGGAACACACTAACTCGTATACATACGTACGTGGTCTGTGAATTCATAACCTCTGCAATTGTCGTGTAAAAACAAAAACTTAAACCGTCCTTTAATACAGCAAAAATCGTGAATAGAAATGTAACTGGGATTATATCAAAATATTTGGAAGCGTTATAAATGTTGAGACTTACATAGAATACGTGTAATGTTTGTACCATAAAGTCTGTTTTCCGTTGAAGATAAAATATAAACAATATGATAGTCTAAGGAAGAATGGGAACTTATACCTAGGTAATAACATTAAGCGTAATATTTTCTATCAAACTCGAACTAGTTCGAGTTTGATAGAAAATATTACGCTTAATATTTTCTACTAGCTGTACCGATGCAATTTCGTATGCGTGGAATTCTGTATAAAAAAAAGTTATTATTTGTGTTTTTTAATTTTTTTTTTCCTTCTCTCAGAACGCTATGAGCATAAAGTTTACTACAAATGGCAAAAGATAGTTTTGGCTGTATCATATCGTAATATAAAGTCTGCTAAAAATGCTAACACTACCAATATCATAATATACACTAATTATGAGTCTTTTTATTTCCGTAATATCCAGATAAAAAGAATCCTATATGTTGCTAGAGGGTATAAACTATTACAATACCAAATTTCATCAAAATCCGTGCAGTAAATTTAGCGTGACTGAAGAACAAATTAACATAGAGACTGACATACAGATAACAATTCTAAAAACAGATCGTCTCTCTTCTATTATAATTCTATATGCTAAATCAATCACTATATTTAAAATATTTTCCATGTACAGATTTTCCTCTGTTATAATTTGATTATATGTATAGATTACATTTTTTAAACACTTTAATGGAGTCAGACATAAAAAAACCCATATGAAAAAAGTTTATACCAATTTTTCCAAAAATGAGAACAGTTTTATCTCGAACATTCAACATTACAGCTAAAAGACATACTTTTCCGAGGAAAAACTAAATAATAGTACGCAATTTCCAAAACGATATCACGGCAATCAGTATTCTCGATGAAAGTATAATCAATCAACAGCAGACACACGAGTACACTACACCGTAATGAAGTTATCTTTTATAAATTTTTCTTCCACCATTTTCCCTTGGAAAAGTATCGGCGATCTGTTTTCCCGAAAAAACAAATGCGGTCGAGCGTAACTCTGTTTGCAAATTGTGAGTTCACTCGGTGCTTGTCAATTACCTAAGATATATGTATTCTGTTATTGTGTACATTTTCAGAGTTGTAAATCTCGTGCACACTTTGACATATTTACCACATTTTTATTTTACGAAGAACCTACACAAATATTGCTATGATTTTATGCAAGTAAAAAACAGTTAAACGTGGCAACAATAGAAAGGAAACGTTGATCAATTAACCTTTTATAACTTTATCATAAAATAAAAAAAATATTATTAAACATAAATTCGTACATGGAGTCTAGAAAACGTATAAAATATCTACATTTTTCATCTTAAATTTTTTATGTGTTTTTAAACTAAATATAATTACAGCCTATCAATGACAGTAAAAAAGAAAAAAACATATAAAACCCAAAGCGACGAATTTGGAGACAACAATTGAAATAAATTTAAAAATGTTCTCTATTCGAAAAAAATGTTCTTATAGGGAGGCTGTGTAGGAGCAAATATAGTTTTACATGCTCCGTTGTCTATGAAGTTTCAACTGGTAAACCCGCTAATGAGTCATGAAAAAATATTCAAAGGCGAAACATTTGTATTTGCAACATTGTTTATTAAAAACTTTCTGCAATTTTTGCAACATCCCTCAGTACTGTAAAATTATAAATTTACACAATTTAAATTACATTATAATAGGTCTAATAGGTTACAGATTTGATACAAACTCTTCTATACATAAATATTATTGGCGGATCAACCCTACACATCGCAACAATAAACACAGGCAGAGCGTCTGACCGATAGTGTCAAGGCAAGTACATACTTGCACATCCCCGACACTTCGTACTAGCAAACAGATTAATTAGTCCTCACTTATTACATATTTACTTGCTCGTGCATAGCCGTTTGTGCGTGTGCGTAAATTATTGTAGGGCTGTCAGCAGCGTGCAGGTAAACAATATTTACTATTGCTACATATCGCTCTCGATCGCTACGAGCAATCGCGCCGATTGTGCGAGTCGACGCTATACGTCAACAACAGCTGTTTCTCTTTCTAACCAAAAGTGTAGATCGAATAGCGCTGTCTCGATAGCGCGCTGGCGCAGTAAATTTTTAGTTGTACGCGTGTCTTCATTACCTAATAGTAAACATGTAATTATGTAAATAAATATTATTATTACATATATATATATATATATATATATATATATATATATACATATATATGTATATATATATATATATATATATATATTTGTGTAAAAGTAATTTGATAATAATAACATTCAGATAGCATTTAAAAAAAGATACTTAATATGGGTCTTAAAAACGAAAAAAAATTTAAAATAATAATATATTTTTCTTATTAGTAAATAAACAACAATATATTATTATATTATAAGCCAATGACCACACCACAAGAATATATTTTACGTTTTCTTCTTCTTTCAACTTCTCAGTGACATGTTTATAGATACAAAATTACAGGTACTAACCAAATAAGTTGGTAATATCAAAGGAAATTATTTAGAACAAACAAAAAGGAAAACAAAAAAATCTCCTATCCTTATTGATTTTATTGATTTCTAAGCAATGTATATGTGACTACACACAGCACAATAACGGATCATTCTATTGAATTATTATAAATAATTATTAATTAAGACTGAATTAAACAAGTTAAACTCAACAAAAGATAGCAAAATCTAACAAATCACACAGGCACGCAGCGAGTGGTAACCTAGGAACGCGTACCCTTGATCGTACCCGTTATTTGGGGGTGACGTTAAATTGGCGGGGGGAGGTGAGTGTCGCTTCTTTACGCAGTAATAGTTAGTATATTTTGGAATGTGTATGCGCTCCGTTAGTCTACACATGATTAGATGACACGAGCATCGCGTTGTTTTGCAAGAATATTTTTATAGGCACTTCAAAAGAAAATACTTATCTATTAAAATACTTATATATTATATATGAAAATACTTATATATTATATATCTTCTGTGTATTAGTATTAGTTCTTATTCTGTGTCAAAGAACCGATATGGATTAAGTTTAGCATTGACAGTATGTACGGATCAATTTGGATTAAGTTTGGCATTGACAGTATGTACGGGTCAATTTGGATTAAGTTTGGCATTGACAGTATGTACGGATCAATTTGGATTAAGTTTGGCATTGACAGTATGTACGGGTCAATTTGGATTAAGTTTGGCATTGACAGTATGTACGGATCAATTTGGATTAAGTTTGGCATTTACAGTATGTACGGATAATTTTGGATTAAGTTTGGCATTGACAGTATGCACGGATCAATTTAGATTAAGTTTGGCATTGACAGTATGTACGGATCAGTGGATCGATTTGGATAAAGTTTGGCATTAAGAGTATGTCTTACCATTTTTTAAGCTTTAGTATCGCGTTGACAGGAAATCTCGATGGGAAGCTACTTATTTAAGAAACAATAGACACGCTTCCAATATCTTTTGGAAACTGAATAACACGGACACAATATAGCAACTATAAGAATAAGCTTACAAGTAATAGCATGAGTAAAATCTAAGTTCCTCGCCAGAAAAGCTTCTAGTCTCAGTAATATTTGGGAAACAAAATACTGCAAACTTGTAAGCCACCACATCAAGAGACAAACCACCAAGAGCTCTATCAATTATATGACTTTCCATACCTAGAAAAAGTAGAAAAAAATAAACTGATCCTGATCGGCAATTTTAACCTGATGAATAAACTCCAAGGGGAGAGACCAGTTTATTGCTAAAATGTATTAGCGGATAGCTCATGGGTTATCACCATCATCGATGGTAGGACTCATGAAAACAGATATACGACCGGAAAAGACTGGAAAGCGCAGCACCGGAAAGTTTCTGAATTCCTTCGAGCAGATAAGTTCGGTAACGCAGAAATCAGTCTACAGTAAGTCAACGGTTGATTGTCATTTAATGATATAGAATTTCTATAAAACTCAATATATATATATATATATATATATATATATATATATATATATATATAGTGATATATAATAATAAAAAACACAAAATTGTGACATAAGCCTTTCATCATGATTTAAACGTCGCTTGCGACGTGTTGCCGCTTCTACAGGGAAAAACGAACTAAATTATTTCTTAATAAGTGAAAACATGACGGATCTTGACACGGGTAACTAATAATTAGCGATAAGGCTACATTACTGTATAAATTTCATCAAAGGGCTCTATAACCTTTCCCTCGTTCTATCTACATGCAACTTGATTTTATTTATAACTTTTCCCGTTACGGATGAGTTTTCGTAAGATGGAGTTTCCTAAACGTGATTTAATTTGAACTTTTCACGTGCAACATTTCTTCTTTATCATAATTTCCATATTCTCATTTCCATACTTCCAAATTTTCATTATAATTACATTTTAAGGTAAGTTCGATATGTTAAAAAAATTTAATAGAAATGGTCAGTTGAAAATGGCCCAAAATTTTTCTCAACTCTGTTCAATTTAAAATAATAAACCAAATAACTTCAAAAGTAGCCACCACCATCTTTTCATTTAAACTTTGGTAATGGAAATTGAAATTTTACTAAAATGAGGTAAATTCTGTGTTTTTAATTTAAATATAACTTTAAAATTCAAAATGTACTGATAGAGAGACTTAGAATGAAAATTCTGACAATGCTTTGTCCTTCAAGTACATTAGCAAAGCAGTAAACGTCGGTGAAAGAAACTTGTACCCTTGTTTCTTGGTTTGGTGTTAATCGGTTAAAGTGGTTGCCATCATTAATGGTTAGTTATAGACATGTTAGTACCTATTTATATTAAAGGCTGGTAAGTTTAAAAACTTATGAATTTTAATGTAAATTAATAAGCATCACAACAAATTCCGGAAAACGCCGGGTCCTGCAAAAGTTGGTTTTCGCAAAATAACAGTCTATTGAACGATACGTGGTAGGACGTGTCCTTGCCTGACGGCGAATTACTTAAAACAAGTGAAATGCTCATGTGGCCAGACTATTACAACGCACGCCTGAGTTGATATTCAAGATCTATGTATTAATAAAATATTGAATCTTTTTGTGCATTTTAGATGCAATGTATTCAATATATGCACTGAGGATGGTATGACTTCAATGTGCGGCAGATATAAAATATATATATATATATATATATATATATATATATATATATTTTTAATTAAAAAAATTAATTTAAAAACTATCACAATCGAGACTGCTTCAGCACTTGTACACGACCGTCTATGCCAACGGACAAATGTCAACTAACTCTGACGCGCTTCGCAGTACTCGCCGACTATCGCCGAACGCCGCGTTATGCTTAAGTTTGTATGTGGCGGGTTGCGTTCGAAGAAGGTGGAAACACTATTTTCAAACACAAATTAATTTTCACAATGTGTTTTATTTAAAATGTTAATTTAAAAACAATATTTTCAAACAGAAATTACTTTTCATACTGCATTTTAAAAAAAAATTAATTTAAAAACAATCAACACGCAAAGGTCCCAGGTGAAAATCGTTCTAAGGCAAAATAATTACGTAATGTTTTGATAAACAGACGCACATAATTCAACTGAAAATAGAGATGAGAAGTAATATTTTAAAGGTTATATCGCTCGCGCCAAATCTCGCATTTAATTACAGCGCGTGACAAATTGTTCGCCAAAACGGCTTCTGTCCGGCCTCTGGAGCGAACCAGATAGCGAGGGCGTTGAGTATTCACATTTTTCACGGAAATTAAAATAAGGTCTTTTAGAATTCACATTTCAATCACAATAACATCACGAACCAAGTTTATTTTTGCACGAATTAATAAAATACAATACGCAATGGATTTGGTTAGAATCACAGACATATTTATAAAGATACTATCGCTAATATAGTGACATAAACGTGTCGTCACTGTGGTGTGTTAGGTTGATCAAAAGGCATACGGCGTTTGACTGCGCGGCGCACCGCGGGGTCCCGGGGTCGAGTTCCGGCCGTTCGTTAGGCAGGGTTGGACTGGTGTTCTGGATTGCTGTGAAATATTGCTCTCGTAGCAAAAATTCCGCCATATGTTGATACATATGGCGGATTATATATGGCTATACATATGGCGAATTTGAAACATTAAAGTATATAAATAAAATAAAAGTATTAATAAAAAATAAACCTACGTATCTTAATTCTTTTATTCTTCTGTAGAATACGAATGTTCCCAGATCTGGTGGTTGAATGAACGTCGATTATATTTTTATCATATGCACAGACTGCAGAATCACACCCACATTTTTCATTCTTTTCCTAAATTTTCACAGACATACAAAGCCAAACAAATTTATCACACAATTCGTCATCATGATTGTGTTCAAAACAAATGTATAATTAAGTAAAATATTGATTTAAGTCTAATAATGATGCTCTTGCTCATATCGCTCTTGCTCGTGAAGAGAATTTAGCAAAACGTATGACAATAATAAAAAAATATGAAATAATAGAAAATAGTTTCGGAATATAGTGCTCTTGCCCGTGAAGAGAATTTAGCAAAACGTGAAGAGAATTTAGCAAAACTCTTGCTCGTGAAGAGAATTTAGCAAATAGTTTCGGAAAATAGTGCTCTTTCTCGTGAAGAGAATTTAGCAAAACGTATGACAATAATAAAAAAATATGAAATAATAGAAAATAGTTT
Source organism: Druceiella hillmani (assembly GCA_039881145.1). NCBI lineage: Eukaryota > Metazoa > Arthropoda > Insecta > Lepidoptera > Hepialidae > Druceiella > Druceiella hillmani. The sequence goes on from JAYKKI010000022.1 coordinate 20,060,626, forward strand.
CGGAATATAGTGCTCTTGCTCGTGAAGAGAATTTAGCAAAAATCTTGCTCGTGAAGAGAATTTAGCAAATAGTTTCGGAAAATAGTGCTCTTTCTCGTGAAGAGAATTTAGCAAAACGTATGACAACAACAAAAAAATATGAAATAATAGAAAATAGTTTCGGAAAAGAAACTCTGCCCGAATTTGAACTGAATAAATGCAATTTATATAGCAAACATATTGAAATTAGTGTATATAAAGTTGGTTATAGAACATTATTTACTTCTTTGTGTTGAACCTTTCGCCTATCTCTTATGAAAATGGTTTAAGATGCGACTTGAATAAATTATTTTAATGTCTCGAAGCCACAACGTTTCCAAACAAATAGGTTTACGAGTAATAAGATCAACCAAAATGTGACTTTGTTTATTATGTACCAGTATCACATAATTTCGATGAAATTCTAGATGGTAGACCGATATACAATGGCAATCAAATAGTCAACTCCTGAAAATCAAATGGTGTTAGTGGTCATAAATTATTACACGGTTATGACACCGTTTGCAATGGACCAACAGTCTAAATTCTCTCGAACCTGTACAATGTACAGTGGGAGAGCTTCGAATTATAATGAAGCTAGTGTGAGAGTGATCACAACGTTTCGAATTATAATTTGTCACCTAAATAATGCACTTCAATATGTAATAATGCCTAATTAAAGTTAACTGCATTACTGTTTCGTTATTCAGTATTGGGCACGAGCATTGCCGTGTCATTAATGTAAATTATCCATGTGTACAGAAAGCGGTACCCATTTGGCAATCGGTAATATCGATGTATAAAATACCGACAGATTTTCACTGAAAGCACTCAAACTAAGTCAGATAAAAACAAGTGTTGGAAATACATAAGCACCAATTCTTCGTAATGAAAGAACATATCAATTTATTAAGGAAATATGCAATTCACATAGGACAAAAACCTATCATATATTTTATGTTTTAAAGATTATAACGAAGGTTCTGTTAGAAATTCCACCAAACAAAATTCCCATCAAAATGTTCCGAGTTAGTGCATCTGTTTTTTATCATCGATTATTTTTATAAACTCTGGGGAAGTCTAACAAAAACACCTTGTCTTGTTCGGTGAAATGTTTGCTCCTTCTTGGGATAAACTCCATGTCGGTTTACTAACTTTAATAGGAAAGTATATAATGTGAGAAGTGTGAGTAGAGAGATGAGAATATGAACAGTGATAACAATACGCACAACCAGACACCAAGTCCTTAACCATTAGTTTTGCTGTTGTCAGACAACGTTAAATATAACTTTTTCAAGATCGGCGGCGAAATACTATTTAAAAATAAAAAGATTTTTTTTAAAATCAACATTGACCCATCTAAAGTAACATTTTATTTTCAATAAATTTGATTGATCTTGTATTTTCTTATCAAGAACATTTAAAACATTATTTCAAAAGAAGAGCCCTCACGCGATCTGCAGGAAGTTATCGGACCGATGGTTATCAATGGACCAAAACAGTGCTCAGAAGCGAATTCGTATCAGTTGTAGTTTATTGAACCAATAACTTTAATGAACCAATAGCTATGGAAAGGTCATGTAGTCATCCTCAGAAAGGGGCACAAGTTATTTATTTAATAATTATATAACTATAATTAAAGTGAAGACATAGTGGTTTGTAATGTGGAAATATAACTTTTTTCTGTTTTATTACTTTCTTCTTACCAGACGCAGTTTTTTTTAACAAACTCTGCATATAGGAGTAGATGTTTTGCTGCAAACATTACCAGACGTTGTCATAACTGTCTGCACCTCTGTGCCAAGTAAATGGATTTTCCAATGTTTTTATGTACTCTTATGCGTATGTGAAGCACCAAGTTTGGCCTCAATGTTCTTCGTTACACTTTATCTGACGTCACCGTATGTACTTCAAATACATTTTCTTCACAGCAATTTCAGAAAAAACTTAAAATTTATCTTGGTTCATCGAATTTTTCGTTTGAACCACAAACAGGGAACGAGCTTGCACTTTTGTAACTATTTTTTAAAGCATGTTAAGTTCTTCGGGTTTAAATATAGTAGCAAAATTTTCTATCTATAAAACGTGGTTGTCAATTCATTAAAAATGTTGCTTTAACATTTACAAGGTTAGTAACACAGCAATTAACTTGTGTCTAAGATCTATTATGATAGTCTTGTCACAGTATCGCTTTAATACGTGAAACAATTATAGAAATGCATATAGGCTCCAAATCCGACCGAATAATTTAACCCAATACTCGATATCTGGCTAAATACCTAACATAATATTGTTGAAAATAGACGATGTAATAATAAAATATAATCCGTAAGTTTAAATAAAAGGCCTAAAAGACAAGCAGGTCGATTACGGCACAGAGGCAGTAATGCCCCATTAATGTACACATACTCAATCCACAAACATCCCGAAAGCTTCCAGTCCACCATTCTAAATATTCCCTTGCGTCAATTGCCATTTACAAAATTTGATACAAAATTCCGCGAGTTCAGCTGAGAAATAACGCTCCGTGATTGCACAGAATATCACCGAAACCGAAATAAATACAAGTTCTACATTCGATAAATAAAAAAACGAGTCCGAGCCCGTCCGAGGGCCGCGCATTCTCCGCGTTGCCAGAATAAGAGATGAAATTCCTCAGTGACTCAGACTAGCACTAACTTTTTTCAGTGTGACAGTGTCCGAAAATCGTTAGGCAAATATAATAATATTTGCGTTGTAACTTGAAAATATAAACGAAAACGCTTTTAAACCTAAAACTTAAATACAAACGAACGGTGCCGTTCATTAAGGTTACATTTCATCGTGCCATATCGTAATGAGATTTGGGACGAATTGTGACTACGATGTGTAATTGTAAGAAAACAAAAAGTGCACTAAGAAGAATACTAATAAAAATATTGGAACAGTCTATGGGAAGAGAAATGTATTAGACACAAAATGTATATATAAATTGCTATGTTCGAATCAAGCCAATTTACAGTCTATTTCAAAATTAACAGCATACAAATGGCCTAGAGAACACTTTAGTATACTGACTTAGGTAAAAATAAACACACAGATAGTATAACAGGCCTACAGCTACTAATTAGATTCAAAATTCACCAAAGACCAACACGGCCTATGACCCAGCTATATAATTTTAGTAATTACGAGGACGAAACATGGAGATTTTCACTTACTAATAAGGAAAAAGTTAAAAAATCATTGACATAAAGTAAATACGCTATAGAAATCATTATGAAATTAATTATGAATACTACAATTATCCACTTAGATCTGACAGATATCATTATATATATTTATATATATATATATATATATATATATATATATATATATGTATATCTATATCTATATATATATATATATATATATATATATATATATATATATATATATATATATATATCATGTCATATACTAAAATAAAAAAACGCAACCTGAACCGCGTCTAACTCAGTCCGATCGCCGTTAAAATCATTTTAGTCATCGAAAGCGAACTTTAAAACTCAAACAGACACCGTCGCGCAGTACGGTCCGCCCAATCGAACAGTCCGCTCCCAGATACGTTCATTTCCGGCGAGCTTACAAGCAGCTCAGAACTTTTGCGCGATAAGTAGATATGCACGGCAGTAACTTTCGGCAGGCCGCGCTACCCATGTCAAGGGGTTAAGCTAACCGAGTCCATATATCATCAGTTAATTCGTCCGATCCGGGGACTGATTTTATCAGGCCGCCAAATACCAGAAAATTAAAAGTAATGGCGAGTGTTTTCGTCTTATCCAGTCGCTAAACCGATTATAACTTTAGTTATGCAAGGCGCAGGTCAAGCTGCCAACTTTTTCCCGAATTTTTTTCGGCCACGATTGGCTTTATTATAATAAACTTGAGTTTAGTTGATAGTGGAATGCATGTAATCCCTATAAATTAGTAAGTATACATGTTGGAAGCTCGTTTGGTTCTGTGGTAGCCACGTTCCCGTTGACACGGATAAGATCTGCAAATGTAATTTCTTTCGCAATTTGAAGTCGGCTTCAAACTACCTTAATTAAATTCCCTCCTACCTGTGCACAAAATGTAATAGGGACAAAATAAATAATAACAAGAAATATGTAATATATGAGTATTAGGAAATAAAATGTGTTTAGAATTTAAGAGTGACAGAGCGAGTTACAGATAAGCTAAAGCTTCTAATCGAACCTGGATAAACGGTATAAGATACATAAAATAGGAAATTAGAAGTACGGGTGCAGAAAGTATCGGACAACTAAGGTCAATACTAATGCATAGAAGTGAATGTCGCATAATATAAAATATCAAAAGCGAACTTCATACGCACATAAAGCGATGAAGACACTCGTATATCTACGGAGATAATCAGAACACTCGTATATCTACGGAGATAATCAGAACACTCGTATATCTATGGAGATAATCAGAACACTCGTATATCTACGGTGATAATCAGAACACTCGTATATCTACGGAGATAAACAGGACACTCGTATATCTACGGAGGTAACATAATTAACATAATTTTATTGAAAGTACATACGAAAGTATTTGAAATAAGTTCAATATAAAATATTATCATTATTTCCATGCACAGGCGTATTGAATAAATTTTAGGTAAATTATCCATTAACATTCCTATTATGAAGATCTTGACTGTAGTGAATTTTCTCTAAGTAAATGATGTACTTAAGGCTACTCTGATGCCGAAAATTTATTTAAATGTCCACTAATCATTGATACCAGAAAAATGGGTCGTCAGAAAGTTTACGCGCGTGTGTGTCTGAATATGCCCGTGCACATCATATATGTACGTGCGTGTCCGTGTGCGTCCTAGTGTAACCACGTGTGTATGCTTGTGGGCATATGCGCCCATGTGTGCCTATATCTGTGAGGTTTGTTGTTCGCTTGTGGGCATGTGCGCCCATGTGTGCCTATATCTGTTAGTTTTGTTGTTCGCTTGTGGGCATGTGCGCCAGTTTGTGCCTATATCTGTGAGTTTCGTATAATTCTGTGTACGCGCATATTGGCATTAGCATCTGCTTGTGTGTGAATTGACGTGTGGGCGTGTACGTGTATTGACATGTGCGTATATGGGCAGGTCAGCGTGTGGATGTATAATAATTTTTGAAAAATCGTTTTCAAATTTGGCGGCGACATAGTTCTCGAGTAATTGCATGCCATTATTTCATATGGGCAAAGGTAACTCTCTAATTCTGAATGGCCAAGTCGCATTAACTCGCAACTTTTACACTCTCTCTGATGTGTGGAATATAAGTTAAAGTTAATAGACTATTAAACACAAAATTGATTGCCGCTTGTCACAGCTTATTACAATCTGCGGTTTTTGATAAATCGGCGCGCTAACGGTACGCCGATTGCAAAAACAATGCCAAAAGCGACCTACGGATTGCAAAATACCGAGAATAAACGATGCGAAACGAAATCTCGACTTTCGGAAATGGTGTAGAATACGTCCAGCAACTGGCTCAATTGCATGTAAGATAGCTAGGGAAAAATGAAATTGGCCCAGCCGTTTCGCATGCTACATCTTTAATTTTCGGGATCATTTTACTAACTTCATACTAATTATGGTCTCCAGATACACTTTGTATAAATTTATAAATACGCTGAAGGCCAAGATCGGAATAAAACTTGACACGAAAATATCTTAGTTCTAAAACTAATTATAATATTGTAAATGGACTGACGGTGGTTTAAAATATAAAATAATTGGCAGAACATTTATCTTGCAATAAATAGTTTTATTAATACAGAAATGGTATATATCATTAACGTACTTTTAAAACACTACAAGCACGATTCAGAAAGTTTTGTCTTTCACTCATTTGAATAAAAACGATCTGAACTGTATATCAAGATTATTCCCATGGCATTAAGCTACAAGCTGTATTTAACCATTTTTTTTTAATTCGATCATAAAATACGTCTTAATAAAAAGTTATTTCATTTTGGCAAAAATTTCTTTTAAAAGTGGTACATTTAATTCCACACATGAAGTATATTCATAAACAAAAAAAATCGCTAATTAACCAATGAGAGTATCAGGAATCGTTTCATCCAGGGAAATTTTAACTTATAATCCGAACTAATATTCTGAATGCAAGTGTGTTTGTTTATCCTTCTTTCACATCGCAACCGAGCAACAGATCAACATGATACATAATTAACAGGCTTAATGTAACAGACGTCATGAAGTTAAATATTTCAATTAGATTAATTATTTTATTTCAGCGTAAGAATGGTTCATTCACTATAATCACATCGACACTCTAAATTAGACCGCGAATTTTGTACAGAACAACCATTCTAGAGCGTTTCTCAGTGTAGAATGACTAGTGACTGCAAAATGGCGCTTAAGCCTGAATGCAAAATATATGAGAAATTGAACCTTATTATCATTTTAAAAAATATATTTATTTTTTTCTTTTGCTATTGCATCAGTCACAAATTTTCTATCATTAGATTGAAGAGGAAACTTTACCGCTTTTGCCTTTTAAATTAAAGTGTATTTTTTTAGAATTAATCTTCTAAACTTGCACCTTTTAAGCAACCTTGGCGAGGCCTGAGTTGCAAAAAGCCTATTTTCATAAAATAAAGGTACAAACTCAATAAAAAGTAATCTGTTTAAATTATACATAACAGTTTGATCTACTTTTTAATATCATTGAACTACGTATTCCCAGAGATTATAATAAACTTCACAAAAATAGACATTTTTCGCCAAAAATGTGAGTACAACCTTAATTTATATAAACTGAAATGGAAACCGGAAATAAAACCCGTATTATTTGCTGTACTCGATAACAAAACAACTTAGACAACAACACAAAAAACACAACAATACAGAAAACAAAACCTTTTCAAAGGATACATAAATGCGAATAAACAAATTTCACAACGATATCGCGGCACTCAGTACCTGCGAAGAAAATACGATCAATCAATAGCAGACCGCGCGAGCGTACGTAGCACAAACACAATAAAGTCACTTCTTGCAAAGTTTTCTCTTTGATGTTTTCCGATACCGTTCGCATACGCGATCAGTTTTCATGAAAATAAGAAAAGCGGTCAAGCGTGATTCCTTTCGTGGATCGAGGTTTCCATAAAAGCTTCCTAACTACCTAAGGTATAAGTACTATTCTAAATATCTTTAGATATTAAAATCATATCTTTGAAGTACAAAGTACTTTTCCCATCATAAAATACTTTGAACTTTTTTGAATATCTATATTTGAATAGGTCTTCAAAAGTTTCTCCATTTGCAATTATCTCTACTGACATAAGCCCGAAAGATTGTTTGTTTATCAGTTTGTTTATCTAATAACTCTGCAGTCAAGTTGATTACTAACACAACGAAAAGTGTATTTGGATGTTTGTTCCTCCGCCACGCCTAAAGGGCTGCAAATCATCATAAATCTTGATATAGATATAGTTCCGCATTTTTATCCCTTGAAGTAGGGTACGATGAAGCTTTTTATCTCTTTCCTGAACTTTTTATCCCTTGAAGTAGCGTGCGATGATGCTCAATATCCTTTATTAAGAAAGCAAAATTTAACATATAACTACAAAATATCAGCAGATAGCGCTACGTTTATATTAATACTATCCCTCATGTGTCTCGAAATTTCAAAACTTGTATATAAAAACCTGAGATTTCGTAACGAGAGGTAAAATAAATATATAATAAAACTTATAAAAATTCAACGTATGAAGTGGGCCGGCCATGTAATTAGAATGAAGAAAGATAGAACGACAAGACGAATTTTTCTGGCCAAACCAACTGGCTCAAGAAGAAGATAAAGATCCAAATTAAAATGGGCGGACTGCCTACAAAGTGTTTTCGACGCTCTCAAAATAACAAACTGGAAAACCGTGACGACCAAAAGGAGGGCTTGGAACAAGAGGCCAGGGTCCACCGAGGACTGTCGAGCTACTGATGAATAAATGAATGAACATAAAAAAGTAGTTTATCGCATAGGCAAACGTGTAATACATATCAGAAAAAAAAATATCTGCCAAATATCGTACGTAATCGAAATAAAAATATGTAATCGAACCAAAAATAAAACATGCAACGTGTAAGGTCTACGAGGAAGGAAACCGTGAAAAATAGAAAGACGAATCCCAGCGCTCACTTTGAAAAAAAGTCATTAAGCAATCTATACAGCGATGTCTAAAGTACAAAAACTTGATCAGCTAAAAACGCAAAATAATTGTATAACTTCGTTCAGTCGAACTCATTACTTTTTGCTGGCTATGCTAGCTTTAAGACAAGTGTTTGTCTTTGTCAAAATGCATATAGGTATTATTAGTAAAACATTCGTAAAAACAGACTAACACGGAGCATTAATAGTTTACAATTAGTTTATATATATTAAAACGATGATTTTATCATAGGCATCATATTACATCCACATTGTCCGATTTTGTACTAACTTTTTCCTTACGTTCGATATCGCTATGAGAGTTGAGAGACTGGTAGGCACAATTGAAAAAAAAGCCATGCTGCCGCACTGATACGTGGCATATTATATAATATGTCGATAATGATTAATCCATTGAAATTAAACATTTTTATTTATTTTGAATCCAGCTCAGCGTTTCTAGTATCAGTTTTGTAATTCAGGTTGTAGTTTGAACTCACATATATTGACATTTCAAGAAAACCGGGTAATTTCAAACTTTTAAGATGCACGCTTTTGAAAACTACATTTTGTTCACAAAAATCGGATATTTCGACTTTAAGATTTGATCTCGTTGATATACACATGTTGAATCCATAAAATCCAGAAAAATCGTAGATCCATTTAGCTCTTGCGTAGTTCACGACATATGGATGCCAATATCTTAGCGGTACTGACACAAACTTTTATCCTTCCACTTTAAAGTAAAACCAAGATGGCGGTGTTAAATCTATATTAACCGAGTCAGTGAAGTTTGAAATTACTTTAACAGAAATTGTCGTTCACAAACGGCGCGTTATTGCGATACAATGCACACAGGTGATACATGGATTGCGAAATACCGCGCAGAATCGAAGCGAAACGGTACGCCGACTTTTAGAAATTGTGCAGAACACCTAAGCCTTCCAGGAACTTACGATCGTTACGATACATTAATATATCTCTATCAGTATTCGGGTATAGTTTTTATAAGAGCAAGTACGACTGCTTGGGACAAAAAGAAAATTTGCTACGCGCCCGCATTTTGTGTGCGACTCCTATTTATATTTCGGAATGATTAGACTCGTACCCTGACAATATTCCTACCCGTGGTCGCCAGATGAATTTCATAAAAATCTGTAAGGACGCTGGAGACCACCTTTCTTTTTCGATCCTATTAAAATATGATACAATAATAGCTTGGGCTAAAATCTAATTTGAGTACGCAGGTGGACTAAACTGTCGTTGGTCTAATCTTTTCAAAACAACGGCGATTCAAAATTATAATTCATTAACGAAATTTTAAAATACTGCAATTTTTATTTAAAAATTGTTTTTTCATCATTCGTTGGAAAAATGCTCTAAACAGTATTTCGACCTTACGCACATGGCATTAAGGTACATATTATACTTTATTATGTTTTTACTTATTCCATTATTTAGAGCATCTTCAAACTAACTTAATACATTTTGGTAAATATTCCTTTGATAAAATGTATATATATTTACATATTTGAGGTTCATTCATAAACAAAAATTTTGCTAATTAATTAACAAATAATTATGTGTGACGTTAATAAGTGCACCGTCTATTATAAAGTCGTACTACGAAATTAATTGCACCAGAAATAACTTCAAAGTACTTGCTAAAAGTTAACTAGACGGTACCGTGCTATTTAACTGCACGTACGTGCTTCCGCGTCAAGTGAAATTTTGTTTTTCTACAAGCGCCTGCCATCTTTACACACTGATCTGATCTCACGAAATAATTAATATCTTGAATCTAACTTAGAATAAATTATAATCAAGATTTTTTCAGAATTAAATTATTTGGAGATTATTTGAAAACACTTGTATACAAAAAAAATGCTTACTTATTACTGACATGCATCCAAAATACTGAAAGAAAAACCCAAGCCAATAATTTCCGTAAACTGAAATAGAAACCGTATTATTTGCCGTACACAATAACACAACAAAGAGAATACAACTTTTGCAAAGAAAACATATAGGCGAATAAACAAATTTCACAACGATATCGCGGCACTCAGTACTCGCAATGAAAGTACGATCAATCAATAACAGCCCGTGCAAGCGTACACAATAAAGTCAGTTCTTGCAAAGTTTTCTCTTTGATGTTTCCCGATACCCGTTCGTATACGCGATCAGTTTTCATAAAAATATGAAAAGCGATCAAGCATGATTACGCCCGTGGATTGAGGTTTCAATAGAAGCCTCGTAATAACGTATAAGATATAAATGTTCTACCGTTATAAATATTTTTAGATATTAAAATCGTGTACTTTGAAGCAAAAAGTAATTTTTCCCGCCACAAAGTAGTTTCAATTTTTTTTTAATATCTATATTTCAACAGTTCTCAACTAATGTTATAAATTCGAAATTCGGCTTGCTTGTCCGTTTGTTATCTAATAGCTATGAAATCAAGTAACGAATCATTCCAAATTGATATACGTATAGTTCATGTAGCGGAGTGGCACATAAACCTCATCACCGGCGGCTTCGCTTTCAAGGTTACTAATACAACGCAAAGTGTATTGGGATCATCCCAAACGTCCGTTAAAAAGCTCCGCTTCAATAAAACACATATATATAAAGCCCTGAAAAACTTGAAAAACAAAAAATGAAACCCCAACGCACACAGGATTTAAGCTCTACAACAATATTCAAAGTTCAAAAAGCTGATCGGCTAAAAATACAATGTATAGTCACGTTTTATCAAGCTTACTAATTTTCAAAAGCGCAACTTCCAAGTTTTCAAGACTAGCAACATAATAAATCGTGATTTTAGCTAGCGTGCATACGTAGGAAATTAGTCATCACATATGTGAATATCATCTACGATATGTAATTTTGCCATTACGAAAAAATGTCTTTCATTCATAAACATCCAAAAAAACAGACCTTGACCTGACAGGTCACTAATTAGTCACTAGAAGTTCACACTAATACGTTGGTTTTATCGTAGGCATCATATATCCACCGACTAGTCCGATTTTGTATGTAAATTTTTCCTGCGTTCGGGTGTTGTCAACATTGAATTCAAATATCAACGTAATTTTATTTACATTTTTCGTGCAAAACTTTTCTAGCTAAATTTGCACCATCCCGTTTGATTACTGTAATCTTAATTACTTTTTAAAATATTAGAATTAGAAAGAAGAAATATTTTACAAAGTTTAGCAAAACTAATACGTTATATATTATAAAAGTAATAACGTAGTTTGTTGTATAAAAAATATGCAAAACAATCATATGAATATAGTCCAGAAAAACACTACAAGAATATTGCGTAATCTTTAAAATTATAAACTTACCTATTACCAGACGCTATACTCGTGTATAGCGTGAACACTTATGCTACAATCAACTAGATACTATTTCGGTCTTACTCAGAATAGAACATTTTTATATTGTAGCCATTTTAAATTTCAGTATCTATCTTTACGCAATTTCTATAAATCTTCCAGACCGATGTAAAATTGTAAGCTTGTTTAATTTCGATTCCTTTAAAAATGATTATAAAAATGTAGACGGGAATACGTAATCATTGCGCATTTGCTCACATTAAATTGTAGCTTGTTATTCAGACTCCATTGAAATACTGAGTCGATATAATTTTGAAACAGCTTAGAATCAGATTACTTTTTTCCCCCCGAGAATAGTGACAAACTGAAACAAAAACAATCAAAATCAAAGCTACAAGTATATATGTGTAATACATATATACTTGTAGCTTTCTATGTATAATACAGTGCGGTACAACCATAAAGTTTCTTATACATCAGTAGTGCTACACACATCGCGTATCGTGTTCAGCTTGCTATCGCTTGCGAACAAGATGATGCTAGAGATGAGATGCGATGTCTATGAAGACAATCTTCGGCGGCTTCTGAGACACGTACTGAGACGTCGTCGTAGTGATATTATGCTGCTGGCGGCGGTTGCAATCTCGCTAGTAAAATGCGCACGGAGGAGAAAAGTTTATTCTTTGTTAGGCCGGTCATAGCCGGCTTGAATAACATATGCCGGGTTTCAGATAGGGATTCTGTGTATATCGTGGTGTAAATACTCGATGGGATAAATACAGAGCAAGATGGATATTGGAAATGTGTATGTTGTTAAGTCGCTGCAAAACCGGTTTCCTGGATTATGAAATGGAGTCAATTTCGCTACTATACATAGATCATTTTATCTACATTGAGTGGATCCCGTATTCTATTGTAGCATCCATACTATGTAACATCCATACTATGTCGTACTCCAAAAACCTCACACTGTTGTAATACTTCCATTTCATTTGTAAAAATAAACAACAATGACGAGATGCGCGAGAAAAGCCGGAAATAGGGATGAAAGTGTAAAAGTATGACTGTCAGCGAACTTCCCGATAATATTCGTAATATATGAATTATATCATGTACTTCACATGTTACTCCTATGTTGACTCTTCGTATGCGCCCCCTATGAGTTAGTTTTCCAATATGGGTCGTAAAATACTCTAGATATTCAAAAAGACAAACATTTGAACAAGAATGTTCGATTCTTTTATCGATGTCCTTAAGGATATTGATCATCATATTGAATAAATATAAATTTCTATATACATTACCTCCGTAACATATTAGTTAGTACACGTTAGATCTATGGGTGGTTTTCAGATCATTGACACAAATAAACTCGGTGAAAAATTAGCCAGTATGATGTTCTATGAATTTACGTCGACACTAATTTCTCGTCGCTACGATTTATTTAATCACATGTAATTTTCAGTCAATAAAATACATAGTAAGAAACATATTGATACATAAGTTAGATACGCGACAACATTACTATTATTTCAGTTGAATATATTCGTACTGTAAATTACATATGGTTAAATACATCATAGCGACGAGGTATTAGTACATACTAGTAATACGTGTAAATTCATAAAACGTCATCCTATGTCCCTCCGAAATGAAGAATGCAGCTTTGCCAGTTACGGTTTTGGATCAATGAAATATTCCTAAACATTTGGTAGATAATTTTCAAAGACGCGATAGAGAGTTGTAAATTTATTTATCACAAATATTAAACACGGGTATCCTGTAATAGTAGCGTATATAAAGAAATATGAAAAACAGTCATTTTGAACATAATATTTCAATTCGAAATTAAATAACACAAAATATTCTACAGAGATACTGTATTTAAACGTACGCATTTGAATTCCAGTGTTTACATAATAGTATGGCTTGATAACTAATAATTTGCATTTTTCCATAAATTTTTCAGTTCTATTGTTAAAATTAAAAAAAACAATTTGGATCCGTCGCATATTCAGTTTTCATTTATCTATTATTTTATACCTTTTTACAAAAATATATCGTTCTTTGCTCCAAATTCAAAGAGCTCCTTCCATTGGACATTGTAATGGCGAATGACATTATATAATAATATAGAAATGTTATTAGCGTTTTGAAACAGGTCCACAAAAATTTAAGTAACTTGTCTCAATTTTAATAGACTAACTATTTTTTTATGTCCTTTCAAATACTATTGTCAAAATAAGAAAAAAAAAACTTTTGAATGTACCGCATATTCACTTTTCCTTCCTCTATTATTTTATACCTTTTTACAAAGATATATCGTCCTTTGCTCAAAATTCAAAGAGCTACTTCCATTGGACACTGTACTGGCAAATGACGTCATACAATATAGAAATGTTACTAGCGTTTTGAAAGAGGTTCACAAAACTTTAATTAACTTATCTCAATTTCAATACGACTATTTTTTATATCCTTTCAAATATTATCTCTTTCATCGTCGCTCGCGCGTGGGCTATTCGGTACTATATATGTTTTTTTTTTGTATAGGTATAACGTTATTGGCACTGACATTTACTCTGTATTGTGCTATCTGCCAACTGGCATCTCCACATCAATCCTGCTTTATTAACCACGAAATGTTCCCGAAACTAAAATATTACCCGCCATCTACTTTAATGTCTTGAATTTATTTGAAATTATGCCGCAATCATAGTCGCTAGGCTTAAATAATTCGAAATCCTTCAAACATAATAATTACGTTACAAATTAAAATAGGTACGACAGTAATTCAACCGAAAATAAATTTGAAATTTAATCAGTTCAAAGGTTATACGAGTATCGCTCCCGCCAAATCTCACTTTCACCCATTTCGTTTGAAAAAACATTTCTTGGAATAGTGTCAAGCCGTTGGGCACGCCGGGAATAAACACTTCATAATTTTACTAGGAACAGAAAATGAGTTCCCGTAAAAGCTTAATTCCAATCAAGAAAAAATCGCAAGGCTCTAGTTCATTTTTCGTGTCAGACCAAAACTCGTAAATGAATAATTTTTCACTCTAATCATTGCCACTTGTCAACTTTACCTAACTTTAATCAAGTAGTAAATATAATGCTGTACATGCCGATGAACTTACATAACATATACATATGTACAAATATATATATATATATATATATATATATATATGTGTGTGTGTGTGTGTGTGTGTGTGTACGTGTGAGTGCGCGTGCATTTTGATGTGATCTTTTGCAACGTGTGCATCAAAATGATTTACCAAAACATTTGTCGATTTGCTTAGGCTATGACAACTTGAGTTTTCAAGCTCCACTCCTTTCTTATTCCGATAAACTAGCGCCAACGCTAGGCCCTCTGCATATTAACAAACTAAATTAACCACGCCAATAAATCGCAAGCCGCACGGATGATTATTTGTGTCTCATACTCTTGACTTGAAATGTTAATATGATCACTTTTCACTGTTTTTATAATTATATATATATATATATATATATATATATATATATATATATATATAAATATATATATATATATATATATTTATATATATATATATATATATACATATACACACACACATTAATATTTAATCAATTAAGATTAGTGAACAATTAAGTCCACGAATCTATAGTATGGTGGACTGAATTTTTATTAGTATTCCTTTTTGACGTCCCGTGAAATTTGATATATTCAGCGAATTTCAGCGTGGTCAGAAAAAATGCAAAATAGACAAAATTATAAGTTACATATTCTTTACTTCCTCTTTATGTATTCAATGTAAATATTATAATTTTAATCTTATATTGTTATATTAGTTGATGTCTTTTCTATTTTGTGCAGAAAATCAAGTTGATCTGTTGCTCCACTGCGACGTGAAAGGCGGACAAATTAACACAGTTTGGAATTTGTAATATGTGTTAGAATGAGATTTTCCGGGTTGAAAAATAGCCTATATCATTTTCTGGTCCGCCAACTATCTGCACGCAGAAAATCACGTTGCTCCACTGCGATGTTAAAGAAAGACAAATAAATACTTTTGGTATTTTTAATATTTTTTGGGATTGTTCCATTAGTTTAAATGAAATTTCCCGGGCTAGAATGTAATAATTCGCTGGCCCGTCAAAAATCTCTGTGCAGAAAAGCAGATCGATCCGTTTTTTCGTTGTGACGTGAAAGAAGAACAAACAAATATACTTCCTGATGTGTAAATTTTGAGATTGCTATATTAGTTAGGATAAGATTGCCACGTTTGTCACGTTGAAAAGTAGCCTGTTTTATTTCCTGGCCCACCAACAATCTCTGAGCAGAAAGCCACGTCGATCTATCGCTCCATTGCGACGTGAGAGAAGAACAAAAAACAGACTTTTGAATTTTAATATTATTTGGGATTGTCATATTAGTTAGGATGAGATTTCATGGGTTGGCGTTATATCTATGTCATTTCCTGTTTCCCCAATTATCTTTGTACAGTAAGTCATGTTCATCTGTCGTTCCGTTGCGAGGTAAAAGGAGAGGCAAACGTATTTTCAAATTTTTAATGTTATTTGGGAATGTTATGTTAGGTGAGATGGGATTTTCCATATTGGCAATTAGCCTATTTCATTTTCTGATCCGGTCTGTGCAATTCTGTGCAGCAAGTCACACGTGAAAGAAATATTAATTGGGATTGTAATATTATTTAGGATAAGATTTTCCGGCTTAGTAAGTAGTCTGTGACATTTTCTGGTACGCTACCTATTTCTGTGCAGGAAATCACGTTGTTCTGTTGCCCAATTGTGACGTGAAAAAACGACAAACAAATATAAATTTTGGGATTGCTATGTTAGTTAGGATAAGATTGTCCACGTTAGAAAGTAACCAGTATTATTTCCTGAACCGCCTGACTATCTCTGTGCAGAAACCCACGACCTGTTGCTTCATTGTCACGTGGGGGACGAACAGACTATTGAATTTTTAATATTATTTGGATTTGTATATAAGTTAGGATGACATTTCCTGAGTTGCAATTTTACCTATGTCATTTCCTGTTCCTCCAACTATCCCTGTGCAGTAAAGTTGATCTGTTGCTCCAAGTCCTGTCAAGTTGATCTGTTGCTCCGTTGCGATGTGAAAGAAAGACAAAAATCCCTTTGGATTTTTAAATATTATTTGGGATTTTTGTTTTAGTTAGGAAAATATTTCGCAGATTGGCAAGTAGTTTAGGTTATTTCCTGGCCCACCAACCATCTGTATGCAGAAAGTTACTTTAATCTGTTGCTCTATTGCAATGTGAAAGAAGGACCAACAAACATACTTTCGACTTTTTAACATTTGTTGGCATTGTAATATTAGTTAGGAATAGATTTTCGGGTTGGAAATTGGTCTACGTCACTTTTCTGGTCCGCCAAATATTTTTGTGTAATGTCGATCATTTGCTCCGTTGCGTCGCGAAAGAAAAATAAACAAACAGACTTTCGAATTGTTAATATTAGTTGTTATTTTTGTTTTAGTAAAAATGAAATTTCCCGGGTTTTAAAGTAGTCTATGAAATTTCTCGACTCGCCAATTATCTCTGTGCAGAAAGCCATGTCGATCTTTTGCTTCATTGTAACGTGAAAGAAAGATAAACAAACACACTTCCCAATTTTTAATATTGGTCGGATTTTTTGTCTTAGTTAGGATTGGAAAGAAGCCTATGTTATTTTCTGGCTCACCAAATATATCTATGCTGATGTGTTGCTCCACTACGACGTGAAAGAAGGACAAACAAATACATATTTGAATTTTTAACATTTTTAACATTGAGATTGTCATGTTAGATAGGATAAGATTTCCCTCTTTTACAAGTATCGAAAGTTACTCGTGCTCTGTGCCGAAAGTTACTTGATCTGTTGCGCTATTATGACTAGAAAGAAGTACAAATAAACACACTTTTGCATTCATGATATTATTTAGGAATATAATGTTACTTCGAAAGATATTTCTCGGGACGAAATGAAGTCTATGTCTTTTCCCGGTGCGTCAACTGAGTAAAGTTTGTAAACACAAACATGAATTGATATAAAAAAAACAAACCAAAATGTAAAAAAAAAGGAATAAGCAGAAAGGGCCGCGTAAAAAAGTCTACAAATACAAACCCAAATGGTTAATAAAAAAAAAGACAAACCCAACACTTTCAAAATTCAACAAGCAAAATGGATTACGTAAAAAAAATATAAATGCAAACGCGAATTAAAATACAAAAAAAAACTAAAACATCTGAAAATTTAATATGCAAAGTGTCTTGTAAAGAAAGTTTATAAATAAAAACCAGAACGGATAATTAAAAAAGAATAAACTCAAGGCATCCAAAATTTAACAGCCAAAAAGGATTAAGTAAAAAAAAGATAAATACAAACATGAATTAATAATTAAAAAACATTCAAACAATTAAAAAACACGAATTAATAATTAATATTCGACTTTTGATGTTAACTTATTTAAAATTGACATTCTAAAAGTAGGCGTTGAAGCGATAGAACATAACCCAAAGCACCTAAAATTTAGTAAGCAGATAATATTATGTAAAAAAAATAAATACGAATTGACAAACAAAAAAGTACCAACCAAAGTATCGAAAAACGAAAAAGCAAAAAAGAATCTCGTAAAAAAGTTTATGAATAAAAACATAAATGGTTAATTAAAAAAAAAATTAACCCAATAGATCCAAAACTGAGTAAATAAAAAGGATAAAAAAAAATTATAAATAGAAATCGGAATTCATATAAGAAAAAACGAACTCAAAGCGTCTAAAAATTTAATAAGCAAAAAGTGTCACACGAATAAAAGTTTACAAATACAAAAAGAAAAACCCAAAATAAAGTGAGTAAACAAAAACTATTGAAAGAAAAGGTGCATTGCGTGAAAGAAAAAAGGTTAAAACATATTCCCGCGCAAACAAATGTATGAAAATATTCGTATTTATTTTTTTTATAATACGATTATTATATTATATATTTTTTATAATGATAATGATATTTTTTATAATTTTTATAATAACGAGCTACAATACATATTTTGAAATACACGACGTAATTCAAAATATATACTGCATTTAATATATAATGAATATTCTTCCATGTTCTACCGAAAAAATGTCCAAATATCATTGGTGAACTCATCATCATATTAAAACAGAATTATTTCGCTTCTTATTTTTATTGCTTTTCGAGCGGGTGGGAAAAAGAACGACATAAATCCGACAGCACAGTACCTCAGCGCATACTGACGGTTCCCATACAAATAATGTGTTTTGTTTTTTTTATTGAAATCCTGTTTACTTTATTGAAAATAAAAAAAAACAACCAAGATTTTAAATAAGACGCGTACATTTAGTCTTTTTTATTCTATTCACAAAGTGTTAAAAATAAGGGAGTTAATTTGATTTAAAATTTATATTACGAGACGTCTTTGGAATTTTTTCATAGATATTTCAGTTGTGTTTTGGAAATAACCAGGGCTTAGAAAAATTATCAAAAATAAGATATATTTTTTTCATGAACATATACCTATATTTTTTTACCATATGACCATATACCTATATTTTTTTACCATGACCTATATTTTTTTCATGATATTTAGTCGATTTTGTTAATATTTTTATATAAGCTCAATCTGGTGTTGTCAGCACCTTCATACATATTTTATCCCATCTCCTTCTTGGGTAAGTTTTTATAATTTTTACTATCTAATGTTTACTATGTATAAAAAACTTACTATACTATGGTATAATGGATACATTGATTTATTTGAATAAAAAAATAATTCCAGTGAAGATTATGAAGAATGCTTAGATATCCCTGTATCAAAGAAAATGACATGCAACCAATACGATGGTTATTATCCACAGGGAGATCAAGAAAAAAAACGCGTATTGAACCTGGTACACGTTATATCGTGCCTTTGATAAAAGCTACGTATTGACGTATCTTTATCGTGAGTTATTAGTGACCCGCATCAGAGTCTGTCGTGTTCCCGGTTGCTCCTAAATAATTGAATACCTTTTTCCTCGTAGCGATGCAATTACACATGTATCGCCAAGTACCATTTTATGTATTTAATTTAGGTTTTACATATGATGGAATGATTGTTTTACGATTTATCACATTGCATAGTGCAAAAATTATTAAAGCTATAAAAGCAAAAATAATCTAAAGTATTAAAGCAAAAATAATCTAAAAGAACTGAACGTACGTCTGTAGATTATTTTTTAAATATTCGACTTTTGATGTTAACTTATTTAAAATTGGCATTCTTAAAGTGGACGTTGAAGCGATAGACGGATCATTGTGCTTGAAAGAGGGTAATAGGGTATTGGAGGAAATGCTTCGTTAATTCTTCAGGGGTCAATGAGGCCCAGCTCCTTCCATTAATGATGTAGAATTTTAGAGATATGAATAACCTGCTTCATGAAAAAGAGTTGTTATGAGGAAAGTGTAAATAATATACTTGCTTACAAGGACTCTTTGTCTATATGTAGTTGTAAAGTTCATATAGAGTTTAAAACGTTTTGACCTGTATATAATACCAATCCATTCTTCTATACTTAACAACAAAGTTCCAACCATTAGTTACGGTAAATGAAAAGTTTTTTAATGAATTATCCTGTAGACTTTAAAAAATCCTAATAATAGATTAAATTGGTTGGGTTTTCTTTATTAACAATTCTATAGATCGTATTAGTATTGACCGCTACCTATAATGTTACGGCGGGAAAAAACATATATTTCAGCCAGCCCCCCTAATAAAATTTACTCCATAACATCACACTTCAATTAATTTATGGGTGGAATAAACAATATATTTACACAATTAACTAAATTGTATTACAAATAGATTCATTCAACGCCAAAAAAGTGTCGAGAAACAAACGAAATCAATAACCCGTCCGCTTCTTGGATAATAGTACAGGTGATAAATAATATGTTACAATCGGTTTAGCAATAGGATAAAGTGAGAATACACGGCATAATTTTGAATGTTTCGGTCTTTGGTGCTCCGATAAAGTCAGTCCCTGGGTTCGACTAATTAACTGATATTTTATGGACCGAGATTGTTTTGTAGCGCGGTGCCATGAAAGTTACATGCAAGCTATCTACTTACCTCTTTAAAATTTGGAATTGCTTGTTCAACAGCATGATCATTCATGTTCTGTATCAATTCACATCTCCACAAAACGTCGTACACAACAATTAGGTTTTTGGCCCCAGTGAGCAGCCATTGCAGCATAATATCGCAACCTGGCTTTCACGTTCCATAGTTTAATCTGAACAGAGGTAAAAGTGTGGTGATACGTAACATGTCATGTTTGCAAAGCTATTTAACGAGAAACAGTAACATTTTTTATTGCACATGAAAGCAACAAGTTTACGTGCTTTCAGACAACCTGACTGCGTGCTAAGGTACTATAAGATTTTAATAAACGATTCGTTCATTAAATTTAGGTAGGAGATAAAATTACGCCTAAATTTTTTAAACGTATTAAATTAGAACTTATAAACTTGTCATCTCAGTTCATTACAGTATTAGCTTATTTGTTGAGCAATTTCTTTCTTTGAATATTCGGCACCAATGCTTGGCTTGGTAATAGGAGAGTAACTTTTCACTCTAAACGGATTTCCGGAATCAAAAGCACTCTAAAGTTCACTTCGTTAAATTTCCACATTTGTTCTTTACTCGTCGAAACTCCGTTGCTTTTTGAATATAAGATCAAAAGCGCTCTTGATGCATATACCCTCTACTTGAGATGTTCAATAAGTTTAAATATAATTCCAGAAATAGTGGAAAACTCGGCAGATATATTATCACTGTTAACCAATCCAATACTTTACAAATTCCATAATTTCCTCTTCTTATTATATTATGACAACTTGGGTTGGATTACAACTTAACAACTCGTACATCGATGAAAATAAATTGTCACATATTATTTATGTGTAACAAAAAAATTTGACGCAAGACTATTAATGACGTACAATGATTTAACAATTGTATCTGATTTTATATATATATATATATATATATATATATATATATATAAACAAATTTGATATTTCACTTGAAATATATTATTTCTTTACTTTTTAAACCGACTTGCTATTCCGCTAAGTTTTTTTAAAATTTTAATTAGATAATTACTTTATAGAACAAAAATACATATAACTTGTTAATAAATGCATAGTTTGTGCGCCGGGCCTCCGTTGCACTTCAAGTAGAACAAATGATCGAATGCGTATATCCTCTACTTGAGACGTTCAAGAAGTTTCTATAATATTCCAGAAGTAGTGGGAAAAGTGTCATATATTATCACCTTTAGTGAATCTAACATTTTAAAATAATTTGCTCTTTTTATTTTATTCTCAAACCTCGGGGTGGACCATGTGCCAAAAATGTGACATCGTACTTGCAATGATTATTAAACACATTGTTGTATTTTTTTTTATTGAAATATTTCAGCTCACAGTGAGATCTCTAACTAATTCGTTTCATTAATGTTTTATTCGTATAAATATATTTAAAAGAAGTGAGGTACAAAATACAGTGCCACGGCCAGGAGAAACATTTTCATTTTAGGTAATTTCTTTATCGCAAACAAGAATTGTATCCCAATGGGATAAGATACGTTTGATGGGATGTATGTGTCTCAACGTATTGAGGGAGAGTTTCAAACAAAAACTGATTATCCAAATAAATAATTCATTTATTAATCAAATTAGATGGCTTCTAATCAATTTATAACGATCTAGGCAAAGTAATTAAAATATGAGTCGTCATATATCCATTACGGGTTTGACCTACATACGGAATAACGAATGTCAGGGAATCGACAAACAAAGGGGTTTTCCCTTTTGAAAGGGATCTTTTCTTCTCAAGGGAATTAAAAAACAACAAAGCAGTTTTCGTTTATACCAATAAACCTTAACGCCTTTTCACAATGAAAGAAAATGAAACTGACGATGTCGTATTTCCACACCTATGTCGCACATCGTGAACGCTGTGTTTTTGCATGACGTATCAACATAAGTTACAACAGATACTTAGTTAATGTGGTCAGATAAAATTATTTAAAATTTCGATATGAATGCACGTTACAAGAAATTGAATTCGTTACTGTTTTTGTTTTTCTCTTTAATGCTGTAAAAACAACTTTAGCTGAAAGTGAGTCTTTTAACGTAAAAATGATTCCACTACAGGTTACGACTACAGGCTACTTATTTATTTATTTATTTAATGGCACACAAAATAAGTTACAGTCACGTAAGTATAACAATAATTAAAATATAAGTAAACTGGCGAAAGCAGATAGGATACTGATGGGTCCGTAGTTATTCCATTAGTTTTCGTCGTCATTTTTTACGATGTTTAATTTAAAGATTAAAAAACATTCCACAAAAATAACTTGTTAACAAATTAAAATATTTTTAAATTAAAATATATCTGAAAACGTATAATTTTCAATACAATTTTTTTGAAACTTTTTATTCATATTTAAAAAAAAGATAGTGCATGAATTTCAAACAAACTATCAGGTTTAACTTTTATTAGATAAACAGTGAAAATGAACTCCAAAGTTTCTTTAGCTATATGCGGCACGTTAATAAGATTCAATTTTTTACTTACTAAAAGATTTTACAAACTGTTTTCGTGAATAAAACTATTTATTAATCTTAGGCTTCGTTATATCATTTAATGTAAGCAAGAGTACCACAATACAAACGATTGAAGACATTAGAACTGTATATCATACATTTGAATAGAAAACAATAGCAGAAGATAGAAGCAACAACTTACAAAGTACTAATGAAATTATAGAAAAATTAAATTCAGTAATAAAGACCACATACACTATACCTGCATAAAAAAGCAAACAATTAGAAGTACGAGTACCAACTGCAAATAAACCATTCTTCGTCCACCAACACACAAATAACATTGCAGCGTTCCCAACATTCTACCGGAAATATTTCCGTATCTACAAAATCTTATCCCACGTGCCTCTATTTCTTTAGTTTAAAAAATTCCCTTACATTCTCCGACGTCTCCGATATAAATATTACGTCCGCTAGTTCAAAGCGGTTCTTGAAATAGAAAATCTAAACGAACAATGGCCATGCTAAAATATCTACGTTATGAAGAACGCAAAGGATTTAGAAATTGCGAGAGAAGACTATAAATAAAATTACGGCACATTAAACATATTATAATTGGTGAATGTATCCAGAAAAATTGTATAAGACTGAACACAGAGTATAAGGAAATACTGTGCGATAATAAAATCGTGATTCACGATACGCAAATAGTTTTGAAACATAGAACGAGTCAGTATTGAATATGTAACAAAACATGAACACACATGTAAAGTGTCGCGATTGGAAAGTGCCATAGCCTTAGCTTAAACACCAATTCTACCCTGCCTTGCCTTAGTTGAAGAAGATATAATGAATAGACGCAATAACGGAACTATATCGTATTAGTATATCAAAAATTATTAATTAGCACTGGTACTGTTCTTAATGTATATTCAACGAGAAGTAACAAGACATATTTCGTGAAGATAAAGTCAAGAAGTGTGACATTGCGGTAAACTGGTCGGAGAATGATGTTACATAGGTACAAAATGGTTTGACCAAATTAAAAAAGAAAACAACGATCTGTATATATATTTATAAAGATATCAGTTGTAATGGAAAGAAGAGCTCTGATTGCACATAATAATGTAATTCACGGAATAGTCCATAATTATAATAAAGCATTGAAGAATATAATTGTTCAACAATGATCTTACATAGGAAGAAAATGGTTTGACCAAATTTAAAAAGAAAACTAATAGTTCTATACATACTTTTAAAGATATATATTCAAATGGAAAGCGCTCTGATTACACATATTTATGTGATGTAATTCACGGATTAGCCCATAATTATAATACAGGACTGTAGCATATAATTGTCCAACAATTCAGTGTCGCCATTTTGTTAGAAATTGCTTAATCAAAATTACATTCATGGAATGTAAAAAAAATGAGGAATAATTAAGTGTACGTATGCGTGAGTGTACATTTATGTGCATGTTCCGGGGTGAGCTTGTGTGTACGTGGCGTGTGTCTGTGTACGCGTGTACGTGCGTAGTTGTTGGCGTGGTTACGTGTATCGTCTTAACCAGTGGATTGATCTAGATGAAATTTGATATTTGAGAGTATATATAGAGTTACTCTACCATTCTTTTAAACTTGGTGTCGTGGGTGTTCGCAGAGACTTGCGAAACGTTGTTCGTTTTAGGCAATTGAGACACACCTACGTTATTTTTCTTATTCTTAACAAACTCGATAAAACGAAAGTTACACACATTTTGTTATGAATATCATGCAATTTAACAACTATCATAAGAAGCACGTTCAGAATTATTACAGTAATGCTCTTGTGTAAAATCTAGGCTCCTCACAATAAAAGCTGCGAATTTCTATAATGGATGGATAAACTCCAAGGAGTGAAATTAGTTTATTGCTAAAACACATGACAGCAGATTTGTGACAGTTCTACACCAAAAAGGAAAGACCATGAATTCCTTCGGGCGAATAAGTTTGGTAACGCAAATAATCAGCCTTCAGTGGACCATCGTTACGCTTAATCTTATCGAATTTCTATAAAAATCGGACGCTTAATCTTATCGAATTTCTACAAAATAGAACACATGGAGGTTTCTTCAATGCTCTTTCGCCATTTGGGTTTACATGTAATAGTGCGGCAGACACGAAGTCGTGACATAAGCCTTCCACCCTGATCTGATGCAAGTAATTTGCGATGCGTAATTCAGTTTATTTTGTTTAAGAATAACGTGAGGCCGACGGGCCTTGACACGGACAACAAATAATTCGCGATAACGTTACATTAAAGTGTAGACGTCTTCAAAGGTACCATAAACTTTTCATCGGTCTACTTGCAGTTTAATTTCATACGTAATTTTTTCGCGATATGGTCGAGTTTTCGTAAATGTGTGAGTGGATGTTTCCTAATCGTGCCTTCATTTGAACTTTTCACATGCAACACTTCTTCTCCATCCAAATTTCCGTATTTTCATTTCCATACTTTCCAAGTTTTCATCGTAATTACCGTATAAGTTAACTTGAATATGTTGAAATAATTTCGAAAAAACATCGTTATGATTGCGCCTTACATTACTATTAGAAGAATATTGCCGCAAACTTTTTTCAGCTCTGTATAATTTAAAATCCTAAAACAAATAACTTTGAAAGCAACCGCCGCTCTCTCTTTGTCTATACTTTGGTCGTGAAACTTTAATTCCTACTAAAACAAGGCAAACTCTGTGTTATTAATTTAAAATTTTAATATAAATATGATTTCCATCTGCACACGGATATATATTGGAAATTTCACTATTGTTTTCTTCTCAAATCCGTTTGCAAAATAGTTTTTCAGAAACTGATACTCCTTCCTTTTTGATTGATGTTTACCAACGAAATCTACCGTTTGAGCATTTAGTTGTCATGATCGATGGCTAGTTATAAGCTAGCTAGTATTTACCATAGCTGGTGGAGTGTACGCGACATTGTTAAACAAACAATTATAAATTTCGACGTAAATGAAATGCCTCACCGCGGGTACAAGAGTGGGCGCACGCAAAATAACGGACGAGCGCTTGGTACGAGCTAAGTGGTGCTTCGGTGTAATTATTGAAGAAGTCGCCCGAGTCGATTGAGAAAATCTATGGATTACAAAATTTTGGATCTTTTTGTACATTTACGTTGTGTTCCATATAATCATTAAGGGCGGTACTCCCAAAATGCTATGAATATTAAAAATATATAATATGGACAATGTACGTCTGTAATATTTCAGGATAAGGATGCTCAGGATGATAAGGATGCTCAAAACGTTTCTGTGGTGGGGACCAAAAAAAAAGCATAAAATTGTGCATATTTCGCTTATAGAAAAAAAGATATTAAAAATTCCATTATTTTGTTACAGTTCTCATGATTAAACAACTGGATTTAATTAAATCGTTTTATGGCCGGAAAACAAAAAAATGGCGTTTAAAGACTCATTACAAATTACTGAAAACTGGCACACTTGTGCTGCACCGATTGTCAATCGATTTCCGTTTATGTCGTTTTGTTCCTGTCATAATCACCGCGTACGCTGGACTAGTGAGTATAAAACAATTTAATTGTATACATTGACACGATTTCGATTTGTATATTGATACAATAAAACAAAAGGACTGTAAAGTTCATCGACTCTGTATCGTAACAGAAAGGCAACTATCGATTGTTTATCAATGACACTCATTTGTCATCAGAATACATCAATCAATTGTAACATTTTCGACGTAGTTTTTAGTGTATAGTGAAGAACATTAACTATATATATCTCACAGCGTAAAAGTCAAAATCAAATGGAATGGTGAAGTAGATGACTCTAAAATTGCGCAAAATGATATAAGGTGGCGCTAAATCTATCACAACCTATTATTGCAAACATTTACAAAACTCCACAGATTAGTAACGAAATTTACATTATATATAATTACAATAGTTTTAATTTTTTAAATAACATGTTTGAATCATACAATATGTTTTTCAGTGATCTCTGACAGTGTAAAACTAATATATACAAAGATAAAGCAGAATACTAGAATTTGAACATTGCGTTAGGTGGCGCTAATCTTCGTAACTATAATCTTATAGTTATTGTAAGGCGTTCATTTCTTAATAGAGAAAGTTTGCCAGTAACCATAACCTATTTTATAGATATTTGAAACATGCAGAGTAATAAAAATCAAATGTTTATTGAGAATCATTATAATAATTTTAAGCTTTAAAACACACAATTATTTTTTTGCCTGGGCCCGAGACCCCTTATAAAACGAGCATGCTCCTTTGTAATATAAAATTGATGTTCTCCATTTTCATAGTTAGAATAATTTGTCATAAATGGAGTTATAAATGTATTTTGTAAATGTTAGTGCAACCGTAGAAACAAGCCGTCTTTCTTTGTGCACAAAACAAAGTATGTAATGAATTCTTAACCACTATTTACATAATGACGATTTCTGCAAAAAAAAATGCAGGACCAGTTGCGATACTCGCGGCGATTTCTTATGCAATGATGCTGTTGTTTACGATGCGATGAGTGCATTCGGTAGTCCAAATACCTCTTTCGCCGCGACGTCGAGTCCCAGACCATTTGCTTATACAGGTGGCCCGTAATGAGTGGACCAACGAAATATCGGTGACAGAGGTGGTTGTTACGCATACGAAACGATTTTATTATCAAAGGCCTAATAATTTTAGAGATATGATTTTGAAAATTTTTTTAAAATTTTTGTTACTATGCAAGAAAAAAAAATTAGTAGGTATTATTACTTTTTTTGCTTTTTTATTGTCCAAAATATTTAAGAGAACATTCGTCTTCCAAATTAAAATGTTATTCATTCGTTATTATTGGCAATACAAAGATTAAACGCTGAAAAATGTGCGTTTTAGTTACAAAACATGAAAAGTGATTTTGATATTCACATGTTATGAAATGACTTAGTATCAAAAATTTATACCTTTTTGGAATCTGTGTGAGTTGTAGATGTTTTTGAAATCCACAGAAAAAAAAGTTCCACATTTTTTTTTACATTTTTTTTACACTAGCATTGTTCAAAAATCACTTTTTATATTTTGTAATTGAAAAAATGTACATGTTTCAGCGTTTAATGTTTACGTTGCCAATAATAACGAATTAATACCATTTTAATTAGAAACACGAATTTTCTCTTAAGAATCTTGGGCAATAAAAAACTAGATATAACTATAATACCTAATAAAAAACTTTTTTTAGTAAGAAAAATTTAAAAAAATCATGTCTCTAAAACTAGGATATTAAAATTTATTGTTTCGTATGTTTAATAATCCCCTCTACCACCGACATTTCGTTGGTCCACTCCTTACGGGACACACTGTATAATGATATCTATGTTAATGTTACGAAAATCATCGATAAAAATTTCATACTTGTTTTTTATAAACGGAGGAGACTAATAGCATCGGCTTATATGTACGAAATGTATGTTTACTCGACGAAATCATATTTTTATTTGATCAATGATAAATGTATTCCTAGTTTCAAAATAACTCGATATTTGTTGCCTACAATGTAAGTTCGAGCTGTCTACTATTGGCGTACCATATTCAGTTGCTATCGTAACAACAACGCTTACGTCTAATGGATCCTAGCGACTGATAATTGAATTAATACAAGCGAATTTGTAGGATTAAGTTGCAGCTGAGCACGGGTATCATTGAATAAAAATATAATTTAAAATATAATCCTCGATTAGGGAGTAAAAACCTGACTATCTAATTTTTCACGGATATTGGGAGGATTTATCATAATAATTGACGTAATGTTAAAAGGGGACTAATACGTGTCGCCAATTCATGTGTTAGAATAATTCGTTAATGCGAAACAAGTTAGATCCTTTTTCAATCATTTGGAGCTCAAGCAAAACCAAGTAATATGATAATTAAACGTCTCCAAAAGGTTTTTCTTCGACTTTTTTCATGATACAGTCCGATTAATTTCACTTTTAATTATTTATCGACTTTCTCCAGGGTATGTTAGGTTTCCATTCATAGTAACGTTTCTCCTTTTAAATTAATATTCGATTGGCAACAGAGAAAAAAAACTGTGTTTTGGGAATTATGAATCGTCGCACAATACTTTTTCTTGATACTTAGTAATAATTGTTCGCATTTACTTACATTATCACCACCTTTCGCAATGCTATCAATAAGTTACACTACTTTCCCACAGTAATCACTTTTTAAATCCTGACGCCGTGGTATCTCTAGAGATATACCTACTGTAAGTATCAATAATTTTAGAAATGTAGCGTATCATACAAATAATCTTAATATCATTACTAAAGTGTATCATACAAATAATCTTATTATCACTACATAGGTTATCTAAAGGCCATGTCTCTAAATATAGTAATACCAAATACCTGTGTAAAATATATCCTAACTAATACATATTAAAAACGAGAAAATTTAATTGAATGAATGTATGGATTGATACTGTTACTACGTAATTTATAATGGAATCTACATTCAATTTGACATGCGAATATACTCATGAAGTCTGAAGTAACTCTTGGATGACATCATACTCTTTTATGATGTTCATTAGGTTCAACTATGATTAAAGATATTTGCTATGGGTAGTTGTTACTTTTCAAAATAACTACACCGCTTACCAGGCCAGGGCCTAAAGGTAAGTTCTGAAGATGAGCAATGGAACTCCTTAAAGGATGTTAGTAACCGATTCAAACGCGATTAAAGATATTAGCTACTAGTAGTTGTTACTCGGCCCAATACCTACAGCGTCAACCAGGCCGAAGTTTGATGATGGAACTCCTTAACGGATGGTAGTAAATTAAACGTGATACAAGATAATCACTACTGGTAGGTGTTACTTTGTAAAATAACTACAACATCGACCATGGTAGGGTCTGATGTTGCATTCTGGAGCTGAACAATGGAACTTCTTATAGGATGGTAATAAATCAAAAGTAATTCAAGATATCTGTTACTGTTGTTACTGATAGTTTTCAGATAGTTTTCAGGGGTCTGGTGATGAGTTTTGAATATAAATAACGCAACTCCTTAACGGATGGTAGTAAATTGTCTGTGATTCAATATATTTGCTACTAGCTAGTTGTTCTTTTAGTTATTACTTTGTAAAATCATGGTTTAGTTACTACTTTGGAAAATCTGGGATTGCGGATATGGAGAACGGAACTCCTCAAGTGGTATTAGTTACTTTGCAATATCTGATATTGAACTTCGGATATGGAGAACAGAACTCCTCAAAGACTAACAGCTAACCACCGACGGTTTCTAAAATCGCCTCGTTTCTGTGTGTTGTTTATAACCAACTTTAGACTAAGTCGAAATTATCTATATATTAGCTTTTTCTCGTGACTTTAAATAATTATACAATATTTTAGGAAAGAAAGTAATTGAATATTAGTTATAGTGTGATGATTAAAATTATTAATTACTAAAAATTCTAAAATAAAACATATTTTAAAAAATCGACTTCAGAAAAAGTTGGCAAGAAAAAGTAAAAAATAATTAACTCAAAGTGGGTACCTAATTATTCGCAATAAATAACCAAGTTACTTATTTTTTAAGTCGATGCCAGCACAGCCAATCAACTTAAACAAATGTAAAACTTTTTATTATAAATACGAATGAATCTATTTCTGAAATTATGAATCTATTTCGTATTGTGAGTACATTAAAAGTTAAGGTTTTAAATCTACATTATAAATGAAAATAAATTATAAATTTGTTTAAGTTGGTCGACAGTACTGGTACCGACTTCAAAAATAAGTATCTTAGTTATTTATCACGAATAATTGGATACCCACTTTGAGTTAATAACTTTTTACTTTTTAGTACCTACTTTTTTTGAAGTAGTTTTTTAAAAAATAATTTATTCTTTATTTGACTGTAAGAAATTTTGATGGGCCAGCATACAAAATTTTCTTCTTTTTATAAATCCAATATGGTATTTCTACTAAACGTGGACAGTTTTGAAAAAATTGGAACAGAGATAAATTATAAACTGGATTTATACACTGATTACATTACTATAGTCTACACAAATAAAGTGCCAGCAGATGCTAGAAATAAATAGAATAAAGTAAGTATATACAGACATATATGTGTATGTATATATATATATATATATATATATATATATATATATATATATATGTATATATATATATATATATATATATATATATATATATGTATATACAACATCGGGAGAAAGTAGTGTGACATAAAATTACATAAATATATAGTTGTATAATGGTCATTTTCTGAGGTACACTAGACAACGAGTTGTCTATTCGATAAACTTCTGTTAAGTTAACTGAACAAAAATAGCTGTTTATCTCTTTCCACAACCGCCATAAATGAAACTAATATTAACTCAAAATTCTTTGTGTTATTTTTACCAGTGTGATATTTTAAAATCAAGTTTGAATTGTGTAGTGTTCAATTCGATATATTCACCAGAACCTAATGAAGATATTATTCATTTTTGAAAAATAATATCTTGATTCCCAGCAATTTGAGAGATCGTAGAAATATGTTCGAAATGCTTACAAATGATGAGTAATAAAATGAGAGAGATATGTACATATATATATATATATATATATGTATATATATATATATATATATATATATGTATATATATATGTATATATATATATATATATATATATATATATATATATATACATACACTCAGTCACATCACTTCTCATTGCACTCTATAGCTTTATATCAATAAATTAACATGGATAAGAATATAGATAAAAATCACATAGAGTTTGCTTAATGCTTTTGTCTTCAAATCATCATCAATGTCATCTCTTGTCGCTGAAACTGAATTATATACTAAGATATTTCGATATACTCACTTTCCCTTATATTCACGTTGCGGTTTTCGCCTCGCTATATATTTTAATTTATCCTTAATTAAATTCTGAATATATAGGGGATAAAACTTCGCTACAACCGGTTAAAAATATATTCCAAATAAACAATATGCAAATAAACTCTCAGAAATTTTCATCAAAGTAGCAATGAAACAATAGTTAACTACCGGGAAAGAACACAAGGGAGGGTGCGGGGAAATAACCGTACAGAAATAAGATTTAAAATAAGTTAGATTGATTTTGTCAATTTAGATTTAAAATTCAATTTACTTTAAAAAATACGATTAAAATATGAATTGTCATAATTTCGTATCCGAAGTAAATACCTTGAATTCGCATTCCACAACAACTGGATTTCTCGCCGGCCACAAAACACACGAATTAAATGGAATTGCAAGATACCATCCAGTCGCCTAGACTCAAATAAATTACTCTATATGCGATCATGCGATCACTGTGAACGAACTACCCACATGTATTAGGTCACTGCGAACAAATATACTTCGTGGACGCAAAAGAATTTCAACAAAATTCTTATAAGAAATCGGAACACGCAACATTTCTACTGGTACAATTTTTTTCAATCTTGGACTGAACAATCACATCGTCACAAAAACATTGGAAGCTTGTTATTGTTACTCCAAGTTATAAAGCTAATGGTGCAATTGACACAAATCATCACAAAACATTTAGCAATCGTATAAAATAATTGTAGTAAAATTTTTGAAAATATGTATAAAAATTACAAACTCATTTTTCTGCTTGCTTGCGTTCTTCTACGTAGCCAAAGCATTCGTTATGATATTATATAGACTTCTGTTAAAGATAGTATGGAATTTTCGAAAAGTTGATTAAGCTGTATAATAGATTAAATGGAAAATCCATTAACATATATCAGAAATCTACAAAGGAGTAGATGTTTGATATATGTTAGGCAATAAATTAATTTAAAAGAGACCGGTGAAAATGGGCTTAGCGTTACAGAAATAGAATTTAATAAAAAAAAGCTTATATTTTTTAAAATAAAAAAAAACAAAAAACTGAGTTATTAATAACCAGCAAAGAGAAAAAATAAAATAATATTTGTGATCATAATTTAAAACAACAAGAAGCTGCCTCGATAAACGTGCGTGTATCATATTTTTAATTATTCATAAGAACTGCTACTGTTATCAAAATGACATTTTTTTCGCTCTTTACAAATTTTACGTGGCTATTTTCAACTACCTATTGAAGATAAAACAATGTTCAGCTTGTTCCAACGTGCTGGTTAAAAGCTTTCCATTTAAATAGCATTTACAAATTATTTTGAAGGGTGCTATTTTTATTCTTGAACGTTGTGTGTATTTTGCCGGTCTTCTTTGACGATATCATAACCGCTTACGCTGATGGCACAAAAGTTTTCTTTTAATGGAATTATTTGAAAAAAAATTTTGAAAATGCCTGAACAGGAATGACGCAAAGCTTGAAATGTCTTAGCAAAAATTTTCGTATGTATATTCATATTTCGTATATATATATATATATATATATATATATATATATATATATATATATATATATATATATATATATATTGTTAACGTAAATTTTTGCTACGATTGTCAATCCACCTTAAAAGTGTATGCAATTTTTAATGTTGATCTTACGGCAAGCGGATTAATCAAGAACAATACATCAGTCAAAAAAGCTCAACAATCACAAGAGATACGTTCAACAAACACAACAATAGCACTGAAATAGCACGAGAAGCTACAGCTGATAAAACAGAAAAATAACTGTTAAACCTCATTCCCAGAAGAAACCAGAGCTACACTCTGAATAATCCAACCCAGGAATTTGCTTTTCTTAAGTGTAAAAATCACTATAGCATTTTAGTTACTTTAGCACATGCAAACGAGCAGAAATAAACTAGATCAACAAAATTGACAACTAGGGTTTATACCTGTTATCCGCGTCTTTTGGGTGCAGAAATTATCATTTCCTCCCCCCACATATATACGAGTTCAACACGCGTTACCACTTGCAGATCACCATATCGTTACACGATATTCTTTTGAAAGATCAATTCATAGGAGTGACTATTGACTAGCTACCATAAAATAAATATACTGATATTATGTAGAGTTAAGGGCACATATGTTTGTTATTGGTGTGTATATATTTATACATATAAATTAATCAGTTGCTCTGAAGAACACATTAGGTATGCAAAATATTACAAAGGAAAAGTCATATGTAGGTAAAAAAAATCTCAAATTATTTGGAAGCATTCTAAAGACTACGACATTTGCCTAATATACCATCCCAACTTTTATATTCGAATACTAATTTCTTCGTACCCAAAGATCCCCGACCGAATTCATTCCAAGGCGGAATAATTCCAAAACGTTTTGATAAACAAACACGCGTAGTTCAACTAAAAATAAGTAATAAGACGTAGTAATTCTAAAGGTTATATCGCTCGCGCCAAATCTCGCATTTAATTACAGTGCGTGACGAATTGTTCACCGAAACGGCTTCTGTCCGGTCCCTGGAGCGAACCAGATAACGAGGGCATTGAGTATTCACATTTTTCACGGAAATTGAAATAAGGTATTTTAGAATTTCCATTTGAATTACTATAATATCACGCTCCGACTTTATTTATTGCTTCAATTGACAAAGTTCATAACGCAAATGCCTTTGATTAAAATCACGCACACCTTCAAAGGTACTATCGCTAACAAAGCGATATGAACCCACTCGTCTGAGCCCTTTCTGTTATCTGTGGCAGATGAATACCTTAGGATCCTCAGGTATAATTAAAATGATGGATCATCAAAAGTGCAGCATGTAAAATTATACTTCACACTACATTAAATCTCAGAGGCACATACAATAAGTTTATAAAATATCTTTTGAAAAACCGACTTCAAACTAGGTACTGAAAAGTAAAAAAATAATTGAATCAAAATAAGTACCTACTTATTAGCAATAAGTAACTAAGCTACTTATTTTGAAATCGGTGGCAGTACCATCGATTAACTTAAGCAACTATACAATTTCAAACAAATTACTTATTTTCTCGAAGCCGCAACGTTTCTAAACAGAATAAGACATTCGAATAATAAGGCGAACTGATATGTGACTATTTTTTTGTTATGTATCAGTGTCAAACCCTCTCTATGACATTCTTAACGATGTATCGAATATTCAATTTCTGAATGCTAAACACAGGATATGACTATTATCACTAAAACCAAACGAACACGTACTAATTGCTCTAAACTCATTTACTATCGACAATTGTAAATAAACTACCGACTACGAAGGCAAATGCGAGATTTCTTAGCATATTTATATAGTTAATTTTTCCTGTGAGCACAAATGGTAAAAAGGAAACACAATAAAAAAATTCATAAAGCTTCAGTGTATATTAAATATTGCAGTTAAAATAATTCTTGGGTCAATAGTGGAAAATGAAAAATTATTCACAATCAACATAACCGTAAATAGTACAAAGAGACCAGGCAGGATTCCTCCCACTGCATACGTGTGAAATAATGATTTTTTATCTGAAAAAATGATAGAAAAAATAGTATAACCTCACCTTTATGTTTAATTGCTAGCTTCTCAATATTCAAGTAATTAAATAAATAGGTTACGGTGACTTAATCTGTGTCTTTCACAATAAGTACATTTTCATATACAATTTGCTATATAAATCAATCAATTACCTATTATCAATAACAATAGAGATATGAAAAAATATTATCCTGAAGTGGATGGTAAAAGATTGTGAAAACAATGCAAAAAGGAATTAATACGAATAGTTTGAAAATATAAATCATATACCTGAAGTAATTTATTTTAATCAGATTAATATTTATGAACTTGATTTCTTGTTCGAAATGTGCTTCCCGATATAGAGTACATATACCGCTATAACCGCGAATACTTGAAACAAAAAATAATTATGATACAGTAAGTATATCAAAAACAGATCGTTCAAGCTTAACTTTGTACAATGAGTTTTCAGTACCAAGGAATTCAATTATTGATTTTAATATTACTAAGCTGCTTGTTATTCGACTTACACAAGCGAACTAATACTGTGCGTAGGTTCGTACATAAACAATGTTATGTAAACATTAAAATATCATCATCACAGATCATCGCCACAGTATTTTACATATGACCATCAAAGTATTTTAATATGCATACAGATATCACAGTATTTTAAATAAAAAAAAATAAAAATACAAATTATAACAAAGACAGTTGACAAATTAATATATTTATAAAATACAATTCGTTTCATCGACTTTCAAATCACAATGATGCTATACTGTCGCTTTTTCGTTTCATCGATTTTCAAATCACAACGATGCTAAAGAAGTTTTCACTTCAAAAATTAAATATTGTAATAGTATAGGTACAATAAATTATATACAACATTTACGTCATTTCTTAAATATATTGTTTATCTAAATAAAGAAACAGACAAGTAAAAGATTAGCACATCGATACTTTCACCTAGAGCCAAACGTTAGCAACGATAATTCATTACCGACCGTCGTGGTAATACGTTACCGACTTTCACGATAATACACTATCGATCGCCACGGTAATGCGTTACCGACCGACATTATACTGCATTATCGACCGCCATGATAATGCATTACCGACCGTACCGATGATATATTACCGAACGCCACTATAACACATTATTGACGGCTACAGAAAACGTTACCGATCGGGAAGATAATTAATTATGGACAGCCACCATGATTAACGCATTGCCGACCGCTACAGCAATTAGATTTCATTTGCCTATTTATATATTTAATATCAAAACTCAAGCGCCATTACCACAACTAAACTTTGGCTAAGTTAAAAAAAAATAAACGATTGTCGGGATAATGATCCCGGTAGTTAAAAAGTGTTAAATTATGTAGTTTGCGACCTTATCAATATATCATTTGTTTAAGAAGAATTAGGTCCACAAATAAAATCGACCAAATGCGAGTAAATTATATTACCTTCATTTTTTTTCACTATATCTCTTAAGAAACCATGAAATTTTTTGAGACATTTTGAAATAATTAGCCCAAAATATCTCACAGTAAACAAATTTGAAGAATCTGGTATCGTTAGCTCAAATGGTACCCGATTCCTCCATTTGGCTCCAATAAAATTTCAAGTTTATACGTTAATCGGTTTCTGAGGAGAATAACTGTGACAGACAGACAAGTGAGGGATCTCATACGGTTCCGTTTTTAATTTTGATATGTGGAACCATATTTTTTTTCTGTATTGATAAGAAATTGCTTTATGTATAATAATAATAAATATATATATATATATATATATATATATATATATATATATATATTACTACATAAATAAGCATGTAGTAATGTATATAATTATTAGAGTACAGTAAAGATGACACTGGTTTGAACTCGCACTTAGGAGCATCACCAATCCAGGCCTCATTTCTCTGAGACGCTTATAATTTACACTGAATATTTGACACTTTTCACAGTAATATCATTTTTAGATGGATAGATATTACTTCGAACCCATTTAAAAAAAATTGCAGAAGTACTCAAGTCAAAATAAAGAAGGGGGCAGTTGAAATGCAAAATATTTTTTTATGCATTACGATGTTTCTTGATCTTGTCAAATGCAGTTCTTTCCAAAAATCACTGCATCCGGATACAGATAAATATTTTGCTGCAAGCTCTACCAGACATTGTGAAAATTGTACTACATTTATTCCGTCCAACAAGAAAATAGATTTTTAATTGCTTTTATGTATGTGAAGTAATTATAAATTTCCATCGCAATGGTGTTCCTCATACTCCACCAAACTGCTTCATCGTTTATATTTATTTCAGCTGCTACCTCTTCACAACAATTCCAAAAAGATGTACAAGTATCTAGTATCTGTATAAGTCCTATTCAAAGGACGACCTTGTACTTTAGTAAATAAATGTTTTCAAATATTTTCGATTTAAATATAGCGGCGAACTTTTTATTGCAAAAAACTTGTTTATCGAGTCTTTAAAAATATTCCTTTAAACCTTGTAGCATTATTACTATCATACGTTTTAATTGGGTGTAAGATCTGGTATATTAACCTTGTGACAGTATCGCTTTATAGTAACAACATGTGAAATACTTTCAGATATGCATATAAGCGCCAAATCGGACGCAATAATTTAGCCAAATATTTGGTGTTTGGCTTAAGATCTATTATAATATTAGTCGCAAGTATATTGATTTTCTAAAATAAATAATGAAAGAATTAAGCACGCAATCCATAAGTTCAGAGACATAAAAACCGACAAGACAGACAGATCGTCGACAGAGTAGTTGCAATGATGTCTTATTTTCTATACATACACCACGAAGGCTGATAAGTTTCAGCACCCACTGAAAATAATCCCACGTGTCAATTATTGTTTTCAAAATCTGATCCGAATTTCTACGATTTCAGTTGAGAAATATGACGCGCGGAATGCACGAAATATCGCCGATATAAATATTGCGTTCTACATTCGCTTCGCGTGCATTCTCCGCGTCGCCAGTTGGAGAGATGAAATTCCTCAGCGGCTCAAAGTGGCGCTGAATGCGCAAGATTTTTCTCTACAAGAACTCAGGCGATGTGACGGCGTCTGCAATTCGCTTCCTTTATATTTCCGTTCGAACTTAAACTATAAACGAAAGCGCTTTTAAAACGAAAAACGTAAGTATGAAAGAACGGTACCTATTCACTAAGGTATACATCGTGCGATATTACTATGATATATATATAGAACTGAGAGATAGCGATGAGTAATTAAAAGAAAATAAACGCACGAAAAAGGAACCACAGTGTCGGAAAATGTCGCATTTATTTCCGTGAAAACGACAATCGTGTATTTTACATGACATTGAAATTAAATAAAATTTTTATTTAAAAATCAGGTTCGGCATCTTCTGTGTCAGTTTTGTAATTCTGGTTGTACTTTGCCCTTATATGAAGTGACATTTCAAGAACACCAGGAAATTTTCAAATTGAGATACACACTTGGAGATGAAAAGATTATTACAATTAATAATTTTCAGCTCACAGAGATTAGTCACTACACGTAGCAACAGATACAATCAAAAACCGCAATTTGAATTAGGTCATTAGAACCATTTAGTCTGTCGAAAGCGAACTTTAAAACTCAAACAGACATCGTCGCGCAGGACGGTTCGCAAAATCGAACAGTACTTTCCTCACAGCTCCTCCTCTCAGTACAGCTCTACAACCAGCTCAGATCTTTTGCGAGATAAGTAGATACGCAACGTCATAACTTCCGGTGGGCCGCGTTAACCATGTCAAGGGGTTAATCTAACCGGGTCGACATATAATCAGTTAATTCGCCCAATTCGGAGACTCAGTTTATCAGGTAGCCAAATACCAGAACATTTAAAGTTATAGCGAGTGTTTTTGTCTTATTCAGTTACTACACCGATTATAATTTTAGTTACTCAGGGTTCAAGGTCGAGCTGCCAACTTCTTCCAGAGCGTGAATCTTTTTCGGCACTGGTTAACTGTATTAAAATAAAATTTAGTTTATTTTACTAGTGAAATGAGTATAACCCTTCACGCCTGCCACGACTTCATTGATGACATGGCGTGTAAATTTGCGCATGAAATTTCTCCTGCCATATTAAATCGGCTTTAAACGGTCCTCAATGAAAATGCTTGTCTACAAAATGTTGGGCAACAAAATATTTTCAGACTTTAAGAGTTACAGAGCAGGTTATAGGTTAACAGGTTGTAGGTGAATTGACTTATGACAGTTATACATAAAATGAGAAGTATGAGTGCAGGAAGTATCCATCAACTTAGGTTTGCAATAATACAAAGAAGTGAATCTTGCATAAAATGATTAAATAACGGAAGTACTGGTATATCTCCGCAGACACCTTTCGTAACAGAACTAACAAAATATTATTAAAGATATATTTGAAAGTATTTGAAAGCAGTTCAACATAAGAAAACATTAGTATAATTTCCACATACAGGAGCAATGAATATATTGTAAGTAAATTTTGCATAAACACCATTATTGTGGAGATACATGTAGTAAAAAATGTGCAAACCAATTTTGGTCCTTACACATGTTTCTGACAATTTCATAGGGATGCTAGAGGCCACATAACTTATTCGATCGAAATGAAACTTGATACAAAAATAGTTAAACTTTAAACTGTCAGTGGTACCATTATTTTAAAACGGCGTCGATTCAAAACATAAAATAATTGACCAACAAATAATTTTGTTATAAAATTTCACGAATGATAAATCGTTAACAAACCTTTAAAACGTCTCAATTTTTGTTTAACAACTTTTTCCATGATTCGTTGAAAACAAAATGCACTAAACTGGAGTCGACGTTACGCACATGGCATTAAGACACACGCTATTGTTTTTACCTATTCGTTCAAGTGTGCTTTGTAAAAAGTATGAAAATATTGAAAAGCAGGATAATATATTTGGTAAATAGTTCTCTGAGAAATTGTATATTTATTTCAACATATGAAGCACATTCATAAACAAGGAATTTTCTAATTTATTAACAAATAATTATTTTGACGTTTATAGTGACGTGAAATGAACGGCACCAGCAATATCTTTAATGTGTCTATTAGAAGTCAACCAGGCGCCATGCTATCAAGCTGCGCCAATGTCTTTAGTTTTATTTAAAAAAAATATGTTCAGGATCCTTTAAAGACTGAAATATTTAGGAATTATTTGATAATATATTGGAGTAAGTTTGTAAAATTTCGCATGCATAAATTTGGGAATTCATTTAAATTTGTATACTAAAAAATGCTTACTTATTAGTAACACCCATTTTCAATATCGATATAAAAACGCAAGGCATTGATTTCCATAAATTAAACTCGTATCATTTGCGGTATTCAATAACATAACAAAGAGAATAAAACTCTTTCAGAAAATACACAAACGCGAATAAACAAATTTCACAACGATATCTCGGTACTCAGTACTCTAGATGAAAGTATGATCAATCAATAGCAGACCGCGCGAGCGTACCCAGCACAAACACAATAAAGTCACTTCTTGCAAAGTTAAAGGAGACTTTGATGTTTACCGATACCATCCGTGTTCGCGATCTGTTTTCATGAAAATAAGAAAAGCGGTCAAGGATTACTCTTTTCGTAGACTGAGGTTGTAATAGAAGCCTCCTAATCACTTAAGATAAAAATATTCTACATATTTTTAGTTATTGAAGTCTTGTACTTCGGGGCACAATGTATGGGAAACATACACACACACAGTCACAGAATACTTCAAACTTTTTTTTAATATTGTTATTTGGACAGAGTTCAAAAATATAGATATTTGATCATATGGCTAATACTAAAATAAATGTCAAGTCGATTCGTTTGTCAGTTTATTATCTAATAACTCTACAATCAAAAAAATAGTGAGGTTAAGAAATATAAAGGCTATCTTGCCTGCGGTTTTGTTTCTTGGATTACTAATACAGCGCAAAATGTGTTTGGATATTTGTTACTCTATCACTCCTAAAGAAATTGTTCATGTTGACATTTAACATATAGGTTAGGTTTATTCCAGAAACAGTGTAATTCCTGTACCACAATGCTTAATATACAGCTACGACATGTCAATATATAGAGTATTGTGTTGATTAAGGTTATTTCTCACGTGTCCCGAAATTCCAAAAACTTGTATATAAAAACCCTCGCTAAAATAAGTGACAGCACAGTTTCCATAGTTTCCATGACCAGCAATATAATAAATCATGATGCTAGCGTTAATGCATGTGTAGAAAATTAATCATAATTGATATCAATATCACCAGCAATATGAATTCCGTCACTACGAGAAAAGAAACGGCCTCTGACACGGATCATTTATAAATCACGATACGTTTACATCAATACGTTAGTTTTATCAAAGGCATCGATCCGTGCAGTCCGATTTCGTAAGTAACTTTTTCCTTACGTTCAGTTTTTTTTAACAGAGCAATTGAATTATATCGCAATAGTTTTTAAATTTCTACTTCCCTATTTACATACTTTGAGCTTTCACCTTGATCAGTTTTTGAAATATTTTGTCTCAAATATGGTGGAAAGTTTTGAAAAACAAACTATTGCACATTAAAAAAGTAACAAGTGATGTATAAAACATGTATCCACTAACGAAAATATTGTCCAGAAAAAATTTCCAAACTTTTTATTAAACGTATGAGTCCTTGCATCATAATGAACTAGATACTGTTTCGGTCCTACTTAGGAAAAGAAAACATTTTCTTATTTCAAAATACCATCAATTTTATAACATTTATTTCATTTAAATGCAATTTTTTAACAATTTTGAGGTCAATTCAAAGTTCTAAGCCTCTGTAATCTGCCTACACCAATTCCTTTCTAAATGCACTTGGTAACAGACTGACCAGTAGACGTTAAGGTTAAGTGAGGCTATAGATCGTTAACACTAATAAACAAAACATTCAGTTAGTAGCGTACTGACATATCAGTTGATTACGCTTTGGCATTACTATTATTTCAGTTCGATAAGAAAATTATGAATATATGTTCGTAATATACGACGAGCTAATATTATATACATATATCTGTATAAAGTTTACCCTATGTTCCTCTAATATTAGACTTACCCACGGCTTTACCTACGGTAATCCATTTCGTGTTACTATGACGTGGAATGGTCAATTTACTTATTATCACTGAGGCGATACAATAAGAATATTCTGTAACAGTAGTTCACACAGTGATAGATGATAAGTGGTACTGATAAGCATCAGATCTTAATCCGGATTAAAAAAACAGAAAATGTTTCATGTGACATCCGTATTTGAAGTTCAGTGTTTACGTAACAGCGACTATGACACAAATGCGTTGCTTGGCACTTTTAGTGGTAAATCTCACCTGACGACTTGTGGAAAAAGTAGTTCGTTTTTACGTAAATATACGAAGATATTGTGACGCTTGCCTCTAAAAATTTCTATACACATTACAATTTTGTAGATTCAGGAACAATAAAAGAAATAATCCGGGAAAACCGGTGGTGAGTTGACCTTAGTTTAAGAGAGATATATACATAAAATAAAGAAATTTATAAATCTTTCACATCTTTCAAACTAAACATTTGTTCTTAATTAAAAGTCTATATTTGTAACTAAAAATACCAAAAATTCTCAGAAAATTTGGGTCATTAAAAATATTGTTGGACATTTTTATTTTATGACTTAAAAACTAAATATTTTTACATTTTCATGTCAAAATAAGGTCGAAAATCACCGTGTCATAAAAGCACTGTGTCGGAAGAACTGATGTTATATATACATGCTATTATTGCTATAAAACTGATCTGTAAAAACTGAGACAAATTGACTCAATTTCAATACACGCCCTATTTCTTTCATAGTTCGCGCGTACATCTATTATAGATCATATTTTTTCCTTCTATATTAGTCTAACGTGTCTATTCTGTGTAACCTGCTTTGTACTGACAACGACACTACATTGGACTGTCTGTCGACAGGAATCTTCGCATCAGTACCAACTCCGTTACAAATTATTCCAGGAACTAAAATATTAACCACCATTCGCTTTGATTTATTAAATTTAAACGATTTTTTTTTAAATTTCATGGTAATAATTAGAGTTGCCTGGATAAAATTGTTTCAAATCTTTAAGACAGAATAATTACGCTACAGAGTAAAATACAAATATTAGCAATTCAACTGAAAACAAATGTAATCAGTTCAAAAGTTTTACGAGTGTCACTCACGCCGAATTTTAATTTAATGATTTCGTTTGAAAAAACGATTCTCCGAATAGGCTTCTGCCTGGCCGCTGGGACACCCGGGAATAAACACTTCATGTTTTACAAGGAACAATTAACGATTTCCTGTAAAAGTTTAATTCCAATTAAGAAAAAATCATAAACCCAAGTTAAATTTCATTTCAAACCAAAACTCGCAAATGATTCTTTTTGGTGT
Organism: Druceiella hillmani; assembly: GCA_039881145.1. Taxonomy (NCBI): domain Eukaryota; kingdom Metazoa; phylum Arthropoda; class Insecta; order Lepidoptera; family Hepialidae; genus Druceiella; species Druceiella hillmani. Next base: position 20,104,799 of record JAYKKI010000022.1, read on the forward strand.
AATTATTAATACATCCTCCCGACAATATTACGTAACCACGATCAGTTATTAAATATAATTATAATTAACATATTTACATGCCGACGAAGTAATATATTTAAGATACCGGTATAACATGATATAGGTCTTAAGTTATACTGGGAAGTAAGTCCTGGTTATAATAAAATAAAATGTGCAACTAAAAAGAATTTATCAGCAACATGTGTGCCTCAAATTGATTTATCAATATATTTAGAGTTTAGTACCATTTTGTCCTATCTCCTTCTTCGGCAAGTAAGTTTTTTTTCATTCTTTCTGTCTATACAAGAAAACAAATAAAGAACTTCGTATCAAGTTACATTTTGTAGTTTTAATCTCTTGAGATTCACTCTCGAGCGCCAGGTTGAATGAATACCAATTTCATGGCGATAACATATTGTTATACCATTAGAAAAAAACAGGGATGGAAACTAATTACACTATGCAATATTACACCACTATTACAATACTAGCTTTTAAAATAGAGCAGTTTTAATAGTGAAAAATTCCCGTGACGATTACCCAGCATATAGAGAAGAGCCTAGATAGGCAATGTATCATGAGCAATGACATGCTACCAACATAGCATTAATATACATAAGTAAATCACGAAAAAATTCCGCTATTAAAAAGTAAAATATTTGTTCTGTCATTTATGTAATATTCCAATATCTAGATTGGTAAATTAACTCATAGAGCGCTATCAGCGAAGTGCCTTCTCACGTCAAATACTTCAAGAGTTTCATATATTGTGAACATTTTCAAGAAATTTGCAAACACTACTATTGCCATACTTCTTCCTTATTTCCAGTTTCACTTACGCATCTGGCAGAAGTTTTTATGTTTTTACAAATACTGTAAAGTTAAGAGTCAATATTATTACTATATGAGGAGTTTTATAGTACTACATAATTTATACTTATTAGAAATTACGAGTCTGTCGATTGCCAGACTTTAATTACCATTACAGTAAAATACGGTACTCACAAGATGTAGATAAACTGAACTACTAAACTGCAAACTAACGTTTCAGCGAAATAGCAACATATACATTTACAAGGTAAAGGTATACAAATAATATAGAAATTCTTTTCTTCAACTTACACCACATTTATCCCATCGAGTGTCTACACCAAAATAAACATGTATATACAATCCACGCACAGATCTGAAGCCCATCGTATGTTACGCAAGCCGGCTATGACCGACCTAACAAAGAACAAGCTTTTTTCTTTGCGCGCATTTTACCCGCGAGATTGCAACCGCAGCCTGTGGCGTAATATCGCAATGACGACGTCTCCTTACATATTTCAGAAGCTGCCGAAGATTGTCTCATAGACATTCGCATCTCATCTCTGGCATCATCTTGTTCGCCGGCGGTAGCATGTTGACACACGATACGTGATGTGTGTAGCGCTGCTGATGTATAATAATCTTGATGATTGTACTGCACTGTATTATGCATAGACACTACTAGTGTATGTGTATTATGTGTTTAGAGAGTCTGACTGCATTTACTGCTATAGAAGTTTAGTGAACTCTCTGTTTGTTACACCTTCTATCAAATTTAAAGTGGTCGTAACTATTCGACAAACACTTTATATTTCATTTACATATCTGAGCCTACATGCGAACTTCCACTGAGGTGATGTAAAAGCTGAAGAAGCTGAAGACGAGAAAGAATCCCGTTGCTTCATAAGCACTTCTATCGTTGGGACCAGTGTATGCAATACCGGTACATATATAAGAACCGGGAATTAAAGTTCCACATTTAAAAAAAAACAGATAACCGGTATTTTTGTATTATGGTATTGCGAATATACAGTGTATAGAATTACCTGATTGCGAATATACAGTATGTAACGAACTCTGGGTACGCCACTTCAATCCGTAAAAGTGGGTCATTAGTGGATTATAGTAAACGAATTTTTAAACAACAATAATATTTTTTTTAAAGTTTTAAAATTGTTGTAAATCATTAGCGTGGAAAAGCATCACAACTTTTCTTTTATTTTCGTAAGCATAAGGAAAGTGGCAATCTTGCATTAATATCCTTCTTAGTGACGAAAGCGTAAATTTGACATTTATAACTATCAGATTCTTCTGCATAACTGCACAAAAGGAAGTTACGCAAAAAAAGGATTGATTTTTCTATAATCTTGCACGATTTTATCAGAGAATTAGTGTATGAGACTACATGAAGACACGTTTAACGGTCCGTCTACGTCAATGGTTTGCCGTGAACGTCAAGGATGTGTGAGCAATGCAAATGATTGCATAAAACCATTCAACAATAATATAATTTGTTCATAAGAAACGCCACTCGCATTATCCATTTTTATTTTGATTATATAACAGTGTAAACCTATTAACTAATAAAGTAACTCTATTTATAATTACAACCTATTAATATCATAGAAAATTTTCTAAACGACTTGAATAATTTGAGTTAGTACTCAATACAGTTCGGTAGAAAAACGGAAAGTTGCGCAGCTGATAGCCGGGCAGTCATATTACCGCGGTTAATCTACGAAGAAGAGTTTACACAAATCAGTCCCATAAAAATAGTCTAGAAGGTAAATGTTCAACTAATTTAATCGAAATTATAACTAAAACGTCATTTAAACCCCGATGATAGTTTTAACTGTGATTGATCTCACGGGTCTAAGAACGAATGGTACCTACATTTTCATTTTACGTTTTTCCAAAATCATAAATGACAATTCATCTATCATCACGACCTTTGAAAAGGCGTTAAAATTACGACTTGATACGTAACAGAATTATGATTACAAAATATAAACTTTAATTACTTTATAAATTAAACGATTTACATAAAAAGCAGTTCGCCGGATTACACATGATCAATTACATAAGCGATTGAAATAGTGCGCTCACGGACAGTTACATAATGTTTAAAATAAAATTCTAATAACATTAACGAATATACTCCGAAAGATTTATTAGATTGAATTCGATTATATCGAATCGATATAGAACGTCACGAATGATCGAATAAGCAGTTACAAATTTTCACGAGATAAGCAGATAGCATGCATTTAAGTTTCATAGAACCGCACTACGCAAGTCAAGGGGTTAAACTATCTAGGTCCATATAATATTAGATACTTCATTCAATCCAGAGAGAGATTTTATCGGAGCCCCAAACACCGAAATATTCAAAGTTATAGCGAGTATTCTCGTCTTAACCAGTCGGTAAATCAATTATAACTTCAGTTATTCAGGAAAGGAGCGGGCTATTAAGCTCCTTTGAAGCTCCAAACTTTTTTGGTGGTGACTGAATCTATTTATAATAAAGTTAAGTTTATTCGACGAAAGTAGTGTTTATTACACCTATAAATTATTTCGAGTGCGATGTTATGGAGCAAAATTTTGTTAAAGAGGCTGGCAAAAACATATTTCGTTCCCACCGTAACGTTATAGCCATCGATCGATACCGATATAATTTACAGAATTAATCCCAAAAAATGAAAATCAATGTTTATTCACTTCTCCGGATTTTTTAAAGAGTACAACAGAGTTCAGGGAAAAACGTATACGTGTTGTATACGGGTAAAAAGTATTCGTGTTATATACGGGTGAAAACATTTTAATCACTATGTTACAATTGCAGAAAACCAAAAAATTCTTATAAGCATGTATTATTAATATCTGTAAAATTTTGATATTAGGACTGAAAAGTGCGGAGTCTCATTGATTTCAGAAGTATTAACGAACCACTTTCTCGAATGCCTCATTCACCTCATAAAAGCACCATAATCCTTCGATCTCTTCAAGGACAGCGTTTATAATGGCAGTTTGAGATAAGTTAATGCAAAGTCGAAAATTCGAAAACAAATCTGCAGAAAAACATGTAGGATCTTTTAGTTAATTTAGACAAGATAAAAGAAAACAAACCAAATTTTACAATAAAGCTCCAATAGTTTCTGCATTATGTAATAGGATAAAATCGTAGAAAAGAATTCCGCCTTATGTAGAAATCATAATTGTAATGGGTATAGTAGTCCCTGGCGATAAGAATGTAATTACATTGATATGAGAAAACAAGTAATCATTATTTAGGAGTAATTAATCGGAAACATGACAAGCTCTGATGCGGGTTACTTGATATGGTTTCATCAATATGTAGCTTTTATCAAAGGCGCAATATGCATCTCCTTCGGTATGCGTATAGCTCCATTTTATATGTAATTTCCCTCTGCTGGCAGCAAATGAATGAATTAATGTAATCTAATCGCATTTCTAGTTATACAATTCGAGCGTCAATTTTTTCTGCTAAATTTCTATATTCTCAATTTAACTCTATGAGATATCATCTTAATCGCTTTGTGGATTCGAAATGTTCATAACATAAGCAGAAACTGAAGTTTGAAAAGCGGAATGACTTGAAAAGTACATTGATATTGAAATTATAAATTTGATGCGAATTTAAGAACTGAATTCGAAGGGCAAAAAACACTTTACAAAATAGTTTGTGATTTCAAACATATCCTCATTTATTTTCCAATGTTGCAAGCTCGTATACTTTTGTCACTAACCAACAAGGACTTCTAACCACGACACGTCTGTATTCACGTATATTTTGATTTCTGGACAAACAAATCTACAGAATCACAATAACAACTTCTGGATTGTAAGTAGGCACATACTTGACGTAGTGCAAGGTTATGCTAAGATATTATAATGATACGGAACACATGTTGCTAATGCCACAAAATAAATTATTCATACATTACTTGGCGTAGTAGTTCTAAAGCTTTCCTTGTTTCAATTGAAATAGTGGCATTGATCAACTTGCTGTCTTAAAGTCCCATGAGAACACGCCGACAGTGGAACGTACCTGAAACAAAAAATATATTGACTAGATCACATGTGTATAGAAATATAGCTAATAATTCTAATCGGTAGGTTCACATGTCTATTTATGCACTTAGTAATTCAATTTAATACTTCAATTTCCTTGTCTGTAAATTCTTCACATCGAACGTCGATAACGATATCTTAATTTATTGGTTATATTTCATATTTTAATTTTCAATCATTAAGTATACTTTCATTCGAAGGAACCGAAGCAAGATAGAGGGAGCAGTAATCAATCTCCGCATATATATGTTCTTTGTAATATTATGCACCGCATTCATACAATCGACTGCTAATACTGAAGATGCACAGATGGACCCAGCCCGTACGTACAATCTCCGTCTAACTCCACAATAAGTTCTACAATCGGTCAACTATTTACACAATAACAAGCGAGCTTCTTGCTTTCTGCGAGGCGCCGCCGCAATATTACATAACGACGATATCTCCATATATATATATATATATATATATATATATATATATATATATATATATATATATATATATATATATATATATATATATATTGTGTGTGTATGCCCTTAAAGCTATAAGTTAGTGTACCTTCAGAAAACCAGACTTTGTTCTAAGGTATTGTACACCTTTAATAAACTGTTCGTTCAATAAAATTATCGAGAAGACAAAAAGATCACGAATGATGCTTAAATGCTTGTAAATTAAATATGCTACTTTCCCAAACCTTCAGTATTAGTTTATGTGCTAACTAAATGGAACATTTCCACTTCTTTTCCAAAGAATAAAGTGGCTTCTTCTATCCCAGTACGAGGGCATCTGAGTAGCTCCATCTGATAAATTAAAACTTAACGTGTGATATATTTCAAAAGCGCTTTTAAATTTAACTAAATCTGATGCAAAAAAACACCCTCAATGAGCATTTCGGAGATTCAAAGTTCTTCCTTTAAATCTTTGGCACCAATTTTGTGTTATATGTGAGTACATTTTCACTCCTTGTTATGAAAATATTACAAATTACTTTACTCGCTTTTCACCGTAGAGGCAATTTACGAAGCCAAATCACTAATTTCTCTTCGTGTAAATTTCCAGATTTGCAGTTTTCTCGTCGAAACTCGACTGCTCGCTAAACAGAATATCGAATCCGCTCTTTATGCGTATATCCTACAAAAGATGTTCGAAAATTTTCTGAAACATTTGAAATATCAATTGGGAAAGTAGTGGATTTAGAACTGCTTTGATCTAACCTAATATTTTTCAACTTAGCTAGAATATTCTTTTTATTTCATATTTAAAGCATGCCCGTGGATCAAATGCCGAAGATGAAACATCGTGTTTACAACCGCGTCGGCATTGCGCCGCCTTGTAAACAACCTATTTGTCAAGACACGGCATGGAAAGTACCGGTGTTAACGTTAGAATATTATGGACTACGTTAATTTTAGAATATAAGATTTACACCAAATGTATCTGGCCGTCACTTATAGCAGTGCCGGGGATTTTTTGGTGAAACTTAAGAATACAATTGTAGATTTTGTTTTTAAAAATATATTTCTACCTAGAACGTGATGCCTAAGCGAGCTTGTTTTATTAATATTTTATTGGTATAAACGTATTTAACAAAACTTATATGTCAAATGTATCACTCTGCCACCTCCAGCAGTACTTGTGAAATTACGGAAGGTAAATTTACAAATACCATGTAATGTTTTGTTTTTATAAAAAAATCAGTTTAGAGAGATATGCCTAACGGTTTCGTTTGTTTTACTGGTATTAAAATAAGTTGCAAATCGTCAAAATAAACGTATCCCTTCGCTCTCCACAGCAATAACAGTGATCTCGTGTTAGGTAAAATTATGAATACGATATTAAGTCTTTTTTTTATAAAGATATTTCTCCGTAAAGCAAGATGCGGCTCGTGTCGTTGAGGTTTAGTAGTATAAATGTATTTAAAATAAGTTAAGATGTGTCCTAAAGTATAAAACACAGTGACACAAGGAGAAATATTTCAATTTTAAGCGATTTCTTTATCGTATACAAGAATTGGATCCCGAAGGAACAAGAGCCGTTTGATGGGATTTTATGTCCCAAAGGTTAGAGGAACAGTTCCAAACAAAAACTCATTATTCAAGTAAATAATACATTTACTAACAAAATTGGATAGCTTCTAATCTATTTATAATGCAAAGTAATTAAAATATGAGTCATCATAAATCCATTATAGGTTTGACCTACATAAAGGATAATAAACGTCAGGGAATCGACAAAGAGATGCCTCCCTTATTAAAATTTTCATTATTTTCGTCTCACGGGACTTAAAAAAAGAAAACAGTAATTTTCATTTATACCAATAAACAGCAATTTTCATTTATGCCAATAAATATAACCAACCTTTTAAAAATAAAGAAAATGAGGCTAACGATGTAGTACCTCCATACCGTGGTGGCATATCGCAAACTTGGAATATGCTTTATTTATATCTGCTTTTGAGCGACGCAGATAATTTACAACAAAATTCTGGCAACTACGGTTTGAAAAATAAGTTTAATTTAATAAATTATGAAATACAAAATGGATTGCTGCTGGTTACAGTTTGCTACGACGAGCAATACTTTTATAAATAGTCGCACAGTGTGCCGACTGTGAAACAATGCACAAAAAAATGCATGGATTGTGAAACTAAGTGCATAAAAGATGCGAAATAGTACAGAATATCCAAGATATGCGTCAGGAATAAATAATCCATTTTGTTTATCAGTTTATTATCTAATAGTTTTGAAGGCAAGTAACGAATCGCTGACAAATTGATTTGTTCATGTAGCGGAGTGACACATGAGCTCTTTTTACCCGCCGCTTCGCTTCTTGGATTGTAAATGGGTTTAGATGTTTGTTACTCAAATACATCTAAAGAACTAGAGATCATTATGACTTTTGATGTAGATATAGTTTGTAATTCCCTTTAACATATAGTTTATGTATTATCTCCATAAAAAGCGTAATCCTTATAAGATGAACTTCGGGGTCTTTATTAGGAATGAAAGTTTAATATACTAAGCTACTATACATGTCAATAGATGGATATCTATATATCTGTATATTAATAGTATATGTGGTGTGACTTGAGATTTAGACTCCGTCTTAACTAGAAATTAACGCAGGCGATATATATATATATAGAAAACAAATTATCTATTAATTGGAAATGACTAAGTTTGATAGGTTTCTGGTAAACATTTTCGTGTAATCGATCTGAAAATATGAGGAAAGCCATGAAACATAGAAAGATGAGTCCAACGCTCAGTTTGAAAGACCAGCCAAAAATACTCGATAGTGCAATGTCTAAAGTTCAAAAACCTGATCAGCTAAAAATATTTTGTAACAGCCACTACGGCAGTAGAATGTGTATTGTCATAGTCGCTGTTTGGTGATACTTCTCATCTAGCCTTGGCATTTTCTTTGATAAGTTGGTTATGTATTTATATGATGTCGTACATGCCATATTTTCAGAGACTAACTGTAGTCAATCTCTAAAAATATGCTAGAGAGGATCGTATTCCATAAATATTAAAATTATGCCGAGTTCGAAATGATTATAATGAAAAACAAAAAAAAACAAATATATCACCATGAAACCGACGGTGAGTGGATCTTAAATAAACATGGATTCTCATATACAAGAAATAAGATAATTTTCAAATCGTACAGTTTTTTAACTAAATACTTGGTTTTTAGTTAAAATTCGAAGTACAGAACTAAAAAATATAAAAAAAAAACTGTCTTCATATTAAAAAAAATTTTGCATATTTTTATTGCACGGCTTAGAAACAAATTGTTGGCATATATTTTTTCATATTTTTTTTGTTAAAATAAGGCGAAGAACGCTCTCTATCGATAAAAAAATGATTTGGAAGCATCGCATAATCTGTTTTTAATTTTTTCCGTATTTCATACCTTTTCAAAAAATATGTCGGTCTAATATTTTATAGACCGAGACAGTTTAACTCCTTGACTTATGTAGCGCGGTCCTATAAAAATTACGTGCACTTGACTTTTGCACTTAACTCTTGTAACACAGTCTTAGGAAAGGTACATATACTCGTGCACTTGACTTTTGTAACGTGGTCCTATGAAAGATACATATAGGCTATTACTTACATGCATGCTAGTTAACTAGAACTCGTGAAAGTTTAGAACAGCTTGTTTAACAGCTCGATCATTCATGTTCAATATCGATTCACATCCCCATGAAACATCGTACAACAATTACAAAACAATAAGCGGGTTTTTGGTTCCATTGAGCAACCGCCGTATGATAATATCGCAATATCGCTTTCATGCATATATAAGGTCTTCAGAGAACCTCGCATCTCATGACGCATCGTTTAATCAGAACGGCGGTAGATGTATGCAAGAACTACATACATTTTATTTAATGTATTAAATGTATTGAATGTATGTAATGTATTGAATGTATGGAATGTATGTAATGTATTGAATGTATGGAATGTATTGAATGTATTGAATGTATTGAATGTATGTAATGTATTGAATGTATGGAATGTATTGAATGTATGTAATGTATTGAATGTATGTAATGTATTGAATGTATGTAATGTATTGAATGTATGTAATGTATTGAATGTATGTAATGTATTGAATGTATGGAATGTATTGAATATATGTAATGTATTGAATGTATGTAATATATTGAATGTGTGTAATGTATTGAATGTATGTAATGTATTGAATGTATGTAATATATTGAATGTAAGCTGTTTAACAGGAAACAGCTTTGTGATATTGCGTATGAAAGCAACAAGTTAACGTGCCTTCAGACAAACTGACTTCATTCTAAGGTATTATATGATTTTAATAAACGATTCATTCATTAAACTTAGGTAAAAGATAAAACTATACTCAATTTTTTGTAAATCTAATATAGATTAGAACTAATAAACCCACCATTGAAGTTTATGAGTTGAGCAAACTGAACATTTTCATTTTTTTGTGGTATGAGAGCTTCAGCGTATCCATGCTTCTTAACATAGACTTAACTTGGGTTATATTTCAATAACGCTTTTAAATTTTTCTTAGTTTTATATAGGTGGATGCTCTGAATAACCATTATCAGAGAGATGAAAATTTCTTTCTTTGAATCTTCGGAACTAATGCTTGGTTTCATAATAGGAGAGTACATCTTCATCTACCAATGTACATTTATTATATAAGGCTTTTTCACTTTTCACCCTAAATGGAATTCTGGAAACAAAAGCACTCTAAAGTTTTCTTCGTTAAATTTCCACATTTGTTCTTTTCTCGTCGAAACTCTGTTGCTAGTTGAACATAAGATCGAATGCGCTCTTGATGCATATATCCTCTACTTGAGATGTTGGAAAAGCTTACATAACATTCCAGAAATAGTGGAAAAAATTACCCATTTATTATTACTGTTAGCCAGTCTTTACCAATGCATTAATTTCTTCTTTTTTATATTCCTAAAGCTTTCTTTTTTTATATAACTAAAGCTTTCTTTTTTTATATTCCTAAAGCTTTCTTTTTTTATATTACAACTTAACAACTTGTACCACTATGAACATAAATGCATACACATATATAATTAAACGTAAAACTATTAATGACACAATGATTTAAAAATTGTAATGGATTACGTACATACAAAAAAATTAGATATTTCACTTTAAATATAATGTTTATATTATTCATTTAATTTTTAAATCGACTTGCTATTGGGTTAAGTTTTTTTAAATTTTAATTAGATAATTACTTTATACAACAAAAAACTTTCAATAAGTATACCTTGTTTATAAATTAACATATTTTTCACATACTCATATATCTGATAACGTACAGTTTACCCGCCGAAACCTCGCTGCTATTCAAATAGAAGAACAGATCTAATGCGTATATCCTCAACTTGAGACGTTCAAGAAGTTTCTATAACATTCCAGAAGTAGTGGAAAAAGTGTCAGATATATTATCACCTTTAGTGATTCTACTATTTTACAGATGCAATAAATTACTCTCTTTATTTTAATCCCAAAAGTTTCGGGTAGATTCAGTACCAATAATGGGACATCATGCTTAGAATGATTAGCACCGTGTCGACTTGCAAACAGCTCGTTTTCTAAAAAAATGGCACTGAGGTTATTGAGTTTCGACGTCAACGTTATGACGTAAAACTTCCACCAAACGTATCTCACCGACCTCTGCAGCATTGACCGTGAGCTCTAGATAGATAGGTTATGAATACGATATTTTCTTTTCATTAAGAAAAGTTTGTTGAAGTATTGTTTTTATTAAGAAACATCGACCTACAGTGAGATACCTAACTAATTCGATTCATTAATATTTTCATTTACATAAAAATATCATAAGAAGTTAATATTCGGTCCGAGATACAAAACACAGTGCCAGGACCAGGAGAAAAATTTTTATTTTAGGTAATTTCTTTATGGCAAACAAGAATTGCATCCCAATGGAACAAGAGACGTTTGATGAGATTTATAGGTCCCAACGGATAGAGGCACAGTTTCAAACAAAAACTGATTATCCAAATAAATAATTCATTTATTAATCAAATTGGATGGCTTCTAATCTATTTATAACGATCTCGGCAAAGTAATTAAAATATAAGTCGTCATATATCCATTACGGGTTTGACCTACATAAGGGATAATAAACGTCAGGGAATCGACAAACAAAGGGATGCCCCCTTACCGAATGGGATATTTTCCTCCCAAGGGTATTAAAAAACAACAAAGCAGTTTTCTTTTATACCAATAAACCTTAACACCCTTTCACAAAGAAAGAAAATGAAAGTAACGATGTCGTACTGCCACACTTATGTCACACATCGCGGACGCTGTGTTTTTGTATGACGTATCAACATAATTTACGACAGATACTTAGTTAATGTGGTCAGATTGTAAACGATTTAAAATTTCGATATGAATGCACTTTACAAGAAATAGAACTCATCACTGTTTTTGTTTTTTCTCTTTAATGCTGTAAAAATAAATTTAGTATAGTTGTGAGTGAGTCTTTTAATATAAAAAGACGATGCTACTAGAGGTTACTACTAGCTACTACTGGCTATTTATTTATTTATTTATTGAAAGGTTAACAGTCACGTGACTGTAACAATGATAAAAATATCACTAAACTGGCCAAAGCAGATAGGATACTGATAGGTCTGTAGTTTTTACATTGGTTTTTGTTATCATTTTGTTGGATGTTTAAAGATAAAAGAGAGTCGTGGGTGTCGGCAGAGAATTGCGAAACGTTACTTGTTTTAGGAGCAATTGTGACACGTCAATATTATTCTTTCTATTCTTTATAAACTCGGTAATTCAAGGGCTCTACGCATCTCGTTATAAAAATAGAGCAATGAAACAATTATCATAAGAAGTACATTCAAAATCATTACAGTAATGTTGGTGAGTAAAATCTAGACTCCTTACTGTAACTCCAAGGAGTAAAATTGTTTATTGCTAAAAACCTATTAGCAGATAATTCATCAAGGTTAGGAGGCCACGGAGGCAGTTTCTTCCGCTCTGATCTGAGTCGTTTGCGATACGTATTTCAGTTTAATTGTTTAAGAATAATGGGAACACGACGAGCTTTGACACGGGTAACCAATAATTCACGATAAGATTACATCAAAGCGTAGACTTCTTCAAAGGCGCCTTAAATCTTTCCCCCGATTTACCTGCAGCCTGCTTTTATACGTAATTTTTTTTGGGATACGGTCAAGTTTTCGTAAACGAGTGAGTGGATGTTTCCTAATCGTGCCTCCATTTGAACTTCCCACAAGCAACATTTCTTCTCCAACCAAATTTCCGTATTCACATTTCCATACTTTCCAAGTCTTCATAGTAATTACCTTTTAAGTTAACTTGAATATTTCAAAATAATTTCTAAAAAGACGTCGGTATGCGCCTCACAGTACTATTAGAAGAATGTCGTCCAGACTTTTTTCAGCTATGAATAATTTAAAATCATAAAACAAATAACTTTGAACCCGCCGCCCTAGAGCTTCACCTTAGCCCTACTAAAACAAGGCAAACTCTGTGTTATTAATTTAAAATTTTCTTCTCAAGTCCGTTTGCAAAAGAGAAACTGACTCCTTCAGTTTCTGAAAAACATCGGTTTACCTTTTCGATTGAAGTTTACCAACGAGAACTTCCATTTGAGCATTTAGTTGTCATGATCGATGGCTAGTTATAACTTAGCTAGTATTTACCATAAGGGCTGGTGGAGTGTACGCGATATTGTTGTTTGAAAATGATATATTTCGACGTAAACTATATATCTCGCAGTAGGTAGAAACGTGGACGCCCGCAAAATAACGGGCTATTAAGCGCAACGTGGTTGGACGAGCACTTGATATGTGTTGCCGCGTTGTAATTATTGCAGAGTGCGTCCGAGTTGATAGAGAAAATCTATGGAATAAAAAATATTGGACCTTTTTGTACATTTATGCGCGTTGTATTCCATATAAAAATTAAGAGTGGTACTCCCAAAATGCTATGAATATTAAGATTATGTAATAAGGACAATGCACGTCTGTAATATTTCAGAATATCTTGATAAGGATGCTCGAAATAGACCCATCACAAAAAAAAGAAAAAAAATTGTGCACATTTCACCTATAACGAAAAAAAGAGACATCAAAAAATTCGATTATTTTGGTACAATTTCCTGATTAAACAACTTTGGGTTTAATACTGGATTTAATTAAAACGTTTTATGACCAGAAAACAAAAAATGACGTTTCAGGACCCATCACAAAACATTAGAAAAGGTGATCACTGGCTTATCTATGCTACACCGATTGTCAATCGATTACCTTTTATGCTATTTTGTTCTTATCATAATCACCGCATACGCAGGACTAGTGAAAGTAAAATAAACTAATTGTATCCACTGAAAGATTTTAATTTGCATGTTGTTATAAAAGGACTTTACAGTGCATCAGCTGTAGTAGAAAGACGACTATCGAATGTTTGTACAATGACACTTATTTATTGTCACGACTGAACACATCAATCGATTATAACAATTGTGGCAATTAATACTAATTTTAATATAGACATTGTAATGTTAAAATTTAAATATATCAACTATTGGATTTGAGTGTCTCCACTATGTTTTTTTTTTTGATAAGTTTCAGTGTATGAAGGATGACATGATAGGATCCATTTTGTCTCATACCAAATGACAGTAAATGAGGCGAAATAAATATATATGAATTATTAAAAATATTGTTCAATGATATAATGAAAGTGTAAAAATAAAAAAAATTGAATGGTAAAGCAGATCACTCGAAAACTGCACTAAATTATATGAGGTGGCGCTAAATCTGTACAACCACAATCTACTTTTGTAAAATTTATAAAATTCTACAAATTAGTAACGATATATATATATATATATATATATATAAATATATATATATATATAAATATATATATATATATATATATATATATATAATAAATAAAGTATGCAAAATATTACAAAGGAAATAGTCACATTACATGGTTCAAAATAAAATAAAACCTTGAATTATTTGAAAGCATTTTTCTACGACATATGCCTAATATGCACTTCCAAATTTTATATTCAAATACGAATTTCTTCCATAATGCAAAAGCCTTAGATCGAAATCATTTCAAGGCGGAATAATTACAAAAAATTCTGCTAAACAGACGCGCGTAGTTCAACTGAAAATAGAAATGAGACGTAATAATTCTAAAGGTCATATCGCTCGCGCCAAATCTCGCATTTAATTACAGGGCGTGACAAATTATTCGCCGAAACGGTTTCTGTCCGGCGTCTGGAGCGAACCAGATAGCGAGGGCGTTGAGTATTCACATTTTTCACGGAAATTAAAATTAGGTATTTTAGAATTTCCATTTCAATTACTGAAATATCACGGTCCGACTTTATTAATTGACAAAATTCATAACACAAATAACTTTCATTACAATTACTGACAAGTTTTCAATGGTACCGTCGCTAATAGAGCAATATGACCACAAGTCTGACCCCTTTCTGTCATCTGTTGAAGATGAATACCTCAGGATCTTCAGGTATAAGTAAAATGATGAATTATCAAAAGTGCAGTATGTAAAATTATACTTCACGCTTCACTATTTTCCAAAAATCTTACAGGCATATACAATAAGTTCAAAACAGTGGCATAACTAAGTGAAATATGGTTTCAAGTCACTATGTAAGAAATACGAATACGTAAATATTATTCGACATTTGTACACATGTACTGCTGAAAAATGCATGCTCAAACATTGTAAATACTTCGTAAAAATATATAAAATTTCGACAACAATATTACCATGAAATAGTAGAATCTACCTTCGGACAAGAAAATCTCTCGTCACCCGATTTTAAAAAAAGGAAACGCAATTAAAATTGTTTATTTTTATATAAGAAAGGCTTACGATGCGACGTGAACACATACTTATTTTCTCGAAAAACCACATAGTTTCTAAACAGGGCAAGACCTTCGAATAGTAAGGCGAACTGATATGTGACTATTTTTTGTTATGTGTCAGTGTCAAACCCTCTCCATGAAATGCTAAACGATGTATAGAATATTTAATTTCTAAATGCTGAACACAGGATGCGACTATTATCACTAAAACCACACGAATACGTAGTAATTGCTCTAAACTCATTTACGATCGACAATTGTAAATAAATTATCGACTATGAAGGCAAATGCGAAATTTCATAACGAATTTATAGAGTTAATTTTCCACGTGAGCAAAAATGATAAAAAGGAAACACAAGAAACAAATTCATAAAGCTTGAGTGTGTATTAATTGCTGTAGTTAAAATAATTATTTAGTCGATAGTAGGAAATGAGAAACCTTTTTACGATTATTATAACCGTTAATATTATGTAGTAAACATATTGTGTAGACATTAAAATAACTTAATAAATATATTAAATTTAAAACAAAACCATTTAGCAATGAGATATCAAATAAAACTAACGACATTGCGTGTCCCATCAGTTAATGATAGGCGGCTCATTACTCTAGGTCAGAGGGCAAATCTGGAGTATTATCATCACAGTGTCTCAGATCAAATAAAATATAAATATTGAAATGATGTAGGTACAGGTACTTTATATGCTACATTTACGTCATTTCTTAAGCATATTGTGCAACTAAATAACGAAGAAACAAGTAAAAGATTATCCGCACATCGATACTTTCACCTAGCGCAATGCATTAATGTTAGCTATTATAAATAATTCCCAACCTTCATGGTAATACATTACCGACCGCCACGGTAATACACTATCGATCAGCGTTAGCGAACGGCATTATAATGCATTATCGACCGCCACGATAATGCATTACCGACTGTACCGATAATGCATTACCGACCGGCATTTTTCTGCATTATCGACCGCCACAATAATGCATTACCGACTGTACCGATAATACATTACCCAACGCCACGATAATACATTACTGACGACCACAGAAAGCGTTACCGACCGGCATGATAATGAATTACCGACAGCCACCATGATTAACGCATTACCGACCGCTATGACAATCATATTTCAGCACTAATCTGCTGAATGCCGAAACTCAACTGCCATTACCACAATTAAAATGCGGCTGTAGTCATAAAATGTGTCGGAATGATAATCCTTGTAGTTTTAAAGTGTTGATTTAAATATCTCTTAAAAAATTATGAAACAATTTTGAGATATTTTGATATATCTAGCCCCAAATATCCGATGGTGGACAAAACGGAGGAGTTGGGTGTCGATAACACATACGATATCTAATTCCTTCATTTCCCCTAAAATTTTCAGTTTCAGCTATAGAAATATACAAGGGATATAAGAATTTATGACTCTGCCGAATTTCAAGTACGTAGTTTAGCCGGTCGTTGAGGAGAATGACTGTGACAGATGGATATGAAAGAATTTCCGTTTTTTATTTTGAGGTAAGGAAATATAAAAAATAAACATTTTTTATTTCTTTACACAATTCTGTGCTATTGTTGTCCATGCAATCTTTTTTTCGCTTTCATTTATTTGGCATCTTATTTTATTAACGAAAGATTGAACCAAACTTTAGTTAATAAAATAAGATGCCAAATAAATGAAAGCGAAAAAAAGATTGCATGGACAACAATAGCACAGAATTGTGTAAAGAAATATAATGAAACAGAACACACTGTTACCAAATTTGCACCAAAATACCTATTGGAAGGAGAAAATGTAAATATTCTTCCATCAGAACTAAAAACAAGATGTTCAAAATGAAGATCTGAGAAGAAATAGAAAAATTAAATCTCATGAGTATAATAAGAAGAGATATGACCTATCAAGGAGGGAATATGACTTTAAAAAAGGAGATAGAGTCTATGTGGAAAACGGTAATCGACTAAATAGGAAGAAAACAGATGAACTGAGAATTGGACCCTACGAGATCTTGAAAAAAAAATTCTAATACAATTTATGAAGTAGATGCCGGTAACAAGAAGGAAGAATCAAATTTGTTTCATGTTACAAAACTTACTCCATTGTCGATTGAGAAAGAAACAATTACGTGCAATCACACTTGTAATTGTTCTTCTCTCGGAGGGGAGATGTAAAGAAAACATATAGGTATCCTTTCATTTAAACTTTGCCGCGTTATCTATGATAAGTTCCATAGAGGTCGCTGTTAGCTTTCGTAGAAAACGTCAAAAGATTTTGAGAGGTTAGATTTGTTTTTGGTTCAGTATTTTATTGTAAAAAGCTTACCTGTCGAATTCAGATGTCTCAGATTCAGATTCAGATATATTTTATCCACAGGTGAGTAAATGTTTAGTTTATAAGATAATGTTACTAGCAAATTGTAGAAGGGACGTTTTACAAGTAAATAAATCTTATCCACAGAAACGCAATTACGTCTTTATTTCAACAAGTTCGAAACAGAATCCAATAAAAACATTATATAATAATAATAATAAAATTGCTGTATACATTACTTAAACACGAAATCATCTCCACAACACGTCAAAGCCAGCAACATTCCTGATGTTAAGTTAACTTGTTATTAAATCTGTTAATATTACCAACAACAAAGATAACACTGGTTTCCCGTCTCATATAGAAGCGTCACCAATTAAAGCCTCATTTTTCTGAGAATATTTAACACTTTTCGCAATAATATAATTTTTAAATATTTGAATATTACTTTGACCACAGGTTTCAATTGGGTGTAAGATCTGATATATTGACCTTGTGACAGTGCCGCTTTATAGTGATAACATGTAAAATACTTTCAGATATGTATGTAAGCGCCAAATCCGACGGAATAATTAAGCCAAATATTTTGTATTTGACTTAAAGTCTAATATAATATTCGTTGTATCTATACTGATTGTCTAAAATAACTAATGTAATAATTAAACACGCAATCCATAAATTCTGAGATATAAAATACCTAAAAGAGACAGTTTATTGACAGAACAGTTGCAATGATGTCTTATTGTCTATACATACACCACGAAGGCCGAAAAGTTTCAGCACCCCACTGGAAATATTCCCACGTTTCAATTGCTATTTACAAAATCTGATTCAAATTTCCGCGACTTCAACTGAGAAATATCACGCGATGAATGCACAAAAAATCGCCGATATAAATATTGCCTTCTACATTCGCTAAGTAAAAACTGAGTCGCACCGAGGACCGTGCATTCTCCGCGTCGCCAAGTAGAAAAATGAAATTCCTCAGCGTCTCAAAGCGGCGCTGACTGCGAAAGATTTTTCTCCACGAGAACTCAGGCGATGTGACTAAGCCTGCAAATCGCTTCCTTTATATTTTCGTTCGAATTTAAACTACATACGAAAGCGCTTTTAAAACGTAAAATACAAGTCTGAAGAAAAGGTGCCTATTCACTAAGGTATATAGCGTACGATGGTACTATGAGAACTGATAGGATGTGATGCATAATTAATAGCAAATAAAGGCCACACAAAGAAGGAATCTCAATCGTGTATTATACTTGACACTGAATTAAATAGAATTCGTATTTCAAATCCAGGTTCGGAGTCTTCGTTGTAAATTTTACAATTATGGTTGTAGTTTGCCCTTATATAAAGAGACATTTCAAGAAAACGAGGAAAATTATAAGCTTTCGAGATGTACACCTGGAGCCCAGAAGATTATTACAATTAAAGACTACATACGAAAAACGTAATCTGAACCAAGGTCAATAAAGCCACTTTGCCCGTCGAAAGCGAACTTTAAAAACAAGCAGACACCGTCATGCAGACGGGTCCGCCCAATCGAACAGTTCACTGTATATGGTTTACATTAATTTCCAGTACATCAGAACTTTTGAGAGATGAGTAGATATGCAGCGCCGTAACTTTCGGTGGACCGCGCTACCCACGTCATGGAGTTAAGTTGACCAAGTCCATATATCATCAGTTAGTTGCCCAATCGGAGGACTGATTTTATCAGACCGCCAAATAACGGAATATTTAAAGTTATAGCGAGTGTTTTCGTCTTATTCAGTTAATAAACGGATTTTGACTTTAGTTATTTAGGTGGAGCTGCTAACTTCTTTTAGAGCGCGATTTTTTTGGCACGGATTAACTGTATTAAAATTAACTTGAACTTAACTGACTTGAGGAATGAACATAACCCCTATAAATTAGTAAGGGCGCGTGTTACAAACTTACTACTGTATGCGACGTCATCGTTGACATGGATACAATTTGTGTATGAAATTTCTCTTGCAATATTAAATCGGTTTCAAACAGTCTTCAATTACAATCTACCCTACTTGTGCGACAGAACACATGAAAAAATAAATGTCTAAAATGTTGGGCAACAAAATGTTTTCAGGATTTAAGAGTTACAGAATGTTATAGGTAAGCAGGTTGTGGTGTGTGTGTGTATATATATATATATATGTATATATATATATATATATATACATATATACATATATATATATATATATATATATATATATATATATATATATATATATATAGTAGCAAAATTAACAAAATATTATTGAAGGTATATTTGAAAGCAGTACAGAATAAGAAAACATTAGTATAACATTAATATATATGGAATATAGGCGTAACGAATATATTGTATGTAAATTTTGCATAAACACTATTATTGTGGAGACCTTGATTGTACTAAATTTCATACATCTAGTAAAAATATTCAGATCGATTGTGGTCCCCAGAGATATTTCTCACCAATTCATAGGGATGCTGGAGGCTAAATACCTTATTCAATAGGAATGAAACATGATACAAAAACAGCTTAATTACGAAATGGACTAAACTGACGATGGTCTCATCATTTCAAAATGGCGTTGATTTAAAATATAAAATAATTTCCCAAAAGTTAATTTTGCTCTAAATTTTTTTAAATGATAAATAATAAACAAACCTTTATTTAGGAACTTTTTTTATTGATTCCCTGGAAAACATGGAATAAACACATAATAATAACAATATTTTTAAGTTTTTTAGATATCTTTATTAAAACAGTATCCTAAACTACAGATATTTGTTATTATGACTACTAATATTAAAATAAATCTCAAGTCTGTTCATTCGTTAGTTTGTTATCTAATAACTGCAATCAAGCAACGAATAATTTTGAAATTGATATGCACTTACTTCATGTGGTGAAGCAACACAAGGGCTTTCTTACCCGCGGTTTCGCTTCCTGGATTACTAATACAACGCAAAGTGTGTTTGGATATTTGTTACTCTATCACTCTTAAAGAAATTGTTCATAATTACATTTAATATATAGGCTGCGTTTATTCCAAAAATAGCGTAATTTCTGTATCACGAAGCTTAATACATAGCTACAACATGTCAATAGATACTGTACGCACTAAACCTATTCCTCACGTGTCTCGAAAATCCAAAAACTTTTATATAAAAAACCCCACTTTAATATGAGATTAGGCAGGCAAGATCCTGAACAAAAAAAAGTTTACCGAATAGACAAATGTGTTGTACATCAGGGTCAAAATATCTATTTGTCAAAATATATATATATATATATATATATATATATATATATATGAACTTTGCCTTACGATTACACTTTTAAAAGTATAACTTCAAAATTATAAACTTATTTATTATCCAGTGCTCTATTCTACTGGTGTGAGCCCTTACATCATAACGAACTAGGTGCTGTTTCGGTGCTACCCAGGACAGAAAAAAAATTTAATTTCAATAAACATTTTTGTTATATGATTTCAAAACTGAATATTTTTACACATTTTTAAGTAATTTATGAGTTTCTTGTCAAACTAAGGTCGAAAAGCACCGAGTCGTAAGAACTGACCAACGCCTTTATGTTATATATATATATATATATATATATATATATATATATATATACACATATTATTATTGTTATAAAACTGTCCCTAAAAACTGAGACAAATTGTCTCAATTTCAATACAACTGACTATTTTACTTAAGTCAAAGACGCCCTATTTCTTTCATAGTTCGCGCGTCGCGGATCATATTTTGTTTTCCTTCTATATTAGTCTAACGTGTATATTCTTTATAACATCCTTGGTACAGGGAACAACACTACATTGGGCTATCTGTCGAAAGGCATGTTCGCATCAGTATCAACTCCGTTGCAAAATATTCCAGAAAATAAAATATTAACCGTCATCCGTTTTGATGTATTCAATTTAGTTTTTTTTTCAAATTTCGAAACTTCCTCGTAATAATTAGAATTGCCAGGATAAAATCGTTTCAAATCTTAGAGACAGAATAATTACGGTACAGAGTAAAATACAAATATGAACAATTCAACTGAAAATAAATTTTGAGATGTAATCAATTCAAAAGTTTTACGAGTATCACTCGCGCCAAATCTTAATTTTAATGATTTAGTATGAAAAAAACGATCCTTCGAACAGGCAGCTCAATTTAATTTTTCGTTTCACATCAAAACTCGTAAACGATTCCTTTTCGCTGTAATTATTGACACATCCTCCAGTCAACATTACGTAACCACGATCAATTATTAAATATAATTATAATTCACATATTTTATGTACGGACGAAGTTATATATTTAAAATATGGGTATAATATGATGTAGTTTCTGAGTTATACTGAGAAATTAGTCTTGGCGCAAAAAACTAAAACGTGCAACTAAAAACATATGTCATTAACAGTTTATTTATTTGCATCCCTATAGAATCTTTTTTAAAGCGTGCCTCAAACTGATTTATCAATATATTTAGGGTTTAGTACCATTTTGTCCTATCTCCTTCTTCGTCAAGTAAGTTTTTTAATATTCTTTCTGTCTGTATAAGAACACAGATAAAGAATTTCCTATCAAGTTCCATTTTGTAGTTTTAATCTCTTGAGATTGACTCTCGAGCGCCAGGTTGAATGAATACTTATGTAGCTGATAACAGGACAGCCATATTACCACAGTTAATCTACGAAGAAGAGTCTAAACAACTAAGTCCCGTAAAAATAAAATAAACTAGAGGGTAAATTTTCAACTAAGTGAAATCGTCATTGAATGTACGAAATTATAACTAAAATGTCATTTAAACCCCGACGATAGTTTTAACTGTGATCGATCTCACGGGTCTAAGAACGAATGGTACCTACATTTTCATTTTACGTTTTTCCAAAAACTTAAATGATAATTCATCTATCATCACGACCTTTGAAACCGACGATAGTTTTAACTGTGATCGATCTCACGGGTCTAAGAACGAATGGTACCTACATTTTCATTTTACGTTTTTCCGAAAACTTAAATTATAACTCATCTATCATCACGACCTTTGAAATGGCGTTAAAATTACGAATTGATACATAGTACAATTATGATTACAAAATGTAAACTTTAATTATTTTATAAACTGAACGATTTTCATAAAAAAAGCAGTTCGTCGGATTACACATGATCAATTACATAAACGATTGATAGTTGCATACTGTTTAAAATAAAATTATAATAACATTAATGAACACATTCCAAAAGATTTATTAGATTTAATTCTATATAAGGGTAAGTGAATCGATATAGAACGTAACGAATGATCGAATAAATAGTTACAAACTTCCACGAGATAAGCAGATAGCCTGCATACAACTTTCATAGGACCGCTCTACGCAAGTCAAGGGGTTAAACTATCTAGGTCCATATAATATTAGTTAATTCATCCAATCCAGAGAGTGATTTTATCGGAGTCCCAAACACCGAAATATTCAAAGTTATAGCGAGTATTCTTGTCTTAACCAGTCGCTAAACCAATTATAACTTCAGTTATTCAGGAAGGGAGCGGGCTATTAAGCTCCTTTGATGCTCCAAACTTTTTTGGTGGTGACTGAATCTATTAATATAAAGGTAAGTTTATTCGACGAAAGTAGTGTTTATTACACCTATAAATTATTTCGAGTGCGATGTTATGGAGCAACATTTTGTTAAAGAGGCTGGCAAAAACCGTAGTAACGTCGATCGATACCGATATAATTTACAGAATTAACTTGCAAAAAAAACCAAACCCTTGTTATTTAATACTTCGGATTTTTTAAAGACTACGACATAGTTCATGGAAAAACTTATACGTGTTATATAAGGGTAAAAAGTATTCGTGTTATATACGGGTCAGAACATTTCAAACAATATGTTGCAATTAATGAAAACCAAGAAATTATTGTAAGCAAATATTTTATTTAAGTTTTCCGCATATGGAACCTACAGTTTACTTAACGCAGTAACAACATTTCACATCAGGACTAGAAGGAGAGGGGTCTCATTGGTCCCTGAAGAACTGGCGAAGCATTTTCTCCAATGCCACGTTCACCTCCTTCAAGCACCCATAACCTTTCGATCCCTTCAAGCACATTGTTTAGAATGACAGTTTGAGATAAGTTAACGTGAAGTCGAAAATTCGAAAACAAACATACGGAAAAACGTGTAGGTTTTTTAAGTTAATTAAGCCAAGATAAAAAAAATTAATCAAATTGTAGAATAAAGCTCCAGGCATCATGTAGTACGATAAAATCGTAGAAAAGCATTCCACCTTATATAGATTTTCTTCATAATTGTAATGCGTATAGTAGTCCCTGGCGATACGTATGTAATTCCATTGATATGAGGAGACAAGTAATCACTATTTAGGAGTAATTAATCGGAAACATGACAAGCTCTGATGCGGATCAGTAGATATGGTATAATCAATATGTAGCTTTTATCAAAGGCGTAATATAATATGCATCTCCTTCGGTATGCGCACAGCTTCATTTTGTATGTAATTGCCCTCTGATGGTAACAAACAATTCAATATATATGATCTAATGGCATTTCTAGTTATACATTTAGAGTGAAAATTTGGAGTGCTAAATTTCTATATTGTCAATTCCACGCTATAAGATATCAACTTAATCGTTTTGTGGATTCGTAATGCGCATAATATAAACAGAAACTGAAGCTTGAAAAGCGGAATGACATTGAAATGATAAATTTGATGAATCTAAAAAGTGAATACAAAGGACGAACAATTACAAAGTAATATGTAATTTCAAACATGTCCTCATTTATTTTCCGATGTTCCAAGCTCAGGTACTTTTGTCACTAATCAACAAGGACTTCTGGTCACAACACTTCTATATTCATGTAAATTTTGCTTTCAGATATACTACGGTATCCTAATGACAACTTCTAAATTGTGTGTAGGCACATAATTGAAATAGTGCAAGGTTATGCTAAAATATTATAATGATACGGAAAAAATGGTCTAAATATCTCAAAATAAATTATTCATACATTACTTTGCGTAGAATCTCTAAAGCTTTGTCTATTTCAATCGAAATAATGGCACCGGTCAACTTGCTGTCTTAAAGTCCCATGAGAAAACGCCAACAGTTAAACTTACCTGAACCTTAAACTTACTTCCCTGAAACTTACCTGACAAGATCACATGTGTATAGAAACATAGCTACTAATTATAACCAGTGTGTTCACATGTCTACATATGCACTGGTTAGTTTAACTTAATACTGCAATTTCCTTGTCTGTAAATTCTTCACATCGAAGCCATCTGAACGACGATAATCATACCTTAATTTATTAGTTATATTTCATATTTTCGTTCAGTATATTTTCGTTCGAAGGAACCGAAACAAGATAAAGGGGGCAGTAATCAATTTCCACATATACTACATGTTCTTTGTAATATTATGAACCGCATTCATACAATCGAGAGCTAATACCGAGATGCACAGATGGATCCAGCCCGTACGTACAATCTCCGTCTAAACCCCACGATACGTCGTGCAACCTGTCAACTATTTACAAAACAAGCGAGCTTTTTGCCTCCTGCGAGCCGCCGACGCAGTATTATATCACGAAAACCTGATAGATTATATATATGCACAGATATATTCATAGAATACGAAGGTCTTTATAGAATCTAGCACCTCATGCAGTTTAACGGAAACAGCCTTGTATAATTATTATACATGAAAGCTATATAATGTCACGACTGATGCTTTAATGCTTGTAAATTAAATAAACAAGTTTCCTGGATCATCAGTATTAGCTTATGTGCTGAGCAAATAGAACATTTCCACTTCATTCCCAAAGCCTAAAGTTGCTTTTTCTATCCCAGTCCTAGGGCGTCTGAGTAGCTCTATCTAATAATGTAAAACTTAACGTGTGACATTTCAAAAGCGCTTTAAATTTAAGTAACTCTGATATAAGAAAACGCCATCCATGAAGATTTTCGGAGATCAACATTTCTTCCTTTAAATCTTTGTTACCGATTGTGTGTTATTGGAGAGTACACTTTCACTTATGGTTTGGTAAATATTACATATTAATCTGCTTGCTTTTCACCGTAAAGGCAATTAACAAAACAAAATCATTCTAACTTCCCTTCATGTACATTTTTATTTTTGTACTTTTCTCCAAAATCAACTGCTCGCTGAACAGAATATCGAAGCCGCTCTTTATGCTTATACCCTACCAGAAATTTCCTGTAACATTTGTATTATCGATTGGAAAAGTAGTGGATTAAGAATTGCTTCGAGATAACCTAATATTTTACAATTACGCTAGAATATTTTTTGTTTTACATTTAAAACTTGCCGTGGATCAAATTCAGACGATGGGTACTGCACCGCCTTTTGCAAACAACCAGCTTTGTAAAGACACCCTGGGCACCCTGTCTGGATGTTAACGTTAAGATAGTATGGATGGCGATAATGTTAAGACATACATACATACATACTTAACCAAATGTATATGGCCACCCCTACATCAGTGGCTGGGTTTTCTGGTGGGTAAACTTAAGAATACAGTGTTTCGTTTTTAAAAATATATTTCTACCTAGAGCGAGATACCTAACCGATTCGTTTTATTAATATTGCATTGGTAAAAATGTATTTAACATTAGTTATATGTCAAATGTATCATGCCGTCCTATTCAGCAGTATCTGTGAAATCACGGTGGGCAAATTTACGAATATAATGTTACGTTTTGTTTTTATAAAAAAAATGTGCTTAGAGCGATATGTTCTCTTTATTACTGACCATTCTCATTTATTTAATGTTTTATTGGAATAAATATATTTAAAACAAGTTGTAAATCGTAAAAATAAATACATCTTTTCGTTCCCTACAGTTATGACAGTGATCAACTGTTAGGTAAACTTACGAATACGAAATTAAGCCTTGTTTTTATAAAGACATTTCGATGTAAAGAGAGATGCGGTTGTTTTTATTAATGATTAATGGTACAACTGTATTTAAAATAAGTTAATATGTGGCCTGAGGTACAAAACACAGTGCCATGACCAGGAGAAGTGTTTTAATTTTAGGCAATTTCTTTATCACAAACAAGAATTACATCCCAATGGAACAAGAGACGTTTGATGGAATTTATATGTCCCAACGGATAAAGGGACAAACAAAAACTCATTATTCAAATACTCATTCTTCAAAGACGTTTCAAACAAAAACTCATTATTCAAATAAATAATTCATTTATTAACAAAATTGGATGGCTTCTAATCTATATATAATGATCTAGGCAAAGTAATTAAAATATGAGTAGTCATAAATCCATTATGGATTTGACCTACATAAAGGATGACAAATGTCAGGGAATCGGCAGACAAAGGGATATCTCACTTATTAAATGAGATATTTTCGTCTCACGGGACTTAAAAAACAATACAGTAATTTTCATTTAAACCAATAAACATTACCACCCTTTTACAAAGAAAGAAAATGAAGCTAACGATGTAGTACCTCTATACCATGGAGGTACATCACAAGCTTGGAAAATGCTTTATTTATATATACCTTTGCGTGACGTAAATAATTTATAACAAATTTCTGGTAATTGCGGTTTGAAAAATAAGTTCAATTTAATAAACTATCAAATATAAAATTGATAGCCGTTAGTCAGTTTGCTATGACCAGCGATTATTTTATAAATGATCGCACAGTGTGCCAACTGCGAAACAATGCACAGAAACAATGCGTGGATCATGAAACAAAGCGTACAAACGATGCGAACGAGAATGTAGAACTGACAAGATACGTGTCAGGCATAAATACCCATAATAATGTTTGTTTACCAGTTTATTATATAATAATAGCTGACAAATAGATTTCATGTGGCGGAGTGACACATGAACTCCTTTACCCGCGGCTTCGCTTCTCGGATTACAAGTACAATCCAACTATGTGTAGATGTTTGTTACTCAATTACGTCTAAAGAACTAGAATTATGAGTCTTGATGTAGATATAGTCTGTGATTCCATTTAATATATAGTTCATGTATTTTCCACATAAATAGCGTAATCCCTAAAATCTATAGAATCTTGAGGTTTTTATTAAGAAAGGAAGTTTAATATGGAGCTAATACACATATCAATAGGTGGAGTAATATGTATATTAATAGTATCTGTGATATGACTTTAAATTCCAAAACCTGTATATAAATACCACGTCTTAATTGGAAATTCATGCAGGCGAAACTATGAATAAAATATAGTTTATCGTACAGGCAAATGTGTGATACATATGAGAAAAAAAAATATCTGTTAATTGGAAATTATTAAGTTCGATTGGTTTCTGATAAACACGTTTGTGTAATCGACCTGAAAATAGGAGGAAAGCCATGAAAAGCAGAAAGATGAGTCCCAGCGCCCATTGTGAAAAACCACACAAAAAACACTCTACATGTCAATGTCTAAAGTTCAAAAACCTCATCAGCTAAAAATCCAACATAATTATATAACCTAATTTCGTAGAGCTTACTCATTTTCAATAGTGTATCGCCCATTCATGGCTAGGAACATAATAAACCATGATGTTTGTGTTAAACCATGTGTTGGTAATTAGTAATAAAGGATATGAACAACATAGGCAATATGTAATTTCGTAATTACAACGAAAATATGTTTTCCATTATTTCAGAATCACATCCGGATAAACAGACTCTGAAACGGGCCACTAATAGTCTCAATGTACTTTAATTACATATGTCGTGTGAAATTTTTCTAACTTAATTTTCACATCTCTATTTACATACTTTGAGCTTGCAAGTTAATTAATTTTTTTATACCTTAATTATTTTATCTGAAAGATGTTGGAACGTTTCGAAAGACTACCTATTGCATATTACAAAAGTACATACATAGGACGGACACATATACGACATCGCCCAGACAAAATTTTCTAGACTTTGCGTTAAGATTACGCTTTTCAAATAAAAACTTTAAAAATATAAACATAGATGTCACGAGGCACTGTATTATAATATAATGATATCAACTCTCACTTATGACGTAACTATCAAAGGGCTGTTTTCGCCATACTCAGAACAAAAGAACATTTTATGGCGTAATCATTTTTTATTTCAATATATCATCAAATTTAGAACATTTCTATCACTTAACTGCAATTTTCAGACCAACGTAAATTCGCAAACCCCTGGCTAGATGGGTTCATTCCTAGTGGCAATTGGTAACACCATTAGTCACTACACGACAGGGCTGAGCGAAGTTTTTAGTTCAATGAAATAAGCAAATAAAACACACAATTTAGTAGCGTATTGATATATAAGTTGAACACGCTCCAACGTTACTAAAATTTCAGTTCAATAAAATATTATGAATACACTTGCATTGGACCTCGCATTTGATTGTACACCTCATAGGGAAGAGATATTATTGTATACATAAATCTACCAGATATAAAATCAACCTAGTCCCTCTGAGATGAGGCAGACGGTTCCGGTAGACCATTTCTCGTGACCCTGACGCAGAATGTACAAATTACGTTTCATTATTAAGAAAATAGGATATGAGTATCCTATAATAATAGTATATACAATGATAAAGGATCGAGTGTACTGTAATAATAGTGTATACAGTGATACATGATCGAGTGTACTGTAATAATAGTGTATACAATGATAAATGATCGAGTGTACTGTAATAATAGTGTATACAGTGATAAATGATCGAGTGTACTGTAATAATAGTGTATACAATGATAAATGATCGAGTGTACTGTAATAATAGTGTATACAATGATAAATGATCGAGTGTACTGTGATAATAGTGTATACAATGATAAATGATCGAGTGTACTGTAATAATAGTGTATATAATGATAAATGATCGAGTGTACTGTAATAATAGTGTTTACAATGATAAATGGTCGAGTGTACTGTAATAATAGTGTATACAATGATAAATGATCGAGTGTACTGTAATAATAGTGTATACAATGATAAATGATCGAGTGTACTGTAATAATAGTGTATACAATGATAAATGATCGAGTGTACTGTAATAATAGTGTATACAATGATAAATGATCGAGTGTACTGTAATAATAGTGTATACAAGTTGTAATGTTAAGTATAATATTTCAAATCCAAAGAAAATAACGGTAAATATTTTATAGTGAAATCAACATTTAAACGTACGTAGTTGTAGTAAGGTGTCCATGTAATAGCCAATATGGCAATACAGTTTGTATTTTCTTTGTCGCTGTTTGGTGATAGCTCTCACCTAGGTTTAGCATTTATTGGTAATTCTCATACAGCTCTTTTATTCCTACTTACGTACGTATATGATGACTTATAAAAAGATAATTATATTCTATGTAAATACAAGATGATATAGAATCGGATAAAATTATGCGAAAAAGGATAGTGTATCATAAACATTGCAGAGTTTGCAGAGTTCAAAAATATTATAACGAAAAATCAAAACAAAATATACGGCCAAACTAGTCAAGTTAATTTTAAGTGAAGAGGATCCATTACATAAAACAAAAAAATAATCAATGTTTTCTTCAACTAAAAATTTCTTTTCAAGTTTAAAGTTTAAAGTATGCGACTAAAAATATTATTAAAATCTGAGTACGTCTTCCCATTAAAAAAAAGATGTTGTATATTTTTATTACACGGCTGAGAAACTAATCATTGGTAGGTTTCTTGTTTAAGTTGAAAAAATTCTCCTTCATAAAAAAAATTATATATATATATATATATATATATATATATATATATATATACATACATACATATATATATATAAACACACGCTCACGCAAACATGCACGCACCCACCTACGCATGCATGCACCCACCTACGCATGCATGCACCCACCTACGCATGCATGCGAATGCACGCGAGCGCGCACACACACACGCAAACGCGCGCGCGCACGCATGCACGCACGCATGCACGCACGCACCCACGCACGCACGCACGCACGCACGCACGCACGCCCGCACGCACGCACGCACACACACAGTAGTAGTTGCGCGTTGGGTTATTCGGAACTATATTTCAGGTAACCCAACGCGTGTCAAATCTTCCAGACAGAATATCTACGTTACGAAAATAAATTTGAGCCTTAATCAATTTAAAGGATATACGAGGGTCGTTCAAGCGAAAGCTCAATTTTAATTATTTTGCATGACAAATAATTTTCCTAATACACTTTTAACCAACCACTGGAGCTCCGGGAAGAATTTCTTGAGATTTTTCACGAAACAGAAAATGAGTTCCTCTCTACAAGTTTAATTACTTTTACCTGTTATTTAAGATCATTACCCGCTTTTATTTAACTTCACGAAATAGTACGCTAGGATCAAATTTTGCAACTGAATTTTAAACCAGTTCCTCTCAACCGACTGAGCAAACATTTTGCGCACACATCTGGTTTTGGTGACATCACACGATTATCTGAATGGCGTCGTTCTAAATCTAATATGTCAGACGCGACATTGACTTTACGGTTAGGAACGCTTTGCGAATTTATTCCACCGACAAATAAGGGCAAAACCATAATAAAAAATGTGTTTGAACAGTTCCGAGTCCGCGGAAAAACGACGTTCAAAGTATTGGTAAAATACACTTCGATTGATGGAGCACGGCAAATTAGACAATCTAGACATAAATACCAATAAACCTACAGATATAAAAAAGAGGAGGACTACTAAAGAATTAGAAATATTTGAAGACACCACGATCATTTTAAGGCCTAGTATCAATACATCAAAATGTTTAGTGAATGGCGCTATTGGCTACGTTATCAAAATCATCTGGCCTCGCTTCCGGTGAGCACAAATACACGACGCTGGCATACCAGTCGGGATGGTCCGGATAGATTTAGGTAACGACGAGACATATTTCGGTAACGACGGAATTCATAACAATAAACCTACATCTATATATATTCCGGCTAAACATCGTTACGGCACGGCCCAACGAAGAATGTTGCACACGATAGTATGTTGGGCATACACTGTGCATAAGATGCAAGGCAGGACTTCGATCATGCCGTGATCTATTTAGGATCTAAACTTTTCGGTGTTAGACAATCGTACGTTACATTAGGCAGAATAATATTTTTAGATGGCCTCCTCATTGAAGAGCTACGTAGTTCCAAACTAACAGGAAAAGTCCTTGTAATAAAGGTGAGTTATCAGAATTGCATATATTAAGACGTACTAACTAAATAACACTAAAATGAAATAATACACTTTTTTAACAAGCTTTCATTTAAATCATATACTAATGCGAATAAAATAAGTTAAGTTTTTTAGCAAGATAACTCAGTGTAAAATGCTAGGTATACTTACTTAAGTGAATATACCTACCTACATACTCATTTCGCATTGGATGATCCTAATAAAACTAATCTTAGTTATTAACTTTATCTCTGAAACTGATTTAATATATTATGATCAATTGTTTATTTTCAAAAAGCTCATAAAAGCAGGTACTAATTAATTTCATTGTATCTACTGTACCAGAGCCACTAGTAAGATGACGACATAATATAGATATGCTTGGTTGCATCTTGCACCTTATTTATCTTGCAACTCATAGTGTTTAGAGCAAGATAAACATGTATACCCAATCTGCATACAGAATCCCCCTATCTGAAAGCCGTCGTATGTTACGCAAGCCGGCTATGACCGGCCTAACAAAGAAAAAGCTTTTTTTCCTTCGCACGCATTTTAGCCGCGAGATTGCAGTCGCCCGCCTGTGGCATAATACCGCCATTTTGTCGTCTCCGTACATATTTCAGGAGCCGCCGGTGATTGTCTTCATAGACACTAGCATCTCATCTCTGGGATCGTCTTGTTCGCCGTCGGGAGCATATTGACGCTACTGATGGATAAACAGCTTGTTATTGTGTCGCACTCCATTATTCAAAGGCTAAGAGTGTATATCATTACGTGTTTAGAGAATCTGAGTTTATTTACTATTTTAGAAGTTTAGTGAAGCCTTTGTTCGATTAAACTTCTATATAATTTTAAGTAGTTATAACTATCTGATAAACACACTATATTTCATTTATACATCCACACCTAGATGTTGACTACTATTGAAACAAGGTAAAAGCTAATGAAGCAGCAACATGTTTGCTGTGATAAGACATCACGTGTCTTCATAATCACCTCGTTCATCGGGACAAATGCATACAGTACCGGTACCCTTTTAGAAACTGGGAATAAGGGAGTCAAGAAAAACCGGTATTTTCAGTACTTTTATCAAATTATATCATTTTCGATAAATTTTTTATCAGACAAGCTGTGCTAGCAATATTAGTTGCATTTAAAAAAACCTCCAAAAAATTATAACCTTTTTTATTCAAAATACGATACAAAAAACCTAAATCGCAGTGGTATTCTGAAATATCAAAGTCAAATAATAAAGTAAAAATACTTAAGAAACATAAAACTATCAACTCTATAATCTAGCCTAAATTCTTAATTTAAAATGTCTTTTAATAAAATAATAACGTAAACTATTTAAAAATAAACTTTTAAAAAAATAAGATAATAAATTAATAGTTTAAAGAAACTAAAAAAACACGCTTTCAAAAAATACTGCAATATAAAGCAAAAAATAATTATGGAACCTGTTATCTATGTCTACTCGGTAAGGACTTTAGTATAAACCATATTTGTTTTTGAGTATAATATTTGAGTGTAAAAGTGTTAAAACATATTGTGACATCTAACTAAATCTTAAGCAGCTCTTATGTAAAATATTCATTCAATGATTTTGCTTCTCAAATTATTATTCATTTGGGAAGCAAAATAATTTACTCTTAGGAAAACGCAAAAAATCAATTTCTTTTATGAAATTATTGCATTGTCGAATTACACACAACTGCCAAGTTTTATGATAATACAACAATTAGAAGTGCATGAAATTTACTTTAGCAGATTTCAATACATAGCTACTACATACCAGTCGACCTAATAAAACCGTGTTAATAATATAACTCAAAACCAATTGTAAATGTGTAAAACGCTTATTGTAACACAGCAAATAATTCTTTTTTTACAAAACAGCAAAGAATTTTTTTAACAATTTGGAAATGAAATAAATAGAGTACGTGCACACCATACATAACCGAAGAAGAGTATATTTATATTTTCCCTCCAGAGAATATTTTAACGAGTATAGGAGTAATAGTACTCCAAAAGAGTATAAGAATTCTGCCATCCTCTTTCGCCATTCACAGAGGAATGGTGATTGTAGTAAACTTTGAAAAACTGAGATGTAGATGATAAAGATTGTACAAGTATAAAGAAGAATTATTTGCACAATTATCAAGAAGCATTACAGAAAATTGTATTTTAGTTTCCTATAGTTAACCAATACAAGGCTATGGGCCGTATCGTAATTAAAATTTAGTTCACTAGAGTAATACATGCTGTGCCATATGACATAGTGTCAGTGTATCCAGAGCGTTCCGCATTGCAATTAGTTTCTTGTGAGATTGCATTTTAGTTCAGGTGATAACACAATTTCTGAAAATATTAACTATGTTGGTGGTACATAATTCGGCATTAAATTGTGTGACATCGAATCATAAACACAAATATCCATTTTAATTTGTTAGTTATATATACGTTGCAAAATAATATTATTTCGACTTCAGGAAAATTTACTTTACGGCGTCCGTAGTTGTTCCCTAACATTATCGAGTACGTTGTCACAATCACACAAATGTTTACAGTAAATTTCTTATAATCGATTAAAGTACTTAGATTGAATTATTTTACAGACATGCATAAATTTAAATACAGTATTCAATAGACAAAAAAAATGTTAAATTGAAGTAGGAATGTTGATTCATATAGCTTTTGGTGTCAAATTTACCTTTTAATATTTATCTTACTATTGTAATTAAGTCATTTAATAAAGAATATTTTTTTCAATAAAATACGAAAAGAGACGCACTCTAGTATTTCACTTGTAACTTACGTCCAAAATTTAAATCGTATAACTGCCACATTGTTTATAAAATTTTATATTAAATCGTGTAAGCAATTGGCAAAATCACCCAAAAATAATTCCAAAAATACTTCATTTTGTCTTAATTTGTATTATTTGGAATAAACAAATCACATGTGAAAAACATGTCATAAGGAACAATACATTGTATATAATATTACACCTGCTGAATGTTCTAGAAGATAAAAATTAAAAATCTCCACTGCAAGTGTAAGACACGATCCGTCACTCAACTCGAACAAAGGAATTCCGCTTCCAGCATCCCGTTGGAAATATTTCCATACATACTTGCCGGGTATAAAATCTGATCCCAAGCCCCACAACTTTACAATGGATAAATATCACAAGCATTTTGCAACGTCTCCGACATAAATACTACGATATAACACACGTCCTGCGTTCGACAATTAAGTAGCAAGCCGCTCCAAGGACGGCGCATTCTCTGCGTGACCAGGTGAAGACATGAAATTCCTTGGAGGTTATAGAACGGCGCACACTACAAGATTTTTCTGTCCCCTTGATAGTATAACATGTACAATATGCTTTCCTCATATTATATACTAGCTCAGGAGGAAAAAAATGACGGTAAAATTTAAAAAAAAAGTTCTTGTAAAACCCTTAGTTAAAATAGCTAAATTGTTTAAAATGCAAAGAACGGAAAAACATGTGCAGTTACGGTAGCTATCCGTAGTCTGGCAGATTGCCGTGGTCTATTACCAGATACTTCTGTTCACTCTCTTACTTATGTTTTCTCTCTTATTACTAACGGGATTGTTTCAATTGTTAAACATAAATTATTTCTCTTTTCGGTTAATTGTATTATCCTATTTACATCTCCATGACACGGGCTATATGTGTGCATATTTTTGGAGATTGTTTAATAGTTAGAAGTGACCTTCAAAAAATCCTAACGAACGATGCCTACCTGTATATGCACACTATAATATCACACAAATAATTACATTACAAGATTACAAGACAAATATATAACAAAAATAAAATTATTGAATACATTATGAACGATTTACAAGATTTAATTCGGTATAAGGAAACGTCAAACGATATAGAAAGTAATAAATTATCGAGCTGTTGAAGAAGCAGTTCAATATTTTAGGGGTAAATTAGAAGCAAGCTGCGTGTAACTTTTAAAGGACTGCGCTACTCGAGTTAAGGGATTAAACTAACCGGGTTCATATAAGGTCAGTTAATTTATTCAATCCAGGGACTGATATTATGGCAGCGTCAAATACCGAAATATTAAAAACTTATGACAAAACATAGAAAGTTATGGCGTCCAGCGTTATTCGGTCGCTAAACCGATCATAACTTTAATTATTCATTAGGCAAGCGGGCTGTTAAATTACTTTGACGCACGAAACATTTTAGCGGTGACCGAATCTATTTATTTTGGTTATTGATTGTTTAGTCCACCCATAAATTAATTTGGGTGCAACATTATGAAGCAATCTTTGTAAAAGATGTGGTTAGAAACTAATTTCGTTCCCAAAGTAACATCACATACAGAGATCGACACGGAAACATTCTACAGAATTGTTCATAAAAACCTAACCGATCTAATGTTATTTAGGTTTTTTTTTAAGTTTACAGCATAGATCTTTCAAAAATATTATATTTACCTTCGCTAACGGCTGCAACTTTGTATTCCAAATACATGATATAATGTAGTCGTATTATATCTGGTTCAAACTTTTAAACACTTTATAACCTTTAAAACCACAGACACCCACGATATCCTTGTAGTCAAGCATTTCAATGAAGCTTTTCGCATATAGAAATTATTTCACAACTCGCCCCTGAAGAATTAACGAAGCATTTCTTCCAATACCGCTTTCACCTCCATTAAGCACAATAACTCATAGATTTGTTTAGCTCTCCTAGAATGAAGTTTGAGAGAAGTTCGAAAAAGAAACCCCTTTCAAAAGTTCTTTTAGTTTATTTCGTCGAGCTAAATAAACAAATTGAATTTTATAAACATAGTTTTAATAGTTTTTACACTATGCATTACGATAAAATAGAAAAACGAGCATTTCGACATATGTAGAAAGCTAGCGTATAATAGTGCTTGGCGAAACATATGTAATTCCATCGCTACGAGGAAAGAGTTTTAATTATTTAGGAGCAACCGGGAACACGATAGGCTCTGATGCGGGTCACTAATAATTCACGGTAACATTACATCAATACGTAGCTTTTACCAAAAGCGCAATATATGTGTGTCCAGTTCGGTAAGCGTACAGCTTCTTTCTGTACGTAACTTTCCCCTGATGGTTGCAAATGAGCAAACAAATGTGATCCAATCTTATTTCGCGTGCAATTTTTTCCGCCAAATTTCCATATTCACAATTCCACAATATGATATTTTATCTTAATCGTTAAGCGGATTCGTAATTCGCATAACATAAGTAGAAACGATTGCCTGAAGAGCAGAATGACTAGAAAATATGTGCGATTAATGTAATATTGAAACGACCAATTGAAACGAATATTGAAACCATTTCAATATTAAGCGAATTAAAGAAATATATGTGAATGGAGAAAAAAATTGTAAATTAAAATAAAATTGAAAAATAATGTGATTTGAAAATAGACTTCATTTATTTTCGGGTTTCGGTGCTTGTGTACTTCTATCACTAATCTAAAAAGACTTTTCTTAACAATTTGTCTATATTCATATCCATTTTGCTTTCTGGACAAATAAATCTATAGCACTGTAATCACCACCGTCATTACACTAACACCGAAGCGGGATTTTTAACACTTAGAAGTAAAAAAGTGGGGTTTATTTGATAAAATCAGGACATCATAAAAAAAATTTCGAAAAAAACTATTTTTGCGCGCACAAACCAAGTCGACCATTATGTGTATTTTTCTGAAGATTTCACTTCCAATAATTCCTCTTTATTTTCTTTGATATACGTACTTGTAAAATTATTCAGTAGAATACTCTAAGTTAAATTAAACTATTAATTTGGCTTTCATCAATTCGCGAAGTTCTATTTCTTGAATCCGATCATTTTAAATTTATTTTCGAAAACACACGTTTACCTCACGGAACATAGCAATTGGAAGTGAGTACGCTTAACATAAAGGGCAAAATTTTAAATAAATTTTTAGTATTCTTTGGAAATAACTGAAAGAGCTGGTGCCATTTTTGTGCGCTCGTGTCTTTAGAATATTGCACTATTATACTATATACATTGATGACTTCAGCAATTTGAATTCTTTAATCAACGTATTCATTGAAATATTATTTGTCAAATTTATTGTAATGACAGCATTCTGAATTGTTTCGAAATTAACTTGCTTCATCAAGTTTATGAAGTATAGTTTCGTAAAAATATTTTCATTTGAAAAATCATAACTCGCACGTTTTACAGCTTCTATAAAAGTTATTGAAGTAATTGATAATGTTAATATTTTCTGAAAAAAACCAACCAATTATTTCATTTTAATTTATTCAGTAGCCATTTATTCTGCTAACCAAAGAAGCTTTCAATAATTCTTGCGTGGAAAAGATATTATGCTTCGTGCATTTCTGTGATAGTTGTTTCACTTGCTTGAGATTCTTTCACAAATGTACCAAAAGCACTGATTACATGAAGGATAAAATGAAGATAGGCTAGATCTTTATTCTCCTCTTCTTCCAAGTGGAAAACCATTTCGGGCGTATTTGTTATTATATATTCTGTCCTATTTCGGGCATATTCTGGTTTAATACATTTCGGGCATATTTCTGTTCTAGCAAAGTACTATTTTAAAGCAGATTAAACTCAAATTACTCTCCCAATGGCAAAAAACCATGAGACAAAAATATTTTCTGAACGTTTTTGTTCTTGCTAAGAAACAAAATGATTTGAATCTTAGTTAATATTTGCATTTTCAGCACTTTACGGTGTTACATATGTTATAGATAGATTACGTTTGTGCTATGTTGCCCAAAGTACTTTTGTTATTTGATCAGCTGTTTCATCTTTACTCTCCACAAAATCGAATAACTTATTTTACAAGTCCCTTCAAAAATTAACTAATGTAAAGTATATCGGAAATATTTTTCTATTTTCCTTGTTACTAGTATCTACAACAATCGAAAAATATATTGTCCTTAAATATATTATCCTTTTGAATTTTGTATGGCATATTTTGAAGCTTCTTTCACCATTATTCCACAAAATATAGCTTCACTTTTCATTTTATTACATTTAACGTTCTGTACTATTTGGACACATGACGGCAATAGCTTTATAAACTACACAGCTTTTATCACAATAGCATGGTAGCAATCCATAATATTGTAGCTTAAAGAATGTTTGAATAAGACTAAGAAGAGTGAATAAGACTAGGTAAGAATGGTAAACAGAACAAATTTCAGCAACTACAATTTATACGCGTTATCAAAATCAGATATAGAATTACCTAGTAATGCGAAATAGTTTGCCAATTTTTTCGAAACGCGTGATCTCGTGATGTTGATGTCAGAGCTTGTTTTTGAGTGCTTCACGACATTACTTAGTTCTGCGTGAGAAATATTAAATTCTTTTTCACACGGTCCACAAAATGCTTTACATACTTAAACCGTGTGAAAAGAATGCTTGTGTGTAATTTTTTACTCATTTTTAAAAACTCGATAAATATAAATATACACAAACTCCTTAAAAATCGATTTTCATTTATAGGTATGAAGTTTTATAAGTAAGATCAGAGTGTTAAAAACAATGTAACCATTAGGTGGCCTCTTCTCCCAACATTTCTGCGCATCTTTAGAGTGAGATATCAATATGTTTATTTGGCATTTTCTTATGGCGTAATCGCAATGACGGAGTGTGATACAAATAGTTTACTATCGTTGTCTTATATCAAGATGTAATAGTTAAATGTCATTACGTGCGAATATTTGGTGTCTTCTATCCTAAAAAATTAAAAATCTCTTTTAATTTTAACTTCTTAATAATTGTTTTTAATTTTGTTGTATAAATTTGATCTTGTTTTTTTATTAAAGAATTTTGCATTTCCATTATATTGATAGTAAAGACAAAGAAGTAAAGACCGAATTCAGATGGTTGCGGTATAAAGAATTCACATCACGTCGTCTGATGAAAAGTGAATTATAAAGTGATTTCGCTATATATTCCTAGCTGTTTTCAAATGCTATGTGAAACCATTAGATTCATACGCGGACATGTGAAGCTAGTGGTTGAACTAAATAACCATAATTCAAACACTTGTGATCAAGTAAATTTTATTTTTTTTACAGGTTCGTTCCTCTGTTTTATTCTCATCGGATTTTAAAATGTCAAGTTAATGAATGAATGCATTATTTCTATTGCAATAGCCAAATCTTCGCAAATACTAGAGAAAGTAATGTGTCAATAATTTATTTCGAGGTATTTTCAACACTTTTGAACCGTATCATTACAAAAACCTAGTTTTAATTACGTGCTATAAATTTATTTGTGCATAAAGCAAAATGTATATGAATGTTAACACATTGTCAACAAAAGTCTTTATGCGTTAGTGATCACGAGATTTGAACATCCGAAAATAAATGAACACAAGTTTCTTTCGTTATTCGGATTCGGATCTTAAATACCCTTAAATTTTGCCTATGTTACGAATCCGCAAAATAGTAAGATAAAATCTCATTATGTGGAATTAAGATTATGGAAATTTAGGTGATAAAATTACATACAAAATATATAACCAGAAGCACGATTATATCACATTCATTCGCTCATTTGCAACCATCACGGGAAGTAACTTACAGAAAGGAGCTGTACGCGTACCCAACGAGGGACACATTATACTGCGTCTTTGATAAAAGCTACGTATTGACGTAATCTTATCGTAAATTATTAGTGACCCGCATCAGAGTCTGTCGTGTTTTCGGTTACTCCTAAATTATTGAATACCTTTTTCCTCGTAGCGACAGAATTACATATGTATGGCCCAGCACTATTATACGCATTACAATTTAGGTCTCAACATATGGAGGAATGCTGCTTTTACTCTTTTATCGTATTGCTCGCTTTTCATCCTGATTGCATAGTGTTGTAAAGGATATATTGCATTAAAGTTATGTATATACAATTGGATACAATTGTTTATTTAGCTCAATGAAATAACTAAAAGAACTGCATATTTCTGTAGGCTTGTTTTTTAATTTTCGATTTGTTCCGTAGGTTTATTTTCGAACTGATCTCAAACTGTCATTCTAGGAGTGGGCGCTAAAAAGATTTATGGGTAATGTTGCTTGAAGGAGGTGAAAGTCGTAAAGTTCATATTGGAAGAAGTGCTTTGAGTTTTGAAATAATTTCCATATCCGGAAAGCTTCAATTAAATGTTTAATTTCAAGGATTTGGTGTCTGCCTCTAGTTGTAAGGTTATATAGCGTTTTGATCCCAATCTAACACAAATCCATTATCATATACTTGGAATATAAAGTTACAGCCGTTAGTAAGGGTAAATATACATTAGATTGGGTGAATTTTTATTAATAATTCTGTAGAGTATCACGGTGTCAGTCGATGTGTATGATGTTACGGCAGAAGAGAAATACGTTTCCACCAGCCTCATTTACAAACTTTGCTCCATAACATCGCACCCAAATTAATTTATGGGTGGAATAAACAATATCTTGGCCAATAAACTAAACTTCACTACAAATAGATTCAGTCACTGAACAAAAGTTTCGTGCGCCAAAGAAAATTCAACAACCCGCTTCACTAATGAATAACTAAAGTTATAATAGGTTTAACTATTGAATAACGTGAGAATACTCGCCATAACTTTGAATGTTTCGACGTTTGGTGTTCCGATAATATCAGTTTCTCAATTAGACGAATTAACTGACGTTATATGGACCCGGTTAGTTTAACCTGAGCAGTAATTTAGTGGCGGGGACCTTCAAAAGTTACACGCAGCTTGCATCTACTTATCCCAGGAATTCTTGTTCAACAGCTCAATAATTTATTACTTTCTATATCTATTAACGTATCCTTTTATCAAATTAAATTTTCTAAATCGTTCGGAATTTCATTAATTTTATCTCGCAATAATTAATTTTATGACACTACGCTGCACATATTTTAATTCTATGTATCCATCGTTCGTTCAGATTTTTTTATAGGCTACTTTGATGTATCATAACTAATATTAGAAATGTGAAAGGGAATCTCTTATTTGTTTGTTTGTTCTGATTTCACACTTCAACCATTCTAAATCTCAATGACAATTTGCATACATATAGCCTGTGTCACGGAGATAATCATAAGACAATAACTCAATTAGTCTAAAATAGAAATAATTTATGTCTAGTAATCAAAAACGTAATCCATTAGGGATAAAAGCGAGAAACGACAACGAACTAGTAGAGAATAGAAGCCATAACTTACCGAACCATCGAAATCATAGAAAAATAAAATTCAATATCACAGCTCATATACACTACATATGCTTAAAATACGGATAATTCTTATTTAAGTAGAAGTAGCGAATATAAGCTTTGTTCTCGAATTTAATTTTTCTATAATTTCTGTAAGTTATGATATTTCGATAGTTCAATAATAAATACGAGTGCTCACTGCAAATACAACCATTCCTCATCCACCAACACATCAACAACGCCGCGCCGCTCCTCAAAATCTGCAGGAAATATTTTCATATATACAAAATCGGATCCCAAGTGCCTCCATTTTCCGTTGAAAAATTTCACGAGTATTCCCCGACGTCTCCGATATAAATATTAAGCCTTACGTTCGATAAGTAAATAGCGAGACGCTTCGAGGACCGCGTATTGTCCGCATCACTAGGTCAGGAGATGAAATTTTTCTATGGATACATAACGGCGTCGACTACGAGTTCTGATTTCTGCAAATACTTGCTCAATGTGACAGTATGCAATAAGTTTTCTTTGTATTACAATAAAAATGTACTTTTAAACAAAAACTTTAAACTTTTAGTCGAAAAAATAATGAAGAAATTTCATCACGCAAAGCTCTTAGTTATCTTAATGAAAATGATTCACCAATTGCGTAAGCTAGAAAGTCTCACTAATAATAATTAATGTGAGGACAGTTAACCCGCAGAATCTAATAAAGGGTGAGGCACTGTCATTAAAAATATCATTCAATATTGGAAAGAAATAAAATCCTCAAATTTTAAAGATTCATCCGACAACTATTTCGTGAGTTTACAACCTTTTCGTGTGACTGAGATAGACAAAATAAAGATTCGCGCTGGATAACGAAGGACTGGCCCTGAAGGGAAGATTCAGTGCGCAGAACAAAAAATGTTGTATATTGAGAGAAAAGGGCTCCTTCCCCCACTTCAAGTTATGTTGAGGTTGATGAAGCAATTTGTGAAGGTACTCCGTAAATATTTGAAAAATCTGAAAAAGAATAAAAATTACAAAAAGGAGCTGAAGGAAGAAACATTTGTAGACCCAGCTATTCAAAGAGTATTGAAAGAAAGGTACTGAAAAACTACAATGAAAACAGAACGGGAGGAAGCTAAAATTTTAGAAATGTAGTTCAAAATTTCCTTGGCACTAAGAAAATCCCCGATTACAACCAGTTAGTGAAAAATATGCTGGACGATTTTTAAAAGTTGGGAATGAATTTGAACATTCAATTTCTGAAGTCACACCTGATTACTTCTAAGAAATGTTGGGCCTTTATTGAGAAACAAAGGGAAGATCTTAGTAGTGACGACGTCGTTTTAAGAAAAAATGTTATTTTTTTTATCAATCTTATATATTTAAAAAACTTACGAGATAGAAAGATATTGACACTGTTTCTGAATTCAGCGCCGAACAATGTTACATAATGAATAATTTTTAAGCAATCTTAAAAAGGTAAATTTTGTTT
Organism: Druceiella hillmani; assembly: GCA_039881145.1. NCBI lineage: Eukaryota > Metazoa > Arthropoda > Insecta > Lepidoptera > Hepialidae > Druceiella > Druceiella hillmani. Next base: position 20,148,452 of record JAYKKI010000022.1, read on the forward strand.
CAATTATTAGTAAAAGTGTTGAAAAATATGTTATATGCTATAATACTAATGCTATCCTGTCTTAGTGGAAGATGATATAAGTAATAAAAACTATTGCAGAAATATGCCGTATCAGCATTTCAAAACACATTATACAAAACTTGTACTTTTCTCGAGGTATTTACAGCGAAAATGTGATGGCTGAAACTCGAAATGTCGACCTTGGGCATTTTTCACTTTCAACCACCGACCACCAAACTCTTGTATAAAAATGAGTGTGAATATACTAGAATATTCTCGAATGTATTGGATAGAATTAGACCGTAATGATAGAGAATGATTCCAGAACATCAAGAACATATGTTCGAATGTACTAAAAAGAACTGGACAGGAAGGATTGAGAATCTTCGAGGAATGTTATGTGTTGGTGGTAGGGATGGCTTCTAAAACTATATAAAGCGAAGCGTGACGCGCATGCATCAGTTGACTTTTTATAAATAAAAGAGTATAGATAAACGAAGAAATTAAAAATTATTTTTCGAATGATAAAATGAAAAAGTGAAAAGTGAAATGAGAAAATTTTAAAATATAAAGAGAAAATGTGAAAACCTAAGAGAGAATATGCGGGATCCTAAATTGTGTCGAAAAAATAAAAGATGAGCGGAGAAATGAAACCAAAGAAGGAAAAGAAAAGTGCCTGATATTGCTACGAGAAAATTCGCAACACAGCACAGATATTCTGACAGAAGAGAAACATCAAAATGTTAGAGAAACTGATCGAATAAGGAAGTCAACAATTGCGTCGATAAATATAAACAGGTACACAGACAGCTGAAAGAAATGAACAGAATAGAGAGAGAGAATGAGTAACCTCTGCTTAGGGGAGCAGGCCAAGGCACAATTGTTGGAGACAACTGTACATGTTGTGCGCGAAAGGAGGCGCGGAAGAGTCTTGAATACAAAGCGTTTCATTATTACCCAACTAAAGATTATAATAAACATCAGAGTGTTGTAACAGGGAGAATGATTAAAGTATATAATTAAAAAAAAACAACGGAAAAACGCTAATAGTATACTGTTCAAGTAGCAATATATATATATATATATATATATATATATATATATATATATATATATATATATATACATATATATATATATATATATATATATATATATATATATAGTGTTTGCGCTAGACAACGAGGCACCGAAAGTATTGTACAAAAAGGTATTTAAATTAAAGTACTTAATATGTAAGATGTTTATGCACACCGGAAAATGAATAAATTTAAAAGAAAAAACAAAAGAAAAATTCTTTTAATGCACGACTTTTACATCAGACATAGATAAAAAACTGCGCAAATATACCAAAAAGTAGCAATCTGTACAGATATACGAGAGTAACTCAGCTAGTATATTAATAAAAATACCTGCTTGAATGGGAAAAGTCATGATTACACATAACGATATTATATAATTCATGGACTGTCCCAACAAATAAAATTAAAATATTTACACAAAAATTATACTGGACCATACGATATAACAGATATGAACATTCATAACCAGATACCGACATTTCCCGTCTGCTCGAGCAGTTCATTCACTCAAAGATAAATACAATTATTTCCGCTGGGTTCACAAGTAGTTCAAAACTTTGACAATATAAGTAGTTAGCATATGCCTGCAATTTTTATTGGATCACACTATCCAAGTCAAAGGGTGGAATTAGGCGGATCCATATATCATTAATTAATTCATCCGATCTGGGGAATGAATTTATTGGGCCGCCAAACACCAAAGGGTTCAAAGTTACAACAGCTGTTCTTGTTTAAACTCCTGCACAGTCCAAGCGTCCGGTACAGGACAAAGTAAAATTAACGCTGTATGTCCCAGCGTCCGTAAGTCCGTGGATAAACAAAAGTTTATAATTAATTTTAATATACTTTCACTTGTCAGATTAGCGTATTTTTTTTTACATATATTTTGGAAGTTTTGTATAAATTTTTTACTCTATTTTACACAAATTTCACGAAATATTATGAAATATATATGGTTGTATATGTGTATGAAATATATATATAGAATAACCTTTTCGAATATATATATAGTTGTAGATAATTTCCATTTAATTTCCGCAATTAGTTGATAATTCAATTTTCGCAGTGCAGATGATGTCTTGAATGTCAGTTCTTTGGGGTAGTCTGTGTACATTCGCAAATTAGAACTCGATCCTTAAATGGTTAAATCCTACCTTTAAACCGATAACAACTTTAGTTATTCAGGAAGGAAGTCGGTCTGATAAGTTTTTTAGCGATAGTAAACTTCATTTGTAATAAAGTTTGATCAATTCGGTGAAGAGTGTTTATAGCTTCTATAAACGTAATCAGATGCGAGGTTACGGCGTAAACTTTGGAAAAGAGTCTGGCATGTCGATATATCCATTGTGACATCGCATGCATAAATCGATGCAGAAGCATCTTCTCCAATGCCACTTTCCCCTCTTTGAAGCACCATAACACATATATACCTTCAACGTCCACTTTGAGAATGATTCGTTAATATGAATAAGTCAAAAATCAGAAATAAACCCATGGAAACACGTATTTTTTTACCTTATTTTGCCGAGCTAAATAAACCAATCAATTTATCTCCAAGAGTTTTAGTGTTATACAACACGATAGACAGATAAAATCGTTCCACCATGTGTGGAAACATAAATTGTATTGCGTACAAATAGTCTTTGGCGATACGCAATTCCGTCACTACGAGGAAAAACGTATCTGGTTATTTTAGAGCAACCGGAAGCGCGACAGGCCCTGACATAGGTCACTAATAATTCACGATAAAGTTATATCAATATGTAACTTTTATCAAAGGCAAAATTATCATGGTACAGTTGTTCGGTACATTTTTCCAGCCAAATTTCCATATTCTCATTTTTACTATATCATCCTAATTATTTTTTAAGACATCTTAACCAAAACAGATGAAAAGTTTTCAAAGGTCATGGATTTCTACTGCATATGACATACAAAGAAATTGCAAGTTGAATAACAGAATAAACAGAAAAATAGTTACATCCTATATAATATTGAGATACCAAATTTAAAGCGAATTTAAGGAACTGAATGTGAACAGCGAATATGATTTTTCCAAAAAAAAATTAAAATTATTTTATTCAAAACTAATGTTAATTACCTATCAGGCACTCACCCTTTACCCGTACTTGAGGCACAATTTTTTTTCTTTGGCATACTCTCGCTACCCTTCACCCGTACTTTAATGATTAATCTAGACAAATTGTTACTCACAGTCTGTGTGTATTCACGTCTGATTTGCTTTCTGCACAAATAAATAAATTATAATTACGCCATTATTATGTATAAGCCATGTTTCCAAAGTGGCGAGTACGAGTTAAATGCTTCATAAAATAAATTGTCCCTACGTTACTTTGTGTGGAATTCCGTCCTATTTTGATGTTTCAAAGCCCGATATGAATACGCGCGAGCAGTGGAACGTATGTAGTCCAAAACAACGTTTTCGTAAATGAACTACGAGAAGTAGTTCGCCGTCAACCTCGATCTTACTTTGTTAGTTCAGTGTTTGTTCGTTTCGTTAGTTCAGTGTGTAACCGGAGCCTGCTCATCCTCAAGTAGCACGTTTTCCTAAAGATACACACATAGTAAGAAAGCGAAACGTAGATATTGTACGACGTTAATTTGTTTAGGGGAAGGTTTAAACGGAAATCTAAATCGACATATCAAAATAAAACATGATTCCATCATCATTGAACAACATTACCTCGAGTCAATTAACTTACTTGAAAAGCGACCATTTTGTTAAAGAGTGGGGAACTAAATTAAGCATTGTCAGCGGTGATCTAGAATACAAAAGACTAGAACGTACATTAAAAAAGGAAAGGAATATACAATAGACCGCAAGAAACGACGGCTATTAAGTGAAAACACTAAGTTCACTTCTTCGTCAAACAAGTATATCGTTACTATTTCCTTTTTTAGCGAATACCTAGTTACTTGACTTCATTAATCATATCTTAGTTTATCAGTCATATTTCGTAATAATTTCGTTATCAATCTTTTGGTATACTTCCGTTCCAAGGAACCAAAACAAGATAAAGGGGGAAAAAAAACTATCTCTACATTTACTCTGCAATATTATACACCACATTTATACCTTGAGTGCTAATATCGACATATACAAGTACACCGAGTCCATACGCCGAATCTTTGTCTACACCGTCAACAATTTGCACAATAATAAACGTATTTTTTGCCTCGTGAGAGGCACTACCCGCTCTACAATATCGCAATGTGTCGTCTCCGTACATATTTCAAGTCTTCATAGAAATTCGCATCTCATCTCGTATCATCTCTGCGCAAGGAGTATGTTGACACGCGACACGCGCCATGTGTAAAGCTGGAGGTACAGAGATATTTGTGGTTGTACTGCGCTGTGTTACGTATGAAAGCCACAAGTGTGCGCTCGTTTAGAATCTGTGCATCTAACTTACATAGTAAATAAAACAGTCTTAACCGAAGCTTGAATTCTCGTAATTGAAATCTATTTTACAAAAGAAAACGTCATTTTATTTCATTCCGAAAACCTTTTACATTTTTCAAACTCATAATTGTATTAAAGAAGACAGGGAGAAAATTTTGCAAGAAAATACTCAATAATAGTATGGTATATCTTACGAAAATACTTAGTGAATTAGGAACGTTAATTTTCTCAACAGCTGAAATCTAAAAAATTGTAAAGAAATTTATTCAATCCTATTACGAAAGATACTCTTTGTAAGTAAATAAGCTTTCAAAGAGTATTTTCGTAATAGGATTTAATATATTTATTTACACTTTTTTAAGTTTCATCTGTTGTGAAAATTAAGGTTCCGAATTCACTAAGTATTTTCGTAAGATATACCATGTATATATAATATTAAAACAATATTTCCATATCATATATATATATATATATATATATATGATATGGAAATATTGTTTTAATATAAATATAAAGTTCACAAGTAACATAAATATTAGACAATTTGTTCGTAGAAAATAGTAAAATACATTTTTCATCTGTAAATAAGTCCCATCATGAACAACTAATTTAGTAATTTTTTTCTTTGTATTTTAATTGTAATTTGTGCAATAAATCATTACGTTTTACATAGTATTCATTTCTTCATTTATCACCCCTATCTATACATCTATATTTAAAAATATAAACAAATGGAAAAAAAAACACACACGTACAAAGCACGAATTCGTTAATTTAAGATGATTTAACTAGAAAGTATAAAAATATTCACATTATATTTCATAATTTCGTTTAAAATCGCGGGATATGTTATATGAATAATTTTAAATTTACAAGAAATGTTATCAAATTTATTAATTTGAAACAATACCTTTAACACTGAATGCTGTATAAAAAAATATTTGACACTTAGGCCGCATTATTGCAACTTTTTCCCATAATGCGTCACAAAATTTCCTTTAATTCGTTTTGTCTTAATTGAATAACAAAAAATTACCAATGAATTCATATGTGGAATAAGGTGTAAAAATACGACCATGTTCTTGATAAATTTTATTGAAATCACGTGTGCCAATTAGGGCACATTCCCGGAAAATCCCGTTGGAACTTACAGTACCGGGGTATCCTCAAAATTTATTTATTATTCAAAGGATTTGGAATTGGTATTTTCGGGAATTACTGGATCTTTAAAATGGTCTCACAAAAGTAATTAATCCATTAATTATAATAAATTCTTTACAGAATCGATAAAGGATATCATTTCATCTCGCATGACTTTAAACATACATAAAAATGACGGATATAAAAATAATAAGACCAAACGTTACAGCATCACATCGTCAATTTCATTCGACATGCACCGTTTACACAATCTACTCGTATGTACCACCACAGTGCTAATCAGATAGTAAGTAGACATACCATCACAGAAGTTGGCATGTAGTACGAAATAATTTCAAAATGATTGCATTTACATAAGAATATCATATGCATTTACCTAAGTAGTGATTAATAATGGGAGTGAATGAAAATATAATGTACACATTTATGTATATATGACATACGCCAATTAATTTTGCTCTGGAAAATTAACACAGATGAAAAATGTATTCAGGTATTTTCTACGAACGAAATGTCTAATATTTATGTTACTTGTGAACTTTATTTATCGGATATGGACAGATTGTTTTAAAATTATATATACATGTACAAAATGCATTTACCCAAGTAGAGATCAATAATGGATGTGAACTAAAATATAATGTACACATTTTGTATATATGGCATACGCCAATTGATTTCGCTCTGGAAAATTAACACAGAAGAAAAATGTATTCAGCTATTTTCTACGAACAAAATGTCTAATATTTATGTTACTTGTGAACTTTATTTATCGGATATGGAAAGATTGTTTTAAAATTACATATACATGTACAAAATGCATTTACCCAAGTAGAGATCAATAATGGATGTGAACTAAAATATAATGTGCACATTTATGTATATATGGCATACACCAATTGATATTTGCTCTGGGAGATTAACACAGAGGAAAAATGTATTCAACTATTTTCTAAGAATAAAATGTCTAATATTTATGTTACTTGTGAACTTTATATATCGGATATGGAAAGATTGCTTTAATATAATATATACATGTACAAAATGCATTTACCCAATTAGAAATTAATAATGGATGTGAAAGAAAATATAATGTGCACATTTATGTATAACATGGCATACGCCAATTGATTTTGCTCTGGAAAATTAACACAGAAGAAAAATGTATTCAGCTATTTTCTAAGAATAAAATGTCTAATATTTATGTTACTTGTGAACTTTATATATCGGATATGGAAAGATTGTTTTAATATTATATATACATGTACAAAATGCATTTACCCAAGTAGAAATTAATAATGGATGTGAATGAAAATATAATGTACACATTTATGTATATATGGCATACGCCAATTGATTTTGCTCTGGAAAATTAACACGGATGAAAAATGTATTCAGCTATTTTCTACGAACGAAATGTCTATTTATATTACTTGTGAACTTTATTTATCGGATATGGAAAGATTGTTTTAAAATTATATATAAATGTACAAAATGCATTTACCCAAGTAGAGATCAATAATGGATGTGAACTAAAACATAATGTACACATTTTGTATATATGGCATACGCCAATTGATTTCGCTCTGGAAAATTAACACAGAAGAAAAATGTATTCAGCTATTTTCTACGAACAAAATGTCTAATATTTATGTTACTTGTGAACTTTATTTATCGGATATGGAAAGATTGTTTTAATATTATAGATACATGTACAAAATAAATAAATTTTATGTTTGAAAAGAAATGTGCCTAGATTACGTTAATGATACTTTTTGGCGGAATATAGGAGCAGAAAAAAGTCGCAACCAGGATAAAGGAGAAGGCGGTCGTCACATAATGGCTTTCGTATATTTTGTTGCTATAGAGTTATTATGTAACTTTAGAATTATAGTTTAATTTAGTATAATAAGTTAACTTTAATATTGTTATAAAAATTATAGTCGTCATTATATGAACCCGATACGCAAGGTCTAAAAAGACAATATCGTCAAAAACTATACGTATACAATTAGTAACCCATGCCGTCAGCTCGCAAATTAAACTATTAATATAAATGCACTCCAACTATGTGCAACAATGCTCTGGACTTTTCATTGTAGCCAAAGTAAACAACGTATAGAGAGAGAGTCTCGATTGAGCCAAATTAAAAATTATAAAAAATACGTAAGGACTAAAATTATTCCCCACATCGTGGGGAAAACTTTTTCTCAAAAACCAATAGTTCAGCAGTTATTAGGATGTAAACAATTAGTTTGTTTATAATAAAAAATCGCGCTACAATTTTTCAATCCCGACAATTTTGTTTCTACTTATATAAATTTAATTCTCAAGTTTGCTGTTTTTTTTCATATTTTTCCAAGCGACCGTTTTAGTGACAAGGGTGAGGAAAAGTACTTTTTAAGCGTTTTTCCCGAAAAATTTTTGAACAAATTCATACATCATATATTGAACATTGTTTTCATTTGATATTGTTTACGAATCCCCGTTATATTTTTTATTTTATTTTCCAATTTACCCTTGAAATTAATCCTTGAATCGAAACAGTATTTATTAAACTTCACATCTTAATTGGGCCACCACACTACACCGCTAAATTTAAACATTTTATTTCGAATAGTTTCCGAGAAATTTATCTGTTCATCACATGGACATCGAAGTAATCCGTGTTGGCAATCTTGCCACAAAACACTGAAAATATCTTCAAAAATGAATATCCACAAAATATAATGTCAGTATCAAGTAAAGAATATTTTGCAGTAATATTAATTTCGATTATGAATAAAATATGATTATGAAACATACTGCATGTGTTTGTTAATATTTCTCATATTGGTGTTCCAATAATAAACTTTTGACAACGACTAAGGTCGAATCGGGTAAGCCGACGAGAGTTGTTCGATATTTTGAAACCCTCATAGATATTAGGCATTAAAGTTGACATGATCCATTAAGGTTGACTTGATAGCTAGAGGTTTTACGATTTAGACTACTTACTAAATCAAACTCAAGTAATCAAACGTTAATTTTGTAAAATAATTCACCATTTAGTTAAACCCAAAAACTCTTTGTGACCAATCGAAATTATTACATATGAGTATGTAGATATATGCCACGTACGAAATAGAAAACAATGGCTGACGGACTGAACAAGAAAATAATAACAAAACGACATTTTAAAAATTACAGTAAAAATAAGTTCAATAATAATGTTCACTTACACCACCGTCGCTAAAGAAAGATGATAACCAATTAGAAATGTAAACTGCAAATAGAAACCACTCTTCATCCCCCCAGTACACCAACAATATCGCAACCAGCAGCCTGTCAGAAACGTTCAACCTGCCCCTTTAAATTTTCAAAATTTGATGCAAAACGCCAGGAATTCCATTTGAGAAATATCGCGTCTGTTTCTCAATATTTTCGATTTATATACTGCGTCATATATGCCATAAATAGCGAGCCGCTTCGAGAACAGTGCATTCTCTGCGTCACCAGGTAAAGAAATGAAATTCTTCGGTAGCTGCATAATGGCGCTGACTGCGGGAGCTTTCTTTGTCCGATGGTGTGAGCTTATAATAACGCCTGCAAGATATCTCTGTTACATTTTCATGAAAGTGTGCCTTATAGACTTTAAATCTAGGCTATGACTATTATTACAGCATAATACCATAGAAAATTAAAAATATTCCTAGATAAAATTAAAAGAAAACAAACGGGGTAAAATGAGCAAACCAATGAAAGTACTTCTGAAAATCGTGAAACTGAATACGAAATATAAGTATAAAAATCTACTTTGGAATAAACGATAGTGTAATCGAAATAATCAACGTAAAATCCTGGGAATGCAGAATGAATCAATACTCAAAAAAGACGAAATGTGCACCAACGTGACAAGTCTGAAAGAAAAGTCGTCAAAACCTTGCCACAGCACTAGAGTGGTTTAAGCCTTGCTGAAAGACGATGTTTCATACAATGACACCTATATAACGAACTAGTATTATAAAAAAATTACTTGGAATATGTATATAATACTATATGCCATTAGAAGCAGAAGATATATTTCTGACGTGAAGAAAGGTCACGAGTATTAAATATACTGAGGCAAATGAATCATAGTAAGATAAACCCCGATAAAAGCTTTTATAAATATACTAAATAAATTGTTTTATTGATCTTTGCCATCTAGGCAAAGATCAATAAAACAATATACAAAAACCGCATTCGGAGAAAATTATGTCCATCTGCTTGTTCACATATTTATAATAGAGAAATTCTTAGCAACATTAGTTTAGAGACTTATTTTTCGTCAAAAATATACACTATTTTGCTGTTTGAAAAAGATCCGAGGAATAGAAGTTATCTATTCACGAAGTTGGAAAAAACTAAAGAAAAAGAAAAACAACCCAGAATCTGACGACATAAAATGCCCCTACTTACATTGTCAAAAGACATTTGCGTAACCATATCAACTGCATGCTACTAAATGACGATGTAAAGCTAACCCGTATCGATGTATTGAGTTATCTCGATCTTAAAATAAATCATGATCTTATGTACATTTATCATAACATTATTTAAATAAAATTAAACCTGATATGAATAAAAACTTAACTATCGAGTGGACTTGTAATCTAATTTCATTCAATTTTAAAATTATTTATTTGTATGGAAAAAGCTGTGAACACGCTCACAACACATATAGCTTCGAATTGCCCTTCCGCACAAAATTAAAAATAAATCAAAAGAGACATGTAAACTACGTTACTACTAATTCAACATTCAACCAATCCAATTCACTCACCGACAGCGAGCTTTAAAACTTAAAGCGACATTGTCCGTACACTCACAGATACATTAATGACCGTTGACCTTACAAACAATTGAACACTTTTACGGCATAGGCAGATATGCAATCCCGTAAATTCGGATGGGACACGCTACCCAAGGGGTTAATTTATTTATTGCTAACAGGGTCCATATATGATCAATTAATTCATCTGATTCGAGGAATTATTTTATCGGAACGCCAAATATCGCAGCATTAAAAGTTATAGTGGGTTTTTCATATATTACGTAAGCCTATTGTCGCTAGTTATTCAAAAGGAAACCGTACTTTAAAGTTACATCGACGTTCAAACCTTTTTTGCTAATGGTTGGTTCTACTCGTAATGAAGTCAATTTTACTTAACCAATAGAGTATTTACTGCAACTATAAATTAACTTCAATGCGGAAATGTGAAGTAAACTCATAGAAACTGCCTGGAAGGAAAATAATTTTATCCTCGATGTAAAATCAAGATATAAACGGATAAAATTTACAAACTATTAGTATAATTTACTAGCTGTGCCCCACGGTTTCAATCGAATGAAATTCGGAATAAGACATTTTTCGAGAGAAAGATTTATCTCGTGTCTCTTGGTTATAAACTATTACCATACCAAATTTCGTTTTGTGATCAACGCACAAAATAACATAACGACAGAAAAACACAAATTCTAAAAAAAATGTTTTCCGGCTTTTGTTACCGTTCTATACGCTAAACCAATCACTCTTTTTAAAATATTTGCCAGGTAAAGAATTTAATATGTAACAATTTTATTATATGGTATGTATTACGATTAATTTTCCAAAATGTGCAAAACGTGTAGAAATTTTATGAAAAAAATACCATATTCATGATATTATAATATATACGATATTTCTAAACCACAGACACACAGAAAACGTGCTACTAAAATAAAGTCTAACTCGTTAAAGTAATCTAGTCTCGTTGCATTAAGCTATGAAATATAGTTTTTGCAGCTTATTTCACCTAGGTAAATAGTGAAATAAATTGTAACACAAGTTCCACCATATGTAAAAATGTAAATAGCAACGAACGGTAGATAAAAGTCCTCGACTAAGCCAATTCCATTGCCACGAGAAAAGCAACCGGAAACACGACAGGCCTTGATGTGGGTCACTAATTCACGACAAGGTTACATCAACATGTTGGCTATATCAAATGCACTACAGAATGTTTCCAATGCGCATTGAAAACAGAGCCCTATTTTGTATGAAACTCCCCTGATGGTAGGATGTTTATAAAATTACCTCTTATATACATTTCTAGAACGAAACGTTTCTATTTAAATTTATATATCGTCATTTCCATAGTCTGAGCTTCTATTTTAATTAATTTTTAAGATACCATAGCAGACACACATTGAAATTTTCAACAAAACATGGGCTGATTACGTAATACACAAGAAAAACTGTAGCTTTCAATGCTGAGTTCAAATGATAAATTTAAACGCGGTCACTTGAAAACCAATCCAATAGAAAACCAACCAGTAGGTGTACAAAAAAAGCAGTAGGTTGTGCTCACAGTACTGATAAAGAACTATCATTGATACTTTTACGAAGGGAGCTTAGTTGTCAATGATAGGGTTAGTTACGTTAATGATACAACTAAGCGGCCTTAACCTAATTAAACAAAGACGACATGGCGTAAATTAAAATATCGTAAACCTATCCAAAATTTCGAGATCGAACAGCGGGATCGCTCTTGCTTGAGACAGCGAGATCCGTTCAAGAAAAGTTACCACAAGTGACCGTCTTTTTATATTTCAATATCATATGTATAAGTTTGACCCATCTTGTAGTGCTATTTGACGTGTTTAGAGGGTCGTAAATAACGTTGTACATCATACCAACTGAGAGGTTGGTTAAGTCTGTTGATCCGATATTTTCACTCGAAAATATATCACCATTATTTTCTCGACTTTAACAATTTATCCTTCAGCATTGCTTTCAACCGATCTGCACGAGGGTTGTAGTTATTTTGAATACTCCACCCTTTTTAAATTCGCTTGACCAAACCGTTTTTCGTTTTGCAGAATCTTTACAAAGTATGCAGAACGATATAATGTTATAAGAAATAATGCTGGATGATCATACTAATATTTCTGTTAAAAATATCTACGTTTGTGACTACTGATACAAACTGTATGTAGAGAAATAAAATTATTACGAACTGACTAATTTGAATTTGATAGTCCATTTGTAACGTTTAAGTAAAACTTCCACATGGTTTGGGTAACTTTTAAAGGGAACGTACACATATGAGAACTCAAGTCACATTAATCGTAATTCAGTTACTTTTTCTCCTTAATATATTAATATTTGTTTATTTCTACACCGTAGAACTCTAGTTTCTACACCGTGAGCAGATCCTTTTAGTTTTATCTTGAAAATGCGTAAGTTTATAGTTTTCCCTAATTTTTCAGAAATTTACTAAAAGTTGAGTGCTCCAGTTTCTTAATTATCGAAATATCCCTTATGTTGCAGGTGTTGCGAGGTTGATTACGGCAATATAAATGCTCTAATTCAATAGTGAGTCGATATTTATGTGTCCTTACAGGAAATAAAGTCAATTACTTAATCTTATTACTATTAACCTTACTTGCTTTAATCTTAATTACTTTTAACATACCAGTTCAGATCAATTTACTAAATGGTGCTCTTAATTCGTAATAATCGAAAAATGATTGACGATTCCGTTATTCATAAATATTTATTTCTATAATGATGAATTTTCCACAATATTCTTTTGCTATATGTACTTTCATAACATTATACTACAAAAGTAAGAAAATTCTTTTTGCGTACATTCATGATCTTTAGTTCTTGGCCAATCCGCATCACACTTATGTAGGACAATATAGGAAAGAAGTCTTTGTATAATGATATTATTTATTCTCAATCTCAAAAATAGTTTTTGCTGCATTATCCATCGATGCTATACATAGATTTAGCCAGTCTAAGCCCAGAATACCTGCCTAAATAGCTAAACTCTTCTAACTTTGGTCGTACTTTGGTCAACAAAGAATGAGTTTTGTTGCTACGCTGTATAACTTGCGAAATCATATCTGCCACTAATAGAAAAGTAAAGCCTTTAAAATATGTTTGCGTACACATTTTAAGAGTCACTAGCGATCATCTTCATACAGACTTGCTTTTTATCCCAGTATCTTTCGATCGATGGTAGAAGTATGCTGATAGGTAACATATTTGAAGATGTTAATAGAGTAATTCTATTGTACCGCTCTATATAATCCATGAATGTTTCAAGTTTGCATGTTATTAGAAAATTTCACATTTACATAGTTCACTTAATTTCCATCGAATATACGGTAACGATTAAATGGTTCCACGTTTGAACGGTATAAACATTTAAACCTTGGTTACTGGAATAAAAAGGTATACTAATTTTTACTTTTGTACTTTGGGCCACCTCGATACAAGATAGAGTAAGCGAAGATAACTTGTTGCAAAGTCTTATTTGTTATAATATAGTATTATGTCTTTACTAAGACTTGCTTTGGCATGAAGGTTGTTCATCCTCTCACCTAGCTATCTGATACACAATTACTTTCGGAAAACACAATTTACATCGTATTTAATCTTACATTCCATTACAATAATAATTACTTTGGTTGCAAGGATGACATTTTATTAATAACCAGAGGAGTAAGCCATAGAAAAATAGAAAATAGACAACAGGCTCTCTCGACAGGATCTTTGGCTGAGGCGCTAAAAATAGGCTTTGCTTTCCATTTCAAAAATCCGCGAATGCCCTCTTTAAAGACATACAGGCGAGACAGTAAAATATCGTGATGTATGTATCCAAGATCAGTGTATAGGAAAAGTTCACATATCGTGATTTCCCGAATTAAGCGTAGTTGTGCATCGCGGTACATAAGGGTAGAGAAATTCAAGGTGACCTTCTGCGCAATAACCTAAGCCCTCCGGGACTAACTGGGAGCTAAACATCGCGACCCTCAAACTGATTTATACGTTAATATATCTCGCTGTATTAGCCTATGTAGATTTTTTGACGCATCGGAGTAGAGCAGGTGGGAAAAGTGACGCTTAGTTCACAACGCGTGCTGCTTTTGGCTCCAAATAAAGCGTACAGAACTTACTCAACAGATGCAATTCCAGTTTAAGGGTATTTTAACTGATGACGGTTGAACCGGTTATTCACTTTTAGTTTCTTTGTAAATTACCCATCCATTTTATTATCAATAAACAGGCATCTCTAAGGTCGTTTGTACTCATGGTCTTCGTCATCATCTAAACGCGAAACTAGTAGATTATTTTTCCTGGACGTTTCTGAGCGGCTTATGTTGCTTAAGCTTATGTTGCTTTGCACTGAAAAATAGGCCGACTTATACCTGCGATTGCGACACAAGGAACATGAAATACATTTTGCATAACTGGGATGAATACAGTGATACACATACAGTTTTATTTGTGAGCGTTCATCAACATAGTAAAGTACAAATACAGAGTCCCTTAAGGTAAAATTTGTCCAATAACAGTAATTTCACTAGTTGTGGGTGAATATTAGAGTCACCTAGAGAGTTAGCTAAACGTTTAGGAACTGTTCTATGAATGCATTCATAGTCAGTTACTAAACATGTAGACTATATGCGTTATTCGTAAATATGGAATACTAAGTGACTTCTTATATTCTATACATAGGACTTCTTACGTCCTGTGGGGCTTTCACACTTCTAAAGTCCTGGCCTTCATTTTATCAAGTTTACCCTTATTTCACAAAGTCGCACTTTTTCATTGGTAACTTTACATTTTTCCTATCAGTACTCTACTTAATAGTTCTCAATACATTCCCAATTCTCTTTTCGTTCATTCTCTCTTGATTTTTCTAATTTCTTAGCTTGATCTATTCACATACCACGAGTTCTTCCATCTTGCCATTTTATTCCATTATTGGCAGCAAAGCAAAAGACGATAACGGCTGCTTAAGTCAAAGTCTAAATAATACAATCTTTGATGCAACTATGCAAGGTACGTTCCTAAATCCTCCAAAAATTCCTTGTTACTCCTCTTAATCTATTAAAATAGCCTGCCATAAATACTCCATATTCGAAATCATAGTTCTTTAGTTCGACATCAGAAACTATTTGTTAAAATTTCCTGTATGAACGCTTCATTAGCTGACAAAAGGGCGATGCTAATCTCATCCCAATGATTTCAGAAAATAAATTAAAACACATATTTAGTATAAACATACAAGGGATAATGAAAATTAGGGAAATGGGAATATATATCTGTCTATTTCCATTATTCCAAGTTAGTGATCTTTGAATATAATCAAAGAGACTATTTATTATTAACACGCTTCAGATTCCACGTGCCGCTCATATTGAAACGCAAACCGAACCGCAAAATTCTCATCTATCGCAATGCATTACTCACCGCCACTCACCATGCACTATAGCTGCAGTTGCACTACAAGCCAGTTGCATTAATTTAATTATCAATAACGAACATAGTCTATTTTTTTAATGTCGACCAGCACTATCGGCATGAAAATTCCCCTCAGGTTCAAAAAAGTCAAGACGTTATTTACCCTAAGACAGTAAAAAGAATATACATCCAAATTCTATAGGAAAAAATAAAACATCCATCAAAATATAAGACATAATTACCAATTTCCCTTCGGACATCAATCACTACAGTACCAACGAGATTAACTGTTTGGTATAAAATATATTTGTTGAACGCATTTCTATTATCACAATCAATCTATTTATCAAGTATTGGAATTGTGTTATCAAGAGGGAGTATGGGGACAGAGATATTGTTAGCATGAGTGCTCTTAGGGAAGATTTTAGTAAATATGCTATTTAATAAAAATGTTTCAAGAAGATAATGACCAAGAGAGTGAAATAAGTTTATAAGATACAAATACCAAGAAGTTTTAATCATGCTAGCATAGACTATTTTATTTAACTAAAGTGAAAAATATCTACTTAAGACATTTCTTATTTGAGTTAAATAAAAACAAAAATGTCTCTATTGAGAACATAAAGAATGCAAATCTAGCATGATTAGGAAGGTACGGAACGGTATGATATCGTCAACGTACAAATATCGAAGGGCAGCGTTTTTCAATCATTAAGTATCTACTTAAGACATTTCTTATTTGAGTTAAATAAAAATAAAAATGTCTCTATTGAGAACATAAAGAATGCAAATCTAGCATGCTTAGGAACACACGGAACGGTATGACACCGTCAACGTAGAAATATCGAAGGGTAGTTTCATTGTTCTTGATAATACACATCAAAAATCATTAAGTGTCCGTCGTATTTTCATAATTAAAAAAGTATTCACCTTAAAAATTATTCACCTTAAAAATTATTCACCTACATTAAACATTTTATTATCATAAATTATTTCGTATATTTATCTATGCCAAAGAAAAAGTAATTTAGGATAAATAGGTACCCTATATATTCTAGGTAAAACGAAATTATCTGCTAATTAAATGACGCCACATTTGCAGCTCCTTGGACCTGATAATTAATGTTGGAATTGTAATCGAACAGATATTTTTCTGTGTTATACACATATATCAGATATTTTTCTGTGTATAATTTACAACATCAAATTAAATTAAAATTTTAAAACTTATCTCGAAAATAAATTTATTTATCAAAAAATAGTGAAACAATCAAATGATTTTAAAGAAAAAATATTTATTTTTAAATTTTTTCTTACCTAAATTTAAAACATTACTATTCAAGTTAAAGCATATTTTTACTTAATTTTGTTCTAAAAAAAGGGAAAAAAACATTCTGAAATTCGCACCTTATACTTCCGTGTACAAATTCTAGGGTTTCATCGTTGCGTCAATAACGCACTCGGAGAAACGACGAAATAAAGTTATAATTATAAAAATCGTTCTAAGTCTTTGCGGTAATTAGACAAAATCTAATAATATCTAGTCTCACTTTCTCGTGTATCTACAAATAACGTGTTATCTGAAACCAAGTTTCAAGTTCTTAGCTTAATCAAAAGTGCCCATATAAACTGATTGACGCAAAACTTTCCCATAAAAGTTTCAATCTAAAAAATAAATTAACTTTCGAAAGCTAATCAAATCTGCGCGTCACGGTGACGTAATACTTCATTTACCCACACAAGCAGACCGTGCCCTCTAGAACGTGACACGGCGCGAGTGTGACCACAGCGGTTCGAGTTTGCGGTCTGTTCATTGCATAACGCATTACAGCGTACGCGATAGAATATAATTATTACAGAAACATTAACTGCGCTGCTGCCCCATAATGTGGCATAAATGATATCGTGTTATGAATGCAAATTATCCATTATTTAAATTTATCCATGACAGTATACGAAAGTGTCACTCATATAGTACTATTGCGGTGTAAAATTCGGATAAAAGCGCTATAAATTAATGACATAATTACTAGATATAATTACAAGAAGGGTAAATGGGTATGATCCGATAAAGAAAAGCGTGTTAGAAATTGGTTTCGTTTTAAAAAAAAGTGAGTTGGTACGAAAACTCGCACTATAAGTGTTCGTAAAATTGTCGGTAAATATTTCAGGGAACATAATATTTTTATTAAACTTGTTAATATTATTTTCACATAATTAAATCAGAACCGTTAAATTATCGTGAATACCTCAATAAAAATGAAATTTAGAAGTATCGCTATAGTTTTTCGATAAACTTTAAGCAAACTTATTGTAACTTTTATTTAAAATTTTGAGTTTAATAGTTTCGGAAGTAGATGAGGTGGGCCATAATTTATGAGGACATTTTCGACGATATTCCTAGAACTTCGGAAAAAAATTGTTATTGAATCTTTATAATTCTTTCAACTAATATTTAACACGATACGAGAAATTTAATTTTGGATCTTTTATTTACCCCTCAAAATCCCTTATATATAAATAAACTTATGGGTTCATAATAAGCTTTATTATTATACCAAACATCAAGTTTCTACGCCAAACGGTTTCTGAGAAAATTTCTGTGAACATTTTTAGCAATATCTCTAGGACTATATTACATAGCACTTTAAAATATATAGTCTTGGAATCACTATAAGTCGCCATTTCATTTGTATATCATGCAATACAAAAATTTGACTACTTTATTTGTCCTCCTAATATATATGTAAAATTACTAAGCTTTATTCTTATGCCAGATATCAAGCTTGTACATCAAATGATTTCTGAGAAGACTTAAGTGAACATTTTTAGCAATATCTCTAGGAATATATTACATAGGATTTTAAAATATATAGTTTTGGAATCAATAAAATCGCCCTTTCATTAGTATGTCACGCGTTACAAAAATTTTATAACTTTATTTGTCCTTCTAAGATATAGGCAAAATTACTAAGCTTTATTACTATGCCACATATCAAGTTTGTACGTAAATTTTTTCTGAGAAAACTTTTGTGAACATTTTTAGCAATACCTCTAGAGTTTGGAATGACTATAAGTCATTCTTTCATTTATATGCCACGCAATATAAAAATTTGGCAATTTTATTTGCCCTCTTAAGATGTATGTAAAATTAGTAAGCTTTATTATTATTCCACATATCAAGTTTGTACGTAAATTTTTTCTGAGAAAACTTTTGTGAACATTTTTAGCAATACCTCTAGATTTTGGAATCACTATAAGTCATTCTTTCATTTATATGCCACGCAATATAAAAATTTGGCAATTTTATTTGCCTTCCTAAGATATTTGCAAAATTAGTAAGCTTTATTATTATCAAGTTTGTAAGTTAAATGGTTTCTGAGAAAATGTCTATGAACATTTTTAGCATTCTAAAATATATAGTTTTGGAATCACTGTAAGTCGCTCTTTAATTTGTATGCCATGCGATACAGAAAATAGACTTTATTTATCCTCCTAAGATATATGCTTTTTTATGTCATATTGTAGTTTCCGAAAAAAACGACTGTAACCGAGGAACGGATAATTGAGTGACCTTATAACGGTTCCATTTTTTTCCTTATGAGGACCTTACAAGGCCTCATTACTCCTTACCTCATTACTAGTATTTACGATAAAAGTGAGAAATATTTGAATAAGAAATGTATTAATAATGTGGTTTATTAATACATTTCTTATTGAAGTCTGAATAATACATTTCTTAGTGACCTGCCGGCACCATTAGTGCTAACAATATTGACAGATTTTTAATCTCGTCCCTCAAACTATAAAAGCAGTTCTAATTACATTTCTTACGTTTTCTCATACATTGCCCATTTTTTACTCTTAAATAAACATATGAATTCAAAATATCTCTAATGATGTATGAGAATAAACAAAAAACACGGTTTTGCACATATTATTTTGTTTAATATATACTTTAATTTTTTTGTTGCAACAAAAGTATGTACTGCGAAATTGAAATATATAACTCCGTGTAATTATGGGATATTAACAATAATAATGTACTTGAGTTTAGAAAGAAAAACTTCTAAAAATAAACGAGTACTTCAAAACACCTGTTACGAACAACCCTCCATCCATTAAAACTACCAACGCCGCATGCTTCCAGCATCTTACCGGAAATATTTCCGCGTAGTGCCTGTCATCCATAAAATCTCATCCGTAGCGCCGCGATTGTCCAACAAAGAAATATCGCACGCATTTTCCAACATCTCCGATAGAAATATTGCGTTCTACATTCGAAACGCAAATAGCGAATCGCTCCTCGGACCGCGCATTCTTCGCGTCGCCAGGTGAAGAGATGAAATTCTTCCACTGCGCAACGCTGACAGCGGATTTTTCTCCCTTTTTCTCTGAGGAAATACGCGATATAATGGCGTTTGCAATAGACGGTCCTTAAAGGACCGTACTTTTTGAAAGGCATGCAAAAAATTTAAAAAAAAGTTTTTAAAAGGAGCTTTTTAAAAGGTACGGCAAATATTACCTAAATTATTTACGATGTCACATCCCACAGATAATTAAGAGGCTGCGATCTCGAAACAAAAGAAAGCAAACAAAGAGAGAAAGCAAACAAAAGAGATTACTGATAAATATGTCTAAGAAAGCTTGACAAAAAAATTAAAAGATCGAATGAGATAAGCAAAATTAACCTACGGCGAAAAAAAACGTGATTAGAAATAAGTTTGTTTTTAA
The DNA here is from genome assembly GCA_039881145.1 of Druceiella hillmani. Taxonomy (NCBI): domain Eukaryota; kingdom Metazoa; phylum Arthropoda; class Insecta; order Lepidoptera; family Hepialidae; genus Druceiella; species Druceiella hillmani. The sequence continues at coordinate 20,169,114 of JAYKKI010000022.1, forward strand.
GTTATATGATATATTCATGTACTCTTTTCGTTACTTGAAAAGGGTACACGAATACATCGTTAACAGAAAGATGTCAGACCAACTAAAAGGTAATTTAAGTATATAAATTAGAACAATATATCAAACTTATGTTCCACTACAATTTACTACAAGTACAAAGTATTTTATTCAGACTGCAGATTACTTGAAAAGGGTACACGAATACATCGTTAACAGAAAGATATCAAACCAACTAAAAGGTAGTGTAAGTATATAAATAAGAACAATATATGAAACTTATGTTCCACTACAATTTACTACAAGTACAAAGCATTTTATTCAGAGTGCAGATATGTTTCTGTTGTGGAAGCATCACATTAATATTCATATATTTTCCATTGATTTGGTCCAATTAAAAAGTTATATGAAAAACATAATTTTTGAGAGTAAAAAACAATGTAAAAATTACTACAATGAAATATAATAAAATACCACAAGTACATTTATATACATTTTCTTTAAATATAGACATTATCCTATCATGGACAATATTAATTTAACTAAACCTAAAAGTTAAATTTCGGAAAGCTGCCCGTTAGTTCGTGCCGTTTATCGTGCCCCGGGAATTACTTAACTAATTTTTATTCACTTATTTATCTGTCTTTAAAACACAAATACATAAAGGGAACACAATCAATCTTTTACAGTGAAACAAAGCACCAACTAAAAAAATTATAATATGTTGTGGAAGACTATAACAGATTGCTAAAAAAAAGTAAGTTACCACAGTTAAAAAAAAGTAAGTTACCACAGTTAAAAAAAAGTAAGTTAAAATAATAACAAATAAAATGACAAGCTAATAAAGAAATTACCAACAAATAACAAGTAATTAATAAAATACGTCGACAGGAATTTTGACAGGATTACAGAAGAAAAAACAGGATGGAAAGTTACGATTTTTTTTTTTCAAAAAAAATTTAAAAATATGAATTCATGGCGCATTCCGGATATCAGGACCAAACTAATCCCGCAGTTTGGTAGTATAAATTGTGAAGGAATACTTATAGAAAGATATATCACGTTTGGGGACAAACAAAGAAATTTGATGAGGTTTTTCTGCAGTCTTTAATATAAAGTATGATTTTATACAAAGCTATAAGCCATTATGCTACGGCAATGAGTTGAAGGCAAATGCTAGTCCAAAACACATAATTCATGCAGAAATCTGATACGCCACGCTTACATTATCCAAGTTGGGACCTGGATAAAACCTGATTGTAGTAAATTATAAGAATATAAACTAAACAAAATTTTTAATGCATTATTTTATTTTCTTATTCATTTATTTATCTACTTTAATGTGTTTAATTGATACATATGGCGGACTTATTTCTACGACAGCAATCTCTTACAGCCAACCAGAGTACCCGTTCAGCCCCGCTCGGCGAATCGAACACGGATCCCCGCGGTGTAATACTACGTAACTATGCGTATACGTACGTAAGTAGATAAAATAAGAGTCAGTATGCAATTTTCTTAACATCACTATTAAAACATTCCCTTTCAATTTATTTTTTGCAAAGACAACTGTGTTTAAATAAGCTTCAACCCACGTGCCTAAAGAAACTTTTTCACTGGTCACAATATGGTAGTTGACTCATTCTAAATTTTGATATTTTTCATACAATATTTCACAATATATAAAATATAAATTAATTAAAAACCAGTCTTGAAGAAAATTTAAAAATTGATTGAAAAATAAGCCGGTTGTAGGCTTCTAAATTTGAAGATACGGATAGAGTTGGGTATATCCCTGTCTCTTCCTCTCGTAGAATATAATGTGCAATATTAAAAGTGACCTCACAACACAGTATCGCCGTCCTTCTCTAAAGGTTAAATTTAAACTTTTATAACTCGGTCAATTTTTAAGATTATTAAAAAAAATTCACTCTTCATCAGCTTGTACCTTGAAATTATGATTAATGAAATAAAAAAAAAATTAGTAAAATATCCAATTAAAAGAAAAACGGTCCTCAATCCCGCCGACCATCTAAAACTGCAGCTTATCTACTAAAAGCAGACTTTAGAATCCAAAACGACACCAGGATATAAAATGGCGATCTACCCGATCAAATTCCGTTCGCATATAAATTAATTTCCGGAGAGCTTACAAGCAACTCAAAACTTTCGCAGAGTAAGTATGTATACGCGTAGTTTCCAGCGGACTGAACCACCCGTGTCGAGGGGTTAAGCTAACTGGATTCATATATCATAAGTTAATTTGTATAAACGCAAAACTTATTTTATCGGGCTGCCAAATAACAGAGCATTAAAAGTTATGGCAAGCGTTTACGCCTTATCCAATCAACTGATTATAACTTTAATTATTTCAAACGCAGTTCTGCTGTTAAATCATTTCAAGGGTCGAATCTTTTTTATGGCAATGATCGGTTTTATTTGTAATAAATTGAAGTGTTTAATATATTTGTAAAGTTGACATGTAGGATTACGGCATAAATTTTGAAAACAACTGAATTTTATGAAACTTCTACGTTCGTATCAATCATATCACACTCATGGAGGTACATTGGGATAATAGAAGTACAAAGAACATTCAAATACGGCGAAAATAGGGAAAAGTCTTTTTGATTCCTATACTTAATTATCGTTATTTACTGGGATTGTTAATAACTAAATACACAATACAGTAAGATTAAATAGGGCACAAGAGCCAAATTGGTATTTTCAAAAGCTTATAACAAAAGAACCTTTCGAGCATTAGTGGCACTCACACTAAGAGGGTTCCGTACACATTTAATTTATGAACATTTAATGGTACATTATATTCCTATTAAACTACTTATGAAATTATGATTTTTCAAAAGTAAAATTTTATAATTAAAAAAAATAATTAAAATTTGATATCGACTACTATATCTTTCAAAGGCGCATATTTAAACAATTTTTTTATGCGATATAACTATGCATTAACGATTTTCAGATTTTTTTCCTTTACTTATGCTGTGAGACCTTACTTCTCGCTAAATTTCAGGATTTTAGGTCAACGGGAATGATCATATAAGGGTTTTTTTTTCCTTTTGAGGTAGGAAACCCTGAAAACATAAATATTTATATTTTTCTGCAGTGAAATATTTATGTTTTCAGGGTTTCCTACCTCAAAAGGAAAAAAACCCTTATATGATCATTCCCGTTGACCTAAAATCCTTATGTTTTAAGGATATTGCTCTTTTTTCATGTAACACTTCAATGTTGCTGTTTCCGCTTCAGTATAATTCAATTATTAAGAGGAATTGCAACTGTAATTTTTGCAGTCGTTTGACACTAAACTAACTTATTTAAGATAGCTCTCTCTGTCAATAAGGATGAAGCCTTCTCGACATTACAGGCGTTTTATTTTTATACCATTGGAAATTTAAAGTATTAGTTGTAAATAAGCAATTATGGCAGTTATAGCATACTCATTGATTAAAAAGATTTAGAAGATGATCAGAAACTAAAACATTTTTAATCAGACGACCGGTACATCTATAACTTATTATAATAAAATGTCCTTGAATACCTATTTCTCCAATATCCATTAAAATTCCTTCCAGAACACCGAGTACCATTTCGTCCTCAAACACATTTTCCACTGCAGAAATGCTATCGGAAAATACATATATCAAATCGTAGTCGTGTAAAGTTTCCAACTCGCAGTTCCCTAATGAAACAGCCGAGCGCGCTAGAGCCGGAAGTTGGATCAAAAGCAGTCACCGCAGCGTGTACATCCACTTCCAGACGAGTATTTCGCAAATGATTACTGCAATTTAATCTAGCAAGGTGGTTAATCTGATTCGAATACTTGTTTTGCCTTTTTTCTACTCGACAATGGGAAACATTTCAGTGTTCAAAATTTTTGGAATACTCCAGTAATATTAATTGGATATTAGATCACTGTACAGAAAGTGATTTTTCTTCTTAAATAAATTAAATCTTACACAATATCAACTGTATTTAATCAATACCGTATTAGTAACGCTGGCCGCGATTTTTTTAAAGGAAAGAAATCGCTTTAGAAAATTATTAAACTACAGAAAAGCAGACTTAAAATATTTTTATGAAAATTTTTCACTTATTCAAAATTTTTAGGCTTTTCTTATTTTCTTAACACCTAATATTTATCAATCCATGTTCGTATTTGTTTATTAAGTGTTCAATGATAAAAGAAATAAGTTTAGAAGAAGTAAGAGAGGATACGATAAAAAAAATATTTAATCAATAAAAAACAGCCGTTTTTAACCATAAAAGTCATGTTCGGCATATATTTTATTCGATTAAATAAAGACAAACTGTAAGGAATTCATTTTTGGTAAATTTAAATTGTTTTATAAATAACATTACTTATATAGGCTAGACGTACCTATAAAAATATATTATAGTTCATTTATTACTTTCAAGAGTAATGAGTAGTTTCTAAAGTATATACCTGTTAAACTATATAAGCTCATATAACCTGTTAAACTATATAAGCTCAATATAACATGAAAAACTTAAACTTAACTACTTAAACAGAAACTGTAATAATATAACAGCGGTTATTTAAAAAAAAGCACCGCAAATTGCAAAATTTCGACTGAAACAATCTTTCTGAAAGTGAAAGAAATAATTTCATAAACTGTACAATTAAAAAGACAAGTAAGTAATACCACCGTTTGGAAACGAACACAAAACAGTATTTCTCGCTATATTTAGTTGCACAACCAGCTGAATACGTCTACCACTGAGTTTTATTTATTTAAATTTAATCAAAGTCGGTTCATTGAAATATGCCATCGTCATTCTTTTAAATTATACTGCGTTAAAATTTTTATCCGAATAATGATTACTGAACTTTTTATACACAAACACACTTCCTAATTAATTAAGGAAAACGATTTTCGGCTCGATTTTAATCTACTAGAAATTTTAGTCTACTTTGAGTTTACTCCATAAGGGAAGTAAAATAAATAAAATATTTATAAACAAGTATTCTTTAATAAAATGATACGTCTACGACTCCGCTAGATATTGTTAAAGATATTCTGGGTGAAAATGATAAAATTTTTAGTCGAAAAATCAGTATGTCACAATTATTTTCAATATAACATTTTTTACTTTCTTGAACTTGACTTCAATTTCTACTGCCGGCTAAAACCAAGGTAAACTTTCTATGGAGCAAGGTCTATGATTTTTTTTCGTAGTGATGGCCATTGTGAGGTGTTTAAATACTATCAAGAAGACACGTTTAATTGAGCAAGTGATACACGCAACAAAATTATATAGAAAATTACGTTGAACTATATATTTCCTCTCAATTTTCTGGTTGCAGACACGCAAGATCACTAAGCGTTTCGATTATTCTGGTTAACTGTAATATATTGGTCAACATAAAATGGCGAGTCCCGCTTATGTACTTCCGTTTTCATTGGCATGGCAGTTCCTTATGAACACTGGCTTCTCTTACCCTCGTATTGCACTGCTGCGTGTTTCTTCAATTTCCAACTTTGTTCGTTCTATGAAGAATTTTTGTACAGAGTCAGCCCATTTCGACTGGGGTTATCCCCACTTGTCCAATTCCTATTGGTGTAATATTGCATCTTCCAAAATTTCCCTTTTCGTCCATTCGACAGAAATTATTAACTCATTCTACTCCGACGGGAATTACTTTCGATCATGCATTTTTTTTAAATCCTGGGTTTGGTAACGATTTATGCCCCTGACTGTTTATAAGAGGGCGGAGTCTAGTTTATTTCAGATGCCTAGAGTGCGACGAATATCCTGCAGCATTCACCAGTTTTTCGAATTAACGCTGGTCAACGCGGTTTAAGAAGAAGCGCCCAATTTTGATAATATTCCATTGACCCCGTTAAGAATAATATTATGAAGTTATATGGTAGTTCATATTTGATAGTTAGTGTTAGATTTAGTTTATATTGATGTATTTTTTTTGTTTTATTACTTATTAAATATTTCTGGCCTATATCCAGCGCTAAGCTCGGGATAATCTGTAATTAGGCATGTTTTTTTTACAAATAAATAGCATTAGTACGTTTTCACTTTTAACGGCATTGTTGCAAATGTTGGTGGACGTTGCAAATGCAAACATTAATACAGATATAATTAAGAATTTACATAAGAGAAATATTTTGATACCCTATGTACTAAAGAAAATAAAATATTTTAAGAAACCGACTTCAAAAAAAGAAGGTGCTAAAAATATAAAATAGTTAACTCAAAATAGGTATCTATTTATTTACAATAAATGACTATGTTATTTACTTTTGGGCACCGCCTATTAACATCGTGCTAAATCATAAAGGAAGCAACTGAGACCCCAACTGTACATCACGTCTATAAGAGATGCCATCATATTATGAACGTTTATGTATGTTAATAATGCAAAGGCAAATAACATAGTTTCCGCGATAATTTCCTGAACACAGTATTCGTAACTTGTACTATTACTCAAATTGCATTTGGCTAAGGGTGAAACAGCCATTGTCTGCGCAGTATTTCCTTCATTGTTGACGATACCAAGTAATTGATAAAGACAACATTGTCAACTACATCCGCCTTTGACGATCAACGCACTGACAACTGAAGTACATTAACATAATTTGACTGTCATTTGATTTGATGTTCGGAATATTCATTCGACAATTTAATGGCATAACTTTTATAATTCTTCGATTTCTAGCCTAAGTTAGTAAACATGAAAATTCATTTATAACCTCATTTCATAAAAAAGTAGGAAAAATTGTGATACTAATAAGAAAAGAAAAATGTGAGTTTCGTTATTAGACGACAGAGGATAAATAAAAGAGGGTAAACGCGGGATAAACTCGGATGTAGCGATATTCATTTGTTCTACATTCCTCTCGCCTTCGAGCCACAATCACATTGTTTCCTCTGTCTTTAGTACCGAGCCAAACAGCCTCCTCAGAGTTAACTGCATAAATTTCGTAATACGTTTTCATATGTTTTCCGACTTTCTAAAACCACACCCATTTAGAAAGTGGCTATTAATATAACACTTTATTAAACCTTAGCAATGATTAATATTTTCACTGAAAACTTCCAAATTAATTTTCACTATTTACCAGACATCGTGTATAATGTATTACGGGTATTCGCTTTCACATTTTGCATAATTTTATATAATTAAAATAATGATATATCTTTAGATATATGCTAGAAACACAAAAAAGTTTATAATCAAAACAGTGAAAATAAAAGAAAAAAATATATACAATTACTTTCACAATTAAATGAAACTACGTGATGTAGTATTATTTCTACTTTCTTTACGTTCTTTACCACGACCTAGGTTTCATTGTATTACAATATCTTCAGGTGGGCTATTAGCAAAGTGCTATTAGCAAAGATTACAACATCTTCAGGTGGGCTGTTAGCAATCTTTGCCAATATCCCACCTGAAGATGTAATACAACGAAACCTAGGTTGTGGTAAAGAACTTAAAGAAAGTAGAAATAATACTACATCGCGTAGTTTCATTTAATTGTGAATAACGAATTTCTACAAAATTAACGCCAAATATATTCAATACAATTACTTTCTTAAATCTAAGCAGAAGAACCTCTCCCTCTCTCCTCTCTCTACTCAACTTCAACACTCGACTCAAATCCCATATACCATTACAGAAATTATTCGTACTACAAGTTTATTATAATAATACCTCTTTTTATAACCCCATAATTCGAATGTGCCAATTACATAACGATATTGTTTCTCTACGCCCTTCCTTGGGCATTTTTGAACCGAAATTATTAACATTTAAAAAGGAATACAAAATATATTACTTATTAATTAAAATCAGCTAAAATAGAATTAATGTTTTGTTCAGTATGTAGAAAGTAATATAATTATAAGTCAACATTAACATTAATAATTAATCAATACATTTTGTAATATATTTAATAAAACAAAAAACCCTTGAAAATGTATACATAAATATTCTAACCATTTTGTGCACACATAATTAGAGTTATAGTCTAGTTTTATACTCTGTTTTTTATTATATACTTAGATGACTGTAACTCGTTTTATGAGCATTTCAATAAATAAGTAAGGCAAAGAAAAAAGTAAGTAAAAAATAAGGTTAAATAAGAAAGAATTGGGACCTATAATTTTTTACTTGCCAAGATAATTATTTTGACCCAATATATGAAAATTGTACTGAATGAACTTTTCCACAAGTATCGCCTTTTTAAGCAAAATAAACAGCCTTTAATTATTATTGTGTTAATCCAATTTTTCTACCGCGTTTTCTATTACGGTTAATTATAAGCGAGAAGGGTTTATCATTTTTCCAAAGAAACGCTTAATTATTAAACTGCGATAATATTTATTTTATACTAGTATAATAAAATGTATATTAATCATATTATTATTAGTATTAGTAATACTGATTATTAGATTAATTAATTCCCTTAAGTTATCGTAATTACCTAGGTCCATGTCTGTTACAGCAAAATAATTACGATTTGTAAATTTTACTGAAAATTAATAGGGATTTTTATTTCTAGTTTCAATAAAAATAAGGAGTTGTTGCAATAATATATTTTCGATAACTTGACTCCGACGCAATTAAGCACCAATTCTTTGATGGATAATTTAATTATTTGACGTTTAAGTCTTGTCAGGATTTAATTTTTGTTACTATATCATTAAAACTTTCGTCTTGAAATGTTTAGAGGTACAAAATTTCTTATAGTGGCTTCGTATTTCTGTTGTACTTCTCACCATAAATATTGGGAAAATAAGAAGTTTCAAACAAGCTTCACGAACCTGGATTCAACAGAGCAACAGCTTTTAGCTTTTAGACAAATGTTACTAGACAATTCAGTTGTTTTTCGAGACAGCATAAAACTGTAATGCGTAGGGCAGATGACCGACAATATTGGTCTGATAATAATCGGAGAAAGCAGAACACATGACATTTGACCCTTTAACGCCCTACCAAAATAATCGGAGCTGCTCTACGAGCTGTATTACGAAATAAAATATGTTGACGAAGAAAAATGATAAAACATAAGATTTAACAGGCGCTAATGCAGACTTGAGACATTCATTCGGCAGACTGCATTGAATTGATGAAAACTTGACCACCAACTTTGTCCGACAAAAGTCGGCAGTCGTTCACCACCTACTCTCCTACAAAACTCGGTCGTCGTATTACGCGTTAGTCTGCCGATTTTTTTAAAGTTTATAGCGTCGAACAATGTTAGTCGAAATAGACAGATTCTTTTAGCCAGTGAATTTCACTTTGAATTGCATGTTACACCGTATTGATTATAAAGAAGCATTATTGTATACTAACGTTGATTCTATGAAACCCTTGTAATAACGAGAAGTTTACGCGACATATCGCACCTGAATATGACAAGTAGATTCTGAATATAACTGCCTGAAAGAAAGAAAAATACCAACGGTTCCTTTTATGATAATCGGTGGGAAAATCGATCTATAGTAGCAAGTTTGATTTTTTAGTGCGTTATTAGGCGTATATATTCCAACACCTGTGTAATCTGCAAATTATAGGTTCGTTGCTTAGAAGAATCTGACACGTATCCTTTTATCATTGTAAACTTTCGTAAGCAACTTTTGTGGGCGTCTCAAATGATGACTATATAAATCGATTCACATTAAAATTTATAGAATCGACACGTATCCTTTTACACGACCTTAATATAAATTCCAAATTTAATTTGTATAAGTGCACTACAACGTATCTTAAATACGATGTAGTGCACTTATATTTTTTATCATTGTAAACTTTCGTAAGCAACTTTTGTGGCGCGTCTCAAATGGAGACTATATAGATCTATTCACATTAAAATTTATTTAAGCACTTTTTATGCATACACTTTGAAACATACCAAATATAAGGTGTAATTATTACTTCGCGAACTCAACATATCACACGAGCAAGCATTTATATTTCAACTAACATTTCAAAAATTCAACAGAATGTACTAGGATCACGCCGATTACCTGCTCTTGTGAAAAACAGTGTCGTTTTATAGGTAGACATGGAATCAACCCCCCGTCCTAGAACAGTCCCGCCCATCCACCTGCCTACGGAACGCCCACCCATTTAAATCTCGCTGTCCGCGTCCGTGAACGTACCCTTATAGCTACCGCCCAAATGTAACCTCAGAATATTTGAACTTTGCAAAATATACAGGTTCTTTTAGAGTTCCGTAGTTAATAAAAACCCTAATTATTTAGTAATGTCCATCCGACTTTTCTTTCGTCCGTTTATCGGTGTAATGACTGCTATTATTTCTACTTGTTGCGACCATCGTTCTATCAATATATGAATGAAAAAACTGGCCAAGTGCGAGTCGGACTCGCCCATGAAAGGTTCCGTAGCACCAAACAATATTAAACTTATAAGTTTGTATTTCTCAACGATACTTAATAAAAAAGTTATTACTGTGCCCGTACATATCTCAAAAAACTACACAACATATCTTATTCAGCAAATTGTGGTTGAAAGTGTATTTTAAGGTCTACTACCTCAATTTTTTTCAAAGTTGTTTTGAAAACACTATATCATTTTTAAGACCTATCTCACACGCCTATGTGCAGCGGAATTTTTCATCCCTCGGTTACATATGTATGGAGTGCCAACCCTAATATTATTTCTTTCATTCTAATTTCAATTCCATGGTATAGAGGTAAATTCATGGTATAGAGATTCATAGAAGACACCTAATAAACCGGTTATAAACAGGTTATAAACAGGCATATAAACTGACTGGGGGAGGTCAGGTGTTCAAATAAGTGTTACGTTTCCCATTTCGTGGTTTAAAACCCTTTAGTTTTTAAAACAATTAAGTTTAAAACCCTTAAGTAATATTAGATGTGTCGAGCGAGGTGTCATCCTTGCTGTCGCTTACCCTAGTACTGAATACGTCCGATGTAGTTCACAGCGTGGATCGGGCAATACAAGATTCCGTATATGACATTTTACCCCTTAAAAAATTTATTAACACTAATATCAATGTTAAAAAAAAATTTTGCTTTCAACCTTTTAATTCCGAATAATAGTTGTGAATAATAATAAAAAGGATATTCAAGTTATTACCATCGTAAACAAACTTAATGGATTGTAAGATTCGCTTCAGGTCGTTCAATCCGTATCGTACTTTAAAATTCCCTTTTCGCTTTAAAAATATTCCACACAATACGTAGTGAAAATAAATGAATAGTTCAAAAAATAAAAAAACACGCTTTTACAACGTACTGCACTAAAAAATAACATTGTTTTAATATCTAACTAAAATGTTAAGCATTTACAATCACTTAATATTAATTTGAGAAGTAAAATCACTTATTTTTAAGACAAAGAGCGCGACGCTTTTACACCCAAATATTATTATACTCAATAACAAACATGGCTTGCACTAAAGTCCTTACTGAGTGGACAGAGAGTTCTATAATTAATTTTGCTTTTTAGTGTTGTATTTTGTAAAATTATGTTTATTTTTACTATGGTATTTTAATTTTGTTTTATTATGGTAATTTTTTAAATTTTATTTCTTGATACGTGTGTAAAATTTTAAATAATTCCAACATCTAAAAATGGGTGAAAATTTCATTTAAAAATTCATTAATTTTTTTTAATTTTATGAAACTATTATATTGCCATCAGAACTACACACAACTGTCAAGTTTCATGATTATACAACAATTAGAAGTGCATGCAATTTAGTTTCGCAAACTTCATTACATACGTAGAAATCGACCTAAAAAAACGTGTTAAAAATTCACTTTTCCTTTCTAAAATATTGCACACAATACTGTGACCTTAGGTGAATATCAGAATATACACCTACCAAGTGAACAACGGGTGGCGCCCAAACAAAGATCGACACCCGAATTCTGCCGCGTTACCATACTGGAAAAAATATCTGTGACATAATGTAACATATGTGACACCGCATACATAAACATGCGTATATCCAATCCGCAACTGAAAACGAAACAAAAAATTGCTGAAATTATACAAAATACGCGCCTCCTGTCGGATACGTTTTCTCTATTCGACCCCGTACGTACGCATCATAGATAAGTTAACCACATTTTATCAATAATGTGCATATAGAGCACAAATATATTTCTCAAAATATCACAACATATTGTCCGGTATTATTGTTACGGTATTATATTTTTTCCTTTAGGCAAAAATGTAACACCAACATTATTTCTCGAATGATTTTCATATCGCTATTTCAAATTGCTACTAAACATGGAGAGGACACGATCGTCTCAACGGCGCACGGCGGGTTTAAAAAAGGATACGCCAAATATAAAAATTTATGTGAGTGTCACGACGGCAGCTATGGAGAGAGGAGGTGAAGTTGGAGTGAAGCGGAAAAGATAATCGTCTGTTTCGCTCTCGATCGTTCTATTTGTACATACGTAAATAAGATAAAAAATGACATAAGTAGTGTTGGAATTTCGAATTATTTATATTTCATATGTATAGGTGATAAATAAGTAACCTTATCGCTGTCCATCGTGAATGTCGCTTTGGCTTCTCTATAGAAGAAGGTTTGTAGCGCCACGCTATTAAATAAACCAGCCAAGTACAAGTTAAACTTGCGCAAGTAGTATTCCGTACCGTTGTGTAAATACATAGACTTCGACTCATGGATGTAGTTTGTACTAGTCCCATGTGATGCATGCACAACATCTCATTATAGGGTTGTAATAAGTCGGTAAACAAAGAAAATATGAAATAAAAGCATGTTTAATTTTGCTTACTTAAAACATCGCCATCGTCGCTTTTCAATTATCTATCAGGAAACTAAACTACAGTAATGAAATCTCAATATAAAATTTAATTCGACAAGTATTAAGAGGAGTTTCGCTGAAACAGCTTTACAAAATAAGGTGGAAATAATATGTTTTTTTAATAAACCGTTTAATCATGCTATTGGTGACGTATAATAATAAAACGTTTTAATCATGCTATTGATGACGTTATTGTAGAACTTTTCGAAAAGATCAGTCTTGTATGTATGGGACATTATCGTGTATCTTAACGGTTTATGCTGCGCACGCCAATAAACCTCCTGGCTTTTTTTGCAAACGTATCGTTACAAGTCGGGTAATTTCCACACAATATTCATAAATTAAATATGGAAACCTTCCAAATTAAACCAATCAATCCACTACTGAAAACTGGAACAAAATTCAATAGTTACTTAGAAAATCGTGTATATACAGACAAACAGACACGACAGAGGACTTTTTTTACAATATTTATTATTATTTTGCGTTTATTAATATTTTGATTTTAATTTCGATCAAATAATGTAATTATTTAAAACAAAATTGCGCTGATATTTGTCTTGTAACAATTATCAAAAATGTTCCAATATTTTCACATTTTTACGAATAATTTTTTCAAGATCGTTAGACAGCGATCTGTTAGAGACATTTTCGGCATCAAACGCGAAAAAATATGTTTTTTCCTCCTCTCTTTCCCCTCAAAACTGTCCCCCAAAATAGAAATTCGAATCTTTGTACGTAATTTCAGTTAATGGTAACAGTTTGTACGTAACTTCAGTTACTAGTTCCTGCAACTATGCCAAATTCCAATTTCCTGTTCCAACCGACATCCGGGAAAAATGTCTATGGTGGACAGACAAAATATTACTCAAGGTCTTTCCATAAGTGTCCTACTTTCCTAATAAAATTAGGAAAATATGAAAGATTAAAATATATAAATCAAATACAATAAAATTAATATACTATTCATCGTTTTATCTAATTTGTGCAGAATATATCGGTAATAAAAATTTTCTGACAAAGAATGCTTACGAAGAATTTTCAGAAAAGTATGCGGAATAATATTCGAAAAGAAACATTGATAAATATAAACGTGAGTTTTTTAAAAGAATAAATAGAGAGAGTCTGATATCAATGTCGGAATCGTTTCCATAAAGCAAGCGAAAATGAATTGTGTGTATTAATAAACAATTAGTTTAACAGGGGAAGAAAGACAAATCAAAATATACGACCGGAATAAGTCCAGTGGGCAAGAGAAAGGGTAAAAAGAAAAGTTATAAATGGTAAAAAGAAAATTTAATATTTTAAAAGTCCACTACAGAAAAAGTAGACAACAAACTTTGCCTCCAAAAAGTAACAAACAATTAATTTTAAAACGTACATAGACGTGCCACATTTTCGCATTGTATAGAGTGACAATGATTTTTTCCGTATTGAGTTACATCAATTTAACAACACACTCTTGTAATCCATACTAATATATAAAGCAGAAAGGTTTATTTATTTTTTTGTTAGTGCTGATCTCTGGAACCACATGTCCGATTTCGAAAATTATTTTTGTGTTAGAAAGCTTATACTTGGAAGAAATATAAGAAGAAAAGCTATATATCATCGGACTATGATTTCCAAGAGCATAACAGTGATAAAAAGTAGAACGGAAGTCGGGGAATACCGATTAAACGGTGCAAGATACAGATCGGCTTATTTATTGACTGAGCATCCCGAGTATTCTCGCCAATACACGTTCGATTCCAACGACCAATATCGTTCGGCGTACGGAGAAGAGACATTCAGTGACTGCCGGAGAGACTGAGAGCAGCATTATTAAGATAGAACTACGTGGATGAAACCGTGGGGAACAACTAGTTAAATTTAAAGCTTATAATGGAAAGTAATATTATTTCAACGCCATCTGTGATTTGTAGTTCAAATTTCAACAGCCATTTCAACAAATATCAAAAATAGTACATTATAGAAATCATTCTTAAATAAATTTACTGATGGATGACGTTAGGATGACGTCATATATTGGCAAAATCCTATATATTTACGCCTCCTCACTTTACCAATGGATATAAATTAGATCAATTTCATAGAATGATGCAAGATGAATTCGTGAATTTTAAAACTCCGCTATAAATGACGTAGCATACGATCTCATAGTAACACGCTACACAACGTAACATTATGTTTGAATAAATATTTGTGTGAGCGATATTGCAAAATGTGCTATGTCGTATTGATGTTACCAGTAGTAATACTAGCGTAGCAAGTTACTAGGAACTTCTAAGTGATATTTTAGCAAGGACCAATAAACATGGAAGACGATTTTCTATTTAATGCAGAATTCAATCAATCAGTTTAAACGTTTTAGTGCCATCGTTTTTTACTCATATATACTTTAAAATGCCAAAGAAATCTTTTGTTTTTGATGTCATTTACCCTTGTCTCGAAAAAAAAAACTGTATCTCTTCCAAAAATTATCCAATTTTAATAATTTTTTTAGTGTTTTCTTAATAAAAAACTTGTATAAGGATAATAAAATACAAAGAAAATTATGGAAATATATATTGTGAACAAAAATTATAACAAAAACTGAAACCAAGGTCACATCGTATTTTCACAGTCCAGTACATCCTATGTATCAGCAAAATAATTGTTATCGTCACTATTATCACTATCACTCAAAATTAGCATTACGCCAAATTGTGAGCGCATCACAATGTCACTCCCACTTTCTTCACAACTTGAAAAACGATCATTTTCACTCAAATTATTTTCGTATTCCGACATTATGGGTTAAACATTTTCTTTTCCTTGATCCTTTTTATATTGTAATTACTAATAATATTATAATTTGAACTTTATGTAACACGTAGAAAGATAAAAAATTAGCGCGGCGTGCGAGCGACCTCCCCTACCGCGTGCTAAACAGCATCTGATTTCGCGAGCGCCATCGCGCTCGTGGCAAATTAAGTTAGTACGCACACGAGCGCGATGGCGCTCGTCGGCGCTCAAACGATTAATATAAGCTAACTTTACATGTTATTGATTTTGTATGTATGCAAAAACGCAACTCATTTTTAGCATCTGTGACAAAACTAAAGCAATGCGCCTGTCACTAAGCGACACTGTGTTTACAAAAAGCATGGGCGTGCTGGTTAAATGGGCGTCCAGTTTCATACCAAATCACGTCGTTAATCATGCTCTGAGTTTGATGCTACGTGTATTAAGTGTACGGTGTGTCACTTATTACGTCTCATATAGCAAAAGAAATGAAATTTATTAAAGTTTTCATGTATTCATGAAAATTGCAAATAGAGTTCGCTATACGAAGATTCTGTATTACTCTCGTAGTGCGGATTCTGCATAGAAACATTTTTAAATATTAACTATTGAAATATATGGAGGTTAAAAGTGCTACTGAAAATTTCAAACCTTTAAGACAAAAGGATTCTGTGTAAAACCACTGTGGTCGTCTGAAAGATGGGTGAACACGCGAGTGATCTTACAAATCTTCAGTTTCTTCTCGTTTTCGAGATGCAATACATTAAAACGGACGCTAAGACGGAAACGCAAAATTCTTCGAAACTTTCTCTAGACGTATTTTAATAAAATTATTTATTCTAAGCCTACATTTCAAGTACATTTATGCTTTAGCAGCCATTAATTCAGGATGATAATACCTTTAACAATTTGGAATAGACATTTTTCGAAAATTTCCTAGGTTTTCATCAATATGTTTTTTACAATGTCGTTTGTTATCTCCTGAACTTTTCTGTATGAAATGTACATTTTTTTTTCAACATTTCTTGAATATAAATTTCGGAAAATACATTTCATCGACGTTTAATACCAGTGATTGGTATGGAAAGACGATGAAAAGAAAGGTGAATGGACGAACAGAGAAATCAGCAAAAATTTTCCTTTCGTTAACAGGAAAATACTCCACTTAGGCGACTATACACTTTCAATTTTTATCGTAATTTGCTCTGTATCGTGATAAATAATGACGTAATATTGACGATATTGATGCGATATTGAACTATTTTGAAACCCACGTCAATAGCGGGCGTGGCATGAATACTTATTGACACTGTAAAAGCAACGCGTTTCAATTACTTTCAATATTGTCGTATCTTGGCAGCGGCGATGAAAGACGCTCTTTGTTGCCGAATTCTTGGAATAATGATGCAGCCGCTGTACCTAATCGTAATATCAATGCAACCGGGAACATACTGAAACGTGTCCAGAGCTATGGTAAAACATGTCTGGAAGATTCTAATTATAGTAACAAATATAAAAGAAATGAATGTTTTAATAAGTTACTAAAAGAACCCAAGCAAGACAAGACGCCAGAAAAAAATTAACAGTTTCCAGAGTAATTAAAGATAGACAAATATTTTTTTCACATGATAACTCTGTTACTTTCGAGAAGTAACTAAATGTTTAAGTAGTTTATATAATTTTATAATAAATTCACTGTTAATGAAACGGTGTATTCATTTTAAGGTCAACATATATGTACATTTCCGCTTTTAAATTTGAAAACATGACATCCCCGATTTATTTTTTCCACGTATATCCGTGACAGAATAAAACGATTAATTACATTTATTGATAGGATGGAATTTAAAAAAAAAATGGTCAACGATCTGGGAGCGGAACTGACAGCATTTGTAAGCCATTTTCTTGGTAATTTCATGGTCTACGGTTTTTAGCAAAAATAGAAAAACCTCTGATAAATCGGGGAAGTCTAACATTATCAAATAAAACCTCACATATTGAAAGTAAATAAAACCCGAAAACAAGCCTCATTTTTACATTTATTTATTTAAGAATTATTTACTAAAACATACTTGAAAATAAAGGAGTTTTCAATTGTGAAATACTTAAGAAAGTAATCCCTAATTTTTTGCATAACATTTAGCAATAAAAATAATTATTTGATTTTTCTGGAAGAAAAAACTATGAAGGTTTGCTTGTGTTACTATTTTTACTTTTTGATTCCAAATATATAGTATTGGTAGTAAAAGAAACTTAGTAGCTAATAAACTGAGATTTAATCTTAACGTAACAACTTCATCTGCTACAAGTATATGTGGAAAAACGGTTCTAGTGTTAGGTAATGGAGATGGGTTTGGGAAATTTCATTTATTCTGTTGATACAGTTTCTAAAATTCTGTATAGAATAAAGCTCCACCATCCAAGATTCTACCATTCGTTCCAACGACACTTGTAATAACTGTTTTCTAGCATTTACTAAAGCCATAAGTATAATGCTAAAAAGCCTTCGTAGGTGAAATAAAATAAACCTGAATGACCAGATTTGATGATATCAATATGTTTGCCATCTAAAAATCCAATACATCCTGGAAAATCATAAAGATCGCCAAATTCCTTAGCAACCCTGTCAGCATTCGTTGCTAGCATCTGCAAAAAGTATTTAATTGTAGTGTTTTCCATTATTTTAGAGATGATACTTTTAAAAAGAAAATGAAGAAGGTAATCAATAGTTCTTCTGTTGCAACTGAATGACATTCAACCAATAAAAATGAAAAAGAATTCAAACCGAGCAAAACGAATTATTAGTTCGTGCATGCCAGTTACTATCTCAACTTCCAATGGAATCGTTCCATCGACCAGCTCTTTCTGGAAAGATAAATTTAAAAAATCCATCCTACGCAAAAATTACATACAGAAAAGGCTATCGATGATATCCTTTATGATGCACAACTTGGTAATTTGAATAGACTCGACACAAATTAATATTTTTTTTATAACATACCTACTTTTACTGCTCAACATTGTCATATTATATCTTCCCCGAAAATTAATTTTCCGGAAAATAGTAACTATTTCCACCGTGGAATGGTTGTCTCAGGACCCCTGTTGAAACCCGTAACGACTCACCTCATACAAAAGGGGGATCACGGAAGGTCCTCTAATTGTGTTCTGTATCTAAAAATCTCAGCGCTTCCACCCAATATGGTTAGAACCTGTCTCTTCGCAATGAATCATTTAGCATCTCCATTTTTTCGAGAACGCATTTTGAGAACGCTCTAAATCACTCAAAGATCGATCCATTCTCAACCAAATCTCGGTGACTAAAAATACCATATTCTAAAGCTCCGCTTGATTCTACGTTACTGTTTAGACGCATGCTCTCTACCAAAACACTACGCGCATCGTCGTGCTCATTGCAGTGGAATAAAATTTGACTCATCGAGACGCAAAATGTGTCCCGAATCAGCAGGTACACGCCGAGCTTTCTCTAAGGGTGAATCTATGCAGACTGGCACGAAATGCACCATGTCCCGGTAAAAATTGAGAAGTATGATAATCTAAACCGAGCCAATTTTTACTTAGCCACATGGACACATCGGAGAAATACAACCTAATGGTTTGCCTTTGGAAAATAGTAAGTGTAGTAACATCATATCAGGAAGTACCATTTTTCAATCAGACAATGAGTATGCTTCAGAAAAACCATCATTAATAAATGTTCTGCCGCCACCATGTGTTATTCGTGAAGAAGGCACGGCAATATCAACTTCACGGATAGTAGACTATGGATAGGACTATCATCAAACGCTTCTCAAATAAATCCTCATTAATTCTAAAATAAATTTTTGGAGTATTCGTCCAAGTTGTTGCCCAAGGGCGTTTCTTGTACAAGATTCCAATGAGTGTACTTTTTTCATTTTAGCATCCAATTTTGAATCCAACGTTTTCTCCGATTTCTTTTATTCGTAGAAGTTATAATTATTATAGCGATACATGGTTTTTGAGTGGCGTACATTATTCAAGACCACTATCCTCTACGAAAAAAATGCTGGTTTCAAACACTGCGAAAAGTTGTTAGTTTAATATTCTGCCTCAATATTCTTATATCGCAATATTTATTGACAAGCTTGGATCATGATAAATATTGGTAATAAGCAAATATCGTGATAAATATTCATAATGCGTACAATAAGATAATAGTCGCCTTCATTCAATCTTTTTCCGTTTTTCCTGATACTTCTTTTCACGTGTTATAAAAATATCCAACTTACTACTTTTCAATATATTATTTGGCCATATGCTCGATAACAATCTTCAAACAATTTTTTTTAATGGGCGCATTGGAAACCAATTCACGTACAGTATAAACAAATAATGCTCCATCCAATTCCTCACATCTCGATGTCCAATCGAAAGCCTTAATTCGAAGTATTATTAAAAAGCCGTCGGACCCTTAACTATCAACGCATCAAAAACGGACGCCAACATCGACGGCACCATTGAAGTAATTGGCAATATTCTACAAATAGAGTGGACGGCACTTAGTTTCGACAACGTCTCTCAGCTACAAACACGTGTGGAATTATCGTCCGATTCATTTTTGAAAGAATACATTGTCATTTATTTCGAGATCTCCATTTATCATACGTTTCAATCTTTATAAACAAGTTAAGGAGCTGTCGGACTCCCAACTACTGACGTATCAAAAATGGACGTCAATATCGAATGCACCATCACAATAATTGGTTATATACTATAAACAGAGTGGACAGCACTTAGTCTTTCAGCTACCAACATGTGTGGCATTATCGCCCAATTCATTTTTAAAGAACAAGGAATTGTGAGTTATTACAAGGTCTCCATTTACCATAGGTTTCAATGTTAAGAACCAATCAAAGAGCCGTGGGACCTCCGACTATCAATGCATCAAAAACGGGCACCAAGATCAAAAACACCGTCAAATGATTTGGCAATATTCTGTAAATGAGAGGATGGCACTTAATTTTTGACAATTTCTCTCAGCTCGTACATGTGTGAAATTATCGTTTGATCTATTTTTGACATCGTCAGTTATTCAGAGGTCTCCATTTATCTAACGTTTCAATGTTTTTAATTAAAGGTTGTATTGGGAAATAAGGAAAATATCTCGTAACTCTGTTATCCACAAAAAAAAAGAAATATATATATATATATATATATATATATATATATATATATATATATATATATATATATATATATATATATATATCTGTTATCCACAAATAGTCATGTTCTGCCAGTTTGTTGTTTGTAAAAGAATTTAAACTATCATAAATATCTAAGCAGATGAATGAATTAGTACCTAAATCCATATTTCAATTATTATTTTCTTCCGTATTTTTATTTTATTAGGCTTATCCATAAGTATCTAAACTGAAAGGACCCCCTCCTTTCATTATCCGTAATAATGAAACAAGGGGGTCCTTTCATTTTAGAATCTTAAATTAAGATGAACTAGGCGGCAAAATTATGGTATAAAATGATCTAGAAAAACAGCCCTTCTTTTCAAAGCGGAAGTTGAAACTATTCTGGCATTTTACAGGCACAACAAGTTTCAGAAAACATTTGTATTTCAAATCAGTTGCGAATGAAAACTCTCAGCTGCTTTTACTGGAATCTAGATCGGGGTCCAGATTATAGGAATATAGATTATATACAGAATATATAAGACAGAGTTTGCGTCCGTCACAAACATCTAACTGTTTAAGTCCTGACGATGTATCGAATACATAGATTTATTTAGATTGGAAAGAGCGCAGGTCTCTATAATTATATTTTTGAATTTTAATTGCTTTTGTATTTTTGCTGTTCATTCCTTTCTCCATAACACTATATATTCATAATATCTCTAGAGTTTTTCATAAAATCGGAAAACGTATAAAGATTTTACATTTTCAAGCTCTCCTATAAAACTGATTTACACTGGCCTTTTTTGGGGGTGTTGTAACTTAGGTAATTTAATTAATTATGGTAACACGCTCAAAGAGTGTTCTAGTTCTTAATATATATATATATATATATATATATATATATATATATATATATATATATATATATATATATATATATATATATACACACACACACACACACATATATATATATATATATATAAATTTTTGTTTCGTGTCGCTGTTAAAACTATTCAATAGAAATCAAAATCCAAGTATAAATAAAATTCATTACATAATTATAACATTTGGTAATTATAGAAAAATTTAAAACAAGCGTATATATTTATACGTATATTTTTTAATTTGTAAAAGGGCATTTGTCATTCAAGAGGACAGAAATTCACGTAGGGTCAGCGGTCGTAATCTAGCGACACCCTCTCGCCATTTACAATCGACCTCGGACCGGGCATCAGGCAGCTATCTCGCGAGCCAGATAGCGCGCGGCTCCGGTAATGATCGGGCCGCGTTCCGCCCCGTGTAATTAGAAGGGCGACGTGGTGCCTTTAACGAAAGGACCGAGGGCGACGATCGAGCCGGGTGGAGGGGGATAACGACTTTACCGTGGTCGAGGACGTACTAAGTGTATATACGGAATAATGGAGAGTGATAAGATAGTTATTTATAACAACTGCCTTTATTTATACAGTCGCCTGTACTCTCGAGTGTAATATTTTGTCGTCTATTATAAAAGAGGATTCCTTCGAAATGAGGCCCGACATGGTAATTTGTGGCTGTCTGTACTTATTACAAGTATCTAAATTGTGTGAATTATACGTATGTAAGAACGAGACTACGCATATATAAATTTATGTATGTGAGAATGTGAATACGTGTTTCCAAATTTAAGTTGTTGTATCATATAAATATTTATCAGTTATTACTAAATAATTCGCAGTATAAAAGTTAATTTAAAATAAAATTCTGCGATTGACTGTCTTTCAACCAATAGTGACAATCCTTATAAAAAAGAGTTACTCAATGATGTGAGATTCAATGATGCTTGTGTTCAATAAATATTTAACAGTCATTACTATATAATTTACAGTAGAAATGTGAATTTAAATCAAAATTCTTCAATGTACTATCGTCCAACTAGCAATAACAATCATTGTAAAAAGAGTTACTCAATGATGTGAGATTCAATGATGCTTGT
Source organism: Druceiella hillmani (assembly GCA_039881145.1). NCBI lineage: Eukaryota > Metazoa > Arthropoda > Insecta > Lepidoptera > Hepialidae > Druceiella > Druceiella hillmani. The sequence goes on from JAYKKI010000022.1 coordinate 20,191,893, forward strand.
GTTCAATAAATATTTAACAGTCATTACTATATAATTTACAGTAGAAATGTGAATTTAAAACAAAATTCTTCAATGTACTATCGTTCAACTAGCAATAACAATCATTGTAAAAAGAGTTACTCAATGATGTGAGATTCAATGATGCTTGTGTTCAATAAATATTTAACAGTCATTACTATATAATTTACAGTAGAAATGTGAATTTAAAACAAAATTCTTCAATGTACTATCGTTCAACTAGCAATAACAATCGTTGTAAAAAGAGTTATTCAATGATCCGAGATCACACCACTGACACATCTGAATAAGACCTTCCAAAATGTTAGCGGAACAAGTTCTTGTGTTCACTAAATATTTAACAGTCATTACTAAATAATTTACAGTAGAAGTGTGAATTTAAAACAAAATTCTTCAATGTACTATCGTTCAACTAGCAGTAACAATCGTTGTAAAAAGTGGTGCTCAGTGAATGCGCCGTTCCTGCGCACCAATAGATTCAATAATTTCTTTACATAAATTCCTAATGTAATGTATTCCTAATCTAAGCAAATAAAATTCACAAGGAGAAATACTCGTTACGCACTTCCTTATAATCATACTTATGGGACATCACTTTGATGTAAGTATCATTCATTAAAATTATATATGTTAATCATCCTTTCTACTTGCGAAATTATTTTCATAATTACTTTCTAATTTTACCTGATACTTTTTACAGATGATGAATGATAAAGGAAACTAGACGAAGTATAAATCTGTAGAATACAAAACTTTTTTTATTTAATTATCCTCATATTTTGAAACTGAAAAAAAACAAGCCGGCAAAGCCGTGATTCGCGGTCAAAAGCCAAGAACTATTCCGAAGTACTGTAAATATAAAAGGTAGAACGGATTATTGGTTTATGAGTTACAAAAACTAATTAGTGAACGTACCATAAAATACTAAAATATAGCACTCGAGCGCCATAAGTCGAGCGCAATAATAGTTATGCCGAACGGATTTTCAATTTATCGAGTTCTTAAGATTACATAATACAAAAGTTGACTTTTTAAAAGTTACTACCATGTCAAAAATCCATATTTTTTAAAATCAAAATTATAAAAAAACTAATTTTAAAAAATAATAATTGTCATAAGTCAAGTTTTTTTAAGAAAAATAACATTCTAATATTGTTCAAAGTTGCTATTTATGTTTTAATATCGATATTTACATCGATGGCGGCCGCCATATAACACATATTTATTTCATAGTAAAATCGGTGAAAATAAAATAATAAAACTTTATAGTAAAAAAATTATTTCTCAACAAATAGCATAAAGAAAAATATATTTCGTAAATGAATAATATTCATTATATGTATTAGAAATTGATCAGAAACATTATCTTTTTCGCCGCTTTGATCGATTTCATCCATAGACATTGTCGGCGGCGCATTCAACCTACTCTTTTCATTGTAAGCAACTACAAAACATCTTATCTTACATCTCATCTTATCTTACAGATTATCAGAATAGAATTTTCATTCTATTCAATTTACAATTTCAATTATTAACCTTTTAAAAGAATAACTACAGTCGTATGTGTTGCACATGGTGTGATCATGAGAACGTAGGTTTAAATCTCGTTCAGCCTTTATATACCTAACCTCGAATAGGTTACAGCTAAACAGCCAGACTACAGTAAGTTAAAATATACAAATATTTCGTTTACATTGCTCATATCTCAGTAGAAGAGGAGAAATGGTTCAATGCCCTACTACGTTCCACGAAACGGAAACATCTAACGTAGAAGGAGAATGCCTATATGGTGCCGTATTTATACGCAAGTGCAAAGTACCATCCGATTATAATCGCTACCCACTCAAGTTGTAATAGAAGATCGTCTTAAGTTATAGTTAGAATGCCGAAAAGTATGTCATTCAGGTCTCAATTCTCATTTGTCCCGATTCACTAAAGCAGACCGTCGATAGATAACGTAGTAAGATATGTGACTCCGTTAACCCTGCCTAAGTCGTTTAAGTGAAAAATTGCCTAAAAATATATATGGATAAAACATTATCAAAAAAATACTTCTTTTCTAACTTTATTTCATACGTTTTGTGAAGTATACTCACATTTCTCCTCGTTAGACGGCGTCACTCCGAGGATACAAATACATGAAAATATATGACAATTTAAGTCCTTTTACCTCCGAAAGTAATAACGGTAAAGGAATAAAGATATGCTATTAAATAAACTGTATGATTGTTTTTTATAATAAAAAAATTTCCAACTTTCCACTTTTTATATTTTGAATACAGTACCATTATGCATATTAGTTAAATTTCGAAATGCTTCAGACTCTTACAAAAGAAACAAAAGGTTTGAAAAAAAAAACACAAAAATAATCTAATTTGATATGTCGAGAGGGACATTGCATTATGTCTGAGGGGTAGGAAAAGAACGGAGAAGGATTAAGAGAGAGAGGGATATTAAAGGAAATAAAACGTGGAAAGTAAAGGTATCATCTTTTCAGACGAGTTTTGAACGCTTGAATGGACCCTGAAAATCTGGTGCTGGAATTGAGTTGAATGATTTCATTGTCGTATACGATTTTTGTTGCTCAAAGGTACTTCTATGATCCGATTTTGCAACAAAAAAGGGTCTCAACAGACATTCTGCGGTATTTAGCATTACCTTGGAACCTAATGTATATTTTTATACCGCCTATAAAAATGCAACCAGTATATTTCGACACTCTTTACTTAAATCCTTATTGCTACACTACTTAAAGTGTAATTATATAATCCATATCCATTTGGATACCATAAGTCGTACGGTAAGGCATTTTTTATCTTATTATGATAAGTCGCTTTTGAGTTAAACCCAAAAAAAAAGAAAAAAAACTTTCCACCTTATAAAATTGTTATAATTTGAAAATAGATCCTTGGTACAACAAACACAATGAAAGGTTTTGGTATATTTTAACCTAATGCGCTGTAATATATAAAACTAGACTTGTCGGTTATATTCTTTAAGAAATTTAAATAGAACATGTGTTATAATATGAGATTTTATTCCAGGTAATAAATAAGTTTCAGGTATATAGAAATTTACTTAGCATAAACTTACTTCTTGTAGCTTAAGTTTTGTGAAACTAAACTCGCATTATTAATGTGGGTGGTAACCTCTAAGAGAAACTTCAAATAATATTCAGGTAATTAATTTGTTATAATTAGAATAAAATTAGCATAAGTTATCACAACAAAAGAACCGTTACTTTTATATTATTTAACTATATTTACTAAAACATTTTTCAAATAAGAAAAATATGTCGAAAAAAAATTGACGAACTATGTTGAAATAAATAAAAGTATTATTCGTTTATTTTGATTCATATCTCCATTGCTTTATTATTTACTTTTTCTGCAAATACGCGATACAACATTCTGTCTACCCTTTCTTCTACTCATTCACTCTCATTTTTTCATCACTGCCTTATATTCTCTCAATTAAACTCTCGAGTTTCAGTTGTACCTTTTATTATCAAAAATCGCTCCTTTCCTTTCACATTAAATTCTTACTCAGTGTTTATTGTTTTTTTTGCAATCAATACATCGCAAATTATATAAAATATTTGGATTAAAATATGAATTAGAGACAAAGTTGTAAATAAAGTTTTCTACAATTCATAAAAATCTATTCATAAATATTCACAACTAAACATCAACCTAATAAACTCAAATCCATTAATTGCAAACTTTATCAGTATCGACTCAACTACACAGCAACCAGGTCCTCACCACAGCTCCCAAAATCTTATAGTCAGAACATCCTCACCAGTCGCGGGAACACGGATGCGATAGAGTGACTTACACAGTTAGTCACACAAATCCGACTCAAATATGCGACTGTCATCAATCTCAATGTTCACCAAACAAACATACGCCGGCTTCGCTCACTAGGGAGACGCCCGACTGCTTGGGCGCCGACCTCTCCCGGTAAACATTCTTAATAAGCAACGATCGGGCGAAACAATTTTGGGACAACCCTTTCATTTAATTAGAGATTAGTGATGTGTGTCGATAACACGTGTCACTGATATTTAATATTTCACTGGTTAAATAAAAGTGAAAAGACCAGAAATACAATCTGATATTAAAAAAATATTGTATATTTTGTTAACACGTTGCTAAACCAAAAGTTGCCAATAGAGATAAATAACAAATATTTAGTTAATTCTTAATCGAGTTTGCATAAACTCTATCATTTAACATCAAAAGTAGCGGATTTAATTTTATTTCCACGTAAAACGAAAAATTAAACCCTCAGAAATTAATTTAAACTGCCCTGAAATAACTATATTTAAGAAGTTTTTGTTAGTTAAATGAGAATAACTACGTCATATTGTCTTTCGAAGGTGTTTTCAGTTTCTTTCGAAGGTGTTTTCTTAAACCAAACGTAAAACCTAATAGATTAAAATTTATTTTCGTTTAATATGCATATATAAGCAAGATAATCGAACCCCGATAAACAAAAGATGGGTTGAATTCCGTTTATAATTTCTTCCACTTATCCTTTTAACTGATGCTTTTTCGATTTTGTTGAAATACTAGAATTATATTTATCATAAATTAAGAGGCATTCTTTGCGATCCTTATTACATGTAGGAGCTATGATCCGTGATTCAATCACTATACATATTTTTGTCTGTTCAGTGACATTATGAATTGCGGTAGCTGTTTGTACGAACTCAATAAGTTGACCAGGAATTCTCCAAGTATCTTCCACAATTTATTAACGACTCAGCAGGTTTCTTCTTAAACAGATCTTAAAATCATGCAAGGGTTGATTTTAAATCAATACTTTATAGATGTATTAACTTTTCACAATGTGAACGGGAAATCTCTTTAAAAAACACTATTCCTTTTAAAAAATATGAAGGTAAAATACTAAAAACTAGACATTACAGAAAGGACTAAATGTGGACGACGTACGAGATGTGGATGTTTATAGACTTTTCTAAACCAAAGAGTTAAAAAAAAATTGCATACTAAATTATGAAAAAATTTTGATCTGTAATATAATACTAAAAACTAGACTTTACAGAAGGGACTAAATGTGGACGACGTACGAGAAGTGGACAGAAATGTACTTTAAACTATTTGATTCGTTTATAGACTTTTCTAAACCAAAGAGTTAAAAAAAATTGCACATTAAATTATGTAAAAATTTGCATCTATAATAAAATGAAATTCTTGGACGCATCTTTTCATTGGGACAAAACCTGAAATGCCTTAGGCAGTTATAAATTATTATAACTTTCAAACAAAGCAACAACGTATACGAGTTATTTAACCAACTAAGCATACAAAGATTTGTTGCTGTGTTACGTAAAAAGGGTTCGACAAAAGAATAAATCTGGAAACTCTCCGAAATACAATATATGCACGACCCTTGCGGCCGGCCGAGATCAGACCCTTTACTTGCTTCTTCTATTAATATTGCTTTATCATTTCTTTAACATAATTTTTGGTGGATTCGCTCTAAAAAGTGAATACATTAAGAACATGCTTTACAAAATATCCATTTTTTATGTAATGGAGCTTAATTTTATTTTATTATCACTTATACATTTTCAGAACCAAGTTTCAGTATTTGAATAACATTATATCATGCCGCATGGTGAATTTGTAGAAACCATTCTGATCATCATAAGAAGGATTAATGGGGAAGATCGTGAGACGCTTTTCATATTTCGTTGGCACGTTTATATACAATTATATTCTAATTCGAGTAAATTTACTTTTTATTTCCATTATTGCTATCTTTATGATATCTCTTAAGAACACTCATACCCTATCAAAAACCATATACTACTATATTACTTTACGCCATATACTTAAATAGATATGATGATATTATAAGAAAAAAAAACACTTAGATCCTTTTCAACTATATGACGACTACAGAACAACAAAGGCGTACCATAAATATTAAACTATTAAATTACGTCACAGTTACTTGTCATTTATCCGTTGTTACTTTTGCAAATTACTCATCCCAACCCTACAAAGGTTCCGACAATCGCAGCGGAATCCCTGGCGTCCTCCGCGAATCGTCTTCATGATTTATAATATTGCTCGACGTGTGCGCCCTTACCGCAGACTGGGCGCGTTCCACATACTCCCTAACCACTTTAAAGCTTTCTCCAACTATTTACGAGTAATTGCCGCATTCAGTAATTTAGTTCAAAGGCACGAAATATAAACAAGTATTGTCACTGACATGTTATATTCCGTGCCAGTTAATAAAGCCAGTGCCAAAAGTCACCAAACTGGTTTACCACATTACGACATACGACGAACAATAATCGGTCAGACTATAATCGGAAAAAATAGATAATATCATATTCAAAAATCGGATCTACAGAAAAAGTTGAGCAACACTGGCTTACTCTCGCTGATCCAACGTTGCGAATTAAAACGCGCTAACGGAGAAAAATATAGAACATAAAACTGAATACACGTTCATGGAGACGGCAAACATTTCGTCGGCGGCGCGTGCGCCTTGACTTTTGCGGAAAGTCGACCACCAACCTTAAACCCACAAAAATCTGTAGTTGGGTGGAAAGTCAGCCACATAGGGCGGCCACCGACTCAACAACCAAAGTCGTCCGTTTGCATTGTGCGTAATTCCGCAATACTGCTAAATCACACTACGACGTTCAACACCCGTATAACATTCCCAAATAGCACTGAGCGCCACTGATATATAATATGTCTCCAATTATTAGAACATTTTTAATAAAAAACGTGTAGAATATTTAAAGAACTCTAAAGTACGTAATGCGTCAATTGTGTCTTTCCTCCTACAACACAAAATGAATCTTCACGGACTTTATTATGAGTAAGCAAGCGCAGAGAAAACAGAACGCAACATGACGAACACCCGTAAAGTGACTAAGTAAGAGCTTATTATAAGTGCTGCAACAACGAATCACCGCCGAGAGCCGTGAATCACGATCGAGCCAAAAGTTTTCCGCTTCCAACCTGATAAGTAAAATGAAGACGAAGAAAGTCTCATTTTCTTGAGAAAATGAGTTTCGTTGGCTTTGGCCCTGTACGTAAGCCTAAGGCGACGGCTGCTCTAAGCGAACAAACGCAAATGGTATGAGTGCTTTATGTAAACGGCAATTAGAGTATCGCCATTTCTATGATGACTGTTTCCTCGATTATCTTATAAAAAGTTAGGTGCTATCCATATCTGTTTAGAATTTACATTACAACAAGCGTGAAAAGTTTTTGTGTGAAAATTGCCCTAATTAAAAAATGAAAAAAACAATTATAGCATGTCTGGAGAAAAAGATGACAGGTTTAAATTTACATGCATATTGATTTTGAGGTGACTGGAAAATCCTTATCAATAAACTATTTAGAGTAATAATGCATATCTAATACAAATATACAAGCATTATAACTTCGATAAACTATTTAGAGTAATATTGCCTATCTAATACAAATACACAAGCATTACAGCTTTGATAAACTATTTAGAGTAATAATGCCTATCTAATACAGATATACAAGCATTATAGGTTCGATAAACTATTTAGAGTAATAATGCCTAAATAATACAGGTATACAAGCATTATAGCTTCGATAAACTAATTAGAGTAATAATGCCTGTCTTATACAAGCATTATAGCTTTTATAATGTACGCTTTACATCCTTTTTCACGTAACTTGATGTTTTTATTTGCACAAATAGTTAGACGTACAAACATTCGAGATAACGTTTCGAATATTCATTTGATTGCATTATTCGCATCGCCATCACATTTTTAATTGTATTGTAAAACTTGACATTTATTATACAACAGGTATAAATAAAAAAAAATAATCGCATGCAACTCAGTACGCGTGACAGAAGTGAAACTTCTTTAGCGATCTAAACAAAAATAAGTATAAAGTATTAAAATGGCACTAACAGTGAGAAGCAATATACAAAGTGTAAATCAACAGATTGTACTAAATTCGCATAAGACGATTTTAATACTATACGTTTACAAAAATTAATAAAATGTCATTACAAATCGATGTAAACATCTAATATTTATATAAATTTACATAGCTTATTGTTAATTAAAAAAATAGTTGCAATGTAAGTACCAGAACACTTTTAAATGTAGTCACATAAGAATATTTTAATACTATACATTTAAAAAAATTAATAACATGTCGTTACAAATCGATGTAAACATCTAATCTTCGTATAAAACGTAATTAAAAACAGAGCTGAATTTTAAGTACCAGAACATTTTAAATGCCGCTCGCGTTGTAAATTATATTTACAGATTTATAAATTAATTAAATATAATGTATACCTAATATGTTGTTATTGTTGAAACGGATGAAGTACATGCAGAATTAGTAATAAATCAAACATAAACATATATGATATGTAGCGTCTGAGGCGTATATCTACAACGTGCGCATACGCGTCGCTATCTTATTCAATCGCTTTGTATCGTTGTGTATACATCCCTCTCATGTGCTCCACTTCCATGTCGTCAGAATATATAGCTCTTTTTCTCTTTCTCTCTACATCCTATCTTTCTCCTCTTTCAAGTAACGAAATGTGCCTAAACGTGACGGACCTTAAAATTTGACTCTCAATTCTCGTCCACTTATCGATTATCGAATCGCGTCTAAGAAATTTCACTTCAAAAACAGGTATTTCAGCATCGGACATTACAGCAGTTATTTTCGTGAAAACGGTCATCCGCATCCACACTACACTTAGTCTCTTCAAACGCAGCCTGAATTGTTCGAGCTCGTTACCTATCTTTACGACCGTACTGTGCATTAGTATTGGTTCTTAGTGCCATTCTCCTTGGAATGTTGTGCTCCATAGAGTCGTACCTAATGTTTCTAATGTTCTACACTCCTCTTCAAAACAACGTTTGGTTCAATGGGCTTGGGCACCCGTCAAATCCGTCGAAGTCGTGTTCACTTTGCGCGTGAGCAATTGGACATTCAGCGTCCACCACGAAATCGGAACAGTACTGGAATAAAATTTCATTCTTCCTTTTTAAAAGGTGACCAAGAAAGCGACGCTGTGTATATTTTTAGTTATTGGACTTATAAATTCCTTCGACAGAAACTGTCGCTATTTTGCGCGCGAACGCCTATCCATATCTGGCATCGATTTGAAAAACGTTTTCACGTCACTAATACGTTTATGTGCAAAATCATGTTACTTACTTTGTTTCCTATTTACATTAGTTGCGAAAAGCTTGACATTATAGTTTGATACCTCTGGTGTCTCTAATAATAGTTGAACATACCTGAAACAAAGATATAATATATGTGTTAGTAACCTAATCGTTACCAAAATTCACACATCGATTGCAATTTACATTATAAACTAAGCGATATGCATACAAATTTGAGCGTATAATTCTAAAAGAGTCAAAGGTATGTGGCAAGCTTATACTTTCTATTAAAAATACTTAAATTAAGTTCATAGTTGAGACAAGCCCACTCCTTAAATTTCAAAATAGTGAGGGTTTAAAGTCTTCGAAAATCCGAAATATTCCCATGTCAAATAAAATATTGTACAAACTTGCCATAAGTTGCTAAATAAAACCAAACCAATATTTCAACTATTTCCTTTTCTAAGACAAATTGGACAGGAGAAAATCTACAATAATATACTTTAATCGAATGTCTTAGATACGCGAATGTTACACTGCGACACGTGTCTAGCCAACTGATCACAAAATATACATACAACAATGTTAGTACGTTCGTACGTATACCATTGAGAAGCTCGATAGGCTTTAATACGAATATGTGAGAGCTGTCGTAACAAGAACCGAGAATTTGAAGGGTGAAACCGAATTTTCCGAATGGCGCGTTTCAATGTGATTTTTTTTTCTATAGTACTTGAGGGGAAAGATGGCTAAATTAATAATTTTCAGATTTAGTCACTCAAAACTTGTATAACATTACAATTTATAATATTAATATTATAAATTTATTTAACATTATTTATTTATTACCAGATTATGCGTATTGGAAAAACAGATACGAATACATATGTAATATAAAAGTTTAAAATAAAGAAATCTTTTTTTGATGAAATTTATTGTCGTGCTATGAATTAGGATCGACTAGAGTTGCTCGTACATATATGTGACATGAATCATAAAAAATCTTTGTACGTGACGACGTACCTTTTACTAAAAATTCTATTTTACACTAAAAACTCGAAGAAAAACTTAATTTTACTAAAAAAATTGCATAATAATTACGTAAATAAAATTATTTAGGTTTTTAAATAAATAATGAAAGAAATAGGAATAATGACATATTAGTAATATCGTTAGTAATTAACGATTGCATACTGTTTATTAAAATTTTCTTTAAGTAAGAATTTATTATCAAAGTATATACGATCGCTTAAATATTAGATACTAAATATTGAACTGACTGTAATATCAACGTCTTTAACTGTATATATTAAATATTGAACTGACTGTAATATCAACGTCTTTAACTGTATATATTAAATATTGAACTGACTGTAATATCAACGTCTTTACCTGTATATATTAAATATTGAACTGAATAATATCAACGTATTTAACTGTTCTCGAAACAGTAGCAACCTGAATATTGTGATAAAGGTTTCATTGTAAATGTTTGTCGTAAAAATAATTTTGAGCCTAATTAAATATTAGGCCTCTGATTAAATTATACTTCAACGTCAGCCGTCCTTGTTGCGCCATTTTCCGGCACGTCGTTGATTTAAAGACACCTAGTGTCAGCTTACATTCCCGCTCCTATAAAAAAGTATTTCCCACGAAAAATATCTCCCTCTCAAAAAACGCCGATCAAACAGACACTCATCAAACGGATACGCCTCGCCGACTGTCGTCGGAACATAACGGATGCGTACGCATTTGGCGAGAGCGCGAGCGCTTGCGGTGCGACGAGCGGAACGAGCTCGGGATATATGAGTGCACGAGTCAATCTCGTAGCGGATCGGCGTAACGACGGCGCCGCTATCTGGTTGGATCCGCTCGCGGCGCCTACTTTAGATTTACGCTATGCTAGCGGTGGATTAAATACGATGATGACAAGGAAATGAGTTTGGAGCTACGGTGACTATAGAATTTAAAACTCTTCGTGTAACAAAATTTATTAATAAATTTTCATTGAAAATAATTTAATTTTATGTTTCCCAGACTGTTAATATAACATCATTTTAACAGTTTGTAAAAAAAATCGCTTTTGCGCTTTTTTTTTAAATAAAATGAAGTGTGGTGAAACTACTACTATTGTCTGTACTTGTAATGTTAATTGTACACTTTTTGAGAGCGACTTAAATATATATTTAAGTCGCTAAATATATATATTTTTGCGACGGTAAATATACATTTTTTTTTCCAAAATGTTAACATCATTTTACATTGAATTACGACAGGTTTTTTAAATAAAATTAAAAGTATAGTATAAAAACTTCTTTTCCTATAATGTTAATTAAACAATTTGTGAGTGCGGTTTTTGCCAAAACTAAACGGTAAATAATTTTTAAATTTTAAAATAAGGTACAATTTGAATAATATTTAAAAAATTAGGGGAATTTCGTCTGTAACACGTTTTACACAACTAAAAAAAATGACCGTGTAGTGTATCATCACGGCGATTTGACCTTCTGATCATATTGATTTAATTCCCAGCCTGGGAAAAACCCGCCCCTTGAAGACGTCAGCCAGCCAAGGGACGGTAAAAACCCAGACCCTTGCTTGTCCCAGCGAGTGGCACCTAGTCCACTCGCCCGACCACAGCCTAGGCCAGGCCTAAGCCCGGTCCAAGACCCTAGCTAATTACAATTGTATATTAATAACTATTTAATTAAAAAGTAAAAAAGTTCAATAGGTTTTTGTAATACAAGCTGTATTGCTACTATCCTTATTTATTCTTTTCGGATTTTATGATGAACATGCTTAGATATATTTCCATTCAACTCCGACGGGAATTGCTTTTGTTAAGCATTTCTGTAATTAACAAATCATTACGGTGATAACTCCTCAATCTTCAGTTTAATAACACTTTTTTCTCCTGGCTGTCACATGACGATGTCATATTTTATTTTACCTCTCTGAAGCGAACGGATATCATACAGCATTCGTCTATCTTTTTAGTACTCACGTTGTTCAAGACAGAATTACGGCATACCCCCAGTCTTGATACTTTTTATGCTCCATTGACCGCTTCAGGAACGAGGTTATGGAATTACTCGTGAACCACTAACGACTAATCGCTAGTTCGAGTGATATTTATTCGAATTGCTGTTTTCTCCTGTCTTATTTGCTAATGTTTTATAATACATTTTATAACTGTTTTTATCTTATTTTCGTATGTCCAATGCATGTCCTGTCTTATTTGTTAATGTTTTATAATACATTTTATAACTGTTTTTATATTATTTTTATATGTCCAATGTATCTCCTGTCTTATTTGTTAATATTTTATAATACATTTTATAACTGTTTTTATCTTATTTCGCATGGGGCTTCGAAGAGATAAGTAAATAATCTTTGGAACTATTTGACACAATTACCTGAATAGGAATGATTCTTAATATCTTAAAAACATTAATGGAAAAGTACAAAACTAAAAGCGACCTTTTAAGAAGAATATATTTTAATATTAGTACTAGCCAGTGTACAAGGAATTCGGTGGGAGAAATCAGAAAGAACTTAAAATAATTGGACATTTCACCGGGAAATAAGGACAAAATACTTGTTTTATTAAATGAAATACCCAAATATATAAGGAAATATATTTAACAGTGCGGTTAACAAACAAATGAAGGAAATTTTCAAATATTCTATCACAGTTAAATAAAAATACCATCACGATCTATTCAGTGAAACCTTCATTTGAAATCAAAATAAAACTTTAAGGTCAACCATAGACGAGATCACCCAGGGGTCATTTCACAGATTTTGTTAAAGTTTCCTCATTCAGTTTATGAGATAACTAACAAAGATAGATAGCCAAACGGACAATATATTGAGATCAGGGAAATTGTTTTAGAACTTTAAAAGAATTTTCCCTGCCTGTATTGCAGACCATTACATTATTTACCAGCTTGGTCCCATTAATTGTTTTCCATACCATTGAGTTTTAAGTTACCACTACAAATTAACATTAACCGGAACTATGGTAATGGGTCGACTATGCATGACTAATACTTGGAAGCTTAAACACATCTAACTGCCGAGAATTTTTGAATTTAAAAACCTTGATAAATTCGTCTTTCTAATATTTAGTTTACTTTCATGACAAGACGGTCATATGTTAGAACACAACTACGCAAATTCATAAAAAACATTGTCACCACGAACTTTAAGAGGCCTATAAAACTATTAGTTAAAAATAATTGGTTTTAGAAAAAAAAATGATGAGATCAGAGAATTGAGTTATTTATATGTTTAATAATAACCATTTTAGTCCTCCAATCATATGTTTATTAGTTATATTGCGAAAACTATTTTTGCAAATTTGAATTCAGTAATATTAGCAAACGCAGAATTTCAAAAATATTAATTATATAAAATATTGTTTTAAAAGAAAGTTGCAGAAAATTTAATCCTCTAGAAAAGATGTGGTTTTAACAAACCACACCGTTTACGAGACATAATTTGTGCTTTTAAAGATGGCAGATTTAAAAAAACGTTGAATTGATATTCCTATTTAAAAAAAAGTATGCAACTATTTACGTTTTCTTAACTATAATGAATTTTACCGAATACCTGGTATATTATATTTATACCAGCACCTTTACCATGCGATCCTCGCATTTCAGCGAAATTCCGAAATTCGACAGGCCTTAGAAAACCATTTCACGGCAAAAACAGTCAATAGAAAATGATAGATACATGTTTGAGCTAAATTCGACAACATTGCAATACAGTACTAAACTTAAAATGAGAAAAAGCGATAAATTTAAAAAGCGAAAATTATATTTTTAAACTAATTTCTCGAGCTTAACATTGTTTCGTTTTTTCCTCAGCCCTCGGGTTCGGGCCCCGGAAGTTTTCTTTAAACGGGAAATTGCGGTTGCGATCAAATTTTATTCCGAAGTTGAAAATTCTTTTACAATATTTCCAATTGGTTTTACGATCAATACCTACGGTGCCAGCCGCATGCATGCAAATGTATAAGAACTCTCCAGGTATACAAGTGACGTATTTAACCTTCAAATGTTTTCTTTTGCGGTAAATGTCCCGACAACACGGAGCCAAGGGTCGGCAGTATCAGTGACAGAATATTTGTAATATGTATGCTAATCGGCCAACCCATTTTGCGGGTTACGACAGGGACATGGGAATCGGGACTTGGTAATTTAAGAGGTCTCAGATTTGAGACATATTAAATACGGCCGCTCAAATTATCTTTGATATACTTAGTTACTCTTTTTTATTTCTGTATATAAAAAGTTATCTTTTAACTAAGCAAATATTTCATGATTTGACGTTTCATACACATATTTATCTTTTTAATACATTTATATGCATATTTCGCATACAATTCAATTCATCGTAGTATTGCGTTAAATTAAATACGGTAGTTGACTCATTCTAAATTTTGATATTTTTCGTACAACATTGTGAAATATAAGTTAATTAAAAACCAGTCTTGAAAAAAATTCAAAAATTGATTGAAAAATAAGCCAGTTGTAGGCTTCTAAATTTGAAGATACGGATAGAGTTGGGTAATATCGCTGTCTATATTTCTCTCGTAGAATATAATGTGCAATATCAAAAATGACATCACAACACAGTATTGCCGTCCTTTTCTAAAGGTTAAATTTAAACTTTTATAACTCGGTCAATTTTTAAGATTATTAAAAAATTGTTTCACTCTTCATCAGCTTGTACCTTGAAATTATGATTAATGAAATAAAAAAAAAATAGTCAAATACCCAATTGTATGCAAGATATGAAATATGATATACAAGTTTGCTCAAACTATGGCTTCAGAATCATGAGCACGGCTATTTGGATAGTCAACTCAGGATTTGCAGTGTATGTGCATATATAGATATACATCGATGTATTTGTCTTTCTGATTGTTTTTAATCTTTGTTACAATCATATCATTTTGATATTCAATAACGTCTTATTTACTACAAATAATAACATATTACTAGACATAAAATATTGATTAGTAAATCGTTTCCCTAGTGAAACAAAAAAATATGCCATTAACGTATAAACTAAAATATAAAGGATAAACCTTTATATTGGTTTGGTTAGTAACCTACATGGTTCTCACTAACCTACATAACTCCTATTACCTCGTTACAGTCACAATCTATTTTTAGGACATTTTAGGTTTATATTTGTTTCTTTTATGGTTTTAGATGCTGCATAAAAGAGATCATACAAAGATATACAATTTAGTGAAAGCTTATGATGATAGCTACAAAAACTCTCCTAAGCTGGGAAGACATACTGTATTCACTTTTGAGCAAGAAAAATACTGGCTGACCATCTTCGGACTATGTTAAATAAATGTTATGGGCTGACGAGAGAACAATTTCGTAAAGTATGTTACAGCATAGGTAAAAAAACTAGGTATTGCAGAAAGGTTTAACCATGTCAATAGAAGTGCTGGAAAAGATTTAATGTTTGGATTTTTACAGCGTTATCCTGATTTGAGTATCAGAATCCCGTAGCCACCAGTATTAATAGAACACTCGGATTTAACAAGACTGAGGTAATACTTTTTTTGATAATTTGGAGAGATTGGTGATGCAACACAAATTTTAATTATAAATTAAATACAAGAGACGAGTGTGACGACCGTCCAAGAGACTAAGAAAATATAGCTCCAAAAGGGCAGAAACGGGGACATACCACAGCTTCACAGCTGGAATACTGTTTACTCTGTCATCTGGAGCTGTTTACACACGTTCTCACAATGGCTGGATCAACGAAAATATATTCATTTTATGGCTATGTAATTTTAACACACACCGTACCTACTGCTGAAAGACTAGTTTTGCTAGTTTTGGATAATCACAACAGTCATTCTATTCTCGAAGCTTGGGAATTAGCAGATGAGAATCACGTCATAATGCTTACCATTCCACCACATTCATGACACAGTCTTAAAATTCTTGACGTTGCTTTGTATTCTCTCCTTAAAAGAGTTTACAACAAAGAGTGCAACATGTACATGCAATCAAGATATTTGATAAAAATTACATCGTAAAAAGGAGTTTCTAATAATAAAATAACGGGAATATTCCCCATGAATGTTGAAGTTTGTTGTGATGATAATTTCATTGATATTGATGAGGATGTCGGATCTGTGGCTACGGATGAGACAAAACAGCAACCTGACAATCAACACCTAACTAACGTCAATCCTATTCAATCCCCATAAAATGATATACCAGAGCAGCTAGTTATTGAGCAACCAGATACTGTTAATCCTGCTACAAGTCCATCTATTTTTTGGGATACAGGAATTCAACCTGTCATTCAAGAGGAAGCTACTGTCAGCTCAACCCCAATTCCAACCATATTATATGCAACACCAATTCAGCCTACTATTCAGTAACCACTTACTTTCAGATCTACCATAACTCCGTCCACATCGAATTATAACCGACGACAATGTGAAACCAATACGGATAACGATCAAACACTTACTGACTTTGCTACTGTTGTGCACAATGTAAGTCCAATGCCACAACAGCACACCTCTAATACAAACAAGGTATTGAAGAATAAAAAGCATTCTGAAATATTAACAAGAAGGCCAATGAAAGCCGCATTTGAAAAAAAGAGGAAAAGAACTAAAACAGAGAGTAACACAAAAATGATTCAGAAAAATAAAGGAAACTGCAATAAAGAAAATTGTGGCAAGGGAAAATGTTTCAGAGAGAAATTTACCGAAGATAAAGGAGTTAAAAGTAAGCAGACTACAAATAGAAACCAAAGAGTTAAAATGGAAAAAAATATTTAAAAGTGACGATGGAGATTCATGTACTGAAGAACTAAACGAAAAGTTAATTTGCAATGATGAGTCAGAATATTCAGAGGAGTAAACTCTATGTACAATTTGTTCAGACACGGCAAAGAGTGGGGAGATGCAGAAACTGGACCCGTAAATAATATTCTGGCAGCGATAGTCCAGCTACTCGTACTTTTAGTTTGGATCTTTAAAGGGTCCAGTTTTGTTTTCTTTTAATAATTTGATCTTTATTTCTTTGCTTTGTTTGAATAGAATTAATTTTTTTATTTGTGTTACAAATAGTTCTTTGTATTAATAACTAAGCTTTGCTTTTTAAATATGTTTAGCTTCATTTTTGGGAAGAAGTAGACTCCCATTATTATTAATTATTAGAAATGATGGCTCCCATTATTAAAATTATGACTCCCATTTCTAAAATGTGCATTAAACAGATTTTTATTACCCGTATGTATGGGGTAATGGGAGCGATTGACTTTTTTGTAAAATATTTATTGTACCTTAATGAATGGCTCTAATTGACTTAAATTGTAATGAAAAGATAGTCAAATAAACGATGTTTAAGTTTCTGATTCTAAAAATTACGAAAAAGTAAAAAATGTGGTTTTTACCAACATTTTCTCTTAGTAGGCTCCAATTACCCCCGCTCTCCAATGTATTTACAAGAGTCCGTACTAGACATCGTTTTAAATACATTTTCTTTGATATAATGAAACTAACTGCCATTAAACGAGCGTACTTTAAGTCTATTTATAAATTATAATAAAATATTCTGCAACTTTTCACAAACTTTGTAGAAAAATCAATCTCGTGACTAAATTTTTATTAGCAAATACAATAATTTCACAATATTCCGCCACAGTCCCAGAGTTTCTATATTTTTCAACCGATATGCATGACATTTTGCATGTACATAGTTACTTCATATGGAGATCTCAAGTATTATGCAAGAAAATTTAAAAAAAATATATTTTTTTAATATACCTCTCGAGACATATAAACTTTATGGGGAGTTGTATTTTCGTATATGGTATCGATTAGAAAATTATCAAACAGGCCTTTTAAATTGAAATTCACATTAGATTGTAGGATGTAAAATTTGCTTTCGGATAATTTTAAAGATTGTAGGATGTAAAAGTAAGATGTAAAATTTGCCTTGCACTCTTCTCTAACTTTTCAACCGTGGGTTTGAAAAACAATTTCAAAAAACTATGCAGTTCCACTTCGCATGTTCAGGCATATGCTTGAACGTTTTTTTGAAACTATACTCTTTTAGACGCGTTATGAAATGATTACGAGAGTCAAATTTTACGATGCGCGCGCACGATGTAACAAAAATCGACAGGATGAAGTTGTTCACTAAACACGTGTTTACATACGTGTAGTGACTGATACTATATTCGTGATAGTTATTTTTAAAAACACAACATGTGTTGTTGAATATATTTGGCGTTAATTTTGTAGAAATTCAGTATTGGTAATTAAATGAAACTACGTGATGTAGTATTATTTCTACTTTCTTCAAATTCTAATAAATTTTAACCTTTGCTAATAGCCCCCCTGAAGATGTTGTAATACAACGAAAGCTAGGTCGTGGTAAAGAACTTAAAGAAAGTAGAAATAATACTACATCACGTAGTTTCATTTAATTGTCGACACAACACGTGCTTTATATTCATACAAATCTAAGTTATATATGTGCTTTTGAATAATATTTTTTGTAATTGAAATTTAATAATGGTTTATATAATAAAAAAAACATTTGTTTATTGTGTATATTCGTGATAAAAATACATAATGCTTATAAGCCTTAAAATATATTTAAAGTGTATTTCTCTAAGTGATATAAAGTTTCGGTATGTATTTAATTGCATTTTAAATTATAAATTATTACTTCCATCATTGTTTTAATTATTAATTGATAAATATTGTAATTCAAGATAAAAGGATAACATTTTTTAATACTCTGGAAGAGAAAATAAATTTTAATTTTTAAATTTTAATTATTTCAACTGTATTTATTATCACGCTCCAGTCCTTTTATTATTTTATTTCCATTAATTACATTTACGGTACGTTAAATAAAGTTAATCTTGTATTATGCCAAAGAAGTATAACTTCTAACGCGCGAACATAAGTACACCTACAATGCTTTTTTTTTTATTAAAATATCTTACAAATTTGAAATGTTCAAGTAACCAAACAACCTTCTTAACCATCACAATAATTTGAAATGAGCGACAATTTTTGTTTTATCCTAATACATATTATTTGCACAGAATTTTTAGGGATAAATTTAACAGAATCATTAATATTATGTAAATAAATATATTTATGATATTAAAATAATTTCATTAATACTTTCCGGGTTATCTAAACTGACCAGATTGCCGTTATCTAGGCATAAGTAAAGACTGTTGAAGTACCGTAAATGGGAATCTCAATGGTTGATGTTTAAAAGTCATTAACTATTAAAATAACACATCGTTATCTCCTTTGGTAATTTTACTACTGACGAAATATAAAGCGATTAGAAATTATGACTCAAGAAAAAAATCAAAACGATAATCACAATATTAAATTTTAATAGAAATAACTGCAAAAAATATATATTTATACACATACCTAACTCTAAGTATGCTTGTTTCATGATACTCTCAAAAAGAATAAGTACATTATATTTACTAAAGACGCACTGGATTCAAGTTTCCGCCCCGCCCAAAAGCAAAAGAAACCGCAACGGCTGAGCGCTTGTATGCGCCCTCCAATATAAGTAATCATTAACAGAACTTACTATTCCATTGTCGAACTTTGTAAACATAGAAAAGCTTTCAGGCTCGTTGGAAATTACGAACTTGCGCAATAAATTTAGGTCCTAACCAGAAGGAAACTTTTACGTGTATTCACTAAAAAAATAAATTACTTTACAAACTTTACCGACTTTTTTATCAATGCGGACAAGTAAATGCCTGCCGAAAAGTTTAAGATTTTGTTGGTCGCTCAAAAAGGCTTCACGAAATGGCGCCGATATTGAAATAACGAGCATCACTGCAGTAACTCTTTATTTTTACGTATTTAACTATATTAATTAGGTACTGAAAATCACGCTATTTAGTCTGGCTATTTTAACATTATTGGCATTCCATGACATATCCCATTGGTTGGCATTCCATTCCAGTTTCGATATTATGAATGATAACTTATTCATATATAATAACTTATTCATAGATAACTTCGAAAATCCCTTTCGAGAATATTAAAAAATAATCTATCTCTGTTTTTATTTAATATTGCCTTCAATTTTTTCAAACTGAAAGCTTAGTTTACCAGACAGGTTAGGACATAAAATATAAGGCATATTTCTTATTATAATTCCATTGTCACAATACCCATTTTTCTTATTTCATCATGAACGCCCATTTATCACAGCCTCACAGTTTCGCAATTTTAGATATTAAAGTAACCATACACGTAACTATGTACTTGCGCAAGTTTAGACTTGCACAAGTAGTGGGTCCAAATAGGGCCACATGCAAACCGTAACAAAAGAGATAGAAATTCGTAAACGAAATCACGTACACACTCGTAAAAGAGATAATCGCACGGAAATTCTCAATTACCTCCATTTTGAAGAACCACTTTTGGAATACTAATTAGATGCCGATATAATATAACGTCATTACATAACTGCATAACATTTTATTAAATTGTATATCATATTTCACAATTTGACCTTTTATAAACATATTTATTTTATTCATATATAATGCAATTTATCGCATATAATGTAATTTAATACAATATTGTGTCATATATCAATTTGATGGAATTTGACTTCGGAATCACAATCGCTGATTATAATTTGGATAGCCCATATTCAGAATTCGCAGTGTATGTGTGCATATATGTATATACACCAATCTATTATATGTGCACAGATACACTGCGAATACTGAATTGACTATCAAAGTTATATCGCATATAATGCAATTTAATACAGTATTGTGTCATATATCAATTTGATGGAATTTAGCTTCGGAATCACAATCGCTGATTATAATTTGGACAGTCTATTCAGAATTCGCAGTGTATGTGTGCATATATGTATATACACCAATCTATTATATGTGCACACATACACTGGGAATACTGAATTTACTATCAAAGTTATATCGCATATAATGCAATTTAATACAATATCGTGTCATATATCAATTTGATGGAATTTAGCTTCGGAATCGCAATCGCTGATTATTTCGTTTACTTTTCATGACGTTTTCCTTACTACAATTAATAATATATTGCATGTTTCACGTGTAGACCCCAATTTTATTATATGCAATAAATAAATTTATTAAGTACTACTAGAAGTCATACTACCGTGGTTCCCGTACACACTATATACGTAACATACAAACATACAAATATTTAAAAGTACGTAGTATTCGTAATTAAATTATTTTTTCGTAATGAACTATTATTATTAACTATTCACCATGTAAACATATTTTCAAGACGTTAAAAAAATATTTTTTTTGAAAAATAAAGTTTAAATGTTATTACTCTTAATTTTTTACCATTTATACAACAAGTTTATATCCTACTTACAGAGAACTTTTTACAACGATGATCCCCAAACCTCTGGAGAAAACAAAATTTTTCAGCATCCTTTTACACGTATGGCAATCCTCTCGAAATGTCATTTAGTCACTTTTATAATTTTTAGTTTTAAGTCGAGAATTTACCTAATATATATTAATTTCAAGTTCCTATCTTATATTGTTTAAAAATGAGAAACATAAGGACAGAGAAACATAATTTCCACACACTGCTGAAAGCTTTTCTTATATTATAAATACGACTATATCAGTTTTTCAAACTACTTTAGTTTCAAATATTGGAGCCAGTATCATCCGACATTGCTAACGTGGAATCTAGGAACTGTCACCTCCGTATTGGATATGATACCACTCAGCGTGTTATACGTATACATATGTTTTTTTTTTACTTAAGCTTATAACACTTATATACATAATTGTCATACTTGCCCTTCGAGGAAAAACTTCTCACGTAAAGAAAATTATCTGCAATCATACAATCAGTTTTCCTACCCATATTCTCCCCATTGTTTCGCATTGTTCGTTTTATACAGATATTAATTCGTAACTAACAATATCGTACGCGAACCCCTTCCTGAACATTTTTTACACATTCATATATAACTGTACCCTATGATTAACGAAGTATATTTGAAAAGACATTAAAATCTGAATTCGATCAATTAATTAAAAGTAAAACTATTAAACTAAGGCTTATGTAATTACACCCAAGTAAAATTTCACAAAACATGACATAATAAATTTTATGATCTATATATATATATATATATATATATATATATATATATATATATACCTATATAAATGAATTTTAAATTTGAAACCAACGGTTTTGAATAAACTTCAATTAGTAAAATATCGTCAAGCGTTATTTGCATGGATGCTCGTGATTTTGTATTTCTTTGTACTCATAATATATTTTGCTCAGTACCAATATCAATAAAATAGTTATAATGTGATTTATTAAAAAAAACTTGCTTTGGACGAGCAAAGCACTTGTAGAATATGTAAAATTAGCAAACTTCAGTCTTTTTTTTATTAATACAAACAACCATATGACAAGTGATAAACTAATGACAATAATAAGGTTTCTTAATTCTATTCGAAACGATAAAATCGAGAAAATGAGTGACTCAAAACAAAACAACGTTACTGAATTAAATTAAATTATTTCGAGCGATCGGCGAAAAAACTAAGGAGTCTTAAAATTGTACCTTTTTCTATGGTTAGACTGTCATTTTTTTACAATATAGTTAAGAGTCACATCCTGGGTAATTAACCAAGTTGATAGGGATTGATTTTCCAACATAAAAAAGGAATTAGAGTGTCGGATACTGTCGCACTTATTTTCGTGAAAACGTCAATCCTGTAAAGTAAATCGAACTTTTATAAAGTTGTTACCTTGAATCAATTAATTCATTTGCAATTTTCATTTATTGAATGAAGCGTAGTGGCTTGAGAAATAGGGTATTGTGTATCTCTTGCAAATGTCAAGTCTATCCGTTGAAAATCGTGGATTAATTTTGCACGTACGCAGTTTACGATGTTGGGTCGCCGCAAATATCCGAGTAATACCGACACAAATTTTCATCCCACCTCTTTAAAAGGCGACCAAAATTGCGGAGGTATGTCTATTTTTAACCGTGTTATTAAAGTTTTAAATTATTTCGGCAGAAATTGTCGCTCATTTGGGCTCAATTGTCTCCCCATAGACGGCATTGATTATAAAGACGTCTTCAAGTCAGAAATATAAAGTCACATTTATCCTAAAACTCGCTCCGTCATTCCATAAACACAAAGATGGCGGACGGACATCATAAAAATGACCGCCCGTCCGTCACCATAAAGATGACGGACCTCTCAGACCGCGTCAACATGCCAGTTACTCAGAACGTGACGCCTTGGCAAAATTGTAAAAAATCGGCATAGCCTAACTATGCACGAACCTATATTTTAGGACACTTACTGAAATGGAGTATAACTTAAGAGTTTATTAATGCACGGTGAAACCTACTAACACAAATTTGCGTAGTAACTTTTTAAATCTTAGAGATATATAAAAACATTCGTTTATATCGGGTGCAATTTATTTAAAAAGCAGAAAGTCGATGGAATAATGTAGATATCTACCTATTCAATACTTTTTTTACTTATTTTAACAAAAAACAGTTCAATAGCATTTATTAATCAATTGTTATATTGATACCATCGTCTACCGATAAGGAGAAGCATGAGAGCTGACAAGATGCGACGTAAGCATTTTCATACCGATATGACGTCATCCAATAAACTAATGGACTCGGGTTATCTATCACAACCGATTATCTCAAAACCCTTTTGAAATTCAACAAGCGTAATAATATCCATTAATTAGCATATTTTGCAGTGGCCCAATTTTGAAATAAATGGGAATTTTAGAGGATGTAATTAAGAACTAAATTCTTTTCTGTTTCATATATCATGTTGGAAAAAACTAGTTATACGGAACTGAAAATATTTTTTTCATGATTTTAAGTACCCTCTGAGATGTTTATCAGAGTATGCACGCCTCACCCCCTCTCTTATTAAGGCAGCAGTTAAACTTATTAAGTTTTGTGCGTGCTTCACAAAACAAATATACTTTGAAAGATCGTAACACGAGACAAGAAATGCAACTTCGGAATCATAAGAAATAAAGTAATGAAGTCAAATTATGAAACAATAATCTAAGAAATTCAAAATGATCGAGTTGTACGTTATTACGTGTTTTGCGTAGGGTTAAAATGAAAATCCCGTAAATTTGTTTTCAATGAAGGGGCTAATCGATATCTTCCAGTCTCTTTCGCTCCCGCGAAATACAACGAGCGTTTCTAAGTAGAACGTCATAATTTGATATTGCCGTCATTGTTTAAACGTAAGTTTAAACTTTTGTAATTTTTTCCCTCTTCAACAACTTTTACCTTGAAATTATAATTTATAAAATAAAAAAAAATTGCAAAATATCCAATTCACTCCTCCTTTGTTTACCCCTTTTAGCAAAACTCTAAACTCATACCATTTCTAAAAGGTTTCTCCATCCATCTCTGTACCTGTCAATTTACGTATAATAAATTATGGAGAAACCTTTGTCCAAATTTACTTGACCTGATTTTTTACAGAACAAAAAATAGACCATGAGACTATACTACGAACATGGCAAATATAACACATAAAAGCACTCAATAAAATTAAATTCCTCTGCAGACCAAAGCAAACTTTTATTATTAAAATTTCCATTTAGCACGACCAAATAAACTCGACTCGAATGTGGGGAGCGTTGAAAGAGCGGTATATTAAAATCTTTTAAAAACTACAAATATTCATTGTTTTATTTCTTCCTTCTGTATATAAATACATAATTTATTTCAGAACACCTCTAAAACGTACAACGTCTCTGAGAATACAATTACATTCCAGGAATGCTTCATTTTTACAATAATTTTTCAAAATCGTATATATACATAAACAGGCGTCGTTTACGTAAAAATGATCAGAATATACGTAAATAGTCATCGTTTACGTAAAAATTATAATTCGTAACTAAATCACTCACAAAATAGTATTATTTTCTTAATACTTGACTGCTTGATCAAAATTTACGTTTAAGTGTACGAAAATTACGATTATTTAGTACAGTATCTCAAAAGTGTTGTTTCCTACTTGATCAAGAGATTAACTATATTAGGTCAGGATCACTCGCGTCTGAGAATACAATTACATTCCAGGAATGCTTCATTTTTACAATCAGTTTTCAAAATCGTAAACATATATAAACAGGCGTCGTTTACGTAAAAATGATAATACGTAACTAAATCAATCACAAAATCATATTACTTCCTTACTATACGACTACTTGATCAACATTTACGTTTAGGTGTACGAAAATTACGATTATTTAATACAGTACGTCAAGTGTTGTTTTCTACTTGATCAAGAAATTAACTAATGTAGGTCAAGCTCACTCGCTGTAGTTTTAATGTCCTCTTTCATTCAATCATTAAATTAATTTGATTATATTATTAATTCATTCAATGAAGAGCTATTTGGAAATATGCAAAATATAGAAATATTTAGTTCTTTGCTTTCGTCAGTGGATACGGGCGTGACTGGATTAGCTCCTATTAAATTTAACATATACTTGCGACAAACTAATATTAGTTGAAAAATGGACGTAATGTGATTAGTAAAGTTACATATCGTTATTCAAATGTAAATAGTGGATAATTATTATTTAAATAATGCTTAAAAACATAAATATAAGTTTATGACATAGTGACATTATGAAGGAAACAGTGACAAAAAAGTGGGTGTTTTAAAATTACAACGAAGTGTGAAGTCAATAATTACTTTGTTTACAAACATCGCGTTTGTTGATTTAAATAATAATAATATACGTGCGGCGCTCTGCCAGCCGCTATTTGCAACTCTCACACCGCACTTGTGGCGCAACGTGTAATGCACATACCCGCTACAGAAGCGCATCGGGTTCGAGGCTTGGTAACTGACTCATTTTTCTTTTTCTATAATTATGAAATTATACCGGCATGAATAATATGACTTCGTTGGAACAAGTAATGGCCGCATACCAACAACAGTTGACTTTGTGCCAACAACAACACGTAACAATATATTAGTTACAGCAGAAAGTTAATGCACTTGAAAAGCATATTAAAACTATGCACTCTCCACAATCAACATAATCTAATATGACAAGTATAATACCTGAAAGAACACGAAGCAAAGTGGTTTATCCAAAATACACGAATATTGCACGGTTGAAAAAGAATTGGAAAAACAATTCACTTAAGTCCGGAGCATGAAAAACAATAAAAATACGGTATCATGAAGAAAATTTGTAACAGGAGAAAACATCAAAAAAGAAAAAAATAATAATTCAACCGAACTCGACAACAATAAAATAAAAGAAACCAAAATCCCATTGCCTCCACCAAATAATGCGAACAATGTTGGAGACTTTAATAGATTCAGATACAAGGTTTCAAAATCAATTAAAAATTCAATACAATTCCAGGCTATTATGAATAACGATATAAAAATTACTTATCAAAACCAAAACTATTATAGAACAATTAAAAATTATCTCCAAAACAAAACAAAGGAAGAAGGAGATAGACAGAATAGTTCCTTTTACAAATCGGAATTCCACACTTTTCAATTGAAAAGTGACAGATTGTACAGATTTGTCATAAGAGGATTGCCATCATCAACAGACATAAGTTATATAAAATTAGCAATAAATAAACTAGGATATGATGTTCTTAATTTCTAAATATTCAGAAAAAGACAATGAGTAGCGATGAAAAAAAAATACAAAAATTTTCCATTATTCTATGTAGATGTCAAACAAAAAGAAAATAATAATTCTATATTTGAAATCGACAACTTGATGCAGTGTAAGGTGACCATTGATTCAACTAAAAAGGTAAAAGGTATAATTTATAAGCATAAATTGCCAGCAACTTGGACATAAAAAAAGACAATGAGTGGCGATGAAAAAAAAAATACAAACATTTTCCATTATTCTATGTAGATATCAAACAAAAAGAAAATAATAATTCTATATTTGAAATCGACAACTTGATGCAGTGTAAGGTGACCATTGATTCAACTAAAAAGGTAAAAGGTATAATTTATAAGCATAAATTGCCAGCAACTTGGACATAAAAAAAGACAATGAGTGGCGATGAAAAAAAAAATACAAACATTTTCCATTATTCTATGTAGATATCAAACAAAAAGAAAATAATAATTCTATATTTGAAATCGACAACTTGATGCAGTGTAAGGTGACCATTGATTCAACTAAAAAGGTAAAAGGTATAATTTATAAGCATAAATTGCCAGCAACTTGGACATACCAAAAATTTTTGTAATAGACAACCAAAGTGTGTAAAATATGCTGGCAATCTTCACATTATACGGTGCTAAAAACAACGCAACAGTGTATCGTTACGTGCGCTATGTAACGAAAGAGGACATCCGGCAAACTACAAAGTCCTACCTATTAAAAGGAATTGAAAGCTTACAAATGAAGAAAATTTCATCTGTTCAAAGAATGCAAACCGAGAATATAAAACTTCCTAAAAAAGTGAATCATCTATTTCAAAAATGGCTTGCGCTCAAACTATAAAACTACAATTAATCCAACTAATGATAATAAGAAGTAAGCTGCATTTAACGAGCCTACCTTCGCTGAAATGATGTAATTGCTCACTTCATTTCAGGCTGAAATTAAACTAAGTATTAGTTAGCCAAAACCGTGGGAAAACTGGAGGAAATCCAAAGGCCACTAACCAAAAAGTCAAAAAAACCTGAAACCAGTTCCTACGAATTATAAAGATGGAACGCAAAGAAAAGGGCCTACCCAACGAGCCCAAGAAATAGAAGAATTCATGAACACTAAAGATATAAATATCGCACTAATATCTGAAACTCATTTTTCACAAAAGAACCACATTAAAATGAAAGGATATAGCGCCTCCACGGACGCATTCGCTAGGATGAGTAGCCCACTCATCCTAGCAAATGCGCCCGTAGAGGAAGAGTCTTCATAATAAAAAGAAATATACAACATTTTCAGCAAGAACAAATAAAAGAACATACATATTCAACCCACAATAATTACTGTTCACTATAATGGAGCTGACATAAGTATTGATGCTGTCGATTATTGCCCACCGCGTCACATTATTTCGAAAAGTCAATATGTCAACATATTCAGAAAACTTAGTAAAAGATTTATTATTGGAGGAGATTTCAACGTCTAACATACTTCTTGGGGATCTCGACTGATAACTTCGGGCAAAGGTAATGAAATGTTAGCTGCCATCAATGAAACAAAATGCGAATTCCATTCGTCACGTACTCCAGCATATTGGCTTACTGTTAGCAATAAAAATTATCTGATAGATTTCTTTATCTCACGTGTAATTGCATTCAATTAGATCGAAGTAGAAGACGTGGATGATCAAACGTCTTATCATATTCCTGTCCTATTGACGCCGAGTGCAATAGTAAGTAAGAAAAAAAGAAAAGAGAATCTCACCACTGTTTCCTGTATTTGAAAGCATCGACTGACTATATAACTCCTTGAGGATATATACTTAAACTATATATATACTAAAAACTGGACACATATATACTTAAATTTATTTCTATTGTATATTCATAAAGTATAATACTAATAATTTTGAAGAAAAACTTATTTAGGCGAGAAGAAAGAAAACTCAGATTTTTTTGTTTGAAAGTGTGTATTAGCGAGGTGGTTCCTTTTAAATATGGTGATAATCAACAATGATTTAAGATATTTTCCACTGGTAATTGTTACTTCACAAAATAATCATACCATCGACCAAGTCAAGATATGATGATGAATTTTTGAAGGTGAACAATGAAACTCTTTAACGGATGACGGTAAATCAACCGTGGTTCAAGATATTTGCTACTGGTAGATGTTACCTTACAAAAAAGTTTTACTTCAACCGTGCGTAAAGGTTCGCACTCATTTCTTTTTTATTCTTGAACTTGACTATTATTCATGTGATTGTTACGCTATTATATTCATCAAAAAATTTTCGGAAATCAGGGCTTTTAAAATTAGTGATGAGGGAACAGATAAATTTACAAATGTGCACAAAAATAACTTCTTATAAGACCAACAGACATATGCAAGTATAAGTACACGCAAAGCACGCATGAAACGCACGCAAGCACGTACGCGTACTCATGCACACATACACGTGCGCACGCCATAAACTTTCATCCTCAAAAACAGAAAATATGAAGTTATTTCGGTTCTAAGTAAGCCTCGTACAAAATTGTTAAACAAATTAACGTTTTCTGTCTCTGTCTGTGCCCTTTAACTTTTATATCGATCAAAAATAAAACGAAACGAACTTCTTTATAAAAGTAACTAATCCTTGCCAACATGTTGAGTAATTTTATGATTGGGTAAAGTTAATTAATTAACAGCTATGTTTTCAACTGCCACATTAAACTTCATAAAAAATATAAAATTAAACGGAAAATAAATGTTTGCCATTCATTATACAGAGTAAATTTGATTTTGACTACAGTTCATTTGCCATTTTTTAATCATTAAACACAAGCTATAGCTTGGTAATAATAATTTTATATATTATTCGGTTTCTATATTGTTGTTTTTTTCATTAAATATATTTATATGTTTGAACGCCGTCTTCGATAGCTTTATTGGTTTAATAAAAAAAATATGATTTTGGAGCCATTTTTCCACCTATTTTTCATCACGTCTACAGTTTTCAAATTTCTATTCTTACAAAACCGGTGAAATTTGATAAAATATGGAAAAAACAATAGTTAGGCTTAGAAAATCTTTAGAACAATTTTGGATTTTCCACAATAAATTTGCAGAATAATATTATCTGCATGGATAAAATATATTTAGGAAATAAAACTTACTTAGAACAACTAGATACAGAAGGTTGTGTCAACTTATTCAGATAAAGAAACGTAGTTATTTAAAACCAGCTAATGAGAAAATAGAACAAAACATCACAAAACTTGTAAACGCTATAAAACGAGTAAACACACTGGGAAAGAGAGCCGGTAGTCTCCTGAGGCCCTTAAAAACGCTAGAATACTATCCCGACACTAGACGAAGTTGGTACGTGGCGACAGCGGGTTTTCATTATTCATTCAGCCGGCATCTGGTACCGCTGCGATCCAATACTACAGGCTGCAAGACAAGATGGAGATTTAATGACGAGGGATGATCCAAGATGCATTACAGCCTCTGATAACGGACCAGATTAGAGATTGACAAGATTTTAATAAAATACTATAAACTAATAATTCATTGGCAATCTTCATCAGTGTATTAACATAGCTTGAATTGAATTTACAATTGTATCATGTCTTATTAAAATAACAACACTTCCCTGTTTCATACAGTTATAATACTGTATTCTACTGCTCTATTTACAATAATTCTTTACCTAGTTAACATAATATAATGCAGGTTTCTATACAAAGATCACATAAATGTATTACACAAGTACAGACCGCTATCCAAAAACTTATAAATTTACTTTACTACAAATTTAACAATTCAAAAGTTGTATGTATGCGGAAGTTGGAACATCACAACTTCTCCAGAACGGATGCGCGGGAAAGTTTTGTGACTGAAATTTCAACATGTTCTAATTACATTTTTATACATAATATACAAGATCCATCAGATATTTTCGCATTGTCATTTTATATATTAAGTTTAAAGTTATTGAGACAAATATGGTCAAGTGGCGTGAGATCTAAATCATAAAAAACGCTGCTCATTTTTCATAATCTGAGCGTAAATAGATATATGTACGATTTCCATTACAACGTGTAGAGTTAAATCAATATAACTTTCGAATGTAGTAAAAGCTGTAGTGCCGTGAGGTGTCGTGAGAGACTCTTAATTACATAGTTTTTTTTTTAATCAAACTCTTTATTTCGCATTTTTTGTTAATTAAACGCTTAATGTATAAGTAAGAACTCGTATTATCAAATATACAGAAAAACAACAAAAAGGTTAAAAAAGAGAGACAAATGGAATTTGACATTTGGCAGACGTTCGTCAATAAAAAAAAAGATTTTTTCTGTTTTTATTTATAAAATATTATGTGTTCATGATTCATTTGAAAATAAAATTTATAAAATTCACTTTTGCTTAAGTGTTCTTATACACCCCATGGGACACGTAAATATATTGGTCTCATATTATAAATATTAACTTCATTTAATTTGGTAAATCATTTTCTTTATAATTCCTATAATAATATAAAAGACAGCGCCCGTCGCTTCGCAAACAGATACAAATATGATGACTTTATAGGAGTAGCATAAACACTGCTCACGACACAATTGTTTTCAGTCATCGTCCCCATAACATACAAAAATTATTATAGCATTGGTTACGTTTTCTGCAATAATGTTTAAAAGGCATGAAATATATTCACCTAACGTTCGTAATGCTAGATCTTCGCATGGAGTTCATATTTCTTAAGGCGGTGACAACACCAAATTGAGCATACAACAGAAAATTTACCATAATCTACTAAATTTATGGTAACAAAAATGTATGTTATTCTTTTTAAAGTCCTGGATGTTTCCAAAACACAATGGAAATATCGTTTAAATCTAAAAAAAATCCAAAAATATCTTGTAACATAAATTTTAAACCAAATAAACTCTGTTCCTCATAATACCTTATGAATAGTATTAAAAATCTTGCTTGTTTCTTTTATTTTTAAAGTAAATAGGATTTCAATAAAAAAAATAAAACATCATTTCTCTCGCACAGATAGACTCGTTTTAGCACTCGCATACAAACAGACAGTTGTGGGCTGAGGCGCGTTGCTAGTTGGACTTATGTCGTTTATTTTCTCAAAAATTTGCTTTTTGAATAATAAAAAGCGATTTAATCTAATTAATTTTAATCTTAGATTTGTGTTTTAATATAGTAGGTCTTCAATTTAGCGCCAATGACATTTTAACATTTTTTTGATAGGACATGGAAGAATATGCATTATATATTGAATGCAATATATATTTTGAAATACGTCGTGTATTTTAGAATATATATTGTAGCTCGCGATTGTTTATTATAAAAAAATTATTTGACAATTTTCATACATTTGTTTGCGCAGGAATATGTTTTAACCTTTTTTCTTTCTGGTTTTCCGGTTATGATGGTTACTTATAAACTGAACAGAGGTCAATTAATTAAGTAGTCATCTGTTATTTAATTAGGTATTAGAAGAGTTGCATAATTATGTTAATTATTTACATAGTACTAATAAACATAACGTTATGGTATATTAAACCAAATAACAAATTTTCTAATAACTTTTTTTGCAAACGTTTCGAGGATTGATCTCCATTTATACCCTGTCGATTCGTTTTACCCCTTATCGATGTATAAATATGTGACAGATTATTAACCAAAATTTTAGCCTTATCCCGGCAAGGCAATATGTACTTAAAGACAAATTAATACAAAAATAAGCAGAAATTAATTTTTGAAGTAATCACACGCATCAAATATCGAATAATTTTCTTATTAAGAGATATTGTAAACACCCCATAGAAGTCATTATATGCCGCAAATAAAACGTTCCTTTTTACGATAGACGCAACGATAATTCCGTGGCTTAGGTCCGCAATATCAGTGATGGTAGACTGCTAATATATATGCAAATCAACTCACCTATATTCCGAATTACTGAGCACAGACGGTAGGCATAACCTGCAGAAGAAGCTTAAAGCTCGAATGATCTTGAAACTTTTGCTGAATAACTTAAAGTCTTTAATTATATACGAATAATCTGACTCGTAATAATTTAACTCTATTACACAGTATATTTAAAGATATATACCAAGACATATTTCCACTGCGTCATATTAAAAGTTAGTAGATCTCATAATTTTATAATTTTCACAACTTGAAATACTCGAGTTGCCGAGAAAGAAGCGACTACTTCTATCGCATCTAACAATATAAATAACCATTTTCACAATTCACTATTTCGACGTTTCGTTTTCGGATAGAAAATATTATGTTTCACTTATGATTATCTTGCACAAATATCCTTCACGATCGCCAGTAACGCTTCTACTGAAATTATAATTGGTAAATACACTGACATATTGTCGTGTATTTGTGTTTAAAACTCGCCTAATATTCATTAAGTTCAAAGTGAACTAGCGTGTCAAGAGCTCCGTGTTACGTTATTTAAGAGCAATGATACAATAAATACGTACTTTTTAATTTTCAGAACATTATATTGGTACAGGTTTACTCATATTTTAAAATGACATCATAGAAAACCACGATAAACTAAAAACCTTATGTTTGTATTACCGAAAATTTTGCACAATATTATAGTGCAACGTAATATTTATAATATACGTAGCTTAAATACCGGATTTTAGAAGGCAGATTACAAAATAAATCTGGAAATGCGAGTATGTGTAAAAATGGTACTTTTTCTAAGCTCATCGTCGTTCAAAGAAACAATTTTCATATTATATTTGTACTCTACTCAAAGAGCTTTTTCAACGAAAGCACGGTAAAAAAATCCACCCTTTCGCCTGCGTACATGGACGCCACCTTGCGACAAAATTATATTGAGATTTTAAACATAATTTCCGATTTTGGACGGAATAATCATACAAAACTTGTAAAACTTATGTGGGGAACTTAATTCGTTCAGAAGTTAGAAACTTCTCACAAACCACAGATAACGTAATCACAATAGTAGGGTTTCATTCGGCCACTTTAAACACGAAACCCTAAAAATAGTACATAAAAGGTAAAAATAAGCCATAAAAATAGATAACAGCTGACATATTATCATATCCCATGTCATGTAAGAGATATATAACTAATTCCTTTACGTAATTACGTTAAAAAAATTACAATGACAAAACTGTTTCCCACAGTATTCTGCAGCATGTCATTAACTTATTGTAATTCTGACAGAAGCCAAATATCTTGACAACTGATAATAAACTCGTCATCTCAATTCATGTGCTAACCAAATAGAATTTTTCACTTCATCCCCAAAGAAATTTTCCTATTACGATATGAGAATACGAGAGCAGTTCTGCCGAAATGAACCGAAGATCTGTCTCTGTAAGGTAATTTAAATGTTCTAAATTTAATGTGGCCTTGGATGAGGATAGTGCGAGAGAGCAAAGTTTCCCTCTTCGAACCTTTAGAAACAATTACTGGCTGGGTCATAGAGAGTACGCCTTTACTCATCGTTATATATACTTTTCGCCCTAAACGGAATCAAGACGCACTCTTAGTTCACTTCGTTAAATTACCATATTCTGTTTGTTCTTTACTCAGTGAAACTCAGTGGCTAAATGAACAGAAGATCCAACGCTGCGCCCTTTATACTACCAGATATACTTTATCTCAATCCCATTTAAGAAGTTCTTTAAGGAGATCGACCGAGACAAAAGTTAGTCTAGATTTTAATCTAAACCCCAAGCATCATCCCAGTGAGATTCCTATTCAAACGGGTTCAGTAGCTTTTGGATGCTACTTTAACAAACAGACAGACGAACGACTAGATAGAACCGATGTGTAAGATACATTGCAATTATGAAATTCTGCGTGCCGCTCTAACAAACAGACAGACGAACAACGAGACAGAGCAGATTTTGGATACACAATAAATACGATTATACATTTGATTTTATCACGATGTATTTTATATATTATTCCGCCAGCATCATTTTTAGCCGCAATACCAATATTAGATTTCGCTCAT
This sequence comes from Druceiella hillmani, assembly GCA_039881145.1. Lineage (NCBI taxonomy): Eukaryota > Metazoa > Arthropoda > Insecta > Lepidoptera > Hepialidae > Druceiella > Druceiella hillmani. The sequence continues at coordinate 20,226,897 of JAYKKI010000022.1, forward strand.
TGATACCTACTTGCCCATAACTGCAGATCTAATTTAAGTTCTATTTGAAAACCTTTAAACTTTTAGTAAATACTATATTGACTAAGAAAGTATATAATTAAAAAAAAAAGACTAGTGCGCTAAAATTAACCCGTAATAGTCGTCAACGCAATGTATTCTCAGATTTTATTAATTTGTTACATACTTTTAAGGCATTATCTGTGCTTGAAAGTAATGTCGATACACCTTTATACCAATTCTTGTATTTAGTTAACCGCTCCATTTTAAAATAAGAATATTAGTTTGCTTTCTTAATTTTTTAAATAAATTAGATACTCTGTTAAATATCGCTATGGGTCGGCTTAGTTATAAAAGATCTGAATCTTCAACAATGTGTTGGTGTGTATACGTCTTCACAGGTCACTGCGCTTACGCCATTCCTGGTGCCAGAGTAGTAGATGTTATATGTATGTATGTATGTACATATATATATATATATATATATATATACAATTATGTATATATATATATACATACATATATATATATATATATATATATATATATATATATATATATATATATAAAGCCTTTTGTTTCCTAATAACGTTAATGAGATAGGTACATCGCTGTAGGTAGTATACAAAAGCTTGATATTAAAAATCTATTACATAGTAAGTAAGTATATAAACTACTATGAATTAACTATATTACTTTTTATAGGAACCCCTCTCAGGTGAAGGTCTCTTCCAACTTTTGCCAATTATTTCTATTTTGAGCTATACGTTGCCATTTTTCTAATGGCGCTGTTGGAAGGTTGTGGTCGTAATCTCCGGCGTCCTTTATTATATATATATATATATATATATATATATATATAAAAGCTAGCCAAGCGCAACACGTCACACTCATCGCTACAGATTAGGTATTATTAGGTAGGGGAAAATCGCTCAACGCGCCTAAAGAAATTTCATTTCAAAAATTTCAGTAAAAATATTTCGATAATCATACTTTAAGTTTTGAATAAGAATTCAATGTATTCTGTTCTCTCAAAACTGCAAATATTAATAGCAAAATGATAAAATTGTCTACAATAATTCGCAGTTCTCACTACAAATAAGCTTATATGTAGCATCAGCGTTTAAAAAGTATGTTTTTTTGTAATTATACACTGATGTCTACAATAATTCGCAGTTCTCATTACAAATAAGCTTATATGTAGCATCAGCGTTTAAAAAGTATGTTTTTTTGTAATTATACACTGATGTCTACAATAATTCGCAGTTCTCACTACAAATAAGCTTATATGTAGCATCAGCGTTTAAAAAGTATGTTTTTTTGTAATTATACACTGATGTCTACAATAATTCGTAGTTCCCGCTACAAATAAGCTTATATGTAGCATCAGCGTTTAAAAAGTATGTTTTTTTGTAATTATACACTGATGTCTACAATAATTCGTAGTTCTCGCTACAAATAAGCTTATATGTAGCATCAGCGTTTAAAAAGTATGTTTTTTTGTAATTATACACTGATGTCTACAATAATTCGCAGTTCTCACTACAAATAAGCTTATATGTAACATCAGCGTTTAAAAAGTATGTTTTTTTGTAATTATACACTGATGTCTACAATAATTCGTAGTTCTCACTACAAATAAGCTTATATGTAGCATCAGCGTTTAAATATTTTAAATGTGTTTCCCATTTAAATACACATTAAATTTTTTAAGTCTTCAAGTAATAAAAAAATTACTCTATGCTGGATCATCACATTGTACATAACAAAAATACAAACACTATTTAGAGAACAAATACCTAATATCAAGATGGAGACCTACATTACTTTATAAAGAAATAAGAAATAAATATAATAAGAGCTAACATAAAAACAAATAATAAAATGGGGGAAAAAACTATTGCTATAATAAATAAAATCTCAGGTAAACATTTACACCAACCAACCTTACTTTAATCTATTGTTATTTTAGCACTGTTCTAATAAAACTAATGTAACAACATTAGTTTTATTTTTTTTCGTGCACTCAGTTCGTTACTGTAGTGGCAATTACTATCGCAGTCCATTAAAAATGCCTAAAATTCCGAACAAAATCGTGCAGGCTTAAGTTTTAAGTTTTTATTTTTGACTACATCTTAATCAGAATATTTAAGTAAAAGTAGCTGCGCCTACGAATTCGTTTACGTGTAAATAGACATTTTTTTCGTGTTTTTTTTTTCTTCTCTAGTATATTCCTTCTGGGTATATACTATTACCATAACAAATTTCATCAAGAGCCGCCCAGTAGATTTAGCGTGATACCCGTACAAATTAACATACAAGGAGACAGAAAACATTCTAAAAAAAGTTTTTCCGGCTTCTATTAACATTATATACGCTAAATCATTTCTTTTTAATATTTTAAATGTACAGAATTTACTCTGTTACAATTTGATTTTATGTCTAAATAAAATAATCAAGTACATAACTACATTTACATTATGTCTCTCAAACCATGTTCACAAATTTATTATAAAACTGCTTACCTAATTAACTCATACATGTAAAATTCCTGACAGATTAATACCAAAACAATTTGTCAAACATAAATTATATACACAGAGCACTAGCGGCACGTTTCATTTTAAGAAACGTACACTATAAATAAGCATCTCCCTCCATATCCTGTTGCCTACCTACTAGACAAGCCTGTTCAAACCGTGCGTCTAATAATTTTGTTAAAAATTTTTGTCTTAAGATCAATTTATAAAAACAAGAAAATTTTCCAAGTCGTCCAAATTTATCTGACACATTACCCAACTTAATATAACCTTAACCCACACCGTAAATGGGAACGCAACTCATAATCAAATACGTACCGAATTATAAAACAGTAAATCAACGCTCAACGACTAGCCACACCGGGCTGTTACTGAATGAGGTGACAGCAGCCAGTGCCGCAGCGAGTTGCTAATTGTAGGTCGTATTTTAACCAGGGTGCCGCCTAATTTCTAAACGAACACGTGACGATTACTACACGCGACAACTATTAACAGTGCGACACCAGCCCGCCAACAAGGCGAGGGCGGAGTCAATTCATCGTCAACGCTTTAAAATTACCATATATATATGTATATATATATATATATATATATATATATATATATAGTAATTTCGATTTCAAGATTTCGTGATAATAAATAACAAGATGGTAAAGTTTTTTTATAATTCGTAAACAATATGAAAACGCTCCCCGAGACACTAAATACATGGTTAGATATCGTTGCATGGAAAGTAAACCAGTCGGCTGAGGGATTTTTTTTCTTGTTTTCAAAAAAATACTCTACAGTGTTTCTTTCATTAGGATTTGTTACTGGGTCCATTCTGAAAATAAAACCAAGATGACTTGATTTAGTTTGCAATTGACTTACGACAAACTAGAAGTAACCACTTTACAGCGTTATTATCTGAAATCATTAAATTCAGCAAACAAATTTATGAAATATTTATCAAATTAAAGTACATTATTTTTTATCAAAAAAGATCTTTTGTATTTTCTTTGTAGAACTAGCCCTTCTCTAGATATTCGCGAAAAGATATATCAGACGGTGGCCGACACACAGCCACCACGCCAACTTGCTTGTAAATCTAAAATAAACGCACTAAAAAAACAACCAAAAAACAGTCGCAAACTTCAAATCATAATTTTTCGCCTACCAACTGGACTAGAAAGATTTACATACGCTTAATAAACAATCTATAGTGACGGAAAGGAAACACTTCAATAAAACAAGGTGCTATACACACACACACACACACATATATATATATATATATATATATATATATATATATATACATATGTATATACATATATATATATATATATATATATATATATATATATATATAAAAACAAAATTTGTCTCGGTAATAAAGAACACATTTTTTTAATAGTTTTCAATCTTAGCCAATCAATACCTTAAATAACATAGCTGCAATTCGAAATGGCCAATATCGGGAAAAGGCTAGAATCAGTTTTTCTACTGCAAAAATCAAAAAATGTTAGTTCTTTATCAGGTCTGCAAAATGAGAAACCCTCTCATGGGTACATATTAATAGTCGCGAATAGTACGTGTAAGTACGATTGCGCAGGAGGTACAGGATAAATAAAGACTTACAGAGCAAGTAAGGAATGTATAATCTCAATTACACCAAGTCGACTAACCACGGTATTTGGTTTTTGGAGGAACGACGGAGTCGGAGTGTCAACCAAGAATAGAACACCGAAACGTTGGCCGACCACTGGCCAGGCGGGTTATCACATTTGGTGAAGTGTGGTGGGATAGTGGGGAGAAAATTAATGTAGACAGCTCAGAACAGAAGCGAATAATATGAAAATGAAGGTGACCTAGTCCAGCTATAAACTGCATCAAGCGGACGATGAATGAAAAATACCCTACTAAATTTAGAAATAAAATTTCATCTGGAATTGACCATCAACAAAATTTAAATACAGATAAAGTTTCTTTAGACACTAAACTCAGCACTGAAGTAGAAAAATATAAAGAGCAAATGGGTTGCTATATAATTGGAGCATGAATCAATACCCTACAGAAGTAAATGATACTGGCGCAAGAGGTATAAACAAGAAAAAATAAAATTCCTCCTTACAAAAGCCAACATTAAACTACAAATCTTGTGAAAGCTCAAAAAAGGAAACAAATATTTGCAAATGGCGGATAAACACGACTAGAATGAAGCGTCCATTAAGGCAACGGTTTAAGAAAATCCTTTCTGATTCAAAGCGGAATACATTCTTTGTTTCACTGTTCTCTTATTTCATTTATTCACTCTACTTACTATTCAACAATAGTAATGGAACTACGGGGAATGTCTGCGAAAATAAGTCCAATAACAAACATTCCTCAGATAACTCATTCATTAACTAGTCCCTTACGAGGAAAAGTTTCAATGTCGAATAAAGATTGTAACAATGAAGTTAATGCAGTTAAAAACGGTTGGAAACGTTAGAAACTTTTTAAGGCTAAGAGCAGGATATCGTAGTGTAAAGCTCCAGCATACTAAGTATTTTTATTACACCCCTACCCCTATAAATTTGTTTGTTAAGAATGAAGCCAGTAAAAAATATATCAAATCAAAAACGCCTGGAAAATTTTTCCATAGTCATAATTGACATTAAAATCACTATAGTCCAGTCAAATTTAATTTTTTTGCACTTTTTTTTCACTCAAATTCAAAATAAAAATTTAGGCCCTGAGTAATTTCCTAAGTTAACTATTTGGATATTTACGAAACTTTGATATTTATGCGAAGTCCGCTATATTTTGCTTGAATTATTTTTTGTAGAGTATTAAATTTTATAACATTTTTTATAGAAAGCATTTTCGTTCAATCTACCGTATACGACATACAGTTCGCTCAGTGCATCAAAATTACAAAAGAATAAGATTTTTCGCCAAGTATCCCTGATTAAAGTATCAGGTATTCAGAACATATATTTTTGGTCCATTTTACATGTGACTTAACTCACCTGTTTACTTTTAACAAATTTAGCTCAATAATTTTGTAAGGACGTATACATAAAGATACTTTGAAAAACTCAAGTAATATTAATCTGTACACAAATCAAACGGACTGCCACAAAATGAAATAATACTAGAGCATAATTACATTTTCTTAATAACATAACTAATTCTAATGTTTAAAAAAATTCAAAACTATAGTATACATTTCAAAATTATTAATTAATAACCAGAGATGCGGATAATTAAATTTTGGAAAACATTTTCAATTTCTACTCGAAACGTAATAAAGCAAAGTCCAAACAATTACATAATACTAAAAAGAGACGGCCTTTACATGCTTGAATGAAAAAAATTCTTTGTGAGCATTATTCCTTTCCGGTTTATTCATTATAAAATTTTATTTAAGAGGTTTCTTAATAAAAAAATAAATTTAAATTTGCAAATACATATAAACTTCGACCTTAAAAAGAAACTTAACCAACTAACTGTCTGTAGTATGAAATTCTGTTAATATGAGGAATTACGTTGAATAAATTTTAAGCCAACACCATATCAACAGATATTTAGAAGCTCAGAAAAAATCATAATACCAAATTAAATTTTACATTATACACACGAATATTATTAACTGGAATGCAATCACCAATTTCGACAAAATTCCTACTTATTTACTTCAATCGATTAGAAACTAAACAAAAGCTGGAAAACACATTGCAACAATTGTCATCCTTATTCAATTATTTTTAAAAAGGCATTTTTTTCCATTCAAGGGCGTATTTTCAAAATACCGTTGCTCGAGAATGGATATTTACTAATCGTAAAATTACTAATACACGCGTAGCGATATCGCCTGTGGTGTGCAACTAATTTATAGTCGCATTACTTGATCACTATAATAATTAAAATGAAAATATGTGTTCAATATTTGTTTGATACCTAATTTTATTGATTTAATCCACTGACAGTGCCAGCTAACTGGAACAGCCGTATACAATGATTTTATTTTCCACATGCGACTTTATCGTGCTCGTAGCAATAACTCGTGACTACTAATTAGTGTCTACTAGTCTTTTGCCTTTTGACATGTGCTTTAGTTGGTCTGATTGGTTGTTGCCTGTTATTTAAAAACACGGTTTAAAAATATAACCACTAAATGTCATATTTATACGAGAAGACGACTGTCCATACAAAAAAATGTTTTCTCTAATATTAATTTTCGTAGATGTCGTCAATGTACAGACATGACAATTTTACAGTTTTATTGTCTTACTTAATGTAATGCTACAGTAAGTTTGTTTGTCTTTTATTCATCGCAACGGAGCAAGATCCGTTATTGACGTAATTTTTTGCACAAAGATATCTGGGAAGTCGGGGAATGACATAGGCTACTTTTCTTTACGGGAAAATATTTGTTTGAAACTGAAAACGTACACGAAGTGAATAAGGAAGCTGCATCGCAATGAAGTAATCGATCGAAGTAATTTTTTGAATCGTTACATATGCAGTATAGTAGAGCAACAGAATCACTCAGTTTAATCCCTAATTAAGAAGTTCTGTGAAATGTGTCCAATGTGTGTTCTGTGATGGAGTCCTCACTCCATCATTCATGAAGACGAGCGGATCAAAGCAAGGAACGTCTAAATTATGATAATAAAGAAAAATTTAAAAAAAATTTAAATAATACAGCGTGTTAATATGATTGAAGGTTATAATTGGTATTTGTACACACAACATACCTAACAGTAACCGACGTCTGAATTTAGGTGAGAAACTGAACTGATGATAAAGATTTCTTTGGCCTGGTATTAGGGGGTAATTTTTTAACTTAAACAAACTATGGGCGTTGTTCGTAATGTGTAGAGAGGGGGGCATCATCTCTTTTTACATTTTTCCTTGATATTTGTTTTTATGTCGTCATTCGCATTAAAGTTGTCAGTTTATAAAAGACAGAAAGATTAATTACGAAACTCAAAATAGGTTTTTTCTTACTACATTACTATCAAAAAATTATCCGAAATTATTAGTAATCCACACGAAAACTTTCACTCATTCGTGTAAATTTTACTTAAAAAATTATCTGTAAAGGATTCTTTTAGAATTTAGAACCTTAATTACATCCAATCACGACATTTGCTGGCATTTAGTTATACGTAACCATGTAATTAATGTAATGTTGTTATCAACCGCCAACTGTCGATTGAAAAGTAATTTCCTTATTTACAAGTATTTTAATAATATTTTGGTTGTTTTGTTTTATTATCATTTAAAAATACAATCTTACACCAATTTGCGGCTCCATTCATAAAGTATGATATAAACGTTAAATCAGCAAAAATACACGCGCGCGCGCGTAAATTTTTGCTGATTTAACACATAAAAAAATATCCGTTAACATTTTTTTTCCTAGTGCCATGAAAATTTCCTTCGGAAAAAACACGCCGATCAAACAGAAATTCATCGAGAATAGGCTCCCCTCCATCTGTCGGTGGCGCGTAACGGATGCGGTCGCATTTGGTGAGAAAGTGAGAATCGTGAGTATATGAATCCATCTCATGGCAAATCAGCGTAACAGTACCAACTGAAGACACGGAGCTGTCCACAACGCGTATTTTTTCGTTTCGCTCACAGATTAACACGTTTCTACCAAAGAAGTAAAATAGCTTTAATCACATTATAATTAATCCGATCAGATTTAGGAACACATGAGCGAATTCGACAAAAGTAATTTAGAGTACCAAGCCGATAACCCGTACACTAGTATTCAGTAACAAAGTTTGTAATTGTATGTTTTTATTACATTACTGAAATGGTGTAATATTCGGCTTTCATATGCAAATACTTAAGTTTGTATCAGGCGCGTATGATACGCGTGCAACACGTCTGTGTCTGTACTGCCTGAATAAATCGTATTATGTTCATTTGATAAATACGTACATTAATATGAGAAAATTATATGAACAATTACTTTTTTACAATATCAATATTTTAGTCGAAATATCAATTTAACTAAGTTATTTATTAAAAATACATGGCGAATTTTGGAAAGTTGCACAGAATTTTCAATTTTTACGTACTAACAACAAATTTTACCGATTAGGTATTAAGAAGGAAGAGAGGGTTTCGATGTTTTGCGTTTTTTTTTTAATTACACGCGAATATGTTTCTATTATCGATCTCGAGTTTTAACGATAGCATTAATTAATAATTCGGGTAATTTCAGTCTTGTCTAAATGACTGATAGACATTGCAAGAAAATAAATGAAAATAACTGGTTAAAATATTATCCATTTTACCTAGGCAGTAAATATTCTTTTCCACAAAACTTTCCGGCGGCAAAAACCGAGCGACTACGATATCAGTGACAGGCCACTTCTAATATGTATGCTAATCGGCCGACCTTATTTTCCCGTTTACGAGAGGCTCACGGCGGTCACAACTTTGCGTTGCATGCAGGGTAAATACTTCGCCCGAGATTACGGTCTTTTAATTAATCCCCGAACTGATTTTTCCATGTTTCTTTCGGTTTTCCACGTCAACCTTTTTCATTTGCATTCTTTTACACCTTTTATAAGTCGACAGTCGTGCTTATTTTCGACAAAGTCACACGAACTCTACACTCCATAGAAAGTTATGATTTTTATATCGAGTAGCTTACATTCTAAAGAGATGGTTTACACCTTTTTCAATGCGCCAGATATACTTGAATATTTGGCACAATTAAAAAAGTTTAAATCACCCCCTATAAAGTCGAAGAATCAAAAATAGTTGAGATGCATTTATGATCAAATAAATCAAGAGTGCATTTATGATCAAGTCTTCGAAAGCTAACACCTAGTTCAGATGATCTTTTGATCTATTTGCACGAATTAAGTAATATATGAAATTTACGTCACATACTATCTTTAAATTAATTCTAACTTTGCATCTTCATCATACTACTATCGATGATATCTCACTATAACAATAGTAATTTAATTTTATCTTCATCCAGCACGGTTCCCAAATACCAAATTGAGAATCACGTCAAAAATTCATATATACGTATAAATATACAAGTGATTACACTGCAGAAGTCACATTCCTTAAGCAATCGGGATGAAACTGATGATCGGAATGAAGCACAATAAGTCCTATCAAAATCCAAGTTAAGATCGCAGAAGGACAAAATTAGTCCAATTTTGGAATAATACATTTTAAAAAGAACTTAAAAAATACCACAACTTTCGTTCAATTTTTTCCCTCATTCAATCGAAAAAAGGGCCTTAAACTGTATTTCATCCTATTCCTCCATGATACTTCACGTTATTTCATTTTGATCAATATTTACATTTTATTCTATATTTACTTATATATATATATATATATATATATATATATATATATATATATATATATACATTTTATTCTATATTTTAGGGTATTCATTAACGGAAACCTCGCTATATTTTTTGGAGTTTACTCCTTAAGAATCGATTTTCATATATAGCGACTGGTAGGAAGTTTTATGAGGAGTAAAATCAGAAGTTCAGATGGTCGAAGGTCAGAGAGTTAAAAAAGTGGAACCGTCAGGTTTTAATCGTACGAAGTTCAGAGCGTAAAAATTGTAATGTTAGATGGCCTCTCCGCATTTCAGAGCATCTTTAGAGTATTCGGCATTTTCTTATGGCGTAATCGCAATGACGGAGTGTGATACACATATTGGCATTTTTTTATGGCATAATCGCAATGACTGAATGTGACACACATAGTTTACTATCGTTCACTTATATTAAGATGTAATCACTCAATGTCATTATGTGTGAATATTTTGTCTTCTATGCTATAAAATTAAAAAATCTCTTTCAATTTTAACCTCTTAGTCTCACGTTACTAAATATTTTTAATTTTGTAATTTGATCTTGTTCATTTGTGTTATATTATCAACATTTTTTTTAAAGAAATTTCCATTCACATTTTAATGACATTTATATTTATATACAGTGTTACCCATTTTATACATTCCAAGACAATCGTAATTAAGAAGTAAACTCCAGTAGCGCATTGGAGTTTTTTACACAATTTTTTTTTCATGTGACATAGGTACGGAAGCCACCTATATTATATGAGTAGATAACAAAATTATATCCTTGTCAAATTTCCACTATAAAATAACGATGTGTTATTTCGGTGTAATTCTTATTACAGAATTTTTCGCAAATCACAATGCCAATTTATAAGTCGATTTTTGGAAAATTTAAATACCACATTTTGATACTCTCATGAAATATCGTAGGAAACTATAAAACTAGTTGAAAAACACTTATACTAGAAGGGTATTTCCATATGTTCGCTTCAGTGCACACACAGGACGAATTAAACAATAAATTGAGAGAGTGCTCGAATCTACTGTGCTCGATTCGCCCAGGAGCTTACACCAAAACAACATCCCTACGCGACAACTAATATAAATAACGATCAACAGAACTCACTATTCTATCGTTGTACAGCGAAAAGCTTTCAAGTCTTGTTGGAAATTGTGAAATTGCGCAATAAACTTTAGCCCTAACCAGAATGGAAATGTAACTTGTGTTTATTTCACAACTTTTGCGAATATTCTTTTATCAACAGCATCAGGTAAGAGCTTGCCAGAAAGTTTCTAATTTTCCTGGACTATGCTTTTTGTTATGTATTGTTACTTGCGACGTATTTCTTCAAACTAGACTTGTTTTAAATTTTCTTCAATTCAACTTAGTACTGTTTGAATATTTCAACAATTCAATGCCGCATCATGTAAATAAATAAATAATCTATCACTGATATCAATTTATTACTCACAATAACGGATATAAGGACTATATACATATTTATTAATTTACACACATTTATTGATACATCACAAATAACCTATTCGTAACGATAAATAATTAAAGGACTAATAAATTAAAACCAAAGTAACCTATATATTAAACATGAATACAAAATACACAAGAACTATAAAAGATAACGATGACGATGACTTTTTAATCTGGAAGATAAATTTTATAACCGCAACGTCTCTTCTGAGTGGCAAGGAATGGAAACCTAGCAAATACCCAAGAGGAAATCGGTAGGAAATAGGAAGGAAAAGTAACCATACGGTCTCATATACAGATAACGAACGAAAGTCTTTTGCACTCCTCATAATGGAGCCGGATTCTAATCCGCTCTGTACCAACAGGTTGTAAACTTAAGCGTTTCAGTAAAAGAATAAACATTTATTTAAGTTGTGCAAATAATCATTTCTAAGGTAAAATAGCAAGAGTAAATATAATTTACACTCATTTTAATCAAATTCCATTAAATATGTCCTTTTTCTACTATTCCTTGCAAAAATATGAAACCGAACATGCTATTTTTTAGGGTATGTAAGCTTATTTCTCGTTGAAAAAAAAATGTAATAGTTGTATTTGACTTTATCTGTTGCTAGACCACAGTATATAATAATATAAAATGAAAGAGATGAAACACATTTGCTGTATATTATCCACGTCTGAACTATGGAGAAGATACTTGGTCAGTCTCTGTCCGTGGCTTATACAACGCCAGTAAGTCTGCAACAAGAAAATAAAGCACATATAAATGTAACGTAATACTCTATCTCGCAAACACAATTCCGGTCACGTGAAAACTTATTTGTGCAATGTAGAACGAGACAGTCTGCCGACAATTCCGCCAACCAAAACGTTCGTTAAAATGAAATAAATAAATCACTAATATAAATGTGACAAAATCACAATTAAATACTAAATGAGCCAAAATTATTGATACGGTAGACATCTTTCTCTGCTGTACGAGTTATGAAATCCCAAACATCTTCTTGAAACGTTTAAGCACTTCTTTTAACAAATCTGCATTAGGTATAAACAAGAAAGCTCACTACTCTTTGAAAGTTCACTTGAATAAAAATTTAATTAGACTCTACAAAAATTTAATTATAATACATGAACACAAGTTTTTGGTGATTCTATAAATGTTATTTTTAAGCGTTTCTTTATTTTATATATTTCAATATCAGGGAAATAAATGATGACGAGACATTCCATTGCCAGTCTTCACCATGTTAATTTCTGTTTAAATTGAAAGTAAATTTTTCACGAAAAAAATCAGTTTCTTGCCTTTACTTCCGGAAACACTTTTCAATTATAGCTTGCAATTTCGGTTCCAATCAAATTAGTTTTTCTTTAGCTTTTTAAGCACATATTTTAAACTTTCGGTGGCATAACTCAAATGCGGAACATAAGTCAGCAACTTATCAATTTTATGGATTCAGCTGAGCACTCTCAAATAAAAAGGCCGTTACTAATCAGATGCTTCCTTCAGATTTTATAAACCCTTGAAAGTGCCCCAACGTAAGTACGTATATAGGTACAAAAATACACACGGCCTCCGACGTGATTCGTGATTATATTGCTTTGACAACACCCTTCTTCCCTTGCTGTCCTCGTCGATGTCCTCCTATATACTGAGGTAATACTTTCATCTTTTAAAAGAATTAAATTTCAAGTCTAATTAAACTAAAGAACACAAGTTTTTTTCATATTTACACATATTTAATACATGTCACACATATTTAATACATGTCACACATATTTAATACATGTCTAACATATTTAATACATGTCTAACATTCAAAACCTTAAATGTATGTATACTCCATTCCATTCCAACGAAATGTTTGTAAACAAACAGTTTGACAGTTAAAGTATGGTTGGCCCAAACATATCCATAATTAGTTGATGACTATTTACAAAAGTCAATGTATTTTACCCACAACAATATATACAACAAATATGTTTTATTTAATAAATTGTCAGACTAAATAAGGGACAAAAATTGACATCGCTTGCTGTCGATCACACGAAAGTCAGAGGTATAAAATCTTTTCGGAAAATATTCAATCTTCCTACACACATTATATATATATATATATATATATATATATATATATATATATATATATATATATATATGCATGTATGTTTTGTTGTGAATCATGCATTATTCGGTACATTATTTACTTTATAATGCATTGTAGTGAAACAGATGCTATTCAATCGTTTTTCTAGCGTGACACTTAAACGAGAAAGAAGGAGTAAACAAGATATATAACAAAAATGTTAAACGTTTACAAATTATTTAGTATATTAAGTTGAACTTATATCAGTTATTTTATTTTTAAATATTAATATTATTTTTTCAGTATAGAATACATATTTTCTACAAATTACACGGCAGTATTATTTTTTGTGTAAATTTTAATTTATTAAATGTCTCTGGTTCAATTCTCTGGAGTTTGAACTTAAATAAATTGTCTATCTAATTATAAATGATTTATTACATAAAAAAAACTTTATTTCCTCATCACAAATATAGAACGAATCCATATTACACTACTAACTTGAAAAGGTTGACAATACCCGAACTGCGATTTTACTTTGTTTATATTTTCTATTAAAATGGAATAAATTATAAAGATATTCATTACCGGTAACTATTTTGCATCTTCCTATTCCGTTATTACATCACTGTAAATTTCGAGAAGAAAAACCGCACAAAAATGATAAAAAAGACAAATTACGGACTAGAATGTTTCAAATTATAAATCGGTAAATCATCAACAATGAATGGGGGTAGTCATTGAACTATAACTGAAGAAGGTGGTAGCAGCCGGTGTCACCGACAGCCGTTCACTCCTGATTGTAAACTAACTAGGGCGCCGCCCGCCCCAATTGCTAAACGAACATGTCGCAACAACTGCGCGACCGACGACTATAAACAGGGCGACATTAGCCTTTCGGTTTGTGGTACGGCGCAACTTGCAAATATATATTTACTATAAACGGCTATACAATAATACGATATTCCGATTATAATTTGTAATATTCATATAAAAACTTCACAAATAACAGAGAAATAGATAAACAGCAAGATCATAGGGCAAATGTTTATTCTTTATTATTCCGTGTCGTCGGTAAATTAGGCATATACATTAACACAATTTTTATAACCATAGCGTAATGCTTAGATTGCGTATACCTGAGATACTATGATAACTTCAAAACTTCGTCACGGCCAAAGTTTTGTGTTTACTGAATCCAGTAATACGAAAGATTTAGATATTACGAAAAACTAATAGGAAAGTACTTAAATGTTCTTACGTGTTCACCTCATTACACACTCAACCAAAACCGATTATATTAACTACAAATTCATGCGATTTAACTGTACTCGCAAACCATAACGGCGTCCGCAAGGGATAACAATTATATATAATAGTCTAAAGTACTAACTGGACGTCGTAGACGTGGAAAAGCTTTCAGATCAAATAGGACATTACGAACTAGCGCAATAAATTTAAGCTCTAACTTTATTGTATCTATCTACAAAAAGATGTATTTAGAAATTACTTTACAAATTTTCCAACCTTTTTGCTGTGAATAATTGCCGACCGCAAAGTTAAAGATTTCCCCCGGCGACCCGGAGGGCTTCGACATAATGGAATGTAACTGTTACTTTTGACCTAACTTGGCTAGAGTTGCTAATACTACTATAGCAGATATGTCGGCGATAAATGAACTCATCATTTTATTATATTATGTATTTAAATTTTGACGCTTTTCAGCATAAAATACCAAAGTTCCAGGGCAAAGTTACCTAATAACAAAGACTAAAATTCTCCAAAACATTAAAAATAACCCTATAGTATTTACAAGAACGTGCCTTCTTAATTAAGCCAACTCGGTAAATATTGACAAATGGAGGGTCCCGCAACTGGAACATAACATGAATAAAAATAACGAACAATTTCAGAATTAAATGAAACTGCGTGATGTAGTATTATTTCTACATCATTTAAATTCTTTACCACAACCTAGGTTTCGTTGTATGACAACATCTTCAGGTGCGCGGGCAATTAGCATACAACGAAACCTAGTCCGTGGTAAACAAAGTAGAGAAAGTAAAGAATTTAAATAAAGTAGAGAAATAATACTACATCACGTAGTTTCATACAATTGTGAATAATGAATTTCTACAAAATTAACGCCAAATATATTCAATATTTGAGAACAATTTCAGATCAAAATCTCTTAAGATTCAAAGCAGAAAGCATAAAGTTTAAACTGCGTATTTAATTTAACCACTACGCTTACCGTTCAACCATAGTAATGGATAAACCTCAATTGTTTCGTAAGAATAATAAAAATTGTTCCTATGAGTCATTCATTTTCCGAAAATTGATAGTCTGCGGTATTTTAATATTCTATAAAACTTGAAAAAGATAAAAACTACATAAGAGCATAAAATAAAATTACCAAGAAATATTTAAAACATTGCTGCGGAATAAAACAATTGAAATTAATTAAGAATGTCAATAAAAAGCAAGCAAACTAAATAATATATTACTGTCATAAAACCACACGAAATTCTGAAATTATATCCAACAAAAAAAGCCGTTTTACGGTAAGTATAAATGTACTTTAGCAAAGGTAATTTTTGCTCGGATTTTAATATGTCCTTTGCATTAAAGTAACACACGATTTTGAAATTATGTCTATCGCGAAATGTTCTACGCATATGTTTAAACAAAGTTTTTAAAAGTAGGTTGAAAAATAAAGGTGGAAAAATATTTTCACTGTTTTTAAAATATCCTTGCCATAAAAAACATGCAATTTTGAAATGTTGTCCTTCGAGAAATACTCTACCTATATTGTTTAAAAAAAAGTTATAAGATAAATGTACTTTAGCAAAGGTGAAATTTTCACGGTTTTTTAAAGATATCCTTGTCATAAAAGTATTTGCAATTCTAAAATGGTGTCCATCAAGAAAGTTTTTATCCACGTTATCTGAGTGAAGGTAGGTGAAATAATACTTAAGCAAATGTGAATTTTCCATGCTTCATTTTCATTGTAATGTTAATTTTCTTAAATAATGCAATGCTTATGAGTAACAACGTACTTAAAAATGATTAATGCCACTCACGGTCAATTTAATAAGAATAGATTTGAAAAGTGTATTTATAACTGACAAAAGGATGTCAAAAACCAAATTTAAAAAAAAATCACTTTTCACAGTTTCTTGATTTTTTTATATTTGGCAATTTTTGTTTTATGTGTATATCAAATTTACAGTGATAGAAATGCGATTGAAACTAAGAAAAATTGAGGCGAAATGATTCGTACTGAAAATATAATATGCATGGAGAAAACTTTGATACGTCAATTTTTGGTAAAAAAAAAACAATGATCTTTGCAACTGATCAAAACAAGGTTTAAAAATTTTCTTTTAATAAAGAGGAAAACAGTTCACTTTTTCTCAATTGCTCCTGTTTTCAGTTTTACGTATAAAATTCAGAATAGGATATTTAACTAATTTTTTTATTTCATAAATCATAAATCTATAGTTCAAGCAAACAAAAAAATTTTAAAACTTTAAAATTGACCGAATAATAAAGGTTTTCAGTTTATATTTAGATAAGGATATCAATCCTGAATTGTCATTTCAAGTAATGCTCATTGTACTCTACTAGAGGGAATGAGTTGAAGAGATATCTCAACCCTATCCATAAAATTAAATTTAGAACTTGTTTCTTTTTTAATAATTTTTGTTATATTTTCACTACTACCTATATTTTTATAACATTTTACCTAAAACAGCAAATTTAGGTGTAGCCAACCACCCACGACGTCCGTTTAAAATAATTTGAAAAATAATTTAAAAACATCACAAAGGATTCATTAACAATTGGCATTACTAAGGTAGTGCAATTTGTGAAACATTTAATCTTTTAATACTCGTGAAGTAGGAGTGAAATTTATGGAAGATTTTGTAATCGTTCTTTCTAATGTTGTAACTTACGGATCAGTCCGTTTTTATGATAATTTGTAATAAATAAATTCATTTTACTTTACCTAGGATAAAGTTGAGCTCTTTTTTCAAAAAAAGCCCAACACGTTGGGGGACTGACGTAACAAAACTGATTACTTATAAAATTGCGTAAGATAAACACATCATTTATCATTTTCCCCATTACTAACTTCCGTTGCTAAGAATTGCACCCGAAAGACACTTTTTTTAGGCATATAATTACACCGCGCTGGCCTACGTAGAATACACTCGCAATAATGCTAAGTGAAACATATCGATAAAACAAGTTGGCAACATGCCATTATAATATATGAACCAAAAGAAACGTACATTAAATAATTTGTCTTCTTTCTGTTAACCTAACTGTATTCGTCGCAGTAATAATAATAACTAATGTTTCATTTCACTAGTAACATTGTTCACAATCCTTATAAATATACAATATTTTTCATGACGTTCAACACAATAGTACAAAAACAAAATTCACATTTGGCTGACTGTATCAAATAATAGTAAAGTGTTCTAATGCCCATAAAATAATCATTTATAAACACTAGAAAAAATTATTACCAGAATCTCTCACAAGTATGAATAAATTTTGTGAGACATTTGAAAATAATTACTAGTCTGAAGAATATAGTTAACCGCCTATCTATGCCCAGAATGTGCAAAAAAACCCTTTCTTCTGTAGCTCCCATATTGGAGCAGTTATTCAAAATAGATTTTCATCCGAGCAACTTTTTCGTTAATATTAAATTAAAGTAAAATAATATTTAGGGAACAACGTACCTTCTAATTATTGTCTAATAGAATATTTAACTATCAAATGTAAATCGTGCGACAAAACCGATGTCCTTTCAAGCTGAATCGAGCTTACCTGAAACAATAAAAAACGTACTTAAAGTAATTTTAAAACTTCAAATATCACATCTTACATTTAGGTTTACTTACCGTAACATGGCTAAAATTAAAACTGATAAAACCATCCAGGCCTGTCTGTCGATAAAAGAGTCGTCGCAGAATCGGTTTAAATATTCAAAGGCGTTTACGATTAAATTCCACCGTAAACGATTAACTTAGCGTAGTGCAAAATAACAAAATGTGGAAATTCAAATTATATTAACAATCTTCAATCTTTGTAAAGGTTTTCTTAAATACTATACGGAAACAATTTCCTTTGAAATGTCAAAGTATCAACACAGGAATTTTAGAGCTTCAGTCCACATTAATTAATAAATAAATGAGGTCTCCCTGAATCATTAATAAACATGATAAATTTGTGTTCCTCCGACCTGTAAGGAATAAGATTATAAAGATTGTTTTAAAACAATATATATTCGGAAACCAACAAGGAGAAGTGAAACTTCTATATTCTAAATGTAAATTTACTCAATTTATTTAGTAATAACTAACGCGTATTTAACATAAATACATTACTTTCCGCTACTAAAGTCCAACCATTTTAACAGTAGTATAAAGTACTATTCCCGCACACCCCGAATTACTTCATTCAAAGTATTCTCACTATCTGAACTGATTGATAAGAAGCTTATCTTCAGAAATTACGTCTCGCACCTTTCTTCGCAACTTCGCTCGTATATGCGCCGAAAAAAGGAAGTCAATGATGCAAAGACATAAATAAGTACCCGCTCATCACACAAAATTCCTTTTCACGAAAAACTATCACCCTCGAAAAAAAAGCACCGTTCAAACAGACACTCATCAAGCGGATACGCCTCGCGTACTGTCGGAGGACATAAGGGATGCAAACCACTTTACGTGACAGCGCGCGCGACAATGCCACGAGCAGAACAATCGCGGAACCTTGGAATGCGTCAGTCAATCTCGTAGCAAATCAGCTTGATGACGGCCGCTATCCGCCCCGTGATTCGCATTTCTCTAGCGTGCGGACCCACTATACGTAGATGCTAACAAATTGAACGAGCGAATATATCTCACGTTTTAAATATTTAATTTAAAAGTATGAGGTGCGACATCTTTCTTGTGCATATTACCTTTAAAAAGATATATGTATTATTTACATGCCTTCGAAAATTAAAAGAAAAAACTCATCATACAACCAGAGTCTCCACTATATAACTAATATTTATTCCATTTTTAGTATTCAATATTTAACGTGAGAACGGAACACGATCATACGTGATCCACATTGTTGTACCACATTTTTTTAACACTTGTATGTGATATATCAAACGAAATCTGGTGTTAGGTGGAACCCATTTATACATCGCACTTTTAGAATGAAAGTGACTCAACTCAATAATCATGACTTTTGAGAAATGGAGCTGGAAATTTTAACATTTAATATATTCTGCCAAATAAATGGCACAAGAGATAGTTAATGTAAGAGATTGAAATATATATAATTGCATTTTTAGTATTATATATTTTATAATTTATTCCATTAATTTTATTAACACTTTTTAATAAGGTCTGTTTCCTTAAAAAAGCACGATAAAAAAATAAAAATAAATATTGAATAATAACTTGAAATTGTCCCATGACTTTGAATAAAAATTCATTGTGTTAATGGGATAAATCTGAAGACGATGACATGACAATAAAAAAAAATTATGCGCAATCTTAAAAAAAACATATTATTCTCATAAGCAATTTAATTATTTAAATCGAAATTGTAACTAAAATATTGATAATAACGTAAAAAAAACAATGTATGATATGAATTCTTGATATTAAAATGTTTCAATTGCACAAGGGTTCACTTATCAGAAGGATCCGAACAGACATTACCAATTATTGTAAAAATGTCGTCTGACTATCCATCCGCCCAGTCTTATTACAACTGGAAAATCACAAACAACTTCTAGTTCAGTAGCCTACATGATTTAAGGAGGTCCCAGACATGTACAACGGGACTGAAAAAAGTCTCCACTTCCTCTCGGGACTGAAAAAAGTCTCCAGTTCTCCACTGGAAACCAACGATTTTTGGACAATCAAAATTATCATTATTAAACCCGTTTTGTTATCAGATTCATATCAAAAACACCATTACGTAACACTCAGCTCCAATGTTTCTCAGATCCGTATTTAAACTGCAAATACTATAAAGATAAAATATATCGAAAGATATGAATAAAAAATTTGTAATTATGAGTAAAAAAGTTATGAACAGAAAAGCAAAGTATTTTTGAGAAATTCATGACATTTTTACGTCTATGAAAGACATACTTGGTCATGTATTTGTATTTAAATAATGTGATAATCATTATCAACGGCCGGTTTCCATCCACTACTGGATATAGGCTTCTACTGATGCATATATCGTTGGAAACAACGCCCACAATCGCCACCCTGAGCAGACGGCGTGGCGATCGTAATGCGTAGATTCTACGAGCACCAGTCTACTGCTGCCCGTCACTAGTCTACGGAACTTCAGTTGCGCGATTACAAACATTGCTCCGGTCGTGCTCCATGAATGGCCAAGAATCGAACCCCCAACATCGTAGTCGTAGCACCATCAAATGCCGTAAGCTTGTAATCAACCCAACACATCATGATACTGACGGCGAAAAATAATGTTAATGTTTAAGGATAAATAGTTTAATAGAAATACAAGAAAGGCTTAAATATTCAAATTTTTCATATATCTATATGTGTACGCAACTCTATTAGGCGATTTCCACTCAATTAATTTTCCATTTTTATTTTTCAATTATTATCAAAGCGAATACACGATTTTTACAAAGCTGTAAATCCAAAGGTTGTACGATCATCACACGGGTCTGGTACACACATCATTTATAAGTACAAGTTTGTTTGTAAAAGGTAAATAAATAACGCTGTTTCAGTAATGCTAGAAATGCACAATTGCATACTTTGGTACGGATTATTTATTGCGCGATGTACGACTAGTACTTGAACTTTTTTATAATCAGGATCCAAATTAAATAATATTGATTTGAATTGTTTTAGGAATCATACAAACGCCTCATTAACGGCACATTCGTTAACAAGTAACGTAATGCAGATAGCACTGCGTATCAATAAAACACAGAGCATTTTCAAACCAGCCCATAACTCTATTTCGTTCTACTCCCAATAGGACGAAGACACTGCGACGGATATATTCCTTATAAAAATCTCCGCCAAACAATTGTACGCCCAAAAGAGAAATGTTTTAACAATTTCTTCAGTTGCTTCGACGGCTGACTTCCTAGCTGTCAACTCTCCAGACATACAGGAGACATGAAGGTAACCGAATCACGTGTTTTTTACCTTCGCAACAACTTATATATTTCCTTTTCTAGTAAATATCCCGACAGCGCAGGGCCGACGGTCCGCAATATGAGTGACAGGGCACTTGTAATATGTATGCTAATCGGCGAACCCACTTTCTTGGTTACGACAGACACGCCGCGGTCACGGCTTTGAAATATAAGACATTTCCCGTAAACGTACCTCATATTACACGAATAAACTGAACAGCGTAAAAATTAATATTTATATATATATATATATATATATATATATATATATATATATATTTATATATATATATATACATACACACACATATTCAATCATTATGAGAATTACTTACCAAATGCAGGCCATATATTGCTAACTAATGGCCATTAGAAGTCGCAGTTTTGATGAAAATAGGTTGTAAAGCAAAATAGAGAATTAAAACATAGAAACGAAATAACTCTGTGTGTGTGTATGTGTGTGCGTGTGCGTGTACGAATAAATATGCATTTGCGTGCGCGTATGCATGTATGCGTGCGTGTGTGTGTGTGCGATCGTGTGCGAGCGTATGCGTGCGTGTGGGTGTGCGGGCGCAATCGCGGATGCGTGCATGCGTGCGTTCGTTCGTGCGTGTGTGCGTGCATGCGTGCGTGCGTGTGCGTTTGTGCGTGTACGTGAGAGACCGTGCGTGCGTGCATACGTACGTGTGTGTGTAGAGCACACGCATACAAGCACGTGCGCTTTTGTGGATAGATGTGAGTGAGTGTGTTGAAAGCATTTAAACCGCTGCATTAATTCCGTAATTTTTTTATTTTGGAGCTTTTCATAAATACAAGTACATTTTTTAATTTTTTTTTCTTCAAAATTCTGACACGTCAATTTTCACAGAAAAGTCCGAATTTATTTTCTTCAAACTTCTATATTATTAGTATTTTATGAACACAACAATACGTAGTGACCCGTTCTTCCGGCAAAATTCGGATAAGGAAATCTCTCACACAAAACTAAAATACTATTATACGTATTTAAAAACACTTCTTTACGAGTTCAACAGTACAAATAGTTCATAAACCCGAATATAAAATAAAATTGCATTACGATATTATTAAAGACATTTGTACAGCCTTACGAGCGCGAAGTACTTCCGGGAAATACTCTATTATAAACTATAACTATTAACTGACAAATGGTTTATGAAACATTAGTATTATTTACTTCTGTATCACACGATCACTATAGTCCAATACCCGGAAAACACAAAAGTTGACATATGCATTTGAAAAACTTGAAAAAATATTAAAAAATAAAAATATTGGGTAATTAGCGGGCGATAATTTTAGAAATATTATAAGCCAATATGTGACGTCAAGCATTAACAACAAATGTGAATAAAGTAAAAGAAAGCAAACTGCCAGTAAAGTATAAAGGTTTAGATATTGAAATCATTGAAGATTTATAAAAATTATAGATAACTTGCATGCCTAAAACTACAGACTGAAACTGCAAAAAGTTAATGATATATATGAGTATATAAGCTATACAATAAATAAGATTTTTACGGTCATCGTTATATCAATCAATAAAGTAAATTTAGTTAAATACGAAAAGAACTGCCGCTAAAACGTTTCCATATATGTTTAGGAACGTAAAACATTTGAGGTTATATTTCATTTCTATCAAATTACTGACACATGCTAATTATATTTATTCGCCAGTTCAATTACACTATATAATTATATATATATATATATATATATATATATATATATATATATATATATATATATAGTGTAAATTTCTCAAAAAAATATGAGATTTCTTCTAGTAAGAACGCAGCACAGAAACTTCTTAGGATTGGCCATTTGTAATAATGGTAATAAAAAAATATATTCAAATTTCAAAAACCGAAATCTTCAATAACTATTGAGAGACTTCGTTTGAATATGCCACTTGTTTTTAAAAATTGGCGGCAATTTTAATTATGAATTTAAAACGAGAAAATGTTCGTTCGATGATTTTTATGACTTTAGTCGTAATCTTAATAAACAACAAGGGAATGATCAAAGAACAACAAAGATTCTATTGCCATTTAATGATATTAAAGTACAAATAATTGTAATATTCCAAAAATCGGTTATATTAAACACACAACAAATTTCATATTCCACACGAACTCTATAATATATAGGCTTAAAAGGAAAATGGTGTTTTCACTACAATAGCGTTTTATATTCTCCCTTTTAACAATCGATTAGTGATTTTTATAAGATTCTAAACTTAGTACAAATAAACCTATTTAGTATGAGTAAAACTCACAATTTAGTTTAGGGATAAAAGTTGAAATAATAAGGAGTTGAAATAATATTATTTTTATCAGACTATTGCACGTAGTAGCATTATATTTCGGTACATAATAATGTCTAGTATTTATTCCATAGGTGAGAGAAAAATAACGTGATTCCTTAAATATTTTTCATTTCTAAATGCAAATTAATCTAAGCATTCCGATTTTTTTTCAGTTTTTTTATATGCATACTTATAAAGGCAGAGGCACTTTTAGACACTTTAATCACTCATAATTTACAAATGAGATAACGTGATGTTTCAGATTTTTATATGCGTTGTATGACTCATATCTTGCAAATGAGATAACGTAACGTTTCAGATTTATTATAAGCATACTTATAAAGTTAGAGACACTTTTATACCCTTGAGAAATTCATATGTTGCAATTGAGATACCGTAACGTTTCCGATTTTCTAAATGCATAGTTAAACAATTAGAGACAGTTTTGGACACTTTAGAGGCTCATATCTTGGAAATGAGACATCGTGATGTTTCAGAATTTTTTTATGCATACTTATAAAATTAGAGACACTTTTCGACACTTTAGAGACTCATATCCTGCAAATGAGATGCAGTGACGTATCACATTTTTTTATATGCATACTTATAAAGTTAAGTTTTTGGAGACTCGTCTTTTTTGAGTTCTGTCTTGGACTTCTTCTTTGAAATGAGATAAGTAACAACGTAGCACAGAAATTACACAGTATTCTAGTAACAACGTAGCACAGAAACTTCTTAGGAGTGGCCATTTGTAATAATGGTAATAAAAAAATATATTAAAATTTCGAAAACCGAAATCTTCGATAACTATTGAGAGACTTCGTTTGAATATGCCACTTGTTTTTAAAAATTGTGTGTATCATTCCAAAATGAATTTAAAACGAGAAAATGTTCGTTCGATGATTTTTTATGACTTCAGTCGTGGTCTTAATAAACAACAAAGGAATGATCAAAGAACAACAAAGATTATATTGTCATTTAATGATGAAGCTCGAAGTGTGGTCGTACCAATCTCAGCCGCGGACTGCACGAGGGACGTCCTCTAACAGCGACAATTAGGGATAACATCAATGCTGTGCTACACGTGATTGAATGACTGACAAGAGAGTAACCTATCAGCAATTTCGGAGTAATTTTTTGTCCCTGAAGATTGTATTAAGATCGCATATAAGTGGAGGAGTTGTTATAACATATGAACGAAATTATAACGAACCTATATAGGAATTTTTCGCCAGTCGGGTACAGAAACATCAAAAAAAGATCGGTACAGATCGACTATGCAGATCGAAAATATATATTTTACTGTAATTTCTGAACTGGAAAATATCATAACAAACATCGATTCTAACACTGCCTAAGTTAATAGTGATTCTCCTCACATTATTGACTCTAAAATGTTTCTCGATTAGATAAATCCGCGTACTATGTCAGCCTTCCATTAAGCATATGAGCAAAGTTAGAATATTATCCCTTTCCATATTTTCACTGTTACCACTTTGTTTAACATTAGTTTCTTTACCGCCGATGCAAATTTTCTTCACAATTCTGTAAAAACTCCTTTCCTTTCATACAAATCTTAAATCACTTCTTCACATAATTACTGGCAATAGTACCTACATCTATTCTGACTTTTTAAAATTCTTCTGCTCCTTTATAAGACGACTTTTCATCTCCTTTTCCATTCCCTACCCCCACTCCCTCCATAAAACTATTTAACGAGATAATTAGTTTGTTCTTAATTCCGAAATTAACAATTAGCTCGTTAAATAGTGCCACCCTCTGCTGTTCTGGCAATGTAGTCCGATAATGACTATAGCTCTGTCAATTACGAACCATTGATAATGGTCTCTGCGACAAGGTTGTTCCGTCCGATGGAGGTTCGTTTTGGATTCAAGTGCAAAGCTTCCTTTGGCTTTTCACTATTTCATCCTATAATGGATTTTTCTTTTCTACCTGTAGTTGCTACCTATAGTATATATTAGCTACTTTCAAGTATTGCTTTATACAACCATATCTATAAAGAAGGGAAAAATATATCACTTGACAAACTAGTTCCAGGGCAGAAATAAATGATTAATAGAGTTTATTAGTCAAAACATAACACAATTTTATAGTCATATATGTTAATATCTTTGTGTGATTTTTTTTATATCGTATTAAAAAAACAATTTTTTTTAGTTTTTATTATGCAAAGAAAAATGAAACTTCTATAAAATCACTTTCCCGTCTGTCTATCCGCATGTGACAGCCCTTTTTTTAAGAAACTACTTAGCGTAGAAACTTGAAATTTTGCATAATAATGAAGCATATAAACCTGCACATTATATGAAAATTGTAAGTAGGAAAAATAAATTCATTTTTTATAAGTTTAGGTAGTATATCTTCAGCGATATATATATATATATATATATATATATATATACATATACATATATATATATATATATATATATATATATATATATATATATATATATTCTGATGAGTAATAAATTAAATTAATTTCACTACAAACACGTTTCACGTGAATTACGATTGCAAACCAATTGTGCTCGCATATCACAACGTCATCCGTATGTGACCAACAATTTATCGTTTTTCGAATTCTATAGGAAAAAAAACTTTTAGGTCTGGCCGGATATTACGAACTTGCGCAATAAATTTAGTTCCTAACCAGCACCTAAATTTAACGTGTATTTACAAAACAAAACAAATTACTTCACAAAGTTTGCGGACACTTTTTTATCAACGGCAGTAAGTAAGCGCCGATCGCAAAGTTTGGGATTTCCCCAGACGACTAATGGCGTTTGAGGTAATGAATGGCTAAGATGTTATTTTAAGATAATTTTTTGTAACCAAATTTATTCCTATTTTCATGTTCCAGACACAGAATACGATCAATATTTTAAAACACTCTGGCGTTTCTGAGGCTAGATGCAATTTAATATTTTTGTATGAAGTATACAGGTAACATTACTGACAGATTCATATAGAACTTTAAGCCTCATCGCATTGGGATTTAACTACCGTGACATCGCATTGGGATTTAACTACCGTGACATCGCATAGGGATTTAACTACTTTGAGACTTTACGCAGTAAGACTGAAATGATTACAAATGTCCGTTTTATTACAGTGTTAACAGTGAAAGTGATTTTGAAAATGACCTGGATTCAAGAGATCTTGCCTTAATGGGATAACTTCAGTAATTCAAAAAAATTAATACATTAATTTATACGCGTTAAGAATGTACAAAAAAGGCTCTCACACTAGGGTATGGAAGAACTCATCACCAAGAAAGAGCGGTGCGGTGTTCCATTATTGTTGCTTTCCCCATATAAGGGTGAAGTAAAAAAAGGATATAGATAGAAATATTAATGTATTAATAGTGGAAGACGCGCCAAATTATAATTGTTTTCATGCGATGGGAAACCAAACAAAACGCATTCAGACAAACAAACAAAAACGTTTGTTTTAATATTTTGTTCTCTTTGAATAGCATACGGCATGCAATTTTCTATAAATTCAGAACAAAACCATAAACGGGAATGCGTCATCTACTGCTAGCATTTTCAGAAAAAATTAATTCTGTACAAAAATAAAATATTCATTAGTGATTTTCAGACAATCAGAAGTGATACGCCAATGTGGCAGGAAATGCTTAATGTAACTGTTGGCTTTACACTTAATTGGAATGAAACATAACGTTCTTCTTCAAGTACACTCGGGTTCCCCATTAGAACATCTTCCCACGAGAGTGGTAAGCCAAAATAAATCATATTGAAAAAAAGGCCAAACCCTATCTCTTACAACGCCATCTTATCAAACGACATTAAACACACAAATTAAACATATGCTTTGCAAATTATAAACAGTAAATCAGCGCACACAACGACCACCCCCACCAAGATGTAACTAAACGAAGTGGGAACGGGCGTTCGCCAGCGTTACAGTCATTCGCATTGCGAAATAATATATTAACTAAGGCAGCGCCGTCTAATTGCTTATCGAAAACGTCACATTAACGGCGCGCCCATAAACACGAAGGCGCCAGCCCTGCGCCGGAGGGGGTGCAGGGTTGGCGCCGCGACGCCTGGCTAGGCGAAAGCAACGCGACGCTCGTTGATCTTTTTTACGATCTACTACTATAAAAACATTTCAGTTCGTAAATATGTTACGATATAACTATATAATTCTTTGTCATTATCTATTATTAGGTAGATAATGGCAAATAAGTACACGAGTGTGTCAGGAACGTTTTCGCTTCTGTTGGAAGTAGAAAACAATGTAATTTATTTTACATATTATTTATTTATATGTTTATTTATTTATTCGGCATATTTATTGCAAGCGGAAGTAACGGACTTATTGCTATAAGAGTAATCTCTTATAAATAATGCACTTTGTGTATTTACGTTCAGTTGATTTCATAATCTATCAGCATATAACGATAGTTTCTGCATAGAATTCAATTTTATGCTGAATGATTATGAGGGTTTATTTCTTCTTAAAACGTATCAAGATGTGATGACAGGTATTGGAATCTAGAACTAAGGTATGAAGTTGTAACGGGATTATCGAGGATGTTATATAAAAAAAACTTAGAATATGGAGGTTAGGTTGGTCACGACTCATTAATGTATCGTTAAAATTAATAGATGTGTCCATAATAATTCGGGAATTAAACATATTTAGTACTTGAGAATTTCAGGTGTCACGCCAACGTAATAAAGTAAAAGAATCAGCAAGATTTATCCCAATCACCATAAAAACTACAAATGTGAAAGGTTCAAATTTAGAATAACTGAGGAGCAAGATGTGAAGAAGACCAATGGCAATGATAGATGTCAGTCCCAATATCGTTTTAATCAAATTGTTCAGAAATATATTCCCGAGTATGAGAACTGCGAGAGTTCCGTTACAGTTTCATTCGTTTCCGGGATTTTTCGCGGTTCTAGTTTTTAGCGTTTCTAGTTTAAATACAAAATACCAAAAATATATAGCCAAATTACACCTCCATACATAACGTTTTTGAAACAGACCAGTTAAATAAACAAGTTTAAAAATGGAAGATTTTTGATCGATCGAATCGCTATTTTTAAATGAAAAAATAATTAAAAACATTATTGTTTTTCAGGCAACATTTTTTTTTCAGTTTCTCTTTATACGATTGGGAAATCCCTCCAAGTATAATTTGAATACATTTTAAATAACATTTTTAACGTTGCGTGGAGTAATTACATATTATATACGGATTTCAAATATATTTCTTCTTTCGTTAAGAATTTAGAAGCCTCCGACAGAAAGATATACGGATGGACGACGTTACCACAATAACAGGATTCGATTTGGACCCTTCGGATACAGAATCCTAAAACAAAACAAAAAAAAAACGGGTTACTATACATTATTATTTCCAAATCGTGCTCTGGAACGGAGCCCCATATTGCGTATTCGTAAACTCTAAGACAAAATAAAATTATTGCTGATTTTAAGAACAGATGTTAAATAAACGGTTTTACAACTGAAATAAGATTTTGATTAATTTGAAATAAACAAATAAGTACAGAATCTAATGATAACATTGACGCCCAATCTGTTTATTTTGGGTACTTTAAAATTCTATATACATATAAATAAATAGAGAGCGAATTCCCAACCAGCCAATATTAAGCCTGCCAAGATTTAAGTAGCTTAGTAATATTTTGGTTTTCCATAAATTTATTAAGGGTTTGTGGACAGCGACTCGTGCAAATTATGGGACGTAACGACCTTCGGATGGAGGTGACAGGGACAGGAATAAATCTTCTTAATTTAGGGGACATTTGAACAACACATTGTTGTCCTCCTTACGTTACTCATTACGTAATTCATTATGCGTTTCTGGACAGCGACTCGTGCAAATTATGGGACGAAACGACCTTCGGATGGAGGTGACTGAGACAGAATTAAATCTTCTTAATTTAAGGGACATTTGGACAACACATTGTTGTCCTCCTTACGTTACTAATTACTTAATTCATTAAGAGTTAGTAGACAGCGACTCGTGCAAATTATGGGACGAAACGACCTTCGGATGGAGGTGACAGAGACAGGAATAAATCTTCTTAATTTAGGGGACATTTGAACAACACATTGTTGTCCTCCTTACGTTACTCATTACGTAATTTATTAAGCGTTTATGGACAGCGACTTGTGCAAATTATGGGACGAAACGACCTTCGGTTGGAGGTGACAGAGACAGAATTAAATCTTCTTAATTTAGGGGACATTTGAACAACACATTGTTGTCCTCCTTACGTTACTCATTACGTAATTCATTAAGCGTTTGTAGACAGCGACTCGTGCAAATTATGGGACGAAACGACCTTCGGATGGAGGTGACAGAGACAGGAATAAATCTTCTTAATTTAGGGGACATTTGAACAACACATTGTTGTCCTCCTTACGTTACTCATTACGTAATTCATTAAGCGTTTATGGACAGCGACTTGTGCAAATTATGGGACGGAACGACTTTCGGATGGAAGTAACAGAGGCAGGAATAAATCTTCTTAATTTAGGGGACATTTGAACAACACATTGTTGTCCTCCTTACGTTACTCATTCCGTAATTTATTAAGCGTTTATGGACAGCGACTTGTGCAAATTATGGGACGAAACGACCTTCGGATGGAGGTGACAGAGACAGAATTAAATCTTCTTAATTTAGGGGACATTTGAACAACACATTGTTGTCCTCCTTACGTTACTAATTACTTAATTCATTAAGCGTTTGTAGACAGCGACTCGTGCAAATTATGGGACGAAACGACCTTCGGATGGAGGTGACAGAGACAGGAATAAATCTTCTTAATTTAGGGGACATTTGAACAACACATTGTTGTCCTCCTTACGTTACTCATTACGTAATTCATTAAGCGTTTATGGACAGCGACTTGTGCAAATTATGGGACGGAACGACTTTCGGATGGAAGTAACAGAGGCAGGAATAAATCTTCTTAATTTAGGGGATATTTGAACAACACATGGTTGTCCTCATTACGTAATTCATTAAGCGTTTGTGGACAGCGATTCGAACAAACTATGGGATGAAACGACTTTCGGATGGAGGTAACAGATGCAAGAATAAATCTTCTTAATTTGAACAACACATGGTTGTCCTCATTACGTAATTCATTAAGCGTTTGTGGACGCGACTCGTATAAATTATGGGACGAAACGACTTTCGGATGGAGGTAACAGATGCAAGAATAAATCTTCTTAATTTGAACAACACATGGTTGTCCTCATTACGTAATTCATTAAGCGTTTGTGGACGCGACTCGTACAAATTATGGGACTAAACGACTTTCGGATGGAGGTAACAGATGCAGGAATAAATCTTCTTAATTTGAACAACACATTGTTGTCCTCTTTACGTTACTCATCACGTTAGTCACAATCTCAGTATATTGGATAGCGATTAATAACAAAAAGTTGTTTCAATTGTGCATGACTGCTATAGCTATCATCATCCCTGAATGCTTTCAAATGCCTATGTTTATATTTAAGGTACGCCTATATAGTATACAAAACTAATCACTGATTGGGTACTACTATTAAATATATAGAAATACAACTATAAAAAAACATAAACTCAAGCCCTGAATGGCGATTACGAGTTTGTGACATCAACATCAAAACAGCATCCTTAAAGTCTGAATTAGCACCTACTAGAGTAAACCAATCAAGAACGGGTCGAAACACCTAATACTAGGAATGTATAGTCACATTCATCCAACTACAATAATGTAGCAAGTACGTTTACAAGAAAACAACACATTAGCAATTTTAATTATCTATTTATTTATTCATATATTAATAGATAGCAAATAATAACATTAATTTAACATAACATAATTGACAAAGCGATCACTGTAATACGACTGAAAAATATTTAGTTGAACGTCATCACTAAGTACCATTTTATAGCTTTTCTTTTCAGTTTTTAAATGTATCGATTTAGAAAATACAAACAAAGGAACTCAATATCAGTCACGTTGAAAACCAACATGTCCGATTGTCTTTAAAAATACCTATTCCACGATATCCATCTTAATATCTCAAACATTCACCGTTAATTTTGGCATACGGGAGATTAGCCTAAAAGACTTTTTTACGAATTTGCTTTACATCGCAAATATTAAAAGCAGCTTTCTATAAAATTCTGTGACAGGACTTATAAACTAACGGATTTATTCACAGACAAACGGACGGAAAGGCAAACATGACGAAATCCCATGAGATATGAAACAAAGTGAGATTTATAAAAATTGTAAAGTCAGATTCACATATCGGACTAAATAATAATAACTAAATAATAATTAAAAATTTACAAAAAGTTAAGTATTAACAATTGCAAGAGAATAATTCTAAAAATGTCATACCATAAAATAAACGTTTTAAAGTCAGATAAACAAAGAAATGAATTTCGTACAAGCAATAATTTGACGTAAGAAGACAGACAATTGACAAATTTTTTTTTTAATTTCAATACTTATATAGCCACCTCTTTTTTGTAAACGCATATTTATATACACCGAATTCTAAAGTATGATTATGGACGTTTCAAACATTATTTAAATTGCAATGTAGACAGTAAAATACTGATCGCATCGGAGACATCCAAACTTTTGAACATGTTCAATTACAGAGGAATGGATACATAAAAATAAAGTAGGGCAGGAATATTTCATCTCAGACCCATCCAAAAGTGACGAGAATTACGGAAGAAAGAGAGTTAAAACAAACGCGAATTAAATTCCTGTCGAGCGCTCCAAACGAAAACACTTCAATGGTAGCTCAATAAGTCTAATAATACTTGACAGACGAAAGACAAATACCGCCTTCGGGGTAAGAATCATAAACGATTTAAGTTCCGCTGGCGCAGCACAAATTTTAAAATAATTTCCAGAGCTACGGCCAATTAATAACTCGTTCAGTCGACTAATTAGTGCGAGTCTGCTAGAGTGATTAATGTATAAACAATAACAGAGCCGACTCAAGTTAGGCAATTATCACACTCGAACGCGCACTGCGAACCCCACGCGCCATTAGAAATAACAATAAAAGCCCTCGGATCTGGGCGGGCCGTCGCGTCGCTTCGTCCGCCCCCCGCAGGTAACTTTAGCCTTTAAATTTAATTCGCATCCATTAGTACGAAACTTATATAAAACATAGAAAGCATTCCGAATTACAAGAAAGGGTAAAATTTCATGCAATTTATGGGATGAAACGACTTTTCGGTTGAAGGTGACAGGGATAACAAAACTTTGATAAAAGATCTTTACGCATCGAGAGTTTCAGCAAAAATTACTGGAGGGCATTTACGAAACACATTGTTGTTCTTCTTATGTTTCTCATTACGTTAGTTACAATCTTACTTGATTAGATTATTTTAAATAAAATTTACGTTATTAATAAAAACTTAAACGAATATTCATCATAAAATTATGGAAAAAAAATATTAAGACAAATTTTTTGATTATAGGTCAAGAATTCAATTTCATTCATCTTTCAAAATTTTAAATTATTCTAACAAAATAATGTCTTATTTTGTGTCACTGACGCCATCAATTTTACTAAAATTATTATCATTACGTACATTCTCCTCATTTTTCACTTAGCTATTTATAAATACATCAAAGCGTAAGTTTTTTCCTTGCGGGTTCGCTAACATGGATTCTTCGATTTTTACCCAGTTATTAGTAATAATTATTTATATAAGTTAATGGTTATTACATCACGAGCTTTATTAAGCCAACACTTCTATCTTCATTTCTTGTTACGTTATATCAGTAGATCTTAGTTCCTTCCCTAGAGGTTAATAAGCACTTGAAATTTGTTTAATAGTTTTAGATACAAACAAATAAATAAACATGAATACAGAAATGCAGACCCTAAATTCCGGAAACATTCTTTACGTTATATTGTTGCCCAGGTTATGAAATCAGTATCCCCTACTAAATCCTTATCCAAAATTTTACATAATGGGAGTATAATACACACAAATAGACAGGCAGGCAAAAAAGGGAAAAATTCAAAAAACAATCTAGTTTTCCTCTGCCTACTTATTATTTTTTTTTATATATATAAAGTGTTTTTACCTGATCACTTTTATTAGATGCATAAACTAAATCATTTTAGCATTTTTACCCAATTGTTGCTAAACCAGAAAGGAAAGCTTATGAATTGTAATACTACTTCCCCTTAAAAGTTTATGTAATCCTAAGTATATACACAGCCATAGTAGTACGAGTGTTTGGTGAGAAAATATTGAGTAATGAAAACAATAATTGAAATAATTTTTCTAAACCCGCTATGAAAGAGTTTTGAGAGACTTATTTCAAAACAGCCAAGGAAACATTTCAGTAACAATTGCAATTTTCAAAAATTACAGTAATTAAAACTCTTTCGAATTTTCTTTGAAACTACCTTGTCCTTGTAGGCGGATAACTTTCCATCAAAAAGCATAACTTGATAAAATTTCATTCATAAAAAAATAGTTTCTTTTTATCTTCTACAAAATATCTCGATATAAATAACATTAGATATACGTACGAAAATGAAATGTCAGAAATAAAATAAGCAAACCTTAAGGGTATTTAATAACGCTGTGGCACTTACAAATGGAATAAAATGCATTTTGAATATATTTGGCGTTAATTTTGTAGAAATTCAATTTAATTTAATTTTTCACAACTAAATGAAACTACGTGATGTAGTATTATTTCTTTATTTAAATTCTTTACCACGACCTAGGTACCGTTGCATGACAACATCTTCAGGTGGGTAATTTGGAAAGATTGTAATTTGCAATTTGAAAATCTGTACAAATTGCCTACCTGAAGATGTTGTCATAAAACGAAACCTAGACCATGGTAAAAAAAATTAGAAATAACACTACATCACGTAGTTTCATTTAATTGTGAAAAATTAAAATAAAATTGATTATATTAATGATTCCATACGTGGACTAGTCACTAAACATGTATGAAAAAAACTGCCGTGACGTACAACACTTACAATTCTCATTTTCAGCAATCCACGAAAAAACAGTCGTAAGCACCGAGACGATTAGGTATAACCATTCACTCTCTCTGTCTTTCATTCGGACAAACGAAAAGTTAAAATGAACTATTTAAAAAAAGAAAAGGATGCTTTCGTGCCGTATTAATTAATTTTCGCATTTACATCGCCCGGAGCGATTACAGGGGAAAAATTCCGACGGGAAAGTCTACTGCGACCTGCTCCATAGCGACTCATCTTATTTGACCTACTTCTGTCACAAGGCGCACAATCCGTACTGCACGAGCGTTCGTCTACCTAAATATTTCTTATCTTTTAGTAATTCTCAATAAAACATTTCTTTAGTGATTGAGAAAGTTTTGTATTAGACACAGACGACATTTTTATCAATATAAACCACTGAAGGGCAGAAACATGAATAGAATACAACGGTAGCAGGACTGGTTGCAGCGAAAAATACTGCTAAAAATGCCTGAAGTCTCTTTTCATGTATTTCAGATAACACTACGGGATTGGTGAACTTGTTCCAACAATGCAAATTCTTTTCTCAATACAATATTAATAAAGTTTGTTCTACCGAATAAAAAGATACTCAAGACTGCTAGTATAAACTTTACTTTCAAAGCTACTCATTCTCCTGCCATGTATTTATTTATTTGTGTATTATTTTCTTACAATCCATGTCCAACTTTTAGGTACGTTTAAAAAATAATAGTATAGCGAATTGAACTAATCAAGTTTCTTGAAATGGTTGTATATCAAAGTTGCATAATTTAACAAGATCTTAGAACATAACTGTGCAAAAACCATGATGCTTTTATTTAAGAAAACCAGAATGCGAAGCTATTTTGTCAGTGAGCCAAAATAACATGTGCAGATTATATCCAGAAATAAACATGCATTAGTTTGTGTTTGCAGGTTGAAAATTATGCAATTTTATAATATTTCCTTTGTTCAAGGAGAGTGAATAAAAAAAACAAAATATTCAAAGATGTGTTTTATTTAGAATCTAGTAGATTCAATTTTATAGCATAAACGTAGATCAAAGTTTTTAAGGATTACAGTTTACAGCAAGATTATTTTGTTTTTGGTATGTAGTTTAGTATTTTTAATTACTGAAACTTAGTAGCAGATTAGTAAAAATAAAAAGTATTTAGTAAAAGCGAACCAAATATTGAGTTAGACTATTATATATATATATATAAACTACATTACATAAGCAATAAGACATTTGAAAGGAGTGCCGTTTTCCATATGAAGAAGATTATTTAAGAGAAAAACTATTGATGAATAAACTATCATATCAGTTTTAAAGAGAGCCAAAGTATGGGTAGACATATTCACAGTGTTAATTGGTTATGTTTATTAAATTAAATGTTTTCTAAAGGCTAAACTGACTAAAATATTTTGAATAATCATTTACTAAAAAATATTACATCTTTAAATTCTTGGTGCTAAAGGGGAAAAGGAACTTTGCAAAATGGGGAGCTAAAAAGTTTATTTCTAAAAAGGAGCTCTAAAAGCATTTTATAGGTTTTCCCGTGTAAAAGTTTAGTTTTGTCGTCCACTTTTGACATGTTTATTTCATTAACTTTCACAAGACATAGGGTTTGGTGTAGATTCCAATTGGAAATCCATACGATAAATATTTCCTAATGTTTTTTTTTTTAATTTACATCTAAAAATATTAGACTAAAACCCTTATCATCATTTGCAGCCGACCTAAGAGGGAAGGTTATGCAGTGGTAACTTTAAAGGCATTATTTTTGTGTCAAGAAAACTATGAACGAAGCAATGTATCCTGAGTAGCGATTGCTGCGATCTTTAATTTGAATTTGAGTACTTGTGTATTAACAGGCTATTAACTAAAAGTTATTTAACACTTATCATGGCTTCTTAAGCTTATTGGTACATAATAAAACAAAACGATTTCTTAACTTATTAAAACTTGTTAGATTCCAGTATACTCGCACAGAATATCAAAAAACGGTAAGATAGTTAAACAACAGAAAAAAACAACTGTGAGTCCAGGTATAGTTTCAGTAACTGTTAATAAATTAACTATACAATAATATACACAACGACCATCAGCAAGTTAATAGTATAGAACAAGCTACAATATTCTAGTCAAAATTAAAGTAATTAAGAAATTGGTGAAGGTTGAAAAAACAAGTGATAATCCTAAAGTGACGTAACCTTCCTGAGTTATTAAGTGTTAAACAACAGAAAAAACAACTGTGAGTCCAGGTATAGTTTCAGTAACTGTTAATAAATTAACTATACAATAATGTACACAACGACCATCAGCAAGTTAATAGTATAGAACAAGCTACAATATTCTAGTCAAAATTAAAGTAATTAAGAAATTGGTGAAGGTTGAAAAAACTAGTGATAATCCTAAAGTGACGTAACCTTCCTAAGTTATTAAGTGTTAAACAACAGAAAAAACAACTGTGAGTCCAGGTATAGTTTCAGTAACTGTTAATAAATTAACTATACAATAATATACACAACGACCATCAGCAAGTTAATAGTATAGAACAAGCTACAATATTCTAGTCAAAATTAAAGTAATTAAGAAATTGGTGAAGGTTGAAAAAACTAGTGATAATCCTAAAGTGACGTAACCTTCCTGAGTTATTAAGTGTTAAACAACAGAAAAAACAACTGTGAGTCCAGGTATAGTTTCAGTAACTGTTAATAAATTAACTATACAATAATATACACAACGACCATCAGCAAGTTAATAGTATAGAACAAGCTACAATATTCTAGTCAAAATTAAAGTAATTAAGAAATTGGTGAAGGTTGAAAAAACTAGTGATAATCCTAAAGTGACGTAACCTTCCTGAGTTATTAAGTGTTAAACAACAGAAAAAACAACTGTGAGTCCAGGTATAGTTTCAGTAACTGTTAATAAATTAACTATACAATAATATACACAACGACCATCAGCAAGTTAATAGTATAGAACAAGCTACAATATTCTAGTCAAAATTAAAGTAATTAAGAAATTGGTGAAGGTTGAAAAAACTAGTGATAATCCTAAAGTGACGTAACCTTCCTAAGTTATTAAGTGATGAAGAATCATCACTCAAATAAACCAGATCATCAGGTGTTTCCGTCAAACTGCAGTATAAGTAAGTCGAAAGCATTTTATTATTCTTCAGCGGAAAACATTTCTGTGACTGAAATAGCCGCAAAAGTGAAGTTGTAAGCTATTTAAAAAAAAAAATGGCCCAACGTTTGGTTGAGTCTCTATACAAAGTCATTTGAAGAAGAGGTTTGCAAAATGTATCAGTGAAAAGAAAAGAGTGCTATATATGTCATTTGATTGGAAAGATTTATATCTCTAGCTCAGTATCTCAGTACTCCGAGTTATTAACAAAATTATTCATTACGCATACGTTGAACAATGATCATACAACATGGTGATAAATAGTAATGACTGAATATTGCGCACTAATGTTTAAAAATAAAAATAAATTCTACAAGAGTATCCACTTTGCTTAATACTTCGCAGGTTTAGGATTTAGAACTGTCAACCGATTTTCAAATTATACATAAAATAACTTTAATTATTGTAATTAAATAAATTGGTGTATTTATACAATTATAAATTAGAATTTTGAAACGAAACAAAAAAGTGTTTGTTTACGCAAATATTTTGAACGAACTAAAGTATACTTTATCACAGCGTTCACATTCGATCGCGAGTATTACGTTCGTCCATATAGATCCAGTTGCATATTTGACTAAACATTTTGATTGTTTTCTGTCTCTTTCATGTAACGTTAATATATTATATACCTTTTATATCTATCTTCACGACGCGACGAGTGAGTGAAATTATTGATTTGGTGAAACGAAATAGACGCCGATCACTCCCGAATTAATAATATACTGATACATTTTTATTTCAAACGAGTGAGTGATAGATATGATCGTAACAAGTGAGCTATATCTTTTATACCTGTCATATCTCTAATTTGAAGTGTGTCACTTCATAGCTCATTTACGCTAGTTCGCAAAAGGGGATAGATGTTGGGAGTTCTGGCCACAGTATATAAAAATAGAAACTTGAGAACACTGCCGCTACAGAGGATAATTTTATATGGAAAAACAACTACGTCCCTTTTCCATAAGTCATTCGTCCTATATTGTCATTCCTATATTGCCGTCCTACCAAATTTATATTTTCCAACGAAACAAATGAATTTACGAAAGAGGAAACCAACATAATAATACTTACGATATTATGATGGATCTCATATCTCTGTTAAGCCAACGAACCGAATGAATTTATGAAAGAGAAAACCAACATAATAATACTTACGATATTATGATGGATCTCATATCTCTGCTAAGCACGATTCGACGATGACCAATGACAAAATATGCAATACTTTGGCAAATACTCAATTTTCTCAAAAGGGTTAAATGGTTGGCTCTACTTCAAAAACTATGAATGACATACCTAGGTCATGGTAAAGAACTTAAAGAAAGTAGAAATAATACTACATCACGTAGTTTCATTTAATTGTGAATGTTTTATTATAATCAATAGCTTCGAGTAAAACATTATTAAGTAATAATATTTTAATCAGATTGCCAAGAAAAAATCATACTTTTAGATAATTCGTTGAATCACAATGTGAATAAAATTACGAACATTCCTGCGGATATTAAGAGGCGAACGGAATACAGCCACCAGAGCGGAAGCGACAGGCTACCGTGTTATCTAATTAGGCAAATATTCCCCAAGCTATAGCATTTTAGAAGTTTACACGCAGTTCCCTCGCTGCGCGCTGTGGATCTTAAAAGTTTACACGGTGTTCCTTCGCTTAGGGATACTCAACACATATCGATGTAATGAAAACATCGGTATTAGTGTGTCGATACAGCGATTTTACTGTTTCATTCCAACATTCCAAACATCGAACGTAATTTCGTAACGGCCGTAAGTAAATAAACATGTCGTAATGAAAAGTATTTAAAAAAATTTAAACACACACATATATATATATATATATATATATATATATATATATATATATATATATATATATATATATATAAATAAACACACTGAATTCATAGCACACACGTTTGACTTTATTATTGATGAAAAAACCAGTCCGACGGCATATCTAAGTAGTCGACAAAGCCCTTAACATCAGCAAACTGGAGTGGCAATAACTAGGTCATATTTTCTGACGAAGCGATTACCAATAAGATCGACAAGTTCTCGCGTCGAGTCCATGAACAGACAACCGAAAAGTAGGGAAGTATCACCCTGGAAAAGGCCTATGTCCAGCAGTGGACAGATAAAAACTAGTAATGGTGAAAAAATTATTTTGAATGAAATTATATGAAGAAAACGAGCGTAGAGATTAGACATCGTTACAACTTCACAAACAAAAACTTTTATGGATAAAATCAAACGTTTTTTCCATTCTTATTTTTGACTTAATCCCAACGCACTTTTTCTTATAATCACATTTTTTTCAAAGCACTGGCAATACTGTGAAATATTAATATTATAACATTAAAAACATATACAATCTAACCGCATTCGCCAGTGAAATAACATATCGACATTAAAATTAGATCTATCGATAAAATAAAAATGTGAATATTTTTATTCAATATTATAGTAAATATATCGATAATATTTTTTATGAAGAACCTCCCTACAAACACTGCATTAGCAAAGCTGGAAACAGTACAGAACGAACAATGGAAGAAGCAAAGAAAGGAAGAAAACGGAAGTAAACGCAACTAATTGAAATATTGAATAAATAATCAGTTACTGTGCGAAATATAATGTAAATTTATGTTACGAGGATTTTTACATTCCTTTCACTTTATCATGCCATCTGTCCAGTACAGTTACATGCAAAAAATATCCTGTTTGACTGGCTTCTTTTCATTTCAAAGACCTCTAAGGATTTCATAAATTTCTCTAACACGTCATTTAGATTTTCAGGAATTTATACCAAAAGTTTTTTTTCGTAACACTTCAATAATTCAGAGGAAGCAAACGGAAGTGTACACTGCGTAATAGAAATATAATATAATTAAACAATGTTATTTTTTAGAACTTGAAAAACCAAAAAATGAATGATTAACAAAAAATAAATATCAGAAAAAAAAACAAAAATAAAATAAAATTAGATGATCGTAATAAATAAGTATATTAGTATATGAGTAAATATTACGTTATATTATTAACACATAAAGAATTGTTAACAATACAAATGAATAATAACGAAAACGTAACGGACATAATAATATTTTATAAACGATAATCAATTTCGATCATTTTCTAGGGTTTAGTAACTCAAAAGGAAAAAAACTATTTCTCTGCCTGTCATGGCCGATGTCCGTCTGTGAGTCATTTTTCTCATAAACCATTTGACATAGTAAGCTGAAATTAAATAAAACGGTAAAGCGTATTAAACCACATATAAATAGTTAAACTCAAAACTATTAAACCTTGCGAGGGCAAAAGGTATTAATATTTTTTCTATTTCATATTTAGTGCACGCATACATCAATTGACAGGTTATAACGAAAAAGTGTATCGAGTGGACAGTATAACGGATCCGAA
Organism: Druceiella hillmani; assembly: GCA_039881145.1. Classification (NCBI taxonomy): domain Eukaryota; kingdom Metazoa; phylum Arthropoda; class Insecta; order Lepidoptera; family Hepialidae; genus Druceiella; species Druceiella hillmani. The sequence continues at coordinate 20,268,561 of JAYKKI010000022.1, forward strand.
ACTATTTTTCTCAGAATTTTATGGAAAATAGGTCTAGGCACCGAGAATGTGTTAGAGCGAGCGAATTTCATAATTTAATATATTAGATCTCATAACAGAAAATAATTGGAACAAAATCTGGATTTTGATTCATCTTGACAGTTTAGAATTTTATATAAATATTCCCGTTAACTATACCCTTCCAAACTGGATACAACTAATATTATGTACTTTACGAACAAGACAGAAAACAGAAAAAGTCGATGCGAAGTTTACTTTGCAAAGCGACATAACCGACATAGCAGCGTGACAGTTTCGTTGCTACATCACGCACTACCCGCATGCCGCAAACTCAGTTCAATAAAATATTACGATAATAATGTAGAAATGGCTTGATTCTCAGCTCGTGTTGCCCTTGATATTTTTATAACCGCATGTCATTTCTATTAATGTTATAAATGCTATATAGAGTTTGCGTGTCTATTTGCTACCTGATATTTCTACAACTGAGCAATGACGGCAAGCAAAACGGTTTGCTCGCATGAAATACTTATTCCACGTTAGACAACGTGAGAAATATTAAAAAACTTGAGAGGTGTCAAGGGACACCCGGATGGAACGAAGTTCCTTTCGATTAATTAAATAATAAAATTTTATTTCTTTTAAGTTATAATAATAATTATTGTTATTATTTTTTATTATTTATTATGTACAAAAAACCTGTATACACTCAACAAAAATAATCGTCGCGACACCACACTGTTCAATGCGAAATAGAAAGACGAAACGAAAATAACTGGCTTGCTTTCTATGAGAGAGAGCGAGACAGACAGAGAAACACGCGCACGCCGCACGGCTTGCAGCGCGCCCGCTAGCAACTATAGCAAAAAGTGTCGTTACAACTTTTGGTCTTAATTTTTTCTGTCTAGCCCCCTTTCGCAACGCGCGATAAGGAACTTCGTTCCAATAATTCCGATGGATGAAATTTAAGGTTTTTAATTCAGTAACAAATATATAATAAATATATAAGTGTATATTAAAGTTAATGTAAAGTTTTAAGCGTGGATATTTATTACTAGCTTTTGCCTGCGGCTTCATCCGTGCGGCATTTACGTAGATCCCTCCACACCTCAATCCTCTCATAGATTCGTTAAAGGTCTATCAGTCGAATTTCCAGCCCGGTCGATATATACCGCGTAAGTAAACGCAATGATAAATATATAGCGTCAAAAAAATTCTGAAGCTAAATATATTTGCTTGCTAACAGAGAAATTTACTTACATAATGATTAATAAGTTTTCACAATAAGCATCCACGAACATAATATTCACGTTGATACTTTTGTTTATCACTGGTTGACTGGCGACGTCGCACACGAAGATCGCCGCTAATGAATCAACAATACCATTTGTATATTAAAACACACGTAGCATCATCTATTGATGTATATAAATGTACTAAACATTTGTCTAATAACTACGCGTTGAATAGCTGGGCACTTATTTGTTGTTGTTGTACTAATGCAACGCATATTAATTTTTGTAAACATAAAAACTCGCATGTCTTCTAATTAACAGAATCGATTGCGATAAAGTAAAAACCAAAACTTCAACTTGGCCGGCTATGTGTTTTTCAAAAAAAATCTATCTCTATTGGGATAGGAGTTTTTAACGATGCGTGCATAAACTAACACAAAAACAGACACAAACATTTTAAAAATGATCTTAATGCATTCTATCATTTATCCTTCAACACCCAATTATATTTTTCAAATATATTCCATGTAGATAAACGCAGTTTACAATATAATTATATGTTTAGATAGATAAAAATGATTATCACCTGTTAGCTATTGACAGTAGGTGTACGTCGCCAAAAACTTTTTACTTTTTTCATACATATATATATATTTAGCAGCGCATTTAGTTTTTCCTTTACATATTTTTTTTAATTCATGTTTTTTGCTCCACGCTTATAAATAATAGATGTGCGTATACGTGTGTGTGTGTATTAATGAAGGACGTACATTATCTATAAATAAAATGTTATTAAAATCCGTGTTAGCAATGTTTGTTTTTCATTATTTATTTAAATAAAAACAATTAAAAACAAACTTTCTAGTTTTAGTTTACATTAGAAAGAATTTCGAGAAACCAAAATCCTCATAGATATATTTTGCGATAGTCTCGTTGGGTCAGAGACACGTATCCCGTCGACTAATCGACAATCTACGCGGGCAAGCCCGCGATTTAAACCTAGTCATTTATATTAACAGTCAGAATTTGTTCCGCGCAGATCGATTATATAAAGATTCTGAAAATCATCTACGATATTGTTATTGAAAGTCATCCAGGTACGTTCGCTCAAAAAATCACCAAATAATTTAAAAAATCATTTTCTCCACAAGTGAAGAAAACTTATATATATTTGCTTCAGAGAAAGGAAATTTCACCAAGTTGAGGAACGTGAATGAACCTATATCAATAACGTTTTAGTTAACAAACTAGATGAAACTACGTGATGTAGTATTATTTCTACTTTCTTTAAGTTCTTTACCTCGACCTAGATTTCGTTGTATTACAACATCTTCAGGTGGGCTATTAGAAAAGATTCGAAATCTTTGCTAACAGCCCACCTGAAGATGTCGCATTTAATTGTGAATAATGAATTTCTACAAAATGAACGCCAAATATATTCAATAACAAACTAGAAATATCGAACGCTATTTAAACTTCAATTAAGAAATCAAAAAAGTCAAGAAAAATTATAGGCCTGTTCCAAAACATTCATTCGGCTATTTATCGCTACATTTTCCACTTATATGAATAAAGTGAATTAGTATAGCACGCATCATATCCAACGTAGCGCACTTCATTAAGAATTACTCTTATAAGGCATAAGGAACTGGGTTGTCTCAATACACGGTGAAAATATCCAGATCAAAGTCACTGTCGTAGTTATCTCTTAAACTCCCTGGTAGATAAGTAACTGTGTCCAGCGCCATATTTACTTCATTTTTGAGATAAAATATCATTCCGTCAAGGAACTTTTTTCTGAATTTTTTCTGAATTGACGAGGAAGAATACAAAAGTAAAAGAAAAATTATACGTTGAAATATTTTTGTGGTTACAGAATTTTTGGGGATCTGTTATAAATTAATACGTTAATTTTGAACATATATTTCGCAGTAAACACTTCTGCCTATGACTTCAGGTCATTGATCGAACGCTAATATCAATAGTCCACAACTGCATTTACTTCATAATCACCTTCATTTGAAACTAGCTGCGCCAACGACTTCGTTCGCATGAAATTAGGAATAAAAAAGTCATTAGAATTGTTTTCCTCATATGTTGCTCTTGGATATAAACTATTACCATACCAAATTTTATAAACATCCGTCCAATATATTTGCTATGATTTTCTAACAAATAACAGACAGACATACAATCTAAAAACAAGTTTTCCAACATCTATCATGATTATTTACGTTAAATTGATCACTGTTTTTAAAATACTTTCCATGTATAGAATCCACTCTCTTAGAATTTTATTATATGTATAGATTTGAAATAATACTTTCCATGTATAGAATCCACCCTCTTAGAATTGTATTATATGTATAGATTAGAAATAATAACATTACAGATCGCCTGCACCACAAAAGAGATTAATCAACAAAACGGCAGAGAATCAGCTGACACAAGAATTGCAGCGATTCCAAGTAATGTATTGTTATTCAAAGTAGTTGTGTAGTTCTAGTACCGCAACTAACGCAACACCACAGTGAAATACGGAATGTTCAAATTACATGCCAAATTGTAAACCATTCAAACTAAATACCAAACTACAACAGTACAGAAAATTCAAACTCTAGTAAAGATGTTCGTGGCGCAGAACTATTAATAACCGAATAACTGTCTTGAACCTCTGCATTTAACTATACAAATTTCGTTATTCGTCATCATGAATAATGCTTTAATATTGGTAATATTGATACATAGCAGTATTCTTCGTAAAGCATTTGATTTTTATTCCAACGAAACATTTACTATTTCCAAACATTTTTACACAAACAAAATTAAGATCGAGAAGTCATAACATTTAACTTTCTTTAATATTTCGTCTTCTTTTCGTCAAACAAAAAATTGAAGATGCAGTAAAATTTTATTCGACAAACGGAATGAATAAGGTACCTGGGAAAATTACTCATTGGCACGCAAGTAGGAAATATAAATGTAACGTTTATATAATTTTCCATCAGGGTTTCCCATCTATATTTAAACAAGCCAGCCTGATTTATCGAAATAACCGTACGATATTTCTTTAATTGATTTAAGGAAGAAAGTAATTAAACTTCTCTTTTATTCTAAAATTATGAGAAACATTCTACGAATTGAAATCTATCAGTTAAAAACTGTCTCAAGACAACAATTTAACTAAAGGAATCTTCTTCGCCGCTTTCGATATTTCATTTACACAAAAAGGTCTTTATTCAACTTCTTTCAAACCTTTGAACTACGCGTTGAATATATTATTATTTGAATTAACTAAAATTTACTTAACTCCACTTAAAAAATCCAGTGTTCCTCCGCTAACGAAAGTAATTACATTACAAGGTTCATTACATAGCGTTGACAGAATAATCGTGGTACGTATTGTGTCGAGAGTTATTTTCATTACTGAACGAAAATCAATATTCCGAGTATCGAGGCAAAATCAGGCAACACAGTTTAAATATAATTATAAGAATATATAATTCTATTCCAAGCGCAATATAAAATAAAAGCTAAATACCACTCACTGACAGATTGATCAAGACCTGTGCCTAGACACCTGAAATTTGGTGCGCGTGTTTTCTTCGGCTTTTATGAGTTCGATAAAAAAAGATTTTTCGAAATTCAACCCGTAAAGGTGTGAAAATGGGGGTCGAATATTGCATGGAAATTTCGTAGTAATTATAGTTAGACACATGAATATTTATATTTAGACTAATATTTATATTTTCTCTCAGACAAAAATACAGAAATATGTACCTATTTCAGCGACTGGAAACTCGTCAATGGTAAACAATTGTTACACAAAAATTCAGATTACACAAATAATTATTAAATGAAAGACTAGTTTTTGGGTAATTCAAAGCTTTAATCCTGACCACAAACTTTCCCTGTATCAAATCGCCTCGACCTTTAGCAATATGATTGAATAAAAAATATCCAAACAAAGAAACATCCGGACTTCAGCAATAACAGTTGAAATTTGCATTTAACCCCGTTTCCCTGATAACTTTTCTATTACCGCAATACGTTGAAAATTCCACCAAGACTGCAAAAGTTTTAAATTGTTTTACAGATTTATTTATCCCATATGACCCGTGAACCCCACACAAAATGGCCAAGTATTTGCTTTCAACCTTAAATATTCCAAAAGCTTGCAATAATTTTATAGCGCTGCTACGACGGCTATCTACGACGGCAATTACGACGTCGCGTAACGTCTTCGCTCGTGATCGTTGCATTTATTACTTTTATTACAAAGTTTATGCTGATCACATAGACAATAATTAAATATTTACCTGTACTTTTGTCTTAATTGTATTAAGAAACTTCATCGATTCTAATCAATTTGAAAAAGGATACTAAGTAAAATTACAACTATCAGTTTTACATAAACCCACGAATTTGAGATTTATCTACTTACATGTGACTATCCCATCGGGTGTAAACTAACCTATACTTGGGCATCGTGCAGCAACATAATTTTATAACACAATCACAGTCATTAGACAAATAAAGACATGTGGGAAAATGGTGGAAAGTAGTCCTGCTCTTAACCTTTCTAATTTCTAAATAAGAATTATGAACTAAAAACCAGTAGAAGAGGGTCGTATTCGCCGAATAAGATCATTCTGGTACAAACTTTTGTCTAATGTTCAAATGCAGAATACATTGCTACCGAACCAAAGCATGATAGAAATCTGATGGAGGATTAAAGACATACATCTACCGATATGTTTATAGGTCTGCAATAAAAAAAAACATTACAATATGTACTGATTAATTACCCCGAAATTGTCACAGAGACCTTGAAGCCCTCAGTGACAAGATGTCACTGAACGTCTTGTTTTCTGTATTTTTCTCTACACAAGATTCATATAATTTTATAAGTTTATCAGTACAATATAGTTACTGCATACATTTTAATGTCTTTCATATTCGCCGAGCAAGTGAAAAGAAAGGCTCGTGGCCGTATTCATACCTAAGATTCTCATCGAAAGTTCGCCGAAACGCTCTGATGAATATGTGAATTGAGACGAAAGATTTAAATTTGTTTGGTTAACAATGTCTCATGTTAATATGCCATTAAATAACATATCTTCTACAGGTTTCGCACTAGCATCGACTACTATATGCGACAGTTACAAGAACATCCAATATACGGCTACACAAAGTCATAAACCCATATAAATCATGATGATAAAGATCAACACTCCGCTCATTCAAAGGAAACGGAATGTTTTGGAAAAATCATCAGTTTCTTAATACTCAACGTGACAACGTCACACTAGTATTTATTTAGTTAAAAATTACGTAAATTAATTTATTTGAAATTAATTCAAGGGTTCAATTCCTTTAACAACACTTAATTGATAGCACACTGTGGCTCGCTGATACTGTGGTTCAAACATGACCTAATATAGCCATGTATAATTCCGTAAAGATGTGTTTTCTGCAAGTTAGACAGCTTCGTTTGTGAGAATTTAAGACATAAGAAACGTGAAATTGAAATGAAAATTGCTATATAATCATAAACATGTTCTATTAAAATTCGATTGGAAATGTACGCGGATTTGATTTTACATCTCTTTTACATTGAAAATAATCCGACAAAATAAAAATTAAATATTTATACGTAGTGACAGCTGTAGTGACAGCGCTATCTATAGGAAAAAATAAAGAAATGTTGGTATACCAAAGAAGCTATTTGATTTTCTGGAGAAAAAATACTGTTTATTTCAATCAGCAAACGCGGTATATATATTTGCAAACGCGACCGGTGTATCTTCTGACATTACATATATAGAATGGAGTCTTAAAAAATATTGCCATTTTTTTGAAAAAAATGAAAGTTCAAAAAACCAAAAATAAAAACTTTTTGTGATCATAACGCAAAACAAAAAAACTATCTACATGAATGGATATATAGCATTAATAATATTGTTATTAATAAAATAATATTGTTGTTAACAACAAAAATAAAATAAAGCGCATAACATCTTTTAAGAAACGATTACAAAAAATATCAATATCGATCGCTATTTAAATGTGCAGCCATTGCCTAAAAAAATAAAAATAAACAGTTACTTGACACTGACATGAATTCCGCATTGCTGTCAAAATAAATGTATTTTTCGCTCTACGAACTCTCTTCTCGTTTTCATGGAGTATGCTACATACAAGTATGTATGTAGAGGATAAAACGAGACACAAACTGCAATTGGTTTCATCTAGCTGGTTCAAATAGTATCTAGAACTAGAACTATTGTGACCTTTCGTAATAAATACATTTGTCTGATTGACGATTTAAATAAAACTTTTAATAGGCTTATTGTTTCTCTTTCGTTCTTTCTTCTCTATTCAAGATTATTATTTTTTATTCCTGTAATACTCGGCTTCAAAACTATATGATTTTTTGGTAACAATCAGTCAAGAAATGATTATTAAATATTAAAGAAACTTACAAAGTAATATAGTTTCGCGTTTATAGAATTATACAAGTTATCAAATGAAATTAATAGGACTCACGGGTACATATAGCGTATTATACATTCATAAACACAAACATTAGAAGAGCCCTCATAAGCTGTGCTTGAAAAATATGTTACGTAATTAAACATCACGTCGAAACTCTTTACAATAAAATATTCACAGTTCGTGTCAACTGGACTATATCACGACGAACAACGACCATAAACAGTACAAACAATAATCGCCTCCATAGTAACACGATTTTATGATTATGTGATATTTATATAAAAATATTTGAAATAACAGAAAAATAGATTAGCATGTTTATTCTTTAATATTGAAGCCGTCGGCAAGTTTAGCCTAGAATACAGACATAAACTGAGTTTTTTAGGGACAGCGCAATCCTAAAACTCAACAATAAATTTAGTTACGGTTCGTCAGGGTCGAATTTTTGTGTTTACTAAGATTACACAATAACATAGACGGAATTTTTAAATTACTTCTTTTAGTCACCATATAGATACAAAACATCGAAAAAAAGACAGTAAAAGTAAACACTTTAATGTGGAAAATATTAAGAAACTAAAAACGCCCTCTTCAAAACGTGTTCTTGCGTATCCATCTTATTACTATACACTTAATGGGAGTCGATTATATAAGCTACAAATTCATACGATTTAACTGTGCTCGCAAATCATAACGACGTCCGCAAGGGATAACAGTTATACGTAATCGTTTAAAGTACTAACCGGAACTCGTAGACGTAGAAAAGCTTTCAGATCAAATAGGACATTACGAACTAGCGCAATAAATTTAAGCCCTAACTTTAAATGTACCTACCTACAAAAAGATGTATTTAGAAATTACTTTACAAATTTTCCAAACTTTTTGCTGTGAATAATTGGTGACCGCAAAGTTAAAGATTTCCCCCGGCGACCTGGAGGGCTCAACATAATGGAATGTAACTGTTGCTTTTGATATAATTTGACAGCTCTAGAGTTGCTAATATTATTATAGTAGATATGTCGGCGATAAACGATAAACCTATATATTTGACGTTTGAAGCTTTTGAATATAAAATGCCGAAGAGCTAGGATATAGTTACCTAATAGAAAATATTAAAATTCTTCAAAAATTTGCAAGTAACTTTATAGTATTTACAAGAACATCTGAGTCGTTCATTACAAAAACTGATATTCTTTTGTATTTTAATATTCTATAAAATATGAAAAAGGTAAAAATTATTTAAGAGCGTGAAATAAAATTGTTAAGCAATATTTAAGACATTATTGCGGAAAAAATAGTAATAATTTAGAATGTCTATACAATGCAAGAAAAGTAATTGAGATGTTTTTGTCATACATACAATTCTGAAATTATGCTTATCGAGAAAGGTACTATACCGTAACTACCATTGTCTAAACAAAACATTCCGATAGATATAAATTTATTTTATCAAACATGAATTTTTACGGTTTTAATTTTCCTAAACTAAAGAATGCTTACAAAAGAAAAACAAAGCACTTAATAGTCATAAAAGCCGCTCACGGTTAATTTAATAAAACAAATCGAATTCGAGAGTGCTTTTGCTACTAATAAATGGTTATTAAGTCAAATCCCGAAAGTTTTCCTGCACTTTACCACTTATTTAACTTTATTAAATTTTCTTAATTTTTTTTTGTTTATTTGGTAATTTGTGTTATTATTTGTATAGTCACAAAAGAGGGGATTTAAATTGGAAAAGCTACAAAAAATTATTAATATTAAAAATATAATTTGTATGAAGAATACTTTGATAGTCAATTTTTATATTAGCCGCAACATTTGCAACTATGAAAAAAGAGGTTTAAAATACATTTTCTTTTAAACAAAGCAAGTTTTCTAAATTGTACATGTTCCAGTTTTACATGTAAAATACAGAATAGTGTATTGAACTAATTTTTTGATGAGGCTTGAAAACAATTTTGGAAAAATCTTAAAAATGTCCTAGGTAATAAGGATTTTAATTTAACAATCTTTACATAAATATTCTAATATCAACTATATAATAATTCAATACAATAATTCTCCGGGAGCGAATGAGACAGAGAGACATTCCCACTCTATACCTAGGTTTAAATTTAAAAGCTCATAACTCTTTTTTTAATCAATTTTTATATTTTTTTCACTGGAGTTATATGTATATTTTTATACTTTTTTTTACTGTGATTACACTTGAACGCGACATTCGTTTAAAATAATTTGCATTAATAAGTTGGTGCAAAAAAAATTAATCTTTTAAGCTACTAGAGTGTACTTTGTGTTAAAATTTTAATGTCTCTATTTTTTCATGGGAAAATTGTTTCATGCAGAAACAATCTATACCTATAGTGACGTAAATTATAAAATAACGGTTAATTCACTAAAGTTGCAACCCTATATTCAAGGTCAAACAGATTTCCAAAAAAAATATGATCACATAACGGAAATCAAATCGACATACGAAATATTGAAAACTTTGCAACGCTATCTCTAAGTGGAACGTAATAAATAATTATGCATGAGATAGCAAGTGTTCCACTTACAGATAGGGCTAGAGTACGACTGCAAAAGGGGTAGAGCACTGCCTCGTCACGAGACAGAGTTGGAGTTCGTAACGACAACGGCGGTTCATTAAAATTCATTCAGTTACGAATTATATAAAAAAGAAAACATTGTAATTTTGTTCCAACAGTTTCCTACGGTTACTCAATTAATATCCACAAAGATATTATTCGCCAATCTACCTGGACACGCAATGCTATTCGTTTTTAAATCTTTCACCTGTGCTAAGTGCAATGCATTCAACGCAAAATAACAAAAACCTTTAAGAAAATTGTATATGTATTTAAATTTATTATTATCTATTATTAAACTGTGTTAAAATAAACATCAAAATATGAAGAAAACTATAAGATGTAAGTTGAAAATATGTAGTTGACAATTCTTGATTTTTATCGAAGATTCCATGCGACGACAATTATAATGTTTATTGTTCTCAAAGTCGCTAGCACGCTTGGTACCAAAGAGGTATTTTAGCACTCGCTCAGTGTAGAAAACCAACTGCAGCATTGCTGTCGATGCCATGGGGATATAAAATTTTTGTTAAGAAAATGTTCTTTTGGAATAATTTGTAGCTTGCGAATAAGTGTTTTTTTACAAACCACAAATCATTCCAAAAGAGAATTTCCGTTCAATGAATTCCTTTTACTTAAATTATATTGTTTAGTCCTTATTGGAAAGAATCTAATACAATGAGAGATTTACAATATTGGTTACCTATAAAATGACGAAAGATAAACATATCAGTTACAATTTTCCGCGTTGTTGACTTACGCTGCTAACAGTAGAACACAAGCAACAATCGTTTTAAGGCATACAAAACTCCGTAACCATAACTTATAAGCGAAATGGTACGGTTACCGAGAGAACCCGGTCACCCGGTAGCATTTTATTGTTCGTCGAAAAGAATCTACATAAAATATACTCGCAATAATGTTAAGTGAACATCTCAATAAAACAAGTTGGCAACATGCCATTACAATATATGAACTATAAGAAAACATTTAATAAATCATCTGTATTTTTTCTCTCATCCCATTTGTATTCGTCGCAGTAATAATAGACTTATGTTTCATTTCACCATTAATTATTACTCACAAAACTCATCTCCCACACCATGATACAACATTTTTCATAATGATATTCGATACAATACTACAATAATAATACTCACACTAAATTGAATGACTTACATTAAAGTTCTAATATCAATAAAATAATAATTTCTAAACACTAGAAAATAATTAGTACTCGAACATGTAAAAAATATGACAACATTTTTAAACTGTTCAGATATATCGTTATGAGTCTAAAAATTAAAATTATTTTTTTTATACAGCTCCTACATCCAAGGGCTTAGAATGTATAAAAGAATATATTTCTGTACCAAAAGTAATTATTAAAAAAAATTCATCAGTGAAAATCTAAATTCTTTCTTTAATATTAAATTATAATATAAACATTTAAGGAGCTACGTACCTTATAAAGATTAACTAATAGAAAATTTAATTATCAAATGCAAATCGTGCGACAGAACTGATGTCCTTTCAAGCTGAGTCGAACTTACCTGAAACAAGAAAAAGCTCTGTAAAATAATTTGAAAACACTCAGGCTACAAATTTTACATCTTACAAGTTTTCGTATTAATTTGCCGTAAGGTGCCTAACTTTAAAATTGATAAACCCATACGCCCCACTGTCTTTTTGCAAAGTAGTCTCCGCAGTATTGATTTTAAATATTCAAAGGTGTTTACGATTCAATTCCATTGCAAGCGATTCACTCGGCGAATGCAAAATAATGACAATTTAGAAAACCAAATTGCAACAACAATCTTCAACGTTCGTGAATAGCTTTCCTAAGAGCAGCAATAAATTATGCACTTTTGCTTTTCAATAACAACATTTAACTGCGATAGGAAAACAATTAGTACTGAAAAGTCAAAGTAACAACCGAATTTTTAAAAGCTCTAGTAAACATTAACAACAATGAGTAAATAAAATTTCTATCCATCATTAATAAACTTAATAAATTCGTAATTCTGTTGATCCTAATTGCCGAGTGACCTCATCTAAGGAAGGACGTGTGAGAAATGAGAGTAGGGTTAGAGCAGTGGAATGAAATAAGATATATTCATCGACTAAGCGCTCCAATTTTCCGCTTAAGCTATACCTAAAGAATAACAACATTCTGCATTTAACGTAAAATAATTGTTTTTTTAAACATATAAAATATAAACTCGAAAACGCATAAGGTGAAGTGAAACTTCTATATACTAAAAGTGAAATTAATTAATTGAATTAGTAATAGCTAATCAGATTTCAATATAAATATATTACTTCAGCTACTACAGTACGGAATGTTAAGTATGCTCACCACCACATTTGTAAGAGGCTTTACTTAAAAAATCACGTATCACAATTTTTTCCCTCACCCCGCTCGTCTAGTGTGCCGAAAGAATAAAATCAGTAATTCAAAGACATAAATAAGTACCCGCTTATCACAAAAAAATCCTTTTGACAAAAAACTATAGCCTTCAAAAAACGCCGATCAAACGGACACTCATCAAGCGGATACGCCTCGCCGACTGTCAGCGGCCATAAAAGATGCGAACGCATTTTGCGTGAGAGCGCGTGTGCGATGATGCTACGAGCGGAACGGACGCGGAACATTGGAACGCGTCAGCCAATCTCGTAGCAAATCAGCGTGACGACGGCCGCTTTCCGCCTGCGACTCGTATTTCTCGAGCCTGTAGATCCACTTACGACAAGCAAATGGAGCGAACGACTATATTTCACATTTTAAATATATTTTGTAAAATTATGAAGGGTGAAATCTTACGAACTTATCCTATATTTACCTGTAAACAGTATCTATAAAACGCGGGTACTATTTATACTCTCGTGAAAAAAAAACTCATCATATGACCAGTAGTTCCACCAAATATTCATTGTTGTTTTCTATTTTAAGTATTCCATATTGATATATCCATTGTCACCTTCAAAACATAAAATTATGGTCACATGTGTATTCCACACATGTGACCATACGGTTTGTGTCGATATATTTTAATATAGTGCGTGACACATTAAGTGAAAGCCCATTTTGTGTAGGACTCATTTATATATCGCACTTTCATAACAAAAGTGAGTTAACTCGAAAATCATAATTGGGAAATGGTGTGTGATGCTTTAACATTTAACACGTTCTATGAAAAAATGACACAGGCAGTAGTTAATGCAAATAACTGAGTTGTGTAATTACATATTTACTACTATTTTATAATTTACAGGTAACTGAAAAGGTCTCTTTGCACTTTTAGTTAAATTAACACTTCTTATTTATTGAGTTGGGGCTGTTTTATTCTGAAGGCACAATAAAGGAAAAAAATAAATCTATAATAATCACTTTAAAAAATACTTATTCCATCGCCTTATCATTCAAGGTGTTAATCGGAAAAATCTGAAAAATAAAACTGTTACTAATGTGTCATGATATCAACAACGAAAGAAAATTATAGGCAATCTAGATAAAATACCACGCATTTCTCGTAAATCTAAATTACACTTAAAATATTGATAATAACTAAAGAACAATGACTGACATAAATTGTCGATATTAAAATACAGAACATTTCAATAGTTTTATGGTTTAGACGGAAGCTCACGCTATTGCTCAAGCCACGCTATTGCTGAAACAATGTCGTCTGACCGCCCGTCCCGTTTTATAACAAGCTTCTAACTTTTAAACAAAATCAAATAGAGTCTGCAAATTCATATAGTGTAACATAGAGTTCTGTAACACAAAAAACCTAACCTAACCACCATATAATAATAAAAAAGTTATGTGTATATATATATATATATATAAATATATATACATATATACACATATATATATATATATATATATATATATATATATATATATATATATACATATATATATATATATATATATATATATATATATATATACACATACACATCCACATATACATATATCCATATACAGGTCCCAAAATTTAAGTTAATTCTCGTACTTAGTGACAACGCTACTAATGCACGCTAGGCTTTTTCTAAGTTCTTAATTTTAATGTACAAATGTGAGTGAGATCGATAGTCAAGCCATTTGATCAAGTGTGAGTGAGACGGATAGTGATGCCATTTTACCAAGTGTCAATGAGACGGATAGCGACGCCTCTGTAGCCAGGTAGTGACCCATGCGCGCACGTTGCAATACTGCAGTACGTTATGCTCCTTTGTTTACAGTGAACCTTTCCGTATTCCTGTTGCTCTCGTACTAAAAATTTTGGCTCTGTGTATTGGGCTTGATTGCGTTGTGACTTGGAATTGTTATCTGACCGTTTTCCAACGAAACCTGGCTGTCTTCGGAACTAATTTTTCCGTCGTTGAACGCGTGATTCAATCACGCGATATGTGTATGTGTGCGTGTGCGAGTCTGTACTCACGCACATATATGTGTGCGTTCGTACATACATGCGTACATATGTATGTCGGAATACGGGCCCACGAGCGCGTGTGAGTTTTTGTGGGTGTGGGTGGTCTTGCGTCTAAACTGGCGGACTTATTGTGATAAAATTTGGTACCTTGAAATTTTTATGAGCCCAACAATATGTAGTGACTCGTTCTATCGGCAAGAATGGAACAAAGCGATCTCTCATACAAAATTAAAGTATTGCATATTTCAAATTACACACTGCAATTAATAAGTTCTTTATTAGTCTAACAATACAAACAAGTAAAAAGTTCACAAACTGGACAATAAAATAAAAATAATAATATAGCGACATTACTAAAACATTATATACATCCCTATATTCTGCTTAGTATTTGCAATATTTATAGTTCATAATAATAAGAACTGTAACTACTGATTGCTTTTGGCGCTGCTGACACACTGCTAAACTAAAAGTTAATATTTTAAAAAATAGCTGTACCTGCGATATAGTCTGTACGTCGGCTATGGGTCACCATAGAAAATACTATTAAGTTGACTACAAGGACACGTAACGCCATATACCATAATAATTATAAAATAAACTTTTTATAAGTAAGTACACTTTGTATTCAAACGTCAAATCGCTATATTTTCTTCTTGGTTGTTCAATTGTGATAAAACATGTTACCCCAGAGCCAACAGAACTGACCAGTGAAAACTTATCCGAAATCCTTTTTGATGTCTTTGCGTGATTCGCAAATAAACAGGCTCATAGAGAATCGGATAAACTTTCAGAATACAATATTTTGCATTCTATTACTATTGTTATGTTCCCATAAATACTTTTTTTTCGTATCCTAAGACCGCATTGTAATAATTGTTGTGTATTGGTTCCTTTAAAGTCCATATGCACCACCAATACAGTTTTTTTACATGTATAGATAATCAAGTACGTAAAAAGTGATTAAATTATAAATATTAAGAGAATGAAATTTGAAACAAATTTAGGAAATATAGTAAACTTCGTACGAATACATACATATTATCAATATATTATGTATGATCTCATGCGTCTGCCCGCATTCAGGTTGCTTATTAAAAATTCATCACACTTTAAATTCCGGACACGCTCATTTCACCAATGCATGTCCGGGTGGAAAACTTCATTACGCTATTTAAAATATACGTAGCGCCATCTACTGTCGTACATTATACATTTTTGTAATTACTACGCGTCGGATATTTAGACACTTGTTTCTTGTTGTTAGTATTAATTTTGCTTATTGGGTGAACCAATCACGATGATATAAAAACTAAATATTACTTCTAAATGACTCATATATTTTTGAAGATCCATCATTCGAATTGGTTTAACAGTTTTTAAGGAACGCGTGTACAAATACGTACAAACCCACAAAGTGACAAAAATTCCAAAACATTTTTATTCTGTCTTAATTTTGTTTTATTTCTTTAAATCATTATTTCTTAAGAGGCCATTAAACCCAAGTTGAACGTTTTCGATTTAAAAATTTACGTTTTTTTAAAAATAACATGAAAGAATGGCTGTATACCAAATACGGTCCAATAACCAGATAAAACTTTCCTATATAGAATTTATTTCCGAAGTACGTCTACTTTCAAAATATATTTTATCGTTATGACTTCATTTTTATTCCTATATTATTCGAATCTATACTTAAATAAAGGCTTTAACAATATGCAGTCGTTGGATTAAAGGTTTGTGAAAATATGTATTAGTTATCGATATATTAAGAGAAACATATTTTCCATACTTGCAAACCAGCCCCACGCGACGAGCGGACGGGAATCAAACCCGGGACCAAGCTTGGCGCCACACTATCAAAGCCGTAAACCTATGATCAATTCAATATAATACCGCGATGACGATGGTGATAACATTACTAAATCTCAACCTCTATTTCAGCTATAAATTTCAAACTTACACTCAAATGTTGCCAGGTTCAATAAAATGACAAAAATACCTATAGACACTCGCACACATTTGTAATATTTTAACACTATTGTACGTTGTGGGGATGGTACTTGTTTCGTCTCGATGTATTGTTTTGTTCCGAGATCTTCCGAGCTTCCTAGTTTTCTGAATTTATATTTTATGGCTTACACACACATGATTAGTATAAATATTTGTATGAAAAGTTGAAATAACAATAACGTCAACTATAATCTTATCTATTAACAGACGAATAAACAAATGACACTAGCGGAGTGGAGTCGATTTGTACAGTAGTCCATTCGTGTATCTTTGCGTTGCAAATATTTTGAAAAGACACTTTGAGAGGTCTCGACGAAAGCGTATTGCAAGAATTAGAAGAAGTAACTAAGGTATGTTCTCCCAAGAAGACCTGGCTCCTAAGAAGGCCCACGCTTAAAAACTCATACATTGCCAAAATAAATTTAAATTGCGGATACGTATGAGAAAATATTATAAAAAAGTGCATGCTCACTCCTACTCAACCGTGCTGCCATTTTGACCGCAATCGTCAATTTGCCAATGATCGAATAATGCGATACTTCTCTAATAACCTCAACGATAAACTTTTTAAAAAATTTCGGTTAAAATAGTCAAGATTTTTGTTTCTTCCATTAGACCTTTTTCGTCGAGTGGCTAAGCACTTTCTTGTCGTTGGTACTAATTCAACAGAAATGTATTTTTGAAAATATTAAATTCGCATAACTTCTGAGTAAAACGATTCCTACGAAATAAAAAAAATATTACTTCAATTAACACTATTTTTTCTTCAAAAATGTCCATCTTAATTGGTTCAATAGTTATTAAGCGATACGCTATTTCTCCTACTATATCATGTAATTAACATAGAAAATCAATTTACCAACTTATTGCTTAAAACCTTTTCATAAGTGTCAGTAATACTAAGTAGAACCAGAAACAACTAACACCGTTGTGGCGGCCAGAAATAAACGAATAGCCTGATATTTATTATACAACACCTTTCAAAAACCCCCGCATAAAATAGACAAATAACACTTTGTTATTTAAGCTATCAGTTGAATTAACAAATGAATAACGTTTAAAGTGGAGAGTTAAAGTACAAGTTATTTTAATTTGGTATTCTAAAAAACGGTTATACTCCACGTGAAAGCAGTTTCATATTCCACATGAATGCCATAATTTATAGGATACATAAAATTTTGGTATTTATTTATATTTTCCTTCCAACAATCGAAGAGTGATTATCATTAGATTCTAAACTTAGTTCATATAAACCTGTCAAGTTAGAGTAGAAATCATACTATACTATACATATAAAAGTTGAAATAATTAAGAGGATATTAATATTTTTAATTAACCTTTACACTTATTAATATTATTTTACATTACGTTAACACAATTTCTAATACAAATTTCACACGCAAATGAAAAATAACACGATTATCTTATACATGTTTTATTTATTAATGCAAGTTAATTAAAACGTCAGATTTTTCACATGCATATTTAGAAATCTAAAGATGGGCACGCATTTTTTGACATTTTTGGGACTCATATCTCGCAAAGGAGATATCGTGACAAAAATTCATATAATATTTTGGATCGCATTTTGAAAGACTATATGAACTGGAGAAAAAATAATTTTCATCCCCAAGTTCTTCCAATCCATATTTACTCCCACGGCGGTTTCTTATTATGCATCGATGTATATTCCTGTCAAACTTAAGTACGATTAAACTTAAAATGAAACAGTTATGATGCTGTGACATACGGAAGAACAGATGGACAGACAGACATGACAAAACTATAGAAGTTGATAGTATACATCGACTGTCTCTATTTTCGTATATTTCTAAACTAAGTAATGTTATCAATTATCCTTCTTAAATTATTTCTCCTACAATGTTCTCAATCGAGTCAATTCGTTTGCTTTATCAGTAAAGTTCGATAACATCTTAGCTCTGTCAACTACAAACCAATAATAATGGCCTCTCCTGCCAGCCCCAGATGCTGCCCATTCTATATCATCCACATGCCAAAATTTGCATCAGCATTATCCATCTAACTAACACTGTTCCGTCTGACGGAGCGTTTGGAGCGCAAAGCTTTCCTTAAATTTTCACTTCTCTATCCTATAATGGCAACTTTTTCATATTTCTCCTCACTCTGGGCTTTACATTAGCTCCTTTCAAGCATCACTTTACAACTGTCTGCGATAAGAAGGAAAATACATTTTACTTTTCCAGTACAGAGATAAAAGTTCAACTGACTCTACCGGCTATAATATAGCACAACCCTACAGTTAGACATATTAATGTTATAAACTACATTGAATATTTTATTTAAATATCATAGTAACAAGACGGCGATTTTTTAGAGTTTCTTATCCTAAAAAGGGAAACGAACATTTTATAAATTAACTCACATGTTCATTTGTCCATATATCACAGCCGCTTTTTCCTGAAACCGCTTGACGTGGAAACTTTAAATTTTCCATCAGCAGGGTAATTTTTCAGCAGGGTAAATTAAATACACTTATTTTTTAATTCCCTATACATTGTGGAGTATAGTGTGGAGCATGAAAGGGCTAGTTATAATGGTTTAAAGTAGAGATTTGCTAGTTATAAACATGTCATTTTTTTCATATATGTTTTTTCAAAATGTTTATCTCCTTATGCGCGAGACAGATTCGAACCTGGTCGATTTGAAAGCACGATAAGCAAGGTATTGTCAAAAAATTAAATGAAACAATTTGAATTTATAGTCGTTTATTTACATACCACTAACGTATACACATACCACTTAACTTTTCTTCATTATAAACAATTTCACATAAACTAAGATTGCGAGTCATTTATGCTCGCATACCACAACGACGTGACCAAAAATTTACGTAATAAGCTACAAAATTCACCATTCCTTTATTCAATTCTACAATACAAAATAAAAAAATTTTGTTTCAGATCTGGCCGGATATTACGAACTTGCGCAATAAATTTGGATCCTAACCAGCACCTAACTTTAACGTGTATTTACAAAACAAAACAAATTACTTTACAAAGTTTGCGGACACTTTTTTATCAACGGCAGTAAGTAAGCGCCGATTGCAAGTTTGGGATTTCCCTAGACGACTAATGGCGTGTGAGGTAATGAATGGCAAAGATGTTATTTTGAGATAATTTCTTATCATCAAATTTATCCCTATTTCCATGTTTCAGATCTAAAATATCACCTATATTTTAAAAGACACAAGCATTTCTACGACGAGTCCTAAATTAAATAAAGTGAAGTAACAAAGATAAAGTTTATAACGGATTTTAAGCTTCATCAGTGAGAAGCTTAAAATCTATGCGATTACATTGCAATGAACATTGTGTTAACAGTGATTAGTGTCATCACTGAATTAATTTTTTAAAATTACCCAAATTCGATTTCTGAAGTAGAAGATCGGACCTGAACGAAATTAAAAAATTGAATTTATAAATATTGTTGAGTATGTGACGTCCCTATTGTAATGGCACATCACTAGTCGATAAGGCGAGAGTGCTTAAAGATGGCGTCCCTAACCTTTTGCTAATTGTACCTCTGTAATAAATATAAAAACTGTAATAATAAATCAAATCTAATTCAAGTCTAGTATTATTATTTATATAATACACACATAATACAAATATGAAGTCAAGAACGTACTTAAAACATTCTCACGGACTTATGGAAGAACTTTTCCGAATAAAGAGGTGAAGTAAAACAAGACTATAGGTAGAAAGTTATGGGTTGGTGCTTTAATATTGAAAGTTCCGACAAAATCTTCTTAGTCGCTTATATATGATAACTAAAACAAACAAGCATTCAGCGCCTACTTAAATGTCAAATTAAAGAACGACCTTAAACTCGCAAGCATATGCTTGCAAATTATAAAGCGGTAAATCAACGTACACAACGACTACCCCAATTAAGATGTAACTGAACGAAGTGGAAACGGGCGTTTGCCAGCGCTACAGTCAATTCACATTGCGAAATAATATATTAACTAAGGCAGCGCCGCCTAATTGTTTATCGATATTAAATGCCACATTATCGGCGCGCCCATAAACAAGAACCGCGTTAGTCTTAAGAGGCACAGTGTTGGCACTGTAATGCGTAGCTAGGTAGGAGCAACGCTACGCTCATCTATATTTTTTTTTAAACTGGTTCCTATATAACTATTTGATTTACCGATTATAAAAAATATCGACGGTTGAAAAAGAAATAAATTGTTGGCAGTAGAAACACAAATAAATGAATATTACTAATGCATTTTTAAAATTAATAGACGTATCTATGTACTGGAAGATTAAAATGGTTGTACTGGAAAGATAAGATAATATAGCAAGAGATAAGTGAAAACTAAGAAACGTTCCTATTGAATGGCTGATGAACAAGATATGGAGAAAGCCTATTGTAAGATTAGATGAAGACAATTGTCAATTGATATAAGCCAAATAAATAGTTCTAATATGCGTCAATACTGTTCACATATAACAAACTCGTTCAAAAATATATCTCCGTGTACAAGTATAACTACAATTGCAAGGGTTCCCTTTCCGGGATTCGTTTCGTTTTTAAATTTAAGTGCAAGTTTGGTAACGTAATAACTTAAAAAAACATTCATCTGAATGTATCTGAATGAGACATGCCTACGAGTGTATCAATGAGGCTCAAACGGTTCTTATATGTATAAAAACTAGACATAGACTAGAAAATAATCGCTATAAACTATAGTCGACCAGTGGCCAGTGTTCACTTCGCTCACGTATTCTCCTAACCCTGATTAAGGGTTATGGAAAAATTCAGTGATCCGAAACCGTAGTTATAATATGTGAAAACTATCAATATTTTTAAATATTTCGATCTATCGTGCACGCACACTAAGTATACGCGCGGTAAGTAATATATAAAATTCTGTACTTGTATCACTAGAAGGGCATTATTATATTTAAATCACATGTAAACTTTGGAGCTTTTCTAATAACTTTGGCATATTTACAATTTTCCATTGGCTTCTAAATTAAATGTTCTTTCATAAAATGTTATAAAATTATACATTAAATGAAAGCCGCATTAAAAAATAATACAAAAAAGATACAAAATAAACGAATTATGAGTTTCTGAATAAAAAAGCAGGGATAAATAAGGGATATTCAAACGTCTCTTTTGTTCCCAACGCATACAAAATGACGTCACTATTCAGTATCGCCATCCTTATCTATACGTTAAATACAAACTTTCCTTACTCTGCCAATTTTTAAGATTTGTCAAAATATTGTCTTCTCATCACATTGTACCTTGAAATCATAGTTTATGAACTAAATAAAAATAGTCAAACAATAACTGCTCGTAGAATTGATTAAAAGAGCCCAAGTCTCTAGCTGTAACAGAAGTGCTCAAACATTTTGATTGTCATATAAGCAAAGAGTAACTCAATTACTTACATCCGACAATATATATTTTGACTTCTCTATTCAGTATTATATTAAAGTTTTAAAGTTATTAAAACAGGGAAATTTAAATTCTTGCCCTCTTCATAACTGTGTTGGTATTAATACCACTAACCGACAGCGTATACAAATTAGTGGATATAAAGTAACTACTTCTCTCCTATTCCTATCCCTATTCCCTAAATTCCTTTTCTTTAATTTTTTGATCAACAGTTTCACGCTACGAGTAGAGGGGAAAAAATATTTGTCAATTTCGGACTTAAAATTTATTTGTCAGAAATAATTTTGCAAAGAGCATATATCTTTAAGATTTAAAAAAATTAAGAATGAGTTGAAACATGAAACAGCTAAGTTCTATAGTCAATCATACAAGTATATTAATGTAGTATGTACATATATAAGAAACACAATATTAACAATTTTATTTATCTATTTATTCATAAACTAATAAAAAGTAATTAGATATATTGACAAACTTAGGCTGTAATACAATTAAAATATTTTTAGTTGCACGTCATCAACAAGTAAGGTTTTTCTTTTCAATTTTTAAATGTACGATTTCAAAAATACGTGCAGGGGAAACTCGATTCCACAAAACTTTGAAAAATAGCTTTTCCAACTATATTTAAAATACGTATTCAACAATATCCATCTTAATACGGTACAAGAAAAAAAAATAGTCGCGTTCGCTTTATGCATGCAGTAGCTTATCCTAAAAGATTTTTTTAAGAATTGTCTTTACTACACATATAATAAAATAATCTTTCCATCAAATTTCATTAACGAACCTTCTAAAATAATGGGTTTATTCAAGGGCTAACAAACATAAAGAGACCCTACGAGCTATGAGAGAGCTTGATTAAAAAAAATTGTTGAATCAGATTAGTCCATCACAACAAATAGTGCAAATAATATATGTACAAAAAAATGAGATGATAACCGGTTTCAAGAAAAATTTTCGGAAAATGTAACTATATCAAATATGAAATATGGTGAAAGAAAGTATAATCCATTTTATCGTAAATAAGCTTTTAAGTCAGATAAAATATGAATTTCGTGCAAGCACCAATTGTATGTAAGAGACAGATAACTGACAAATGAAAAATTAAGAAATTTCGATATTTACATAGTACCTCTTGTTCGTAAGCGCACATTTTTATACATCGAATTCTAAAGTATGAAGGTTTATTGAAAATTTCAATAGTGACTAGTATAAGATGCGGAGACGTATGCAAAAGACGCAAGTTTTTTTTAGAAATTACTAAAAATTTATTTTTTTGTTCAATTACTGAGAAACAGACACTTAGAAAAACGAAATCAATCAATAGCTTTCTAAAGACATGCACATCTCATTACCTTCCAAAAGTGACGAGAATTACAGCGAAGAGAGTTAAAACAAACGCAAATCGCGAATTAAACTCGTGTCAAACGCTTCAAACGAAAACACTTCAATGGTCGCTCAATAAGTCTAATAATACTTGACAGAGGAAATATAAATACCGCCTACGGGGTATAAGACTCATAAATGATTTAAGTTCCGCTGGAGCAGCGCAAATTTTAAAATAATTTCCGGAACTATGGCCAATTAATAATTCGTTCAGTCAAGTAATTAATTAGTGCGAGTGTGCTAGAGTGATTAATGTATAAATAACAACAGAGCCGACTCAAGTTAGGCAATTATCACACTCGAACGCGCACTGCGAACCCCACTCGCCATTAGAAATAACATTAAAAGCCCTCGGATCTGGGCGGGCCGTCGCAACGTCCGCCCTAAGCAGGTAATTTTAGTCTTTAAATTTAATTCATGTCCATTAATACTAAACTTACATAAAATATAGAAAGCATTCGAATTATAAGAGAGCGAAAAATGTCAGGCAATTTATGGGGTAAAACAAACTTCGGTTGAAGATGACAAGAAAAAAGTGTTCCATATAGAACTTAACGCTTTGAGACACTATTGTTATCCTTACGTTACTCGTTACCTTAGTCATAAAAACATGAAAGAAGCAAGTTAGAAATAAAAACATGAAAGAATGTTGATATTCAACACATAATGTAAAAAAACTTTTAAATAGCAAAGCATTATAGGATTTCGTATTAAAAGCAATTTTTGGTCCAGTGACCAATCCCTTGTCTTCAAAAATTGTTAATATCAAAATCAAACCGACTTTTCTTTTGAAAGTAGCGCTGGTAAAGCGAACCTTAGATTAATTCAAGAGTTCGTTTTCATTTATCTTTCGAAATTTTTTACATCTATCAAAATAAAACGAAACTGTATTTTACTGAAATGATTATCATTAGATATATTTTTCCTCATTTTTCACTTAGCTGTTTATAAGTATGTTAAAGCACAAACTTTTTGCCTGTCATTTCGCTCAGATACACTATTTGATTTACCCATTTGTTAATGGCGGTGATTTACATCGTTAATGGTTATTGGCTCGTGTGCATTATACAGTAGAAACAAAACAGTGGAAACTTTAAAATTGTCTTGTCATTTCCAATTGTTGCAACTATAAAGAAACAACCATACTCAGACATTCGAAGAGTCAAAAATTCCAAAAACTTCCATATTCTTTCACAAGTTCAAACAAATAAAAAAGTAATATATATATCTACGTATAAACTCATTTCCAAATGTCAACATGATATGAATATAAACAAAGAAACGGGCTGGCAAACAAATAAAAATCTAAAGTCTCTACATTTCCACAGCCCACCTGTATGTAGTCTTTGAATTTATTTTTTTTATATCTTTGAAAGTGTTTTTATCTCTAAATATATCTATATAATATAAAGAAAAAAAATGAAGCGTTACAAGATCACGTCCGTCCATCCGTCTATTACGGCCATTTTTCTCAGCAACCGTTTGACAAAGAAATGCAAATTTCACACGACAATAAAGAATATTAATCCGCATATAAATTAATAGTTTACACTCGGAAAATATTCATGCAAAAAATATCGAGGAGACCAAAAATTGCTAAAATTGTTTTTCATTTCATATATCATATCGGATACCAAATGAACGAGCATGTGTAGGAATTCGAATTTTCTTTTTCAGAATTTTTTATGTGTGAAGAAATATGACCTAAAATATCTACAAGACATGTCGCCCGACACAGCATCAAATTACGAAAAGAACAGCGTTACTAGAAATTTACATTTAGTCCGTTCTAAATATTACAATTTTTTATAAATCAACAATATTTTCACGCCTGATGAAAAGAAAAAAAGATATATTAGGTAAAACATTTCTAAAAATAAAATTAACATGTCTAAGTAATTGAATAGCAATACAATAAACAATTAAACGTTTATGTATTTATATTATATTATGTAACGTTTATTTGACTAAGAGGGTTCCCTCTTAGTACGAATGTTTCTTGTGAGGAACATATTGACTAATGATAAAAAAAAATAGAAATGAAATAATTTATCTAACAAGAGTATGAATGAAAGAGTTTTAAAAGACAAAATCAAAAATTCCAAGACATATGCTGGAAAAAGTTACTCAATTACGATAGTTAAGCAATTTTCCTCCGAGTTTTCCTTAAAATGTCTCTATCGTAGGCCGGCTATTTTCTATCAAGGAGCATTACTTTTGTATCTAAAAAATTTGTTTCTTTCTTCCTTTTACAGAATATCTCGATATACATAAAAATGTATGCACGTACAAAAACACGCTCTTATTTCAACCCTATACTTTAACCACAAGCAGAAATAAAATTTGCAAACATTAAACATATATCATACCATGGTACTAATATACGGAATGAAATTCTTTGTATTAATGATTCCATATGCCAACTGCTCACTAAACGAATAACAAATGTTCAAAAATAGCGCAATAAGATACAAGACACAGAATTCTCATGTTAAGCACTCTACTAAAAAAGAAAAGTAAGCACCGAGCCGATTAGATATAACCATTCTCTCATTCGGACAAGCGAAAAGCTAATATGAACTATTTAAAAAAAAAGGATGAATTTCATGCCGTATTAATTAATTTTAGCATTTACATCGCCCGGAGTGATTAACGCGGAAAAATTCCAATGGAAAAGTCTACTGAGAGCCATTTGCAGCGATTCGTCTATTTGACCTGTTCTTGTCGCAAGTTGCACAGGCACACCTGTACTGCGCTCGTGTTCCTCCGCCCATAACATTTCCGGTCTTATTGTCATTCTTAATAAACTCTTTCTTCATTGACTGTGAACTTTTTATATTCGAAATAGACGATGTTTTGATGAATGGAAATTACTGAAGGACAGGAAAATTATAATATTGCTTGAATACAGACTGAATGGTTTAAAGGAACAATACTGCTAAAATTTGGTTTTTTTTTCATATGTATTTCAAAAAGTACCAGTAAATAAAAGAGAGAAAAGAATAAAAAAATAAGGTGTACCACGAACAGAAGCGAAACTTATCACATTTTGTGAACTTTATTCAAAACAAATATAATTTTGAAGCTAGTATCACAATACAGGAGATAAAAAAAAAACCAAGTCGAATTATAAAAGAATGACAAAAAATTCAAAATTCACAACGATCGACTCGCACGATTGACGTGTATTTTTCGTAACGTTGATAACGACTGAGAACGTACTTATAACAAGTGAGGCGGAAACAACTAACGACTCACGGATACGTCCCATCAATAACAGTATATCTAGATACGGCGATATCGCTCTAATCAGTTTACTCCCGTATATTTTTTAACCTAAAACGCGCATTCAGAAATTTCACTTCAAATGATATATAAATACCGATATGCCAGAACATCAACAGGATCCATTTAATTAAAGACATATTAACGTGTTCTTTCAAAATCAATTACTAACTGAATGACAAATTAATAACATATATTTTTCTGAAGGTTGTCAATATAGTTCTGAAGGTTGTCAATATAGGAGGTAGTATTGCCATGTGGTTATTTATTTGTATGTTAATTTTCCATAGCAACAGATCTAACTCACAAGTGCGTTTAAATAAAATAAAGGAAATATACTCCACGTCAACATTCTTGTACTAATTGATATTACATTTTTATTAATTAAAACAGTATTATATCAGAAACAAGAACTTAGGAATAAGCGGGATTTTCTAATTAAAAAGATGACTTAAGACACAAAAATTAACTGTCACATTAGTTTCAAAGAATGCCGAACTATGGATATAAATATCCATAATATTTCTTGTTATTTTTATCGAATGAAAATATTTAAGGAAATCAAAATTACCTAGAATATTTTGATAAACCATTATAAAGACAATTATTAAATCTTTAAATATACAGGCTTGGTGCTAAAAAGGAAATGGAATTTGAAAAAAGGGGCTTAGAATATCATCACAAAAAAGACGCTATAAAAGTGTTTTGTAAGAGTTTGTCTAGATAAAAATGTATTTTTGCCTTTCGGCTTTGACATTACTGTTATATTATTATTACCTTATATAAGATAAAAACTGAAGTAAATAATGCAAATTCTAGTTCCAAAGCATACGATAAACATAACCTGACATTATTTCTAATTACCAACTACACATATAAGATTAAAACTATTATCGCCATTTAGAATCGCCATAAAACTGAAATATCTTTTAAGGCGCCTTTATGTGTAAACGAAACTACGAACGAAATAATAAACCAAATATTCCCATGCTGTTTTCGCTAGGTCCTTGAGCTGTCCTTTAAGCACTTGTATATTAACAACTTATTAATTAAAAATAGTTTAATATATGTCGAGGCTAATTGACCTTATTAGTACATATCAAAACAAAACGGATTCTTGAAAAGGTTAGATCCTAGTGACTTGTACAAAATATTATGAACTGTAATATATTTAGGAACTAAAAACAATAACTATTAATAAAGGTAACTATTAATCAATTCACTAACTATCAATAACTATTAAATAATTCAATACCTGTCAATATATGGACAACATAACAACATGTACAACATCTATTAGAAAGTTTACCTAGTGTAGAGCATCTCTCATTATCACCTGCGCATACTTAATCGTATAGAATACACTAGAGAGACAATAATCAGGCCAAAATCAAACTTTATATAAAACGAAAGTTAAGCCCAAAGTCACGAAACCTTCCGAGGTAAATAAGTGCTAAAGAAGCATATTTAGACTCAGTCTACCAGTCACACTTAAAAAAAGACTAGGAAGTGATAAAAGAAAGCGGGGTATCATGTGTTCCCATCATACTGAAGTGTAATTAAGACAAAGACACCTTGTTGTCCTTCTGAAGAACACATTTCTGTGACTAAGACGCGCGTGGAAATTAAGCTGCAAGCTATTTTGAACTAAACAACTATTAGTCGAACTATTAGGATTAATTGAAACTCGGTGTAAAG
Source organism: Druceiella hillmani (assembly GCA_039881145.1). NCBI lineage: Eukaryota > Metazoa > Arthropoda > Insecta > Lepidoptera > Hepialidae > Druceiella > Druceiella hillmani. The sequence goes on from JAYKKI010000022.1 coordinate 20,297,166, forward strand.
TTATTAGAAGTGTGGTATTTCACAATTAATTTACACCAGCTAGGAAATTGGGATGTGATGGGTTCTGATTATACAAACAGAAATTTGAAAACACTTCAGCTACAGATGAATTGCTCTTTATATATTAATTGGTGCCTTTGAGAATAGTAGACGGAAAACCTAGTATAATGCATATCTCTTTTTCGGCCGTATAATGCATATCTCTTTTTCGGCTCTGTATTGCCGTTCCACCAAGTTTATGTTTTCCAAGAAAACGAACGAATACACGGAAACAAAAATTAACGAACGTCAGAGGAAGCAAACCATTTACTACATATAAATATTGTGTAGTGTTGAATAATCTCGAATTTCTTTAAATCACGATTTGTTATTGATGATGACTGATGATACGAGCAAAGTATGCCTTCTTTGACGGGCTCGATCTTCTCAAAAGTATTTCTTATGTGGCGCTACTCTCGTTACTATGAATCGAATATTACAGAACTTTTCAAGTAACAAAACTTTCAAGTCCCTTTTGTTTTGGACCATCTATTTTATAACCTGGATTCGTTGTTTCGAATGTCTACTGTATGATAGCTAATTATCGTTTAGATATAAAAAAAAAACGATAGCCAGTAGGACTAGAGGAGACAGCGATAAAAATAGCATGAAGCAAAATTTTATAAAAAAAACGGAAACTCACATGATGCACAAACAGACTTTTGGCAGTTCTGAACTAAGTAATTGAAATTGCATGGTTCGACGCAAAAATTATTAAAAATCTTCATCTTTTATTGAGAACTATGTCATAACTTACTATACAAATGATTGATACACTCGACAAAGAATTCAAAAAGCTTGAAGTTGCAAAAATTTATATTTAATTTGGTGTTCATGGTACTACATGTCCGTCACTTCGCGCAAGATAATAGTGCATAGTAGGGAATTAATGAAATCTTGTCTTCTTCCGATTAGGCAGGCGGCTTTCCTAAAAAGCTTCTAGGGCTGTCGAAGATACCGTGAACACCATAACTGGAAGCAAATGCGTATTGCCACTAATACAGACCTCTTAAAAATACTTATAATTAAGTTCAACCCTGTAATGTGATCCCCCTCTTAGAGATATTTCCCAAAAAAACATGCAGGTAAATTGTCGACTGAAGTCCCAAATTCGGTTGTCCCTCTTTCAATACCTTACCAAGAAACAAGTGAACTTTTGTAATCCGGAAGTGTACTAGATATCTACCTGTTTCATCTGAAAGGTCGAGTGATGATGGTGAATCGAGAGTTCTTAAAATAATGTTAATAGTTTTTAGAATAGCACGTTATACGACTCGCATTCATCTAATGCGAATAATTAAACTACATATATTTTTATATATGTTCAATCAAACTAAGTATATCGGCTGCTTCTAAAGTTACTTTATATTATTTAAGTTTACTGATTTAGTTTTAGTTACACAGTGTGTTTTTTTTTGTTTGATATGTTTTAGATGTGCATACATATATTGGTTTTGTATCTTAGTTAAGTGTAAATATACAATAGTCAATTAAACTTTTCTAACTTTTTGTTACGTAAAATAATTGCTTTGTAGAAAACATAATATTTTTTTAATAAATGTACTCATTGGTACGTAACATATAAATTATATTTTATTTTTTATCCCTGACCTTTCAAGTTTCACATTTTGATTCGTATTACATTAGCTTATGGTTATTACATATATCATTAGTTAATCTCTACAGGGATTCACTGTGCGGCGATTTAAAAGTTTTATTTAACCCCATACAGTGATAAATAGATAGGATGAAGGCGATCGTAATCTTGATAATAAATTCTAGTCAAAAAATGACAACGCAATATAAGTTTAAACAAACAACAAGAAAAACATTTTACTTATAAATAAATAACAATTATAAGAAATTATTACTATGAAAGAAGTTTCACTTCATCCGTGAGCTTATGCAGGAAGTTTCGTACTACTTTTAAATTTATAAGACGATGCAAAAAAAGCACATTTAAAACATTTTTTTTAAATGAAACATTATTTTTGTAAAAAGATAAAACTTACTGCTGTTGGGTTATGACTAGCTAACTAAATTACGTAAATCCTAATTCATTAAAAAAATCAATTATAACAATCATCATTATTTCCGGCCGATCCAACATTCTTTCCTTTACAAATCGAGTACACTTAACACTCGTTCCAGATGAAACGAAACCTGAATAATATTACGAAAATTCCTGCGGATATTAAGACAAAATTTCACATAAATATTTTATTATTCTTAAGCAGCTACCTCATATCGCCAAAAGAAGAGGGCGCGAGCGGAATACAGCCGCCCGAGAGGAAGGGACGGACTGGGCGTTATCTAATTATGCAAACATTTTCAAAGCTTTTAGATCTTAAAAGTTTACACGCAGTTCCTTTGTTCCGGTGCGGGCGCTTAGAGATACTCGATATGCATTGGAAGCATCGACATTAGTGTTTCGATACATCGATTTAACTCTCTTATTGGAAATATCAGAAACAACTTCGTAAAAATGATAATTAAATAAATGTATAAAGATATACAAAATAAACGACTATTAATAAAATTAAAACTTGTTTTAATCGGCTAAATAATACCAATCGATAAACAAACAAAATAAATCATTTGAATGCTTAGGAGCAGAATTTCCTAAAATTACAACGTAACATTTAAATATTTAATGATGGTTAGCAGATCCTTGTGGTTTGCAACTCTTTACTAAAAGAGCATTAAATTAAGTTGACATAATTGTATTATTCGTCAAAAAAGTAGTAGGACAAAGAACAAACGAGAAAGCGGTTAATATCAGCAAACGGAAGTGACAATAAGCAGGTCATATTTTGCGAAGAAGCGATAACCGATGGGATAGACGAGTCGAGTCGATGAATATCGAAGCAAAGTGAAGGACCATATCCCCACCTCCCACCCCGCTAGATGGACTGATAACCTAAAAAGTAGACGGGAAATAGCTGTCTACAGAAAAGGGACGACTTTGTGTGGTGGCACATCTTAGAAAAGGCCTATGTGGCACATCTTAGAAAAGGCCTTTGTGTGGTGGCACATCTTAGAAAAGGCCTATGCTGTGGACAGATAAAGACTAGGATGAAGAAAAAAACCATTTGAAGAAGATTAGATAAAACAAAAAACGAACCTAGAAATCCGACATCGTTTCAACGTCACAAAAGGTCAATCTTTTATCGATTAAACATTTTTTTTCTGTTATTATTGACTTAATTTCAAAGCCCTTGACAGACAATTTAGAGAAATATTAATATTTATCATCATATACAATCTAATCGAATTCGTCAGTGAAAGAACATATCGACATTAAAATCAAATGTATAGAGGCATTAAAATGATGATATATTTATTGAACAGTTCGCAACATACTGTACTAAATATATCGATAATATATTTTCTAAAAAAAATCCCTACAAATATTGCACCGGCGAAGGTGATTAAACTTTTGTAAACAATACCGAACAAGCAATTCGAGCAAGGAGAGAAAAGCAGGAACACGGAAGTGAGAGTAACTAATTGAAATATTGAATAATTAATCAACTACTGAGTCTGATATAATGTAAATTTATGTTGGGAGGATTTTTAAATTCCGTTTAGGGTAGCGATCTAATACATTCATTTGCAAAAAATCATCATCTTTTACTGGCTTCTTTTCATTTCAACAGATTCTAAGGAGTCCTGAAAAATTCTTAAACACAGGTAATAATAACTTCTAATATCTGTATATGCCTCTGTATGTACAGAATCTCCTAGTGTGAGTTATAATGGTATTTAGCGGGTTTATTAAAATATAGTTGATATATCAACGATGTCAAATTTAATTGTTAAGTTTTAAGCCTACCTAGGTAACAAATACCACTTCAAGCTGCACTGTAAATTAATATTAATTGTCAAGGTTCATGCGTCATTTCTATCCATAGTAAGAGACTTGTGGGTTTCAGTAAATGACACTGCGGCTTGGAGAAAAGCATTCATCTGCATAATGTGTTCCAAGCCTTTTGACGTAGAATACATCTTATATATCGAATACAAAGATGGTTGAACTGAGAGACTTATCGTTTTCGAAGAGGCTTTACTTTCCGCTTAATTCGTGTCACAAAAAACGTTGATCACAAAAATGTAATAACTTGAAAACTGTTAATGATAGATAGGTGAACGATATTGCATTTAATAAAATAATAAAGAAAGCATGTTTTAAAAAGTTACTGACATGCGCTGATGTCACTGGCTAATGCAGTCGTATCGCTAAATTGGGGTATAAAAATGTGCGCAGCGAGACATACTAACTCAGTATCGCGTCAGGTTTCGTTATATCAGCACGATTTTTGAGATCTCATTTGTTTCGTCCTTTTGCGCTTTATTAAAAAGATCATAAACAAAATCTCATTATGTACTACTTGTTTGTTTGAAATTTCAACAAAATTGCAATGTTCAAAATATGCAAAAGAGATATTGAATATAGTTGGCGTTAATTTTGTAGAAATTCGTTATCACTTAATTTTTATTCACACTAAATGAAACTACGTGATGTAGTATTATTTCTACCGACCTAGGTTTCGTTGCATGACAACATCTTCAGGTGGACAATTCGTTAAAATCAAATCTTTGCAAATTGCCCACCTGAATATGTTGTCATAAAACGAAACCTAAGTCGTGGTTAAGAATTTAAATAAAATAGAGAGACTTATATGATATAGATGGAACAGAATCCAAAAAGATCGGGTTGTTCAATGTTGAGCATCAAAGAACTCGACGGAAGCGCTTCAAAGTTGAGGTGTTATGCCGCTAAAGTGAACTAGTGTCCAGCATAATTCTTATCCAGCATAGTCATGTGATCATACTGAAATATTCCACGTCTTCAAGATAAGGTTTCTATCCTGATATAGCACCGCTTAATTTTTATTTTTTTGTAAAATTTAATTTGTACAGCTACACATTAGATGGACTAAACTGTTTGATGAACATTTAATTTAGGAAGAGACTTTTCATTTTGTAAGTTTGGTTACAATATTAGTAGGAGCCATAATTTCACGAAAATTGAAAATTGTTACTACTGGGATTTAACATTATTTCATCGATTAGACAAACTTTTATGAAAGATCCAGCATTAGCGCGTTTTGTAAATGTGTAGCCATAGTCCAAACTAATTATATTATAAATAAACTGTAGGCTAACCGAGACTTTCGCTTCGTGTTTTTGTGCAAATGAATGTGTACGAGACCACGAGAGATTCATGGATTTTTATGCTGTATAGTGTATAGAAAATATATTAGGGTAACATTTCTTGTTTCATCATATTGGCATTTCTCATCTTGACAGTTCAGAGTTCCGTAGAAATACTATTTAGAAAGTGTCATGAAAAATAACTTAAATTTGTAACAAAAATACACGATTTCTCCTTTGCCTGACGATCGTTCAGATCTCATTGACTTAATTTTCTTCCTCTAAGAGCATGTTCTGCTATTCTTGTAGCACTTGGGCCCTACTATTGTTACCACTAAGCTAACTACAATTTGTATAATGTCACACGCTGCTCACTTTACGATTAAGTCACGTAGAAAAGATCCAATATGAAGTAAGCTTTGAAAAGCGACCTAAACGATACCGTAGCGTGACAGTCTCGTTGATACATCACGCACCACACGCACGCCCCAAACTCAGTTCAATAAACGATTTTGATAACAATGTAGAGATAGCCTACAGATACTCCCAAGGTCTTGTCGCTTTGATATTTTTATTAAACGTACGGCACGTCGATTAATGTCATAAATAGAAAATATGGTTTCCGTGTCTGTTACCTAGTAACTCTGCAACTGAGCAATGCATTGCTACAAAAGGCAAGCATAGATCGTATGATAGAGTAGCTCATACTATTCGCTCGCACTTACCACAAATGTCACTAAAAGTGTGTTTGATTAGATCATGTGATAAATTATATAATCGATAAGATGATAATTAGGGTTTTAAACTCAATAATAACCAATTAGTACAACAACGTATCAACGGATGGCGCAATATGTGGCAAGAAAAATTATAGACTAGTGCCAAAACATATCATTAGGCTATTTATCACTAAATTTTCCAATTATATCAATAAAGTAAAATAGTATAACACGCATCTTTCCAACGTAGCGCACTCATCAAGTATTACACTTATATGGACACAAGAAACTGGGTTGTCTCAATACACGTTGAAGATATCCGGCTCAAAGTTATTATTGTATTTATATCTTAAATTCCTCCGTAGATGAGTAATTGTGTCGGGCATCTTATTAACTTCATTTGTGCGGTAAAATATAATTTCGCCATTGAATTTTTTTCGAGATGGAAAAAAACATCAAATAATTAAGGAAAATGAAACATCGATAAATATTTTTGGGCTCGCAGGGAACATGTTTCTGTAAATCATTTAGTTATTTTTTGTTAATTTCCAAAAAAATATTTCGTAGTAAATGCTTCCATGACTTTAGGTCACTAATTTGTTTTATTTCAATAGGCATATGTATGTACATACAATTGCGCGAACACAAGACGAGCGACCACCGTGCACCGAAGTGTACGTACGAACATGTGTGCATGAACGTAACAACATATGCTTCATCCTTCTCTTCATTTGAAACAAAAACAATACAAATCACCAAGACAACAAACGTGAATAATCATCAAAATGTCATAAATCTACTGATGCGGAAATTGTAGCGATTCCAGTTATAATAAAAATAAATATTTTAGTACTCAGTATAGTCGAGTAGTCCTAGTACCGCAGTGTAGTTTTAGTACCTCAAGTAACGCCACGCCACGCCACGGATAATTTAAATTAGATGTTAAATTGTAAACCATTCAAACTAACCACCAAATTATTACAGAAGATAAAATCCGAACTCAATCGCAATCCGATAAAATCCGTTCAACTTCTGCATTCATCTACGTAAGTTTCTTGAATTCCTAATCATAATTAATCATGCTTTAATAATACCTCACAGCATTCTTCCTATAAAGGTAAACATTTTTTACAAACACAATTATGGTCGAGAGGTCATAAAGCTCACTAACGAGAAAAAACTTTAAAGGCGCAATAACATCTTACTATGCAAATAAAATGAATAAGATACCTGGGAAAATTACCCATTCGCCCGGAAGTTGAGAAGATGCACATCAAGATAATTTTCAATCGAACTCTTCCATGTATATACAAATAGCCAAACTAGCCTGATTTACTGAAATAACCATACGAATATTTCATTAATTGAAAAAAAAATTAACTTTTCGTTTATTCCAGCTATTTTCGATATTTCTTTTAAACAAAAATTTACTTCACTAAAATATTTTCCAACCCTTAAACTTCGCATTGAAAATTTTATTATTCAAATTTACTAAAGTTTACTCAAATTCAAGTAAAGAATCTGGTGTTCCTGCACTGACAAATCTAATTATATTGCAAGGTTTATTAGGCAGCGCTGACAGAACATTCGTAGTCCGTAGTGTGTCGACAGTTATTTTTATTCCGAGCACAATTGACTCAGAATTAATATTTGGAATTTTAAGGAGAATGAGGCGATTATTTAAAAATAACATAAAATATACAAATGCAATTTATACATATAATAAAACTATGATGTACATTATGAATATTTACGAAATAATGATCTAAGGGAACATATTAAAAAAATGAAATACAAAAATATTATTTCTGAAGTTTAGTTTGTTTGTCTTTGAGTATGATTATTTTAGTATCACGAAAAAAACACTCAAGATATCTTAATGGGTTTATTTTTTGTAGAACCTGAGGTAATATATAGACATTGATCCATTGCAATTGACCCACCAAAAAAACTATGGTAATTTGAAATTTCAATACAAAACCCACTGATTTGAAAAGTTTGTTTTATAACAATCACAGATGGCGCGACGTGTAGTTTAACCTTCAATCTTACAGTTACCCTAGTAATATTTACAAATATCAACGTGAAGAAAGTCGCTTGCTGACTGACTGATCATGAAATCTCCAAACATATAAAGCGTACAGACTCCAATTTTGGCACATGTGTTTGGCTTCTAAAAAAGGTTTTTCGAAATTCAATCCCTAAATTTGAGAACTATATGGAAGTGTCGGAAAAATGGAAGTTAGAGACATGGAAATCTTTATTTAGACTGTTGTCTGCTAGAAATAAAGAAACAGTTTCTAATGTTTTTGGAAAATCGCTCACCGTAAATAATCTATACTATTAATAAATTGTTCTGTACATGAAATATATTTTAAAAAGAGTGACCGATTTAGCATAAAGAACAGACAGATAATTCTAAGCTAGAAAACCTGTTTTTAGAATTTTTGTCTATGTGTTAATTTGTTTATCAATCAGGAGAAATCAATTAGAAAAAAATTGATGAAATTTAGTATGGCAAAAGTTCAACAACATACGAGTGAAAAAAATTCTAATAACTTTTCTTATTCTGCACTTTACGTAAATGAAACCGTGGGGTACAGCTAGTTATTACACAAAAAGACGAATAAGACAAAATTCACTCACGATCTCTTTTTACCCAGACAAAGCCGGGACAGGCGCAGTTAGTGCAATACAAAATTATATTTCACATAACATTGTATAATACCATGAAACGACTTCAAAGAGACGATCATAAATATTTGCACATTTGGATAAAGTCGGAGGAAGATAATAGAAGGTAAACATTATAAATCATTGTTCAATTACTCCTCAAATGCAAGACAATATGAGAATTACACACAAACAATGATATCCGATAACGTAAACACAAAGGTCAAGGAAGTCTCCAAAAATATCATATTTATTTTACCACACACAAAAGTACTTATTAAATATGCATCAATTGCTATGGGGGTACATCATGTACGAAACAAAGACTGGTTCATCAATTTGCTATATGTTGCGTATTCGTTGTTTTGTTATCCCGTTAGACTTGAACTTAAAATACGCATGTTAAGTTATACGCCTTTTCCACGCGACTCGATATATTGTCAGTAATTTTCATAATGGAGCCGTCTTCTACACCATATAATCTTACCCCTCCTTCGGCATTTCCGTCTTATTTTATGGTCAGCACCTGCATCTTCAAATGTGTACGTTACCTATGTAAACAAGAGAAACACATTTTTAGTTTCCTCATTAGAATAGTCATAACAGCAAAAACAAATTTCCAAAATTATCTTCGAATTGAAGAATAAGACAAAAACTTAAAATGTTTACAACCCGAATAGGCTTTTCCTGCACCTTTGCTTACATTAATTATAGAGTATGCTAATAAGATTTCGGACCAAGAAAAAAAATTAAAATTATATATAAAACGAACAGGAAAGTTTCGCGAAAATCCCTTGTATTAATACAGAACATAAGCTATTAACCCAAGAGCTCATAACGAATTTTGAATTTGAGGACATTAGAAATTTTGAATAGTAATACTTACATACTATTCAAGTAAGGAATGGAATGTCTTGATGGCCGTGATGGGTCTCGTTACAACTGCGCATTATCCAAACGTTGCAAAAAATTACAGCCCAAAAATGTATTTTAATTCTAATGGAATTTAAATAGTCTTAGATTGATAAATAAAATAAAAATAAAAATCCAAGATGTTTTAGATGGCCTAAAACTCGCTACACGGTATTTGTTTTACAAAAATTTGTCAAAAAAAATTAATTTATATAGTGCATTTATTGAACATGGTGTGTTTATTAGAAAATAGTTATTTTATTAAAAATAGTGATTCTGAACTTTTTATAAGGCTGTAACTCAAAGGTCCAAATTCCGTAATTACGGAAATAAGAACCTTAACTTAAAAATTTCCCGTGATTTATTATACTTCTCGTATAATTCACGTGCAACACAACAAATACTAAGCGAGAATTAGCCCTTCGAAATAAAGAATTGAGTTCAATATTGTCTAATAACATAACTTAAGTTCTAAGTTCCCGTTCAAATTGCGATGTAGTGCTGATAAGTCCTTTGAGAACTCTCCGAGTACGGCTTTAAAAATTAAAAGAAAGTTTTATTGATTAAACGATCATCAGTCATCCAATTCACATTGACTCAATCAGATTGCTCTAGTTCAGTTAAAAATTAATATAATTGTGATTTGTGATTGTGAAGTTATTGGCCATTGTTGTAAATTGCGTAAATCGAACATGTTTGACTCTTCGTATGAATCATAAATTACACATTCATGATACAACCAGATGAGTATTTAATTTTTGTTTATTTACCTATTAAATAGGTTGTTTAGTTTATACTGCAATTCTGTAAGTACCAACCAAACAAATTATTAAATTTATACCTACAGAAGTTACGTTTGATTGAGTGTAGTCATAAAATAAAGTGAAATAGAAAACACTTATTCATACCTTTGCATTAACTAAGTTTTGATTGAGAAAAAAAAGTTGTAATAAAGGTACTAAATATCTATTTCGGTAAAAAAAACTATTAAAAGAAATTGAATTTTGATAATTAATATCTATATTCGTTGACATAATTAATGTAATTGTTTTAAAGTGCAGTTATAGCCTAAAGGAATTAAAAATAAACTTCTTGACACATATATTCCGTATTGCAGTCAAAATGAATGTATTTCTCGCTCTTTACGAATTTTACACACGCCACGCACATGCACACGCCACGCACACGCGCACACACACACACGCGCACACGCACACACACACACGCACACACACAAACGCGCGCGCGCGCGGCGATATAACCGACGGAAATAATAAACAGGGCGGCTTAGTTGTGGTCGCATCTTGCAAGTATATATTTACAATAATAGGCAATAATACGACTTTGTTATTATAATTCGTAATATTCATACACAAATATTAGAAATAACAGACAAATAAATAATCACAAGCTACAAAGCAAATTCTTTATTATTAGATGAAGTCGGAAAATTAGGTACAAGTTATAGACAGACGCAACTTCTTAGGGACATAGTGTAATGCATAGTCTATCATATTCCTGAGACTTCAGGAAAACTTCAAAACTTCGTAAGGGTAGAAATTTTAAGTTTACTAAAATTATACAATAATATAGATGACTTTTCAAGTTTATTTTTTTAATCACAACATCAAAGAAAATGGTACAAAACTTAACGATTTCTCAAACACATACGAAATTATTACGAAAATAAGAAAGAAAATATTTAAAAGCGCTAGCGGTCGAAGCGTGTTCTTACGTGTCCACCTCATCACCACCCTTTATAAAAGTCGATTATATAAACAACAAATTAATGCGATTAAACTGTACTCGCAAACCATAACGGCGTCTAAATGGGATAACCGTTATACGTAATCGTTTAAAGTACTAACTGGACCTCGTAGACCTGAAAAAGCTTTCAGATCAAATAGGGACATTACGTACTAGCTCAATAAATTTAAGCTCTAACTTTAAGTAGGTATACCTACAAAAAGATGTATTTATAAATTACTTCACAAATTTTGTAACATTTTTGCTGTGAATAATTGCCGACCGCAAAGTTAAAGATTTCCCCCGGCGACCTGGAGGGCTTGACATAATGGAATATAACTGTTACTTTTGACATAATTTAGTACCGCTTGAGTTGCTAATATTATTATCTCTACTTACATATAATAAAATTGTAACAGAAAAACATGAAAAATATTTTAAAAAGAGTGATTGATTTAGCATATAAAAAGATAATAAAAGCCGGAAAACCTTTTACAGAATTTTTGTCTGTATATTATTTTGTGCGCCAATCACGCAAAATCTACTGGACAGATTTCAATGAAATTGTTTATAACCAATGGTAATAGTTTATAACCAAGAGCAACATATGAGAGAGAAAGAAATTCTTATTCCGCAAATCACGCGAGCGAAACGGTGGGACACATCCAGGAGCAAATAATATTATTATAAAGTTATGTCGTCGATTAATAAACTAATCAATTATCTATTACCCTACAGTATCTACAATAAAGTTCTTTTTTAAATAAGCCAACTCGGTAAATATTGGCGAATGGAAGGTCTCTCAACTGGGATGTAACATGAATAAAAATAACAAACAATTTCAGAAAATATTTTCAGCTTCTAAGCAGAAAGCGTTCCTTGTTTAAAAGGTTTGCTTACTTAATTTATTCACGCTACTTGCAGTTCAAAAATACTAATTAAGAGATACAACCACAGTCCCTGTAAATATAAAAACAATTCCTCGTATAAGTCATAAACTGATATCTGCGATAATCTAATAGCATACAAACAGATAAAAACTATACAAGAGCACAAAATAAAATTATTAACAAACATTTAAGACATTACCCGGAGTACAAAGTAGTAATAATTGAGGACGTCTGTACAAAGCAAGCGAACTAATTAGAATATTCTTGTCAGAAAACTGCACGCAGTTCTGATCATCATAATCATCATGTCCATCGAGAAAGCTTTTACCACCGACATTGTCAAAGCAAACCTTTATGGTTTGTAGTCTAATTGTACAATAGCAAAAGGAAACTTTTTACGGTTTCAATTTTCTTAAACTAAATAATGCTCTTGAAAAACATATTTAACAACTATTAAATAAGCTTATTTTAGTAAAAAAGCAAGATTTGAGAAATGTTTTACCACTGACTGTCAAGTGTCAAATTTTCGCCATCGCCATCATTATTTCACTTTTTTTACAGTTTCTTCTTTTTTATCTTCAGTTTCATTTTTTTGTTTTTATTTTTTACACAAATATGCCAATTTTATTAAAAAAAAGATACAACAAAATTATTTTACCAAAAATATGATTTGTGTGAAGAAAACTTAGATACCTGCTTTTTTTATAAATAAACCATGACCTTTATAACTGGTCAAAACAAGGTTTCAGGAAAGGAAGAAGTTTTCTTTTAATAAAATGGAGGTATAGAATAAAAAAATTTCTTTCCCTAATTATAATTTTACATGTAAAACCCAGAATACACTTAATATAATTTTACATGTAAAACCCAGAATAAGATATTTGACTAAATTTTTTATTCCATAAATTCAAAATCCAAGCGAAACAGAACAAAAAAAATAAAAAACCTTAAAAATTCAACGATTAATAAGAATTAAAAGTTAACACTTATATAAAGATGACATTAATGAATGCTGTGAGGTTCTTCTAATATTTTTTTGTAATTTCTTCACTACTGGTTTCTCTATATTTTTGTGACATCTTACCAAACAGAAAATTTAGGTGTTGTCAACTACCCCTGAATGCTACGTTCATATAAAATAATTTGAACAATAATTGACAAACATCACACCGTACGCATTTACAATTGGCATTAACAGGGTCTAGCAAAATGCGAAAAATTTAATCCTCTAAACTACTCAAGCGAACCTTGTGAAGGATGTTAAACCATTGTTTCAAGGCAAGGCTATTTCTAACAAAAACGGATCTAGTTCATGACGTAGGTTATTACAAAATAACAAGAAGGCTCCCAAAAGTCAATACAAAAAAGTTGCGTACTCTATATATACATTCATTGTGAAATTAAAGTTATAAAAACAATTTTGTGTGCGAATTAGGGGTGGTCCCTGTTGCGTATGAATCTAAATCGATATACAAAATATTATGAAATCGTCTCCGAGAACGGACTCAAAACTCTTAAGCTTTTAGTAAAAGACCAGGTATATGGCATTTTAAAGATAAGTGGAGTTTGTAATTTTAATTCAACTAATTTATACGGTTACCCAATAGATATTTATAAAAGAAACTAATATCGCTAATCTACCTCGATAAAAAATCAAAGCCAATGACAGATTTGGCATAAAAAGAGTATTGAAGCGTCCGTTTGCAATTGAAAAACTGCCGTGTTATCGTGGATGCTAGGGCGATTTGTGTCGAGTTACGAAAAACATTGTTAAGAAATTGCTCTTTGTGATCGTTTGTGGCTTGTCAATTAAAGTTTTTTAAGGAAGTTGTGTTCTTTAAATTCCTTTTACTTCAATCCTGAAAAAGGTGTAGTCTTTATTTGAAAGAATTCAACAGAACAAGGTAATTACAAGACAAAACTGATTACTTATAAAATTAGGAAAGATAAACATATCATTTATTATTATACCTATTGTTAACTTCCGATATTGTTAACATCCCTAGCGAACAGTAATTACCGAACGACACTGGTTTTAAGGTGTCTACCTTAATTTATCACGCTGGCACGTTTGCAGACAGTAGTCAGTCGCTCGACGGCATTGTATTGTTTATCAAAAATAATCTACTTAAATATACTGGCAATGATAACTGAAACATCGCAATAAAAAAATTGTCAACATGCCATTAAAATATATGAACTAAAAGAAAATACCTAATAAATAATGTGACTTTTTCTCTTAGTCATAAATTATAACAATAATAAAGACTCATGTATCAATTCACCAGTAATCATGACTTGCAAACTCACCTTTGTCATGATACAACATTTTTCATGAAGATATAACACAATAATAAAATTTACTTTCGACTGCATGCATCAAATAAAAATAAAATGTTCTAATGCCCATAAAATAATATTTTTAATACTAGAAAATAATGTTTACCTGATTTTCAGAGACGTTTGCAAATATTTACCAGTCTAAAAAGTAAATTTTGATGCTACATCCTATTATAGCGCTATTTGAACTATCAAATGCAAATCGTGCGACAGAACCGATGTCCTTTCAAGATGAGTCGAACTTACCTGAAACAAGAAAAACGTATGTCAAATAATTTTCAAACATTCAAACTACAAAGTTTCACAAGATGCTAGTAAGCCAGTTAGTATTTATTTGCCATAAGATGGCTAACATTAAAATCTGTAAAAGTGTCACCGCAGGACCGGTTTAAATATTCACAGGTATTTAAGTTTCGATTTCCCCACAAACGATTAATTTGGCGAAATGCAAAATAATGAAAATGTGAAAAGCCAAATTCTTAAGAATATCTCCAATTTACGGGAAGGTTTTCATAAACGCTGCAATAAATTATGCACTTTTGCTTTTCAATTTTGCAAAGTATTACAGGAAAATAATTTCTATTGAAAAGACAAAGTAACAATATCTGAATTTAAGAGCTTCAGTAAACATTCTCAATGAATAAATGGTTTTCGTGCAAAATTAATACACTTAACAGGTCTATGATTCTAATTCACCAATTTCTGAGAGATCACATCTAAGGAATAAAAGAGGAATAAGAACAAGGTTAGCGAGCAAATAAACAAGATGATATATTCATCGACTAGACGCCCAAACTTTTCACTTAAGTAATACTTAAAGAATAACAAAATTTGGTATTAAATGTAAAAAAATTTAAAACAATATACACTTTGAAACCCACGCGGGAAGTGAAACTTCTATATTTCAAAAATAAAATTACTCAATTCATTTAAATAAGAATAAATTACTTATATTGTTCTTATATAAATTATTCCTGTTTCTAGAAAACCTAACCTTCTCATTTTGAAGGTAGAAGTATTCTCGTCCTTTTTTCATGACTTGTCTCGTCTGAGCTGTCGAAAAAAGGAAGTCACTACTTCAAAGACATAAATCACTTCAAAGACAAAAAAAAACCCGCGTAACACATAAAACTCCCTTTCATGAAGAATCAGCGCCCTAAAAAAACGCCGATCAGACACTCATCGAGCGGATACGCCTCGCCGACTGTCGGCGGGACGTAAAGGATGTGAACGCATTTTGCGTGAGCGCGCGTGCGACGATGCCACGAGCGGAACGGACGCGGAACACTGGCATGCGTCAGCCAATCTCGTAGCGGATCAGCGTAACGACTGCCGCTATCCACCCGTGACTCGTATTTCTCCAGCGTGCGGATCCACTATACGTGGAAGCTGACAAGAAAACAGAGCTAACGACTATGATTCACATCTCAAACGTTTAATTTAAAAATAAAAGATCTGTTATTTTTCGAACATATCCCATATTTACCTGTGAAGGATATGTACAAAACATGGGTAACATTAATACTCTCTCGAAAACAAAAAGAGGAAACTCATCATATGACCAGGTGTACTATCAAATAATTACTTCATATTCCATTTTTAGCATTCCATATTGAAGGTGACAATGAAACATGTGTGGTCTCACCTCGGCGTCCGTCTTTATATTTTAATCTTTGTATGTAATATATTAAATGAGAGCTGACTGTATATAGAATTCGGATCCACTATACGTGGAAGCTGACAAGAAAATGGAGCTAACGACTATATTTCACGTCTTAAACTTTAATTTTAAAATAAAATATTTGTTATTTTTCGAACATATCCCATATTTACCTGTGAAGGCTATGTATAAAACATTATATAAAACATTATTAATACTCTCTCGAAAACAAAAAGAGGAAACTCATCATATGATCAGGTGTTATACCAAATAATTATTGTCTATTCCATTTTAAATATATAGTCGACATGTTTTAATCCCGGTATATAAAATATTAAATGAGAGCTGACGATATATAGAACTCATTTATATATCGCACCTTTAGAACGAAAGTGACGTAACTAAAAAAATCGTAACTTGGGATACGGCGTTTGAAATGGTAAACTTTAATATGCTCTGTAAACACACGACACAGGCGGTATAGTATAAGATATCGAGTTACGTAATTTCTTATTTACCATTATTTATAACTTACATGTTACGGAAAAGTTTTCTTAGCACTTTGATTCCATTAACACGACTCCCTATTTTTTAATTTAGTTTTTTTATTCCGATGGCATAATATAAAAAAAGGAAAAACAAAAATGTATAATGAAAACTTTCAAAAAATGCTTATCCTATCGCCTTCTCACTGAAGGTGTCAATTGGAAAAATCTGGTCTCGTTTTTATAGGGCAGATGGAAACCACGCTATTGCTGTAACAATGTCATCCATCCGTTCATCCCGTCTTATCACAAGCTTCTAACGTCTAAAGGAAATAAAATAGGGTCTGCAAATTCATACAATGTAATATATAGTTCTGTAGCTGAAATATCTCAAAATTTTATTTCGAGGAAACGCCAGTACTTGAAGTACGGGATTGGAAGCAATGTTCTGCATATGCACGTGGGAAAACGATAGAAAGAAATCTTTCTGTATTTTGGTTTTGTTTACTGAAAAAATACGACTTGGTAGACATCAAAGTTGTCATTTTTAAACTTATTTTGTTACCATCTCAAAAACACCATTACAGTAAGCCTGTGACAAACCCAACACAACACGGCGGCAATGACGAAAAATAACATATATGTTTACAAATAATTTCATAGAAATACTATGTACTTTTAACCGCTTAAATTTGTGTATCTAAGGGTGTACGTAACCGTCGTAAAACGAGTTCTACTCATACCTGGCCTATTTTTATATTTCAACTATTATCTAATTGTTTAATACGATTTTTAAGAAAGTATAAATCCAAAGGGCGCGTGCATCGCACGAGACTTGCATCATGTATGCATACAAAGTTAGTAACTGAAGCTGTTTCAGTAATGCTAGAAATGTACAATTGCATACTTTGGTACGGATTATTTATTGCGCGATGTTCGACTCGCCCTTGAGCTATTTTATAATAAGGATAATTTATAACATTACACAATATTGATTTGAATTGTTTTAGGAATCATACAATCCCCTCATTAACGGCACATTCATTGACAAATAACGCAATACGGATAACACTGTATATCAATGACTCAAAACACGGAGCATTTTCAAATCCACCCGTAACTCTATTTCATTCTACTCGCAGTCACTGCGACGGAAATATTCCTTATAAAAATCTCCGCCCAACAATTGTACGCCCAAAACGGAAATTTCTTAACAATTTCTTCAGTTGATTCAACGGCCGACTTCCTAGCTGTCAACCCTCCAGACATACAGGAGACATGAAGGTAACCGAATCACGTGTTTTTTACCTTCGGAACAACTTATATATTTCCTTTTCTAGTAAATATCCCGACAGCACAGAGCCGAGGGTCTCCAATATGAGTGACAGGGCACTTGTAATATGTATGCTAATCGGCGAACCCACGACAGACTAAAATATTTCCCGTATGTGTATCTCATAGTAAACGAACAATCCTAGCAGTTTGAGAACTGTACATATATTTATGATCATTTCCAGTATTACACAGCAAATGCAGGCCAAATAGGTAACTAATGTTCAAATAAAAATAAATGTGACGATTTTGAGGAAAATTATTTGAAAAGACTTAATAAATATTAACAAATATGAAAACTAAATATCTATGTATGTGTGTGTGTGCGTGCATATGTTCGTACATAGTGCGTGCATTCTTATGTGTTTGGGAGCGCACGCCCACGAGCCTGTGCGCGTTTGTGGGTCTGTATGCGTGTCGATTCTATCATCTAGACTAGCTCATATGAAATTTGGTACGTTAGAGTTTTTCATAAATATGAATACATTTAGACATTTCTAAAAATGTTTATCTTCGAAATTCCGGAAATTTAAACCTTTTATGAATTTTGTCGAAAGTGTCCAAACTTACTTTCGTTGAACTTTCTACATTATTAATATTTTATGAACACAACAATACGTAGTGATCCGTTCTTCCAGCAAAAATCATATAAGGACATCTCTCATACAAAACTAAAATACAATTTTTATACGTATTTAAAAATTACGTCTTTGCACAGCGAGGGCTTAGCTGCGACACAGAGCATTGGTCAGTTATTTATGAGCTCAACAATACACATACTTCATAAACCCGACAATAATATAAAGAAATAAAATTACATTGCGACATCATTAAAAATATTTATACAGCCTTACTTCCGCAAAGTATTTGCAATTTATTATGAAGTGCAACAACTAATGATTGAAAGGAAAGCAAGATGGAAAATTAAGTTCCTCCAACTGTCGTCTTAATGGCTTATTATTATTATTATGATTAATTACTTCTTCTCTCTATAAAACGAAACTCTGATAGCTGAGAAATATGAAAGTCTAAGCTGAGTAATAAGAAACAAATATGAACAAAGAAAAATATTTTGTGACCGATAATGAAAGAAAAAACTAAGCTGATGCAGATGTTAAGCAGTAACAGCTAATGTGGTTAAAGTAAAATAAAATAGACTGCCCGAAACAGCAAGAAAGTTAGCGATATACCTATTTATAACAGATATATCTATATATATAAAACAAAGTAGTGTTAGTTACACCGTTTATAACTCAACAACGGCTGGACCAATTTTTTTTATTTTTGTTTTTTTTGGATTTGTCTTCGTCGGGAATAGGATAATAAATACGAAAATATTGGAAAAATTCACGAAAAAAAAATTTACGAAGAAAATTCATTGTCTCATACATTTTGTATGGGACGACTTTTTTGATGATATATCGAGAACGGATTGACTGATGTTTTTTTTTTCATTGAAAATTTATATCTATGTATATTAAACAAAGTCGTGTTAGTTACACCGTTTCTAACTCAAGAACGGCTGGACCAATTTTTTTTATTTTTGTGTTCTTGGATTTGTCTTCGTCGGGAATACGATAATAAATATGAAAATATTGGGAAAATTCACGAAGAAAAAATTACGAAGAAGATTCATGGAACGGGTTTTTGATGGTATATCGAGAACGGATTGACTGATCTTTTTTTTCATTGAAAATTTATATCTATATATATAAAACAAAGTTACACCGTTTATAACTCAA
Organism: Druceiella hillmani; assembly: GCA_039881145.1. NCBI lineage: Eukaryota > Metazoa > Arthropoda > Insecta > Lepidoptera > Hepialidae > Druceiella > Druceiella hillmani. The sequence goes on from JAYKKI010000022.1 coordinate 20,316,861, forward strand.
GAACGGCTGGGCCGGTTTTTTATTTTTGTGTTTTTAGATTTGTCTTCGTCGGGAATAGGATAATAAACAAGAAAATATTGGAAAAATTCACAAAAAAAAAAATTATGAAGAAAATCCAGTTTCTCACACATTTTTTATGGAACGGCTTTTTTGATGATATATCGAGAACGGATTGACTGGTATTTTTTTTTTCATTGAAAATTTATATCTATATATATAAAACAAAGTCGTGTTAGTTACACCGTTTATAACTCAAGAAGGGCTGGACCAATTTTTTTTTTGTGTTTTTGGATTTGTCTTCGTCGGGAAATGATAATAAATATGAAAATATTGGAAAAATTCACGAAAAAAAATTTATGAAGAAAATTCATTTTCTCATACATTTTGTATATATTTTTTATTTTTATTTGTACATTTATTGAACTTAATTCATTTTGAATATTCGTGTTATCTTAATAAAAAACTGAATTTAATTTAGCTAATAAGTTAACACAATATTTATTAATTCTGAGGCGATACAAAGTTCGCCGGGTCAGCTAGTGGTATATAAATAAGGCTCTATTTATAACAGATATTATTTATGTACCAAATAAATAAGGTTTCTAAAATTATCCTTTCAACGAACAAGAAAATAAATCCTGTCAAAGTAGTTGGCGTGTAAAATGCGTTGTCGATGAAATACGCTGAATTTTTTATATATTATTTAAACTATAAATTATTATTTCAAAATTTACAATTTATTTACTGTTTAGTTTTGATAAAAATGGCTATCAAAAACTGTACAACTTTACAGGTACATCGAAAAGTAGTAATTTCATAGCACTTTTCATTTTATTTAAAAAATGCGAGAAATGTTGTTATATTAACATTTTGAAATAATAAAAAAATATTTATCGTTTAGTTTTGGTATAGATCAATCTCAAAAATTACATAATTAACATTACGAGAAAAGTGGGTATTTTACCACATTTAATTTTAAACTATCAAAATGATATAATATTAACAGCTTGGAAAACAAAAAACAATAATTTAAAAAAAAAAATTTTATACAATTTTCGGATTTTACTTTCACTCGATACTACCTTAAGTACTAATATAAAATCACACTATGACGGTTCCATACATATTTATGTATATAAAAACATTTGAGCTTTCATAATAATTCCATTAAACCATCTAAATATATTATTTCTAAAAGGTGTTTTTTGGTCGAGCGGCTCGAATTCTTTAACTACTGCACCAAAAAAAATAAAAAAACCCACTTAAAGCTTATGTTTTCTACTTTGGGAGAAAAATAAAAAAAAATTCGAAAAAAATATTTTTGTTAATAAAAAAATTAATTTTTATAACAATTGGCATGAGCGCCATCTGTGGGCGACACATCAAATATCTTAGCCAAATTGTATACTTGGAACACGCTAGATGGCGATATAGTGCGAAGACTTCGCACGGGTCAGCTAGTTTACAAATAATAATATCAACATTCGACACGTAACTCTATTGTCTAGTCCAATTTTCACAAGCGTAAATTATAGCGAATTTCTCAAACAGTATTAGCTGTAGAATAATCTACATATTTTTCTGGTAAAATTAAGGTAAACTTCTGGTAATGCTGACTACTCCATAATTTTGATTATTAGTTTCAGGAGATGACGGGGGCATATTTACGTTTTTAACAAGACCTTCAGAATTGTCTAAAATAAAATTAAAAAAAAAAGTTTTGAAATTCATATAAGTATATCGATTTTTCAATTAATATCTCACAGAGATCACTATCACTTTAAACCTTGTCGGATAAGGATTTAGCTACCGTGACACGCTTTGAAATGATATGCAGTAAGAGTAAAGTGAATAAATACACATATTAATTTCATTACAGTGTTAACATAGAAAGCTGTTTGGAAAATTAACTGGATTCGATCTTTGAAGGGAAAAATCTCGCTTTAATGGTATGATTTAAGTAAATCAAAATAATTAATAAAGTCATTTATATGCTAAGAATGTACAAAAAGAGAAGAAGCAAGAAGAGAAAGCTGTTTGGAAAGAAATTGGGAGAATTCGTCGCCCTCAACTCTTTCAGGGCGGTTCCACCTTCGAAGTTTTCCCCATATAATAGTGAAGTAGGATAAGTATATTAATACAAATATATTGATTAATGTTTTAACAGTGAAAATTGCGTCAAAATACTCCTAGTTGCTTCCATATGACGGGAATCTAAACAAAAGGTATTCAGACAAACATTCTAAAAACCGTTGTTTAATGTTTCTTCTATTTGGATAGCATACCGCAAGTACTTTTCTATAAATTCAGTACGCAAACACAGACGCATTCGTTCTACGAGTTTGTAACTAACTTCTATCGAGTATAAAAATATAATATCCGTTTGTGATTGTCAGATAAACGGAAGTTACACACCACGGTTATACATATTGGTTTTACACCAAATGGCACAATCAATGGCTTTACACCTAACTGGAATGAAACAAAATAAAATACAATGGCCTTCAAGGACACTTAGATTTGGCACCAGAATAGCCACTTATGACGGTACAAAGTTAATATAAATAATCCTTAGAAAACAGGTATAAACACTTCTACCTTGTCCAATGCCAACTTATGGAATGACATAAACAGGCAAGCGTATGACTTGTAAATTATAAAGCGGTAAATCAACCCACACAACGACCACCCCCAGCTGTAACTGAAGGAAGTGGAAACGCGCGTTCGCCAGGGCTACAGTCAATTCACATTGCGAAATAACATATTAGCCGGGCAGTGCCTCCTAATTGCTTATCGAAAACGTCACATTAACGGCGCGCCCGTAAACAAGAAGGTGCCAGCCCTACAATAGGAGGGGCGTGTTCGTGCCGCGACGCCTGACTAGGCAAGAGCAACGCGATGCTCGTCGATCTTTTTATGACCAGCCACTATAAAAATTGTATTAGTAATTAAATATTATTTAATTACTAATACAATATATTTATTTCTAAATATTTATATGTAACGTATAATTAATTAGAAAGAAATCTACGCAAGGTAAGTTTTCGCTTCCCTTGGTAGTAGAAAAAGAAACAATTTAATATACATATTATTGATTTATTGTAAAACTAATAAATGTATCTATAATTATACGGAGAATAAAGAAACTTAGGATAGCTTGGGACCTTGGATTGCTACGCTAACATAATAACGTAAAAGACAAGCATCGGCAAGGCCTAATCGCCAATAAAACGAGAACTATGAACGTTTCCTATTAAATGACAGCAGAGCAAGGTATGGAAAAAGCCTATAAGAAATATATAGCCGAAATATACATTGTTACGTAATAGCATTTTTGAAATCGACTTGGTTAAAAATATAAGTTTAAAAATAGAAACTTCATAGAAAAAATCGTTATTTTTCAGTGAAAAAAAAAATTAAAAACAGCTTTTCATGCTATTCAAAGAGTTTTTTACAGCTACTACCCACATGGCTAGGCAGTATTTTATTTTTAAATTATAAATATTTAAATTATTTTTCAGTTTCTCTTTATAAGGTTAGAAAATCCCTCAAAGTAAAATTTTAAGTAATTTTAAATACTATTTTTCATTTTGAGAGAAGAAACCGCACATTATATTCGAATTTCAAATTTCTATCTTACTTCGTTTAGAAGTTAGAACCCTCCGACAGAAAGACAGGCGGATGGATGTTATTGCTACAACAATAGGATTACGTCGGAATCCATGGAACTAAAAAAATAGAAAACTTGTCAAGTCCGAGTAAAACTGATACGCAACGCAAATATATTGTCTACTAAATCTTTCACAGGTCTAAAAACGTGGTGCACATTCCAAAATTTATTATAATAGATTAACTTACAGCCCTTCAGTGGCTGACTTCGCTTGCATTTTCCCTAAGCCTATGTAGGGGTTACAGGAATCTAAGGTGATCAGAAACCATAGCTACCTAAATCTTCCTATATATCGTGCATATACATAAAGTACACGAGCCCAATAATATTTAAAAGTTCTCTACTTGTGACTGATATTCAGAAATTCATAAATTTCGGGCTTTTCTAACAACTTCGGTATATTCTTAATTTTTAATTTGTTAGTCGACTACTTCTAAATTAGATGTTTTTTCATAAAATGTCAGGAAACTATAAAGTAATTATAAGCCAATATTAAAAAGATTATAAAAACTGATTACAAAACGAAAGAGTTACGAACTTATGAATCTAATGGTAGGGATAGTAATATCTCCCAGTCTCACTCGCTCTCACAGAATACAACGAGCATTACTAAAAATGACATCATAGCTCACTATAGCCTTCCTTGTCTAAACGTTATGCTCAAACTTTCATAACTCAGGCAATTTTTAAGACTTCAAAATTTTTTTCTATCTTGAAATAATAATTTATGAAATAAAAAATAGTCACACATCTTATAACTTGTATAATCTTCCCTATTCAAAATCCTATAAAAGAGACATTTGAATCCTTACTATGCGGATCACTATTTTAGTATTTATATCATTGGACCACAGTGGTGACGAATTAGTGGATATAAAATAAATACGTCTCTACAGAAATAATCGAGGAATGTTTTATTGTATCCCGATTTCCTTATTTTTTAATATTCTGATCGACAGTTTCATGCTACGAGTGAAGGAACAACAAATTAAGAATATGTGTCAATTTAATTTATTTTTTACAAAATAATTTTGAAGACAAACTTTGCGACGTTGCCATCACAAAACGAATCGTTCAGTTAGTATCTTGAGTCGAAATATAAAAGACATGAGTTCCATAGTCGCGCAATTGTACTAATGTAATACACACACACACACACGCACGCACGCACGCACGCACGCACGCACGCACGCACGCACGCACGCACGCACGCACGCACGCACACACACACACACACACACACACACCCAGACACCCAGACACACATATAAACACACACATGCACAAGAAAACACAATATTGGTAATTTTATTTCTTTATTTTTCACGTTTTTCTAAAATTTTAACGCAGAACTTTGTAAAATAACGGATTTATTCACAAACAGACAGGAAAAAAATCATGACGAAGTGCAAATAGTGGTAATAAAAATAAATGCAATAAAAATAAAATATCCAGTGGTTTAAAGAAAAAATTTGGAAAATGTAACGGTGCCAATCTAGAACATAACGAGAGGGAATAAAACCTATCTTACCGTAAAATAAATTTCGCATGGCAGAAATGAAAGTTTTGTGACGATCTAAACCTCGATTTGTAAGGGGTAAAATGGCAAAGAGAGAATATCTAAGTGAAAGTTCATAGATTGTACTAAATTCGAACAAGAAGATTTTAATAGTATATATTCAGAAAAATATTTTATAAAATCGATTATATTGACAATTATAAAAAATCAATTATATTGACAATTATCTAAGTACTGTATTTCATAAACATACATACACAAATGTCAATTAAAAAACAGCCGGGATGTCAGTACCAGAACACGGTCAAATTCGTCTGGAGGAAATCGGGATGTATTGCTATTGTTGCAATATTATATTTATACAACTACATGTGTAGGTCATTGCGGATTTATAAACAAATTAAGTACCTATGTTGTCATATAATGGATGAAGTACATGCAAAATTAATAATAAATCAACAAAATTTTTACACTTTACTTTTGACACACATAACGTACAAAACAGCTGACAGCAGTAATGTGCGCCATTTGTGTTTGTTATCTCGCATGTGTACACTTCCTGTCGTATTCTATCATGTTCCTCTATCTCTCTATTCTTAGCCAAGTAACTATTTTCCGCCTTTCTTGCGATTGATTCGTTACATTCAGACGTTACAACAAAACGCTGGACGAAACCGTCACATTATATTTCATCTTGACATTTTATTATTAGACTCTTTTCCTACCTAAAGAATTTTCACTTCAATAAACGTGTTAAAGTCAAATAAAGAAAGAAAGAAACGAATTTCATACAAGCAACGGTTTGGAGCTCATAATTAAAAAAAAATATATTAAGAAATTTCAATATTCAAATAGCACATAAATCTAGTGCATGATGCAGTAATGCCCGTCATGCAGTATATATAAATTTCTGTTCGTAAGCGGAAATTTATATATACTGAATTTTAAAGTATAAAAGGGCTGTGGTACTGTTGAATTGTTCGTATAAGGTGAACCACATCCGCCGAGAGGAGTGCAGAAAGATGCAAGTATTTTTAAAAATGTTCAATTACAGAGAAACAGATATATAAAAAACAAATCAATAGAGAACTTTCCAAAGCAGGACACGAAAATTTTATCTCACACCCATTCAAAACTGACGAGAAGCACAGCGGAAGAAGAGTTGAAACAAAAGCGACCCGCGAATTAAATTCTAATTGAGGTCTACGATCGCAAACACCACGAAGATAGCTCAGTAAGTCTAATAATACTTGACAGACGAAAGACAAATAGCACCTCCGGGGTAAGAATCATAAACGATTTAAGTTCCGCTGGCGCAGCGCAAATTTTAAATAATTTCCGGAACTACGGCCAATTAATAACTCGTTCAGTCGACTAATTAATTGGTGCGAGTCTGCTAGAGTGATTAATGTATAAACAATAACAGAGCCGACTCAAGTTAGGCAATTATCACAGTCGAACGCGCGCAGCGAACCCCTCGCGCCATTAGAAATAACAATAAAAGTCCTCGGATCTGGGCGGAGCGTCACGCCGCCCTCTCCGGCAGGTAACTTTGGCCTTTAAATTTAATTTGCGCCCGTTAGTAAGAAACTTATATAAAGTATAGAAAGCATTCCGAATTACAAGGGTAAAATTTCATGCAATTTATGGGATGAAACGACCTTTCGCACGGAGGTGACATGTCTTCCATATATGATCTTTTAACCTTAGAGAATTTTAACAAAGGTTTCTGGAGCGCATTTCAAAAAGACAATGTTGGTCTCCTTACGTTCCTCGTTACGTAACTTACAGACTTATTTAATTGAATTAATATAAATAAAAATGACGCTATGAATAAAATTCTTAAACGAATGTTCAACGTAAAATTACAGAAAGTGGTATAAAAATTTTTTTTCGGCCATAGCGAATCTTCAAAAATTATTAAATTTAAAACGAAACCGACTTATTCTTTTGAAATTAGTGTGAGTATCGCGGAGTTTAAATTAAGTCAAAATTTATTTCCTATTTATCTTTCGAAATTTTACATATCTAAAAATAAGACAAACCTGACAATTTTACTGAAATCTATACGTATATTTTTCCTCATTTTCACTTAGCTAGTTATAAATATATTAAAGCACTAGCTTTTTCCACATGTATTATTTGTTTTACTCAGTTGACAATGACAGTGAAGTTAACGGTTATTACATACTCATAACCATTAGGCTAACGCTTCTTTCCTCATTTCTTAACTTTCTTACATCATATCAAGATACTCGTATATTAATTTCCTCCCGAGAGGTTAATAATTATAGTAAAAATACTTGAAATTTGTTTAGAACTTGAAATTATAATAAAAAAAGAAAGGTGCGTGTACTTATGTACGCGAGTGAGAAGTTATACTTCTTTGGCATCATTAAATAATACATACGGATAGATAACCTCAATTATATTGGAGCACTTGAAAAAGTCTATAAACACTATTTTTTCACTAATATTTACGAATAGTAAATATATTAATTAAAATATTGAACTTAAATCACTACTGAATATAATTTATCAGCACATGTATAAATCGCACTTATATGAAACTAAAACACGTGTGTGAATGTAGACACTAGAAACATGGGGATAAATACTATGAATATGAAAACAGTGAACAGAGGCGACGATGGTGCCAATAACTTTTGTTTCGAGACTGCAACCGCTGCAACTTCATACTGTAACTTTTGTGTGACGAATCTTAAAATTTAACTCTCGTCATTTTTTCATAACGCGCCTAAAGAAGTATAACTTCAAAAAACTTACTTAATGTTGTATTCTTTCCTATATACATATGTATATAGGAAAGAATACAACGTTAAGTAAGTTTTGTGTGTATATACACATACATATGTATATTCGATTCGTTGATCTGGTGTAACTAAAGTAAGGTTTGATTCATTATTACAGCGCGAATAATTTAGGCTATGACCACTTATATGAGGGATATTGAAAGCTATATATTAATATTCAAGTGTAGTTTAGTTTTAGGGTTTTGTACCTTAAAAGAAAAAAAAACCGAAGCCTTATAAGATCAAAAGATTTCAAGTGTCACAGCCGTTTTTTTTAGAAACCATCTGACGTAGGAACTTGAGTTTGGTTTAATGATAAATGAATTTAACCCGCAGATATATAAAAAATATTTACACGACAAATTTTTGAAGATGCCAAAAGTAGTCCATTAATTTTTTTAATTTCATGTCCGATCGTGTCAAGTATCAAACATAAGAGCACAAGTAAGATTTCAAAACTTTTTTTCAAATTTTAACGATAGTTCAAGGAATATTACTGGAAATTTAAACAAAAAGCATATCGCCCCAAACATCTTCTAAACTGCTTAAGTCGAGATTATGGATAAACTCCAATGGAAGAGTCTACCGCAAGCCGTTCGCATCGGCTCGTCTATTTTACCTACTTATATCGCAAACGTGCGTTCCGCTGCCCCCAATACTTTCGGTCTTTTTATTATTGCTTTACTTTTCTTCATTGATTACGTATGTTTTATATTCGAAATGGACGATGTTTTGATCGAAGGAAATTATTGAAGAACATGAACATTATAATGTGGAACGAATAAAGCTGGACTAGTTTTAATTAAAAATACTGCTAAAATCTGTTAATTTATATGTATTTTGCAAAACACTCGGAAATAAAAAAGAAAAAATGATAATTAAAATAAGGTGTATTTTGGGCAGAAACGTTTATGTTTAATAAGCGTTGGGCGAAAGACGCATAATTAAAGACAAGATAATGAAACAATTATTTAAAAAAACGATGACGATGTCATATGGGTGATAGGTATATTAGATAGCGTTGATAATGATTAAGAATGCATAAGTAACGAGAGGTGGGAACAATCGAAAACCCGCAGATAAGCTCTAACAAATGAGTACATTGACCAGTTCACTCCATATATTTTTTTCATTCCGAGGCGCGCCCTAAGTAGTTTCAAACCAAAAAGGATAAAAATACCGATAAGTTAGAGCACCAACAGAATTCCTTATCTTACAAGCCAACAGTCACAACTTGTTTAACCAATGCTAATTCCTATTTGAATGAAAGATGGTTTATTTTAGCGAAAAGAGCCACTGAAGTGGCTACTATACCTATATAGGCTTCACCTTCAAAACTACTCGTTCCATATACCGTAGTTACCGCGTTCCTACTACCTATATAGGCTTCACCTTCAAAACTACTCGTTCCAAATACCGTAGTTACCGCGTTCCTACTAACTATATAGGCTTCACTTTCAAAACTACTCGTTCCACTGCCAAGCATTTATTTATTGGTGTGTAATTTCTTACAACCTTATTTACAGTATATTTTCGCCCGTATCTGATTTAGAGTATATTTTCAAAAAAAGCAAATCGTATTCCCCATAAATTCCGCAAGTAAATTTTGTTGCACTAATACCAAATTTATATAAATTATTACCAAATTTATATAAATTATTACCAAATTTATATAAATTTATAGAAATATAAATTAAAATTGATTTATATTAATAACAAAAATTAATAAATAAATGGTTTCTTAGTTCTGATGGAGAGACCTCATATTGAAATTTCTATAATAAATTTAAAAAGCGAAAAATTAAACAATTAGTAAATACATTCAGAATGGCCTCCATTGGCTCTATTACCTGTCTTCGTCCGGATTTAATATTTTTCTATAATATTTTCAGGCTGTTCTTCACATTCGATTTTCTTCTGTTCGACGCACTTTTTATCTAGTCTCTTTTCTCATTCTTCTTCTGTTTTCTTTATCTGTGCCGTCTTTTCACTTCGCGATTTTGACAGAGACCGTGTAAATACTCTCTAAGTTTTGGCATTTTAACGACAAACACTACAAAACACGAAAAAAAATTCAAAAACAAAAAAATTCACTTGGCGCGCTCGCTTTTTATTCTCTTGGATTCGTTTCTTTACGTTGTTAAAATAATACCAACACACGCGCACCAAAGCTCGTTTTATATACCTTTGAAGATAGAAATGTCTATAATGTAGAATGTATAGTATCCAGTTTAGAACTTTCTTAAAAACGTGCGCCGAAGTTCGCCTTATATACCTTCAAGCACCAAAATTTCTAAAACACAGCATGTACAATTTCCAGTTCAGAACGTTCTTGGAAACACCCGCGCCGAAGTTCACCTTATATACCTGCGAGGATCGAAATTTCTAGAATACATCATATACAATTTCCAGTTCAGAATATTCTTAAAAACACGCGCGCCCAAGTTCGCCGTATATACTTGTGAGGATGAAAATTTCTAGTACACAGTATTTACAATTTTCAGTTCAAAACATTCCTGAAAACACGCGCCAAAATTAGTGTTTTATACCTTGAAGGAAAGTCATTTCTAGAACACAGCATGTACAATTTCTAGTTCAAAACATTTATGAATATTCAGACCCATTCGATACCCTTTGGAGAGAGGGAAGAGAAGTAGGCGAGAAAAGCAAAAAATCTAGATTCCGTAATGTTCCAGAACATTAATCTTGTAGAAAAGGTTGAAACTCTCATGGTAAAACTAGAACATGGAACAAGTTTTCCTAACGAGACAATAAAATATATATATTTATATATATATATATATATATATATATATATATATATATATATATATATATAAATTTATAACAACAAAACACACTACAAACATCAGAATGTTTATCTCGTGGACAGTATGTTTAGCATCTCTATTACCAGTGCCAACTTTAAGTTATAGAGATGCTAAATATACTGTATTCTACTACACTGTATTCATACATACTGTATTCTACTAACATACTGATGCTACACATACTGTACACTATAGTCTTTAAAAACTGAGGCAATTGTCTCAATTTGAATGCCACTATAGTCTTTAAAAACTGAGGCAATTTGTCTCAATTTGAATGCCACTATAGTCTTTAAAAACTGAGGCAATTTGTCTCAATTTGAATGCCACTATAGTCTTTAAAAACAGAGGCAATTTGTCTCAATTTGAATGCCACTATAGTTTTTAAAAACTGAGGAAATTTGTCTCAATTTGAATGCCACTATAGTCTTTAAAAACTGAGGCAATTTGTCTCAATTTTAATGCCTCTATAGTCTAAAAACTGAGGCAATTTGTCTCAATTTGAATGCTGCTATAGTCTTTAAAAACTGAGGCAATTTGTCAGAATCAGAATTTTATTACGGCTATGGTCCTGAAAAATTAAGGTAATTTAGATAAATTTCAATACGACTCTCATTTCATACGTGACTTCAAGGACCTTCTATATCTTTCACCGTAGTTCATGCGTTGGCTATATGCAGCCATATTTTTTTTCGTTTTTCTATTGATTATAAAGTCATTGGCTAGAAAGAGGCAATTCTTTGAAGTGCAGCTCTTGTAAGCAAGCATAAAGACACAATTGTTTATATCACTGTTTTCAACAGATTTTATTAAATACGCGTAAACATTTGAGAAATAATTTTCAATACTTAAAGGGAATGTATTATATGAATTGGTATTTATTTTAAATTAATTAAATAATTGATCAATTATTACATCATAATGCGAAAGGTGCAATAAGACAAATTCAATCGTTATCACAGAATTTGTTTAAAAATACTTTTTATCATTATGAACTGACTAGCTAAATAAATGACCAAAAATAAATTAGTAGAAACAATGACTTAGTACAACAATGAGTACACTTAACAATACTCGTTCCAGATTAATTGCAACCTGAATAATATCACAAAAATTCCTGCGGACATTAAGACGAAATTGCACATAAATATTTTATTATTCTCCGAGCGGCTACCTCCCATCGAGCAATGAAGAGGGCTCGAACGGAATACAGCCGCCCGAGAGGAAGGGGCGGGCTGGGCGTTATCTAATTATGCAAACATTTTCCAAGCTTTCGGATCTTAAAAGTTTACACGCAGTTTCTTCTTTCCGGCGCTTAGGGATACTCAAAGTACGTCGATGTACTGGAAACATCGTTGTTAGTGTTTCGATACATCGATTTAAATATCTAATAAGTTTCTAACTCCGAGTTGCCGTCAACATTTTTTATTAAAAAAAATATATGTTACACTAAATTTAATTTAAGTATGCACCATTATTATCTACTACTTGTCGCCATCTAGTTAATAGTGACAATATGCCTTTCTTGTAAAATTCCGGTGACTTTGATTCAGAAAACTGTGCGAGGACGTTTTGGAGATCTTCTTTAAGGTCGATTATTTCACGTAAATGGTTACTTAGAGCACTGAATAAATGATAATCATAGAGCGCAATATTCGGCGAATAGAATATGGTGGATAAATGAGTAGAACCCAGCTGAGCTCCTCTGTATTATTACGAGTATGTTTTGCAACATGTGGCTAGCATTATCATGTAGAAAATAAACTCGATCCTGTTTAATACTCAATTTGTTAGCTATTCGGTCCAACTGTTCACAATAAAAATCTGAATTAATTCTAAAACCCTCTGGAACCAACTCCCAATGAATATAATGACATTCCACCAGCAGCTGAACATCACCTTTCTGGCACTTATTTCAGGTTTGGATACTGAAACTCCTCTTTCTCCGACGCCCAAACATTGACGTTTGCATGTATGGTTAACGTATGTAACCCACTTCTCACCGCCAGTTACTAACTGATTCAGTCAGTCGAAGTTACGTTTCAATGTCAATAACTGATAAGTATCAGCTCCACTGAAGGTGATATGATGACAACTCGTGGGATATCCACACACCGTATTTTGAAACTTTTCCCAATTCGTGCAAATGTGTTTCTATGGTGCCATGACTGCAGTGTAGCTGATCTCCCAATTGACGAGTCATCAATCGAGGATCCTCCTCAATTAGGCGTCGTTGAACGTCCAATTCAACAGAACGTCCGATACGGGGTTCGTCCTCAAGATCGTAGTCCTCGTTCCTGAACTTTCTACACCAAATAATTGCCGTCGAGTAAAACATCGTGGACTTACCCATCGTATGACATATATTATTTGTGGCAATCTTTGCATCGTAACCCAGACGAAATTTGTAAAATAACAGAACCCGTATTTGGTATCAATTTAAATCCATTATCTTTTATATAATTCACTTAAAGCCTCGGCGCTGACTGTCGTCAACTGACTGCACTTTGGCCTATTTATACCCAATAGTAAAACCTTATAGAAGTTTCGAGAATCTTTCTAGACAAGTCCCGAAGTTGCGCCCAGAAACTAAATAGCCAACCTAATATATAAATCTTTATATATATATATATATATATATATATATATATACACACACACACACACACACACACATATATATATATATATATATATATATATATATATATATATATATATTTAAAGACGCGCGCGCGCACAGACACACAGACACAGACACACACACACAGACACACAGACACACACACACACACACCTACATATTTATATATGAGTTACCTACACTGCGTCTATCTCTTGTAACGGCTACAAATTAAGCCTGATGATTAATTCTTTTCATGGTTATAATTTGAGTAACAAGGCTTTTGAATAAGTTAAACCATTTTAGGACAACTGTTAGGGTTCTCACAGAAAAATATTAAAGTAAACTTTTTAAGATTTCGTAATTTTCGTCACCCAAATTTCACTGTGCGTGTTATAAAAAATGTACTGCTCATAACTGGCAACTGAACTCAAAAATTAACCCATGTAATACAGAAACGATAATGGTAATTCTATTTTATTTATAAATAAATGTGTTTTTTTCCATTTTTTTAAAACTATTTAACACTTTTAATCATAGAAAAGTAGTTTTATATATTAAAACCAAACTTTTCTTTTTATTCTTAATCTTTATTTAATTTCGACACAATTTCTTGTATCTATGCGTATTACTTTCTCTTCACTTAATCACGTAGTAAAATGTTAATATTTTATTATCCATAATCTAACCACTTTTGTCGGAGGAAGAATATGTCGGCTTTCACATTTTAGTAGCTGCTAGTATTTTTTTCAATACATTGCAATTCAATCTGTATAGTGTTAAATACATGGATAATATTTTTTGTAAGGATCCTCCCTACAAACAAAATATCGGCGAAGCTGATTAAACTTTTGAAAACAGTACCGAACGAACAATGGTACAAGCAAGTAAAATCAGGAATACGGAAGCAAACGTAAGTAAGTGAAATATTGAATACTTAATCAGTTACTGTACAAAATATAACATACATTTAAGTTATGAGGTTTTTTTTTAATTTCCTCTATTTTATTTATCTAATACAGTTAGAAGCACAAAAATATTATGTCTGAAAAATGTTTAGAATTCTCAGGCTGAACATTTCGATGCATGATAGATAGTAAAAATGTTATCGTAATATAACAATAAAAGAGACCGATGGAAAGAGGCCTACAATACAGAAATAAAATATAATTTTTTAAAAAATTATCTTTTAAAATAAATAATATTTTAAATCCATTATAAATGGGAATGAGCAAAAAATAAAATATAACGTGTGATCGTACAACATAGCTATATTCATTTGTAATTAAGTATCGCATTATAATTTTAATGTATCAAGAATGTTTAATAACAAATAAGAATAATAACGGAAACCTAACGAAGGATATAATAACTTTTTAGGGACGATTACAAAAAATAATCAATATCGATAATGTTTTAATGTTTCATATCTCAAAAAGAAAAACCGTTTCTTCATTAGTTATAGCAGTTTTTGTTAAAAACCGTTAGAAGTAATCTAAAAATATGTTTGCAAAATTTTGTGTAACTCTAAAGTTCATGGTTTTTGAGAAATTCAAAATATTTTACGTTTATTAAAATTACACTAGGTAATGTACTTATGATGACAAATAATATTAATACCTATTGTATCTGTAAATAGTTTAATAGAAATACTATATATCCTTAAATATTTCTATATATCTAGAAATCGAGTGGAACTATCATTAACCTCGTAGCGAGATTTCTACTCGCACTTAACAGGTTTATTTAAAATGTAGTTGGATTTAAAGACGTTAAATTTACGAATTTATATGTTTAATCCTATTTAATAAATCAAAAGATATTTCTTCAAGTTGCACTGTAAATTACCAGTAGTTATCGAGGTTGATTGGTCATTAGTGTACATAGTCAAACTGCAAACCATGCGGGGTTTCAATAAACGAACCTGCGGTTTGCAGAAAAACAATCACTCTCACGATGTGTTTCCCATATCATTTGACGTAGGATACGTCTTATGATACGAAGAGAGGGGTGAAGGAGCGGATGGAGGCTTATTGTTTATGAGGAAGCTTTCCGCTCAATTCCTTTAACAAGAAACGGTGATCACGAAAAATATAACAATTTGAAATCTATTTACAATAGATACATGAACTATATTCCATTCAATAAAATAATAAACAAGTCACACTTTAGCCCTAACTTCGTTACGTACGTTAAAGCCCTAACTTTCGTTACAGGAGTTTAACTGCTAACAATCTAAATTTGAAGCATAATAATACTGATTGTTAATATTATTTAATCAATAAGATAAACTTTTATGGAAGATCCAATATTACCCCGTTTGTTAAATGTGCTACACATTGCCTAAATGAATTTTATTATAAATAGATGATCAAGTAACCGAGACATTCGCCGTGTTTATGCGCAAGGGAATGTGTTCGACCTGCGAGTTTCCTGATATATTTCTAGAAAAGGCAATGAGACACAATATAAACCTTTTCCATCTTGATAGCTCATAGTTTTGTAGAATAGAATTACAAAAAGTAACCTAATAAAAAACCTTGTAAACTTTAAAAAAAATACATGATTTCCCTTTTACCAGAGGATTAAAGTTTTAAAAATTCATTTTTTTACCTTCTCTCCGTAAGGGCGTCATTTTTATTCTTGTAACACCTGGGTTCAACTTTTGCCAGTAACGTTCTCAAATTTACCGCAATTCACATTATGCCACACGCCGTTCACTTTACGAACTAGACAAGAAATAGAAGAAAATCAATATAGAGTAATTTTTGCAAAGCAACATAAACTAGATGGTAACGTGACAATTTCGTTGATACATTACCCACTACCCGGATGCCGCAAACACATTTCAGTAAACAATTTTGAGAACAATGCAGAAACAGCCTGCAGATATTCCGAGGTCGTGTCGCCCGTGATATTTTCATGACCGCATGACATCCCTACTAATAATATAAATATATGTTTGGTTACGTGTATACTTTTTACCTAATAACCCTGCAACTGAGCAATGAATCGCTACAAAAGGCACTCGTATAATTCAAGTGACGCAGTAATACATGTTATATAGATGTAACAAAATAATAGACTAATATGGAGACTTGCGCCCTGTGTAGAATTTATATTATTCCATCTAGCAACATTGACTAGAAAAGGAAATAAAGTCAGTTGATTGCAAAAAGCACGTTGTGTTTTATCAGGTTATGGGCCCAGTCCCGCTTTTAATTATTATTTCAGTGAGAAGACAGTTGATTTGTGTTTACATGTCGACAAATTACTTAGCTAATGTCCAGAAACTAAAAGACCATGAGAATTACGACGGTTGTTCTTTTACGGCGGAAAAAGTATTCGTGTTGAAGGGAATGGCGAACGCCATTAAGCAGCCATTAGCGGCGATGCGTGCGGTTCAGAAAGCATAGAAATTGAAAGCTAAAACGAGACTAATTTTGACAATCATTTTATGTGCGTATTAAATGAACAGCTACGATTTACGATTTGTGGAAAATATTGAAGAACATCTTGAACGATTCCGGTTACTCACAAAAAAATACTTTTCTGAGAAACCTCATAAATATACGCCTTGAAAACTACGAATCCATAACCAACTACGTATACCAGCTTATAGAAACAGCAAAGAATTGGAAACAAACTGGTTTTAAGATAAATGACCAGTGGATCGGATCGCTTATGTCAGCAAGACTTCCAGAAAAGTTTGACCATTGAGCAATCGGGCATAAACATCAGTGCGGACGTTATAAAAACTAAATTTTACACGCCATGTCGCGACTTATACAGATGTGGAACGCAGTGTAAGTGATGCAACACGAAAAAAATAGTTCGTTGTTACAGATGCAAGCAGATCAGATATTTCAAAAATTAATGTCCGTGTGTAGAAAAAGCGAAAACAAATGCATTTAGTTCAGTTTTTCTTACTAAGCAGTTCAGTCAAACCAACTGGCACATAGATTCCGGCGCCAGCGCTTATTTGGTTTCGAATGTTAACATGTTATTCAATGTTTGTTATCAATCCAAAACTAAGGAGATTATTGTAGCAAATCAAATGATTGCTCAAGTTTTATGCTTAGGAGACCTACAGATTACGACACAAGTAGGTGATAAAAAATTTGCTATAAATATAAACAATATTGTTTGTAACCTCTATTGACCTATTTTACACTATTAAGCAGTATTTAAAACTTCATGCACGACTTTGTACAGGTCATAAAAATGCGAAAGAATTGAATTGAAAAACGGAGTATTAGAAAGTGTTAGTTCTGAAGAAGAAAATGATACCACGAAGGCCAGCTGCATAATATCTTGTGAAGGAAAACAAACAAGACTTCGGTTTTTTTAGAGTCCAAGCAGAAGTCAAGAGGTTCTAGAACTGGCCCACACAGATTTATATGGGCCAATGGAATCAATGATCTGGCAATGATAGATATTACCTATTATTTGTGGATAATTTCAGCAGGATGTTCTTTATATATTTTCTGGTGTCCAAGAAGGAACATACAAGTGCTTCAAATAACATAAAGAGCTTGTTGAGAATCAGCAGTAAGATCAAACAAGGGAGAGGGGGAGTTTTGTTCAACGCATTGTCTCCTGTTCGATGCTAAATTTGAGAAACTTCTTTAGGCAGAGGCCGTGAACACAGCTGCATATGTAAAAAACGATCACCAGCAGCTGGTATAGATCAAAATACTCCCTTTGAAACATGGATCTACACCCTATGAAACATGGAGAAGTGGAAAGTAAAATTTGGACCATTTCCGAAATTTTGGTCGCCCTGTAATGGTTCATAACCCGTTCACATGCAAGCAAAACAAACTAATAATGGTTCATAATAATTCATAACCTGTAACGGTTCATAACCCGATAAACGTATATAAAATGGGATGAGAAACGAAAGAAAATATACTTAGATGAATATTCTGAGAATGTCAAGGACTAACACTAATATGATCCTGCATCACGTGAAATTATTATAGCTACAGTTGTTGTAGTCATGGAGAACAGTTTAAGAGAAAGAGTTGTAGAAGAGAAGCAGCGATCTGAAGATGCAGTTGAAACGAATGTTCCTGTGAGCAAAAGCAGTTCAGATGAAGAAGAAAAAAAACAGAAATATGTTCCTAGTAAGTCATCAAGTAACACAGATGACAGTCTTTTCGATTCCTTGTTGCGAGAAGACAAGAATCTCAACTCTAGGTAGTGTGATGTCAATCTACCAGACAAGCATCTTAGATCCTATCGGATTCCTGAATGGAACGAGTGCCTATCGGATATTCAGGAACGAGTAACGACTTACAATTATATTATTAAAAGACATTGCATCTTTTGAAAGTATAAACCAAATAATGGTCAAAGTCATCATGAGTAAAATACTTAGCCATTTATGGTACTTGTCGGAAGAACTAGTGTCTGTTGCATTTTTCGACGACGAACTTTCAGTTCAAGATAAGAAAAAGATGATAGACGCATTAAGGATTGAAGGTGTAGAGGATTGCCCAAAAGGAGAATGCATTGACGTCGAACACATCACTGAAAAAAGAATAGAAGATTTCATGACTTCACGATTTTTTTAACTCCTGGGAAACTTGGGAAGATGACCCTGATTTTACAAAAAAAAATCGTCGTTCGACGGGGATAGTGAATGAAATTGCTAAGCGTGGTGTCGCCTTAATGGAGGAATATAATAAATTTATGACAATTGATGAATACCAAAACCAATTTTTGCTTTTGTTGGTAAAAGAGTATGGAAAGAAATGTCCTAATAATCAACAATAAAAAATCAACATTTGTATCCTGATTAAAATGATTTTAATATTAAGAGGTATCCTTATTTGCAATCTAAACATTAATTTTGCATGTAACTGTTTTACATAAATAAATACAAGTTAGTGATTGATACGGTATTTTAATTTTTCTTTACTAAAACTCAAACTTGGTAACGAGTCCTAAATATTATTAAAAAAAAATAATGAAATAGTTTTTAAGGTAGAAAATTAAATGAGATGGTGCCCTATCAAAAAATCCAAAATAAAAGTTTTACCCATATAAGGACCACTTTAATATATAATACATATATATATTATATATATATATATATATATATATATATATATATATATATATATATATTTATATATATTGTGTGTGTTGTGTTGTATTTGTGTGTGTTTGTGTGTGAAATTTCTTTGAAATCCGTTGCGTCACTTAAACAAAACAGGAAGACATACCAACACATAAATATGTCACTTTTATTATATCAGCAAATATTTCGAAAGCCCAAAATCTTTATAGAGAGGTATTGCGATAGCCTTGTAAGGTCAAAAACGTGTCCCACCGGTTTGATGGAAAATCCACGCAGCCAGAATTTATTATATATATTTCCAAGTGTGGCCAGAATTTATTCTGAGCAGAACGATTTAGTAAAAGTATCTAATTTTATAATGGTGCTGAAAGCCATCGGCATACAAACGCCCAAAAATCCCAAATTAATCAGACAATATCATTTTCTCCCCAAGTGACGATAATTGATTTTTTTTTAAATTTCAGATAAAGGACAATTTACAATAAGAGCAATTTAATTTGACAGGTTCTGGAATTTGAATGTACCTACCGTAATCAATTTTAGTTAACAACCTACGAGCATAGAAAGCTATTTAAACACCAAATATAGAACAAAAATAATATTTTTATCAATACGCTTGGAAAATTGTGCATTCGTAGCAAAATATAACACTATTATCACCACATGTTCCGCTTATTTTATTAAAATATTACATTAATATTATATAATTATTACATTAAGCATAATCACCAAAGCAACACAACTCATCAAGTCTTATGTTTGTATAGGCAGAAGAAACTGGGTTGCCTCAATATATGTTGAGGATATCCGATTCAAACTTATCATTATATTTATCTTTCAAACTCCTCGATAAACAAGTAGCTTTGTCGAGCGTCTTCTTTACTTTATTGTAAGACAAAATATAATTCCTCCATCGAAGTTTTTTGGAAACGGGAAGAATATAAAATCGTCAAGGAAAATGAAAATGATAAAATCATCAAGGAAAACGTTGAAATATTTTTAAGATCGCAGAGATACTCTCTGATACTTTCTGTAAATAAAGAGATACTTCCTGTAAATAAATTAGTTATTTTTTGTCTGGACTTCGACTAAATATTTCACAATAAATATTTCCATCTCTGACTTTAGATTACTGACAGAGTGCTTATATCAATAGGTATATGTACAATCGCGTGTATACAAGACATACATGCGTGCGTGCGTACTTGCGTACGTGTGTAATTGCGTGTGTACAGACGGCATGTGCATTCTTTCATTAATTAACAAAAAGGGCAAACTATCAACTGGCACAAGATTTGTAACAATTTCCAGTATTATTACTTAGTTTAGTGGAATAGTTCTAGTAACGGAACTAACGCCACGCCGCAGTGAAATACGGAATGTTGAAATTAAATATCAAATTGTAAACAATACAAACTACCTATCAAACTGTAACAGAAGAGAAGATCTAGACAAAATGCTGTTCGGGGCGCAGAACTGTTAATAACCGAATGACGATCATTTTCAAACATTTCTACACACAATTATGGTCGAGAGGTTATAAACAATTAACTTTTTTTTAAATTTTCTTTTCATAAAAGTTCCTAATTCGAAAAACATTTTGAAAAGCAATAACCTCTTATTATAAAAACAAAATTAATAAGGTACCTGGGAAAATTACTAATTCGCCCGGTGGATGAGTAAACAAATATAATGATAAATTTCAATCGACATTTCCCAAATTTATGTACACAGACAAACCAGCCTGATTTACTGAAATAACAGTATAATATTTCTTTAACTGATATGAAGAGGAAAAAAAAATTAAATTTTTTTTTTCCTATAATTTCGTGAAAAGTTCTACAAATTGAAATCATCAGTTGTTCTCAAAACAAGGATTTAACTATAGGAATTTTCTTGGTCGCTTTACATATTACCTTTAAACAAAAAAATGCTTCACACAAGTACTTTCAAACCCTGAATTTTGTACAGAACATTTTATTATTTAAATTTATAAAGTTTATTTGAGACCAAATAAAGAATCCGGTGTTCCTGCGCTGACAAAGCTAATAATATTACAAGATTTTTTAATGAGCATTGACAGAACATTTGCGGTGCGCATTGTGTCGACATTTAGTTATATTACATCTGACTTAGAATTAATATCTCGAATTTAGAGGCATTGTACGATAATGGAATTATAAACAAGTGTATAACATAGATAATAAAGAAACAACTGGAAAAATAGTAAAAAGTAAAAATAATAATTATGAACTAAGAAAAGCAAGAACAGGTCTGGATCTGCTCATCAAATACAGTAATAACGGGTATAGATATTACTGTAAAACACATTCATATAGGTACATGCGTATATGAATGTGTATTACAGTAAATGATATGCCAATAAGTATTTTTTAAAATATACGTCGACATACATCTAAGGAGTAATTTAATGTTTATTCTCGAATTTTAGTAAAGCATACATAATAAAATTGTGAAAATATTCAAATGTCATTTAGAGAAAAATTAATTCGTCTTTCGCCTTTAATTTCTATATAACTGGATTTTCCTTAATGTTCATAAGTTTTTTATTTGTTGCGTTAACAAGATCCGTTTGCAGTCTTAATAAACAGCATTCATCTATATCGTAAGTGAATAAGATACTACAATAGATCGACAAAAATACAACAAATAATTACTTTAGTTTTTAATTTTAACACTAATTATATGAATGTAACACTCGGCGAAATCGATTGTGCACGACTGTGAAAACAGCATATTCGTGTTCGCCCAGTTTCGCTTCGGGCACTCGCCTTGTCGTTAGTTTTTTTGATAAAGGCATATAGAAGTCTTTGAAGTCTATGCGTTATCCACATTGTCTTTAATGAACTAACATAAAGAAAGAATACATCTTTCTTTGTTTTTCTATTAGATGTAACCATTTTTTTCGACCTTCCCTTTTGCATGGATGAAATTCCCTAAGAATTAAACTACACAAGATTTTAACGAGTTATCTTTTTGACTCAAACGAATATGCAATATGTCTTGATTTGAAACACAACTTGTTTTGTTTAGGTGCTACAGGCGTTTGTCAGACGAAGGGACGAAATCTTTTTCATACTCGCCGAGCATATGAACAAACGCTCGTGGCCATATTCGTGCCCGAGTTTCTCGTCGACTATTCGCCGAGACGCTCGGGCGAGTATGTGAATTAAAAGAAAGGTTTTAATATTCTTGCTTGACATTGCCGCAAGTCAATTAATCAGTTTATTTTAATAGTCAGAGAAACAATGTCACACTACTATTTACTTAATTGATAATTACGAAAGTTAATTCAATGTATTATATTCAAAATTTACTTCGTTTCTCAGTTATAAATCAAGATTAATGAGGAATAAATTACGTTAACAACACTCAACGGAACACACAATTCTCGTTGGCACCGTGGTTTAAAGTTAATGCCCCAAATGTAAAATTATGTAAAAATGTAGGTATTTTCTATAAACTAGTAGTTAACGTCGAAGGCTGAGTTAATATCAAATAATTTAATTATTATTAAATTTAATTATTATTATTATTAGATAAAATAAAAATATTTAGACGCATAACAACGCCATCTATGGAGAAGAACTAAACGAAGAAACCTTAGAAACTGTCGATTTTCTGGGATAAAAATTACCTTTGAGAGCAATTTTTTGTAAGCAATGCGTTATATAAACTTGCAAAGGAAATATACTTATTTAGTCTGGTGTTACATGTATAGAATGGGAATGCCACTAGTTTTAGAATTTAAAAAACCAAAACAATTCAGCGACTGACAATAAGGAAAGAGCAAAAAATAAAATACATAATACGAAACAAAAAAAACTATATTCATTAATGAGATTAAAAAAAGAAGTACATAACAACTTTTTAGACACAATTACAAGACAAAAAACATAGATCAGTTTTTAAACGTACAGCCATACCCTAAAGGAATTAAAAATAAACTGTCAACGGACATTGACATTCAATTTGTATTGCTGTCAATATGGACGTATCTCTCTTTCTCTTTATAATTCATTATTCAGTGTTCAAGTCTACTTGCCAGTTAAATCCTGAAAATAGTGACATTACTTTCATTCATTCAATAGCAAATTCACCCAGCACCGATCGGCCGTATAGAAACGCCGCCAATCTACTTGAAATATTCAAGGACGTTCACGATTCAATTGCAAAACCAAATATAACCTAAACGGAAAGCAATATATTGAAAATGAGCACAGCGGCGCCAGTCTACGAAGAGTGTTCTTTCTGCGACAAATTAGGCCCTTTGGCATTTCAGTGACAACCACAAAACGATTTTCATTTTAATATTAGAAGTTAAGCTCAGTTTCTTATATAACATGACGTATATCGTAGAAGACGCATATCATGAAGTATAAATAAAGCAGGTGCTAGTCAAAGAGAACACAAAAATATAAAAGAAATAGTAATACTTAATGCATAATGAATATTTACAAAAAGGTTTGAATTTGATAGGACAGGAGGGAAAAGGAAAAATATAAAGCACGGAGGTAAACAGACCCTTCATAAAGAAATTCATTTCCATCATTGTTCTACATTTTGCTCCTTTTTTACTCTTTAGAACAGTCATAATCTGATTTTAAAGTTGATTGGTCGTTATGCATATTTCTACATAGATACATATTTTCAACTGTCTTAATACTAACAGGTTTGCAAACATACCGTTATACTTCGTTAGACTTTTGTAAATAACTAGTTTTCCCGCGGTTTCGGTGTTTTTCTCCAGTAACAAATTGTGTTTGAATCTCGAAAATACTCTTGATTAGAATAAAAATAACTTTCATCATAGTTTGAACCACCTTTGCATTTCAAAATTTCCCGGTGTAAAAGTAGCTTATATGTTACTTTGTAATTTAAACCGTATTACTATAATAGTCTGAACAAGATCTAGTAATTTGTTTTATAAAAAAATCAGAATAATAGGCAAACACATCGCTTAGAAATATTTGAAAGGAACGGAAAGTAGCCTAAATTTTGAAAATGAACCCATAGGATTATTCAAATGGTAGTTAGGTCCAGAAGTTTTCCGTGATACAGCAACGACAAAACAAGCGTAAATACTAAAAAAAATTACTATTATATTGAAAAAATATCTTCAATAAACAAACACACTGCTGTTGCAGTTTTCAATAGTATATATTTGTTTTGTGTTACAGTTCATTTACAATAAATTTTGCCATCGCAATCGATTCGCTTTAGAATAAAATACGAATATCACATAACATTTTTATGTCGTATTTGGACAAACTTTGATGTCTGATCATAAAGTTACAATCTGCGATTAAAATACAAATTGCTATATTAAATTAAATTATGTAACCATCTTTAAATAATAGGTTTGCTGGTAATTAACAAAGTTTTAATATCAGTGTTATGGAGCAAATCAGAGTAAAAGGTTTAAAGATAAATTACGTCGAGGGATGTTTGTTTTTTTTTTGCAAAATTTATATTTAATTTATTACGTAATGTGGCGGCGTTTTTTTATAGAATTTCATGTATATACAGTGAATAATCGTAAAAATATGTGATCGTCCTCCCGCTGGAGGAACGCAAGCCTGGTGCCTTATTGTTTATCAATGACGAGCAAGCACTTATTGTAATAAGTTCGTTTAGCAATTAGGCAGTGACCTAGTTAACATCGCAATCCCAACTCGCTGTGGCACCGGCGAATGCCGGATTCTATTTCATTCAGATACAACCTGATGAGGGTAATGGTTGTACTTTGATTTTTACTCTTTAGAATCTGCGACGCATGTGACTCGCTTTCTTACTGGCTAATAGAGTTTCGCTAATTAGTTTAACGGCAAAATGTATATGTCACAATGTGTACGTTAAGACTAATTAGTGAGGAAGCTAAATGCTCTTGCAAAGTAATTATCGTGTTTGTAAATATGTTAGTGGTTAAACCACGTCTATGATGTAAGTAGTGGCTTATATTTATTTTCCATTTCTTGCAGGTCAAAAGAGATATACCACTTATGAAATAAATTATTCATTCTTCAATAATTAGTAATTCTGAAATGTTATTTTACACTTTGTATATGAATTTTTGGATTTGCTTTTTAAAGCCACTTCTTTGGCACCCTTTATGAGGGGTTCAGATTAATTATTTCATTAGTATTTTTGCTTTTATTTAATAATTTTGTGCAAGACAAATAAATTTGAAGCATTCTTTGAAAGTCAAGCTATATATATATATATATATATATATATATATATATATATATATATATATATATATATATATATACACTAATTTTTATTATCAAATTTCTTTTTATTTGACAAATAAGCTAAAAATAAAATGTGTGTATGTGTTTATGTATATGTATAAATATAAATATATATATATATATATATATATATATATACACACACACACACACACACATACATATACATAGTCCTTACGTCCATAATAGTTACGCGCTATAAGCTAATATACTTTGGTTTTATCTTTAAAAAAACTAATAAATTATGCTTTATCTTCAGTTCACATCGTTAGATAAATACTGATAAATGTATTTAAATATTGAATGCAATGTCCGCTTATATTAAATAATAAGCAGCTGCAATCTCTAATTCGCAAGCTGTGGAGGTGGAAAGTAAACGATGTGATGCACATGTGCTAGGGGCGAAATTGTGCTACTGCCTTCATATATGTAGCTTGCATCTTGATAGCTGTTGTTGTTTGCTATTTATAGTAAGACAGATCTATGTATTCAAAACTGAAGTTACGATATAGTAAAATATAAGACGGAGTAATGTAGCTTTCCATGAATAATGTACTATACGTTTGTTCTTTTTTGTTTTTATTTACTTTTTGTAAATAGAGTAAGAAAGCATAAAATATGTTGAAGTTATGATATAGTAAAATACAAGACAGAGTAATGTACCTTTCCACCAATAATGTACTATACGTTTGTCCTTTTTTGTTTTTATGTACTTTTTGTAAATAGAGTAAGAAAGCATAAAATATGTTGAAGTTATGATATAGTAAAATACAAGACAGAGTAATGTACCTTTCCACCAATAATGTACTATACGTTAGTTCTTTTTTGTTTTTATTTACTTTTTGTAAATAGAGTAAGAAAGCATAAAATATGTTGAAGTTATGATATAGTAAAATACAAGACAGAGTAATGTACCTTTCCACCAATAATGTACTATACGTTAGTTCTTTTTTGTTTTTATTTACTTTTTGTAAATAGAGTAAGAAAGCATAAAATATGTTGAAGTTATGATATAGTAAAATACAAGACGGAGTAATGTACCTTTCCACCAATAATGTACTATACGTTTGTTCTTTTTTGTTTTTATGTACTTTTTGTAAATAGAGTAAGAAAGCATAAAATATGTTGAAGTTATGATATAGTAAAATACAAGACGGAGTAATGTACCTTTCCACCAATAATGTACTATACGTTTGTTCTTTTTTGTTTTTATTTACTTTTTGTAAATAGAGTAAGAAAGCATAAAATATGTTGAAGTTACGATATAGTAAAATACAAGACAGAGTAATGTACCTTTCCACCAATAATGTACTATACGTTTGTTCTTTTTTGTTTTTATTTACTTTTTGTAAATAGAGTAAGAAAGCATAAAATATGTTGAAGTTATGATATAGTAAAATACAAGACGGAGTAATGTACCTTTCCACCAATAATGTACTATACGTTTGTTCTTTTTTGTTTTTATTTACTTTTTGTAAATAGAGTAAGAAAGCATAAAATATGTTGAAGTTATGATATAGTAAAATACAAGACGGAGTAATGTACCTTTCCACCAATAATGTACTATACGTTTGTCCTTTTTTGTTTTTATGTACTTTTTGTAGATAGAGTAAGAAAGCATAAAATATGTTGAAGTTATGATATAGTAAAATACAAGACGGAGTAATGTACCTTTCCACCAATAATGTACTATACGTTTGTCCTTTTTTGTTTTTATGTACTTTTTGTAGATAGAGTAAGAAAGCAAAAAATATATCAATTGAACTTTTACTAGTTCGGGATTAAGGAATTTGATTGTCTAAAATGTGATATATCCGCTTTTCCTATTCCCTTGTCAGTTTCGTATTAATCCTTTACACGCTGACGGATGCGCGGAGTACAAGCATCGTGAGCGGATCCGCGCTCGATAACAACGGTAGTTACGCCCATCCCCCAACTGAACCGCTCGTCTCACCAAGAGTTCGCGTTCTCTTCAAATGCTTTCGCACCCATTTAGAGATAAGGGCGACAGAGGCGCATTCGCATATGATGAGCGTCTGATATATTTAATGGCCTTTTTGAGACAAGATTATTTTTCGTGTGAAGTTTTTGGATATTCGAGGAAAATTGTTAAGAAGAATTTTTTTAAGAAGAAAGCAAGAAAATATTTTGTAAAATTGTGTTTAAAATTGTTTTTCTTGGATTGCGGTGTTTTTGCCCATTAGAACACAGCTTTATGGAATTGATTACAGATAAACGAAACTTTTTTCTATTTAGGTGCAAAATTACACCTATTATTAATATCGCGATAGTTTATTCAGTCGGGATAGTTTTGTAAATAGCGTGGATCAATATCTAGGTTATGTTCATAGATGAACGACAATACTACGAAAATGGCAGCTTCTCGAAGTGTCAAAATTCGTTAAAAATTCACCTTACAATCAAAATACACAAATGATACATTGCTAAAAAGAACTACAATAATAAAGTTTGCATCTAAAATTTCTTTCTACCACTTATTGGAAAGAGAAAAATGTTTTTAAATGTATGTACCTATCATATAACCTTTTTTTAAAGTGTATTTAAATGTATGCACTTATCATATAACCTTTTTTTAAACTGTATTTAAATGTATGCACTTATCATATAACCTTTTTTCATTTTGATTAATATTCATTTGAGAAACAGTACCTTTGGTTCTATATTTTAGTACATTCATTAAAGAAAATCGCGATAATTAATTGATGTTAATTTTTTTTCACATTAGTGTACAATGTTCACCGTATATTGTATACGTTAGTATACAATGTTCACCGTATACTACGTCTGGGTATATAAAGTACACATCGGCATTTACTCTCTTCACACGTCCACATCACGGGTTTTTTAACGGTAACGTATACAATGTTCACCGTATACTACGTCTGGGTATATAAAGGACACATCGGCATTTACTCTCTTCACACGCCCACATCACGGGTTTTTCAACGGTAACGTATACAATGTTCACCGTATACTACGTCTGGGTATATAAAGGACACATCGGCATTTACTCTCTTCACACGTTCACATCACGGGTTTTTTAACGGTAACCTATACAATGTTCACCGTATACTACGTCTGGGTATATAAAGGACACATCGGCATTTACTCTCTTCACACGTCCACATCACGGGTTTTTTAACGGTAACGTATACAATGTTCACCGTATACTACGTCTGGGTATATAAAGGACACATCGGCATTTACTCTCTTCACAAATCGGTAAATAAATTTATTCTTTTGTCATTAACATTTCTTATTCGGACAGAGAAGAAATGTTTTTTGAGAAATAAAAGCGAGCTTTTTAAAATGTACTTAGTATTAACGACGCGTAATGAAAAAATTGTTGGAATCTGTATATTATTTAAAAAGATTGATAAAAAAATTGAACTTTTGGTTTTTGGCAGTCCTAAATCGTGGATTAGTGCATGTTGTGTCCTAAAATCATGATATTTTATTAAACTGTCAGTAAGTCTTACGTATTTACAGCCTTTAAGTACTGTTAAGTATTGAAAGTCTACCGAGCCACACGAGTGGCATATTTATAAAACTAATCCTCAGTAAACATATTTATAAAACTAATCCTCATTAAACTGTCAGTAAGTCAACTAACTTGCGCATTTACACTCTTTAAGTACTGTTAAATATTGAAAGTCTACCGAGCGACACGAGTGGCATATTTATAAAACTAATCCTCAGTCAACATATTTATAAAACTTATCCTCATTAAACTGTCAGTAAGTCAACTAACTTGCGCATTTACACTCTTTAAGTACTGTTAAATATTGAAAGTCTACCGAGCGACACGAGTGGCATATTTATAAAACTAATCCTCAGTAAACATATTTATAAAACTAATCCTCATTAAACTGTCAGTAAGTCAAATAACTTGCGCATTTACACTCTTTAAGTACTGTTAAATATTGAAAGTCTACGAGCCACACAAGTGGCATATTTATAAAACTAATCCTCAGTAAACATATTTATAAAACTAATCCTCATTAAACTGTCAGTAAGTCAACTAACCTGAGCATTTACACTCTTTAAGTACTTTTAAATATTGAAAGTCTATCGAGCGACACGAGTGGCATATTTATAAAACTAATCCTCTGTAAACATATTTATAAAACTAATCCTCATTAAACCGTCAGTAAGTCAACTAACCTGCGCATTTACACTCTTTAAGTATTGTTAAATATTGAAAGTCTACCGAGCGACACGAGTGGCATATTTATAAAACTAATCCTCAGTAAACAATAAATCAATAAATTATTCTCAAAAAAAATGATCAAGATAGAAACACTTGATCTTGAACTCAAGTACAGCATAAGGGTGTTAAGACAATGCGAATTAAACGCTTTACGTAAGTACAGAAAAGTTCCAATCGCAAACACTACGATAATTGCAGAATTAAGGTAATAATATTTGATAGACGGAAGACAAATACCGTCTGCGGAGTAAGAATCACAAACGATCGAAGTTTTGCCGGCGCCGCCTCCGGAGTAATGCAAACATTAAAATAATTTCCAGATCTAAAACCAAATTAATAACTCGTGCAGTCGGCTAATTAGTGCGAGTCTTCCAGAGTGATTAATGTATAAACAATAACAGAACCGACTCAAGTTAGGCAATTATCACACTGAAACGCGCGCTGCGGGCCCCTTGCGCCACGAGAAATAACAATAAAAGCCCTCAGAGCAAGGCGGTCTGTCGCGCCGCCCGCCTCAGCAGGTAACTTTAGCTTTTAAATTTAATTCCCGCCCATTAGGGCGAAAGTTCTATAAAATACGAAAAGCATTCCGAATTACAGGAAAGGGTTAAAATTTAACGCAATTTATCTGATGAGAATAAAAAGAGTCGCATTAGATGTGTATGCTTGAAGTTACAACTTTTTAAAGCGCAGCCTGTTAGTTTCGAAGATGCCTGAAAGCAGTGAATAGAGATGTGATCATAATTCCATAAATATGTATTAATTTAAAAAAAAATTAATTTAGGTTATAAAATCTTATTTGCCGATGACGCTAAAAAGAAAAAGATACCGGCAAAAATGTCAACTAAATCTGCTTCTATCGATCTTCGAATATGTAGGTATTGGGAAAGTAAGAAGTTACTTTGAGTTAAACAATACTGTCAAGCAAAGAATATATTTTTATTTCTTATCTAATTTTTTTTATGCACGTCGAAACAAGTAACTGAAAACTCAGTTAAAAATATTTTCCGTATTTTAAATAGTATACCCATAAATATAAAGACAATTAAGTGCAAACATACAAGATGACGATAGCTTTACGATTTATAACTTATGTAAAACATATATTCTTCTAACCTACCGTCTATCGTCATACAACATAGAAATTGCTGCATAATGGTGTATCCATTCAAAATTAATGCGTGAATACAGATATTTTATTAAAACGTCATTACCAGCCTAAGAACGTGGACGGACTCTTGGGCCGTCCGTTCATAGAAGGGGAATCTTCTGGAATACTATTAATCCTATTTTAAGGAGTTTTAAGAAATATAAGTAAATATCCTTCAAGATACAAAGGGCATACTTAAAAAAATTTTAACTGCACTGTAAGTTTTGACTATTAGTAGAAATCAAATTATCAACAATTTATATCTATAATCTTTATTTGTTAATAGCTACTACTAATAATCACGTTTTATAGCACTGTATGCGCCACTTGTTTTAAGGTCACACATGTAGCCACGATGGATCAATAATTTTTGCCTAAAATTTATTAACTTTAATTACAAGTTAGCCAAAGTTCTTTTATTGTTGTAAATATATTTAAAAATAAAAAAAAATATAAACATGAAAGAAGAAATACTAATTCAATAGGATGTCAAAACATATTTATTGCAATTAACCACATAGTAATCCAGGTCGACCGACATTTGCCACTTATAATTTTAAATAAACTTCACGGGAAACGCAAAGTATTGAAGCATTTTCAAGAACACTCTACAAAACTATCAACGCTGATTAAAAATCGAATAATTAACAACAGGAATGCAATAAAACCCCTAAAGTGAATAATTATTATCATCGCCCTGAAAAGAAAAAGCTGTCTGCACCAAGCTCATTAAGCACAACCCCATTCTACCTGCCCGATAAATGGAATGTTGAAATGAACTCTTAAAAAAGGCACGATGAACTTCCGACCGCATTAATTAATTTTGCGTTTACATCGCACGGGGTGATAGATAGGAAAAAAAATTCAACGAGAAAATCTATTACGAACTGTATGCGAACCCTCCGGTGACCTATTTTTATAACTACGTGCCGGCTCCTATTTCCGGTCATATTGTTATTTCCTACAGCTTTGGTTGAGTAATCCAGTACGTGTCATATTCCAAATAGTGTTAACGGCAAAATAGTTCGATAACTCGATTCAAAATTTTTGTTAATTAATTGTTTTCATCAATAGTTAGTAAACAATAAAAGTAAACATTCACTCACACAAACATCGACGTTCATATTCGCAAGAAATGCGCATATGGCTGCGCATGTTATATAATAATAAAATGGTTCTAAATTGTAGAAAAACATAAGTACTTCTTGAAATAAAAACTGTTCAAAAACCATCAGGTTCCGGTCGTTGACGCTGAATCGGATAAATTCGGCTCCTTTCAGCATCGGCTATAGAGTTCCAAATTTAAAAATGATAAAGTGTGATCAATTGAATGTTACACTGCACTTTTCGGATAAATTCGTCTCCCTTCGGCATCGGCCGAGCGAGTTCGCTGTCTAACACGAGCGCATCCTTAGTTTAGTTCTATTTTTGAATATTATTTTACTTGAGTATAATTTAATATAACACGCCTATTTTATTTTCGTTTTTTAAATTTCATATTGTAAATTTCCAACACAGAGTGCGTATGGATATTAATTGCTTAAGTTTACATTTCCACATAGTGGTCTTAAGCACACCACATTTTCTTATTAATCATTTTATGTTACTGAACGGTAATTTTCAAGCACTTGGAAACTGTTTTTTGGGCTTCTTAACTTCAAAAGGGAAAACGGAACCCTTATAAGATCACTAACCTATCCGTTTGTTGGAGCCGTCTTTCTAAGAAATTGCCTGATATAGAAACTTAATATTTGGTATATTGCGATCTATTGCATGTAATCAAACTTCTAAGATTCATTTTAAAACTTGCTGCGCCCGCGACTTCGGTCGGTTTCAGTGGAATTCGGAGTATGAAAAGTCATCAGGAATTTTTTCTTTTTTTTTCTCAGAAGGCATGAGCATAAAGTTTATGAAAACGCTAATGGCGTTGGCAGCTAAATCGATCTTGCCAGTTATGATATTAGCGTGCACAGCTAACGTAGACTAAAGATTGACGTACCTATATTTTATATTTGTGAACCGATTGAAATGAAACAAGGTCTAAATATTAGTTCAAGCTAATCTAAACACATTACTGAAAACCGCATCGAAATCGGTTCAGCCGTTCCTGAGATCAGCGTGCACAGACAGATAAACAGGCAAAAAATCTAAAAACTGTTGTTTTAGTAGCGTGTGTTTAGTAGGCAGCGCTTAGTTAAAAGTATTCACTATACATGAATATTTACTTAAAAATATTAACTAAATTATTAAAATACTCAGTTTTTTAGAATTTTGTTACACATGTATGGATATATATTTTGTTTTGACGCGTCTGTTCCAATCAGAAGAAAAATAAATAATAATAAATAGCACTGCGCATAAAAACAGACAGCCATTTATTTTTATCTACTAATAAATTATATATCTGGTGCTTTCTGAAACAATTCTAGCAAGCACACAAATAATAGAAGAAAATAATGTAATTTTTATGTACACAGGCAACAACACTGGATATAATGGAGTGTGTTTAATGCTGAAAGACCATATGAAATCTCATATTACTGAGTTTGAACCAATTTCAGATAGGGTTGCCAGATTAGATTTACAAATAAAAAACAACATAATTAACCTCATTCAAGTTTATGCACCTACAAAAAAGTCTAAGGTAAAGAAATACAACATTTCTACTATCAACTTAGAACGGCTTTAGAGGATACAGGATCAAAACACGATTATTATGGGTGATTTACAATGCCAAAGTTGGCGATTTTACTCCTGAAGGTAGAAACGTGATGGGTTCCTGGGGTTATCACTTACGGAGGAATGTTAGTTACAAAGTTCCGTTTGGAAAACCGACTTTACATTATGAACTCTTACTTCAAAAAAACCAGGAACAAAAATGGACGTGGTGCTCACCAGACCATAAAAAGTTTAAAGAAATTGATTACTTCATAGCAAAGAATAAATATAGAATACAAGATATTAATATAATAAATACATCTCACCCCACAGATCATAGGCTCATTAGTGCTAACTTCTCTATAAAAATGCAATCAAAACCCAGAAAATATTTAAAAAATAAAATATCTAGTTTTACAACTCAGGAAGAAGAATCATTACAAAAATCATTTTATGAAGCAAATCTGTCATTAAATAAAACTAAACAAGAAAAAACTCGAATTTAATTAAAATTATCAAGGAAACAATTTTATCTCTACCAAGAAAATTTGCAATACAAAATCAAATAATAAACTTCAGATATTGCAAGCCTTGTAGAAGAAAGAACGCTACTAAAAATCATAAAAAATAAAACAAAACATGAAAAGCGAAAATTGTCCTATTTATATAAAAAAATTGAAAGAACGATAGAAAGAAATTTTAAAAAGCAAAAATTAGCTAGTATCGAAGAATTGAAAAATTATAACTCCGTAAAGAGAGGACCGAGACGCTTAAAAACCGCTATGACATAGATCCCCTAACTGAAAACCGCTATGACATAGATCCCCTAACTGAAAACCGCTATGACATAGATCTCCTAACTGAAAACCGCTATGACATAGATCCCCTAATTGAAAACATCTAAAGGAAGTACTTCTACCCGGAGAGAAGAGTTCGTGGGTGTTGCTTCAAAACGTTACGAGAGATTACACAGCAATGAGAACAAACATGGAGAACAAGCATGGAGAAATTTACATCACCCAAAACTATAGAAACAATGAAGAGATACCGTTATTCATGGAAAGCGAAATAAATAAGGTTACAAAAAAACTGAATAATAAATGACTTTTTAAAAGCTCTAGCAGAACCTATTACTCCTATACTCACAAAAGTAT
The DNA here is from genome assembly GCA_039881145.1 of Druceiella hillmani. Classification (NCBI taxonomy): domain Eukaryota; kingdom Metazoa; phylum Arthropoda; class Insecta; order Lepidoptera; family Hepialidae; genus Druceiella; species Druceiella hillmani. The sequence goes on from JAYKKI010000022.1 coordinate 20,351,873, forward strand.
TTAATCAAATTTTATGATACGAAAATGTATGTTGATTGGGAGACCTCCATCATGAAACTATTATATAAGGCAAGTCCACCACCTCAGAAAATATTATCAATTAATAGCAATTAAAATAAAGGCTTATTAGCATACTTCAAGCAATATACAAATTATTTACACATATGATATTAAGAAGAATAACACCGATTTTAGAATTTAACCAACCAAGGAAACAAGCTGGAATTCGTCCAATATCTGGAAAGATGTGAGAATTTAACCAACCAAGGAAACAAGTATGATTTCGCTCAAATTCTGGAAAAATATTCAGATTATGATAAATCATTATGCGATATGCATTTGTTGATTACTCTAAAGCATTTGATTCTATAATGCATTCATCATTACGGAAAGCCCTAAATGAACAAAGAATACCAGAAAAGTACATCAAAATTTTACAGGAAATATATAACGAAAGTAAAGCTATTGTAAAATTGGAGAGACAAGGCAAATCCTTCAAAATTGGACGCGGTATAAGACAGGGTGACCCAATATCTCCTAATTTATTTACACCTTTATTAGAGAATGTCTTCTGTAATTTGAGTTGGGATACAAAGGGCATAAAAATAAAAAAACCATAAACATATGGAATGTATATCACAATCCCTTGACACAGAGAGTAAAAAATGTGGTACAAATGAACAAAGCAAAACATGTGTAACGACAAATAGAGAAATATAATACCCATAACAATTGGATCAAATACTTCGTTTTGGACTTCGTCGAAAACTATATATACTTAGGTCAGCAAAACTAAACCTACCGAAGTAAACAGAAGGATTAAAGTGGCGGGGTCAAAACACTGGTCATTAAAACACATGTTCAATTATCGACTTTCCTAAAGAAAAAAGCATTTGCCACTGTTGTTACACTTACTTTATTATATGGTTGTCAAAGCTGGGCTCTGAATAAGGAAATAACCCAAAAACTTCAAAGATTCCAGAGAGAAGCCGAAAGATGCATGATGGGATTTAGTTTGAAGGACAGAGTAAGAAGTCACTATTTCTTAAGGAAACGTAAGGATTTAACGGATATGGTACAAGTAGCCTGCAAATTAAAGTGGCACTGGGCGGGTCATGTGACACTGAAGCGAGCGTGTACTGCACTGGCGGCCGCGCGGCGAAACTTGTCGCGGCCGTCCCCATCGTCACTGAAGTGAAGATATTGTACGTGTCGCAGGCCTCACATGGACTAGGATCGCGAAGGACAGAGAGGAATGGCAAGACATAGAGGAGGCCTTCATCCAACAAACTTATTACAACATTATTTAGTTATTGAAATTAAGTATATTTTTATTTTATTTTTATTCTACATATACAAAAACATCTTTGTTTAGTGATTTAGTTAAAATATTTTAAATTAATATTAATATTCAATTGAATATAAGTACGATTTATTCATCTAAATATTGTAAACTTTTTTATTTTGTTCTTTTATTGGGTAATAAAGGATTAAATAAATAAATTATATTAAAACTACACAAAAACTTAATTCTTCAAGTGAACTTTTTTTCACAGTAGGATGAGATTCCACGTTAGGTAATGAGAGCATAAAAATCATAAATTTAATGTAGTTCAGAGAGCTCGACGCGAGTGGAATAAAGATGCTAAATGCAAGATTAGAAGGATTAGAAGGAGAGGAGCTAACTTTTAGCTTTGAATTTATATTACTGATTGCTTTGAATTTCCGCATACAGATCTGCGTTTAACGATAGAACTGTTAGAAACAATTTTATGAGATAATTAAAATTATTCAAATGAAGAAAAGTATGAACACGGTCTTATAGAGCTAGATGCATATTATTCATAAAGTGGGTCACGTTATTAGAAAAAATATGCAAAAACAACAACATATGTGTCAATCCACACCATAAACTGTTTTCATAAATTTCTGCTATCTAAAAAGTATAAACTAGTGTAAAACTTTCCACAAAAAATAAGCAATATATAAAATGAAAATGACTTTTTCGGGCCGAAAGTTGCCAAGTTTTTTATTCAATATATTGACGTACTGAATTAACTCACAGTCTAATAAAATTAGAAAAACAATTTCATGAACAAAAACGTTTTTATACATATTTTTATTTTCATTTTTCAAATTAATTTACGTAAATCTGTATAAAATTGTGTTTCAAAATTAATTTCGGTTCATCCTTTGGCAAAACAATCTAACAAATTCAAAGATCATAAATCGTAATCCTTCGACATATTCTATCCAATTCAACCCAACTGCAAAAATTGATGTATCCTATCGAGATGAAGTTATTATCAGGGATTTTGATGTAATAAACCTCTAACATATTTATAGGTTAATTGAAATAAAAGTAACAACAGATAATTGGAGCATTTTTTTTCATTATCTGCGATTGATAAGGCTTACTCGCTAAGACTCCTAATATTTATCTCGTATAAATCCCATCCGAAGTCAGTAACTTCACTGGGGTCTTAAAGACTTGTCCAATAGAGTGCAGTAATGAAGCGGTTATCGGATGGACTTGATAGCGATGGGAAAGAAACAATTTAGGAGACGAAATATTTCAATATCTCGATTTAATGAAGCGAAATGATTTTTTTTCAAATGGTTTAATATTTTTTTTTATAAAACTCTACTCAACCTTAGAAAGAAAATTACATAGATACTAGCAATAGATAGAACTTATTGTTACAGTTTCGGAAATTAATTCTGAAATTTTGAAGAAAAATTTCGATTAAAAAATTAAGACGTTTGAATGTTAAAACTTGGTAATATGAAATTTTGACTGACAAAATATTGATGAAGAGGTACGTGAGTGATAATATGGAGTTAAATTAAATACATGTCGTACTGAAAGGCGGAAATCGTAATAAATAGCTACCGTATCGAGGTTATTGTATTTTACTTGCAAAGGAATCCCAGGACCTAAACGGTATGATAATCATCGGTACCAATATCCTATCAATACATCGCTACCAATATCCAGTTAGTTGAATATGACATAAAAAAAATATCTTAAATTAAACAAATACGGTTGGTTGGCAACACTGCCCGAACATTTTTCATACGACCATTCAATTATTAAAGCAAACCAGGTCCTGTGAAAAATATTTTTCCATTTTATTTAGGGTTCCGTAGTCAAGCCACAAATATATAGCTTCATCATGTCCATCTGACTGTCCGTCTGTGTAGCACACCCGTTTTACTCGTTTACTCGTAACCCATTTTACTCGCAGACTATTAGTGCTATAAAACTGCAAAATGCATGTTTCAAGCTTTAAAGTGGTTATTTTTGTTTGACTTACGTGTACCCATCCCCTACCAACTTAGTCCGCTATTTTTATATATCTGAAAAGCATTCTTATAGCAATATATATATATATATATATATATATATATATATATATATATATATATATATATATATATATATATATATATATATATATATATATATATATATATATATATATATATATATATTGCTATAAGAATGCTTTTATATATATAACGAAATTGAAAGGAAAATTATCACAGATATGTAGATTCTACTAATATGCGAGCTACAGTTGACAAACTTACGTCATGCAGTTGAGTCGGTAAAAAGTTCATAGAAACTCTGTATAAGCGAATTAAGTCAACTGCTAAAATAATTCTTTATTTTAAAATGTTTATTTATTATGTCTGTGAAAAATACACTAGACAACATATTTATATATTTACATGACGATATATAATTAAATAAGCATTATATTTTTATGCCTGTAAAATGTACAGTAGGCAATATATTTATGTTGTGACAAAAAGTGTTTATACGTACCTAAATCTATACCGAACCCTCGTAGTGCGAGTTCTACTCGTACTTGAAGATTTTTTTTAAGTTTTGGCAATTAAGTAAATTATTTACACAAGGATTCAGTGGTCATTAGATTATAGAAATTTTGTTGAAAAAATAAAATTAATTTTCATCGAAAAACGTAACTGTAAGAACGTTTATAATCAGCTATCTCTTACAAACTTACATAAAAATCTTTTATATATGATAAGATGCATCACTTCCATACATATTAACTTTTATATTAATCATATAACACATATACTATGTGACAAAATCGGTCCATCCAGCTTTGCAGCTATCCAAACCTTTAAGATTTTTCATTCTTCTTAAAGTAAGGTTAAGACCGTTCTTAATTTGTATCAGCTTTCATAAAATAGCATATCAAAATAAAATATTTTTGTCATTATTTTCTCTATCCAAATAAAATAAATTATACAAATGTTATATTACTCTTTTAAGAGTTAAATGGCCCAACCACAACATTCAATAATAAACGTTCTAGTCTTTTCCACCAACTAGTGCCACTTTTACCGTCAACTTTAATTCCAATCCCGGCAAACAATAACTCAACCTTGTATTTTATGTAGGTAGCAATTTTATTGCGATACACAGAAATCGGTGGCGAGTATAAACGCGAGTTTTCAGGTTGCCTATATTCCCAGCCGCCTCGCCAGCCATCTCGAAAAGAAGGATGCAATCAGTTTTTCCGCTAAATTTCCGTAACTACGAGTCTCGTGCAAAGCAAGAAGCTTTCTTGTGAAAATGTGCACAACAATTAACAGATAAAACATTTTCTAATATCGTTGACTGAAAAAAGACGACGAAACATTACATTCTAAAGTTTCGTCATTATAATATTAGTTTCAATTATTTATATAACACGCCTATTATACGTACAGTTCTCGAGCGATATGATCCTCCTGATTTCCTTTTTCAAAATAATCTTTTTTAAAAATCTTTTTCAAAACAACATTCGCTTTAAAATTGAATACAACCTGAACCCAAATAATGAAAATTCCTAAGGATATTGAGAGAGAATTGCACATAAATATTTTATTATTTGTCGAGCGGCTACCTCACATCGCCAAATGAAGATGGCGCGAACGGAATACAGCCGCATGAGAGGGAGCAGCGGGCTGTACGTTACCTAACTACGTAAACATTTTCTAAGCTTTCGGATCTTAAAGCTTTTAATGCGATTTCTTCGTTCCGGTGACTGACTAAGGGTACTCGATATAAACATATCGATATACCAGAAACATGGTGTTCACTTTTGCATACATTAATTTAATCCAATGTAGAATACATTTCATGTGAAATTTTGAAAGTAGCTGGTTCCATGGAGATTGCAATGAAAGAATACGATGTGATAATCAAGAAAAACAATTAGAAAACCCGATTATACAACTTATAAAACATTCTTTGCAAGTCTTTATTCTTTGAATTCAGAATTTCTTGATATTATATGATAACGTTAAGATGTTAAGATTTCAATACCTTCAAAAATAAAGATAATATAAAAAAAATTGTGCGTCTCGACTCCGACGCGCGACTAGAGTTTACTAAAGAATGTATAAAATAGGTAACACTGTATATAAATATAAATATCATTGAAAATTCTTTAATGAAAAACACTGATATAATTATTTTTAAGCAAAACACAAATGAATAAGATTAAATTTATACAACAACAAAATTAAAAACTATTATTAACATGAGACTAAGAAGTTAAAATTAAAAGAGACTTATCAATTTTAAGGATAGAAGACACCAAATATTCTACATAATGACATTTAATTATTAAATCTCGACATAAGCGGACGATAGTAAACGACGTGTGTCACACTCCGCCATTGCGATTACGTCATAAGAAAATGTCAAAATGTGTGTCACATTCCGTCATTACGATTACGCCATAAGAAAATGCGAAATAAACATATTGATATCTCGCTCTAAACATGCGCAGAAATGTTGCGCGGGAGGCCACCTAACGGTTACACTTTTTTAACGCTCTGATTTTACTCCTCATGAAACCTCATACTGGGCGCCATATAAGAAAATCGATTCTTAAGTAGTAAACTCCACAAAATGATTGTAAGATTTTTTATGTTTTTAGATATAAAAAAATTATATCAATCATCATTTTTTTACTGTCGTTATTGGATGTATTTAGATTCTACAAAATAGGTTACAAAAACTATAGCAAGTAAAGCAAATATGGCAAAACTTTGCAACACTGTAAAAAGCTAAAAAAAAAGAACATAGAGATAAAATGGAAAAGGAAATAAGAGAAGCTAATCGAATTACGTAATTAAATAACTTCCTGTAGAAAATAAAAAGGAAAAAAAAAATTCACATACTATCTGCAATGCACAATATGCGCACGAAAATCCTATCAGCCTAACGTGAATGAAGAAAAGCAAGCAAAATGCATAAAATGAACTTTTGTAGCCCGCATTTAAAATAACAAATTTAATTTTTTATTCTTATGGTTAAATTAAATATGTTAAGATCCAACTTCGTAATCAAAATGATATTATAATAAAATCAGCTTTAAAGAAAATAATTACCTAACAATATGCGAATATTACCTCAGCGTTCCTCAATAAATCTTGTTACATAATTTTCTTTATCGACAGAGAGACACCGGATGCTTTACTTTGACTTGAAGAACCTTCAAATAATAAAATTCCCATTGCGATTTTCAAAGAGCACTTTTGTTTAAATGAAGTTAAAATATCGAAGACGCTCCAAGATAATTGTAATTAAGTTGTTTTCTTGAGACAATTTCTAATAAATACATCTCAATTTACTCAACGTTACCCACCCTCCGTATTTTCGTGTGAAAGTCTAGATTACCTTTTTTCTTTAAGTTACTTTTCTTTTTTAATCGAATCCTTACACAAATAGAAGATTTGAAACGGTTTTCTCCATTTATAAAGCTTCAAATGAATTGAATTACAAAATGAAATAAGGTAAAGATATAACACATCATGGCAAAAGTACACAGCGGTTCCATTTTCGATGACGTTCCAAAAGCCGATGTTAAAATATCTGTACCAGTTGACCTCTGTCTGACTGTATTTTTCAATAAATTCACAACAGTTTATTTTTTTTCAAGCAAAACTCGGTTCCTTACGAAAACCACCTGTTCAAAAGTTTTCGGACGAAACATTTGCATACTCGTGTAAATGTATTCTTAAACTTTTCCAACGTAAAACATCCATCAATTTCCCAAGAAGCTATAATATACTTAGTTGTAAAAGCATATACCTTTTACTTTACAGGTATTCTCTTTGCTTCTTCGTTATTTAATGACTGCAACGAATCGTTATCAAATTTGGCGTCCATGTTCGTGTGATGGAGTGACGCACAGAGAGTGACGCATCAATCAATAAACGGTAAAACAGATTTTCACAAAACTTAGTTTAGATGTGCGTTCATGATACGAAATGCCATACAAGTAAGCTTAGAAATAATGCAATTTTTCCAAGAACACTGTAAGTAAAAAAACAGTGTTTAAAAAAAATAAAAATTTAGTACTACAATACATTAACAGATGGCGTAACGTGTATATTATATCTATTGCGTGCGTAATTCGAGAGCCCAAAACCGGTATATAAATCGCGAAGCTTTAATTTAAAATTCATATAGCTAAGCGGTACGCAAAAAATATATACACCCGGTACCAAATGAGCTTTACAATGTGACATAATTACCACGTCATGATGTTTTCATCGTTACATCACGAACAACAAAGCAGATTCAAAATACAATTCAATAAACAATTTTAGTAGAATTTTATAAAAAACCACGTAAATATAAGTGTGTCGTTGATATTTATATTATAGCGTTCCATTTTTATACACTCCCGTATACTCTAAGCTTTCAATCTCCGCAGGATGATTTGACTAAAGTTAATGGAATAATAATAATTTAACTTTTTTTTTAAATGACATCACCGAAGTCCTATTCTTGGACACTTCAAGCCGTATTTGAAAAATCTATAAACCCAATATTACAATATCATAAAAAGCATTGTTTAATGTTTTTTTACTACCACATTTAGTTACAATTGCAATTCAACTAGAAAACACATTATATATTTTTAAAATCTGTAAACTCAATATTACAACATCAAAAAAAGCATTATATAACATTTTTTATTACTACATTTAGTTACAATTGCAATTCAACTATAACCTAATAACATAACCTAACCTAACCTAACGTGTTTAGGTGAATTATTTAAAACGTCAAACATAAAAATGTAAATTATTAAAAAGTCCGACCACACATTTTCGCCCAACCGACATCTAATGAAACTTTTAATAATTATCTCTGCAAGCGGAAATATTAGATACTTTGTTATTTAATTTAGGCTCAGGAAATTCCACTAAGTTAAAATAATAACATTTTCTTTATCGGGAACGTATTTGCATTAATAACGTTTTACTTAACCAATTATGTATATTGAAGAATATTCAAATATGAAGGACTCAACTATACCTCTCACTAGGAGTGAGACTCAATTCTACCTCTCACTAGGAGTGAGACTTATCGAAATAAAATAAAATATTAGCTTATGCAACATTTCCTAGTAGCACAATTCATGAAACATTATATTTACACAAAACTACACACGAAGTTACAGACTAATAAAGTTCAATTTATAACTACCATTTTATTTACCTTATGTAGTCATGGGCTGTAGCAGCTTGCCAGATATCGTCGATACTTCGTTTGAACGATAAAATACAACTGCGTTTTCAAAAACTTCTGGAGCGACAAGTTTGATGGGAAAAAAATTAGATGTTTAAGTATCAAATGTTGGTATCTTCCTGACTACGGCTCTATACATAATAGGAAACATATATTGATAATCACTTGAGAGTTTTTCTGCAAACATCGGAAAATATATGTACACATTCCTTTCCTTAGTTGACACAACAACGCCAAAACAAAATTATTGCACAAAGGCGAATATAAAACAGAAAGATGAACTTGAATGTAATGGTGCATGACTGCGTCTTCAAAGACTTTTACAGTGACAAGTTTGATGGGAAAAAAATTAAATTTTATAGTATCCAATGTTGGTACCTTCCTAACTACGGCTCTTGAGATTTCTTATTTCTTGAGGCTCTTTAGATTATGGCGCTTTTCTGCAAACATCGGAAAATATACGTGGAGATTCCCTTCTTTAATTAACACAACAACGCCAAAACAAAATTATTGCACAAGGGCGAATATAAAACAGAAAGATGAACTTGAACGTAATGGTGCACGAAATGCAGAAACAAGAAACAAATTACAAAATATATCCTTAATAATACATTACTCAAAGGCTAGTTGCGCTTCCGCAATGTGTTTGAAGTCCAATTTCCAACTAACCGCTACACTAGAAGAGAAAATTGGAACTCTGCGCAATGCTATTTATGACGGAGAGACATTAACAATGGCGCCTTTAAATCTGTGCATTTTACTGCATACTACCTAAAAGTATACCTAACCAAAACAATAAGTAACTGCGCCGCAAAAATTATTCTCTACTTGTTCTTTTGTCTACTAAATTTTAATCAAAGTTAAAAAAATATCCATTGCTTTTCATAATATAGCAATTACCGTTCTGTTGGCTAAAGGGCGACCATGAAGGCGTTCAAAATTTTCAATGTTGGAAAAAGTTTGAAAACGCTATAATATTTATCGCACTAATGAAGTAAACGACATACTCGGAAAAGTTACCAATATGCGTTTAAAAGATAAAAATTAATAGTAATATTCAAAAGAAATTTCAATAATGTGTACCAAGACAAACTTGCCTATACAACAATTCTTTGGCATTCTTCTCCATATTTTCGATCTCAAGAAATTATGCTCCTTAAAACGAAAAAAAAAACAGAAGACGATAATTTTACAATTATTTTCATGAAGGTATTTTTGAATTCGTTTTTTAAAACTCTCTCACTAATACCCTGCATAAAACATTCAGATAAATTATTTCATTATGATTTTGTTATTTTCTTACAAAACATATATATTAATGTGATCTTCTTTATTTATTCTTTCAAAATTGTTTTTCTAGATTTTCTCGGAATTTATCACAGAATGCTAACTTGCAATTTAAGGAAAAGCAGATTTTATTTCGAACATTAACGAATAATCTAAAGCCAAGTTCTAAGCAATGTTGATTGACGAGAATTATACATTTTTTCCTTAAATATATTTTTCAAAATCTCCTCACTAAAACCTTTAATTTGATACTTATTTTTTTTCACATGAAATGAAATGGCGGCTCTTACATGAATTGTGATATCATGTAAAGATACCCAGCCGGAAGGTTAGGGTGACTCTAACGGTACCTCATTTGTCCAAATCCGATTATCCGTTCTGCCTCTTGGGAGTAACATCTGGGCACACCAATAAAGAGAATGATAAACACAATATCCTCCCTGGCATGGCGCAGTTGGGTAAAAAAGGAAACCCAATCTTGACTTTAGGTACAAAAGACCAAAGGGTGAGTGACGTGGAGCAAACTGAATTCTGTCGATTGGTATTGTCCCAAAAACATCTTAATTACAATAATCTCTTAGTACTTTCGGTATTTCATGGCTCGATTTAAACATAAAAAGTTCTTCAATGGAATACTTTCAAACTTTACAATGAAAATGTTATTATTTGGATTTACTGGAGTTCCCTTAACTCAAAGTAAAGCATCCGGTGTCTCTCAGCTGATAAAGAAAATTAAGTAACAATATTCATTAAGGAATGTTTAGGTAACTTCGTACTCCATATTGTTAGCTAATTATTTTCTTTAAAGTAGACTTCGCAAATATTCCGACAAAATTCCGAGGTTGAATCGTAACGTTTTAAAATTAACCACAACAATATACGAGTGTAATACGAGCTGTAAAGGCCTAAACAATAAAAGTTTGAAGAAAGTTGCAAGTTTGAATAAAGCAGTTATGTTATGCCCAATCAATCACACGTTTGTTAAAACATTCTGTAGTAGTAATAAATATCAAGAGAATATATTTACACTTTACCAGAATGATAAAACCACTTATTAAATTATAGTCGGGTGAATGCTGGCCGTTCCCAATATAGTGACGAATTCATTATACTGCCGTGCCATTTCCTACTTTATTATAACATTTTTATTTAACTTTAATTCTCTACTCGTTCTCGTCCATCTTAAACTTGTTAATTTACTTGTTACTTTCGGTATGTACTAAATACATTTCCATGAAAATATAAATATTTTTAGTCTGAAAGTATTCAAAAATAATTATTCTAACGTTATACTTTTCCTCAATATTGCTAAAGATGTGTTTGTACCGACATAGGTTTGATTCGCCAACTTTAGACCAATCTGTTTTTGTACTTCTGTGTGGCCTTTAAAATATCTATCCTTATGACGATACTTCAATCAAATATTTAAAATGTTAAGAACATCACTTAAGGAAAAAGGTTTAAAGAGGTACAAACAAACTTGACAGTTTGTCGACGGAAATACTCAAGAAATTATGTATCACAAAAAAAAAAGATTTACATTATTTTCAAGACGATAGAGATGAACGACAGACAGTTGATGTAACCATCATCATTATCATCACATCATCATCTTCAACGGCCTACCACAGTCGCAGGCCTCTCCAAATACGCATGTGTTTGAAGGTAATGCCTACAATCGCCACGCTGGGTAGGAGACTAGGCAATTCTAGCTCCAGGCGCTGCTGCCCGTCACTAGTCTGTGGCATTTAGCTAAACGAACACAAACTCCAGCCCCATTTGACAAGCGGTCAGCCACGTCAAAGGCCGTAATCAAAGCAGAACAACTTGGCGTCAACTAGGTCAGTCTGATTAATTTATATTTACAAAATACAAAAACCTCTCTCATTTGATATTGAAAATTCTACTCACGCATTTCATATTGAAAATTCTACTCACGCAGAGAAAAACAACAGAAAGCGAGGCTTCCTACCTAGAGTCCATAAGAAATTCGATAAAGTATAAACTTAAATATAGCATATTTAGTAAGGTCACATTTTCAGACTGATTAAATTTACCTTTAAAGTCGGAGGAAGTAGTTGACTCATAATTTCATCAAAAATATGACACTATATAATTTCGGTAAGGGCTTATTCTTCACTGGCGGAACCTCGTCACTAACTGAAAAAAAATCAAACGCCACACTCTTTATACGCACACCAAAGATGTTTGAGAAGTACCTAATTCTAGATAGATAGATACTTAATTCTGTAATTGTTTATATATACCTAATCTGTAATTATTTTTAAATAGGTATTTTGGAATTTATGTTTTAAACTCTATTTTTAAAGTTGTTTTGGTATGTGGAAGTAATGGGGAAAAAACATTTTTTTACGGATTTTTTCGAGACTTCATATGGAATGGTAACTTACAATTTAAGACTAAAAACCAGATTTTTATTTCGAATATTACCAAATATTCTAAAACCAAGTTCTTAGCAATATTGCTTGATGATTTTTATACATTTTTTGATAAAAAAAATATTTTATATATAACGAATTACATGTTTTTTTTAAATCACAAGCTTTAACTTGATACTTTTTTGATTAACGAATTTTTATTTTTTTACTAAGGACAAAGTGGCGACTTTAGACCGCCCTTTGAAAAAGTAACATGTTTGCAAGTTGACAACCTATTATAATCTAGGTTAAAATCTTTTTAAGTTTCCGAAATCTACGTTAAATGTTTTGTAAGACTTTAAGTTATATGTTTATTCATGTTTTAAAGTCTCATACGAATTCAATGATTTTATATGGGAGTATGCAAATTATTAACACCGTAAACAGTTATCGTCGATCGAAAAATACTTTCTACGAAAAATTTCAGCTAAAAGGTGGATGAGTTATTTCCAAAGTAAGCTTAAGACTTTTCCAAAGTAAGCATCAAATAAAAACTGTGATGCATGAAAGCTACGACGGGAGGTAGTAGTGATGTAAAATTTAATTTATATTTCGAATAAAAAGTGCAAATATTTATTTTAAAAATTTAGAATCCGAAAAAGCCATAGTAATCTCGCGGGTGTATATATATAATGATTAGTTTGTTTGGCCCAATGCAGAAGAGATGGGGGTCGGTGAAATGGAAAAATATTGATACGTGAGTTTGACATGCAATTGCACGTTTTCCATGATTTTCTTGTTTACTTTTTAAAAATAATTATAAAATATTTTGTAAACGCATGTGTCTTTTAATTAAAGTTAGTTGTTGTTAATTTTTTTAATTAACATTCAAACATTGAAAATCGTTTTGTAACAGATACGAATGTTTTCAAAGTTTATTCAAAGTTTTTTTTTAAATTTTATACATGAATAAAAATTGAATGAATTAAGTAAAAACAAGAATTTATTTATCTCTATCAATCACTTGTATTAATTCTCGCTTAGTTTAGTTTTTGTGTGGAAAATACACGTAGAAAAAACAATCACACTTCAAAAAACAATCAAAATGTTCAATGGGCTGTCTGAGAGACAGATTGAGTAATCTGTAAATTTCTAGCTGCGAAAATTTACAACCGCGCGAGTTGACAGCGCACTGAAAACTCGTATTGTTTTTTTTATATACTACGAAGAGCATATTATATGGCGTGCTTTATTGGTTTGTTCAACGATTCCCTGTTACAATAAAGTTACATAAGGTTAAATAAGGTTACGCTTAATTTTATTCCTTGTTTTATCGAATATTTAACAGATTTTTTTCACTATACAAGCAAGCAAAAATCAAACTGTGCCCATAATTTTCCGATTTAATAAATAACATATTTTCAATGGCAATAAACAAAATCCAATATTTTTCCTAAGGTAAAAAAATTACGGAAATCACTCACGACAATTCCTCTAATTTCTTCAATATGTGCAACGTCAGCCATACTATTTATGAAAATTTATAGTTTCGTTTCCGTCGCCACATATCATTGCGTTGACTACTTCCCAACACTGTGATAAATTTAAACAGTTTACTACAGTAAGTTATTTTTTATAACATAATATTTCGGATTCTATATTTTTCCAAACAAACACACCATTTAATTCATAAACGAAATAAAATCATTTACTCTATTTAGTAACGCAGAGCCCGTTGTCCCTTCTGCTGTAGTTATATTCCGCTCGTTTTCACTGTATTTTAACATTAGCTCTTGGTTACGCCATTTCCGTTTATAGTACCGGAAGTAATATAATATTTATGTTAAATTTCATCTCAAGATCTGTCAAATTATCTCTTATAATTTGACAAATTAAGTTCGATTATAACAAAGGAAGCCAAATTAGCATTAAGGGTCAGGTCACTTTGCATTTCACCTTGTATAATTTCTCAAATTTTATTTTAAGATATGAATATTCTGAATCGTTGCTGAATAAGGAAGCGTTGGGTTATGTTGCATAATCATATCTACACAATACAGAAAAAACATTAGCGAATTCAAAGCAATGGCAGTTATCAAAGTTGGCCACGTATCAATCGGTTTTTACCATTCATATGTCAAGTACAGCGAATTAAATTGGGGTGGATAATTTAGAAAAAAACAATAAAGTACACTATTTAAATATCTTTGTGTAATATTTTTATTTTGCTATTTATGCTATTCCACAAAATAATCAGAATTTTGAATCGCCTATCTACCGTACAGAGGTATCTAACAAAAAATAATCATAAATACAAGCGATCCGTACATATAATTAAAAATTCAATATTTTTTTTCAATTAACTAATAACTACAACTTTTATTTTTGAAATATTAATTAAACAATTTAAGCAGAATTAACGTCGACAGACCCATTTTTACGAAAACTTTAAAAAAAAAATAAAAAAACAAACGATGGAAAACAGAAATGAAAATTTTGAAATAATGCCCAAGCGATAAATTTAAACTTTAAAAAAATTTTATATAACCATTATCAGCTTTCATTTGATACATGATACACATATTTCCAACTACCGCCAAGAAAAACCGTACTAAATACTTGTACCTCGCTCAAGTACAAACCTAACCATACAATGAAAAAAAAAAATTATTAATGGTTTTATTATAACCAACAGCAGATTAAAGAACTGCGTTAAAGAAACAAACACATATCCTCTGAGACTGATGCAAGATTAGACCACAATCCCACAGTCACTGAGTTGTCATGTACGCTTAAAAAAAATATGAAAACGACAGAAAACAAAAATTGGAATCTGAGTGATTAATTATGAGGACGTAACACCTAAAGTAGTGAACGAAATCAATAAATGGGCGATGGATTATGAGTGGATGATACCCTGTGGAAGATTTTTAAAAAGCAATGTTTCTGATATTATTAAGAATTTTTTTCGGCCTAGGAATTGGTAAAATAAGCAGACCTTGTGGAAGAAAGTAAACGATGCAAATACACAGATCTTCTCAGTTATTATTTAGATCTCAGAAAACGTATAGATATATTTGAAATGTGGGCATATAGACGCATGATGTCTCTCCATATTGGACTCAGAAAATTACTAATGAGGATGTTCTACAATGGGTTGGCGAGACATACAATCTTGTTCAAACCATCAAACAACGAAAATTGGCATATCTGGGGCATAAGCCAGGAAGGACAGATACAAGATTTTGCATCTAATAATGATGGGAAAATTAGCTGGGAGAAGGAAATCCGATCATAGGAAAAGGTTAATGGTTGCGCAACATCCGAGAATGGACACAGATTACGAGGGCCATCGAACTCTTTCGCCTGCCCAAAGACGAGACCAAATATATAGAGCTGAATGCCAACCTTCACTAGTTGGGGATGCACCCTTACAAAAAGAAGATATGATACATATATCAGACTTACGAAAAAGTTCATTCGCTTTTCAGCTAAGTTTTAAGTTAAAACTATTTGTGAATTAACAATAATGATTTGTGGTCTTAACATTTAACTTTGAAACAAGGATTAATGAATAACGAAATATAACAAAACAAAGTAAACTATATTTACGGAACCTAAATCCATTTTGAAGATCGGCTATAAAAATACGTCTAGATTGAATAGACCTATTTGCTTATTCGGTACTCAATCACGTAAAACCTATACCAATCAAACGAACTGAATATCTGTATACAATTCACTTGTGTGACCCCGGCGAATATACGACTGTATAGACTACATAAAATTATAAGGAACGATGTATTAACAAAACAATTACTTTATGATCCATATTCTTATAGAAGTAAAAAAGCTATAAATTATATTATATCAACAAACATCGGGACAGTATCGTAAAATACAGTTATATTTGATGTTCAAATAAAATAATTTTCTTTAGAATATTTTACAAATTTAGCGTATTTAACCGGTTATATTTCAGGTTTATTGATGAAAGACTTAGTTTAACAACACTCAGAGGAGTAATCAGTGCCCGTTAACATAAAGGTGCAAAAGTTAAATTGAACAGTAAAAATGAAAGCTGATGATATAGATGAGTCGCGATTCAACAGATGCTACCGATGAGAAGTCATTGGATTATTTACAATGTTTAGATTATTTACAATGTTAAAGAAAGTGAACATTACATTCGAAAACACTTAACAATTAAACATAAAGCTCACGATAATGCAGCAGGGGTACCGTCATAACCTATATCCAACTCACCTGAAACAATAAATGTTTATTACATGTAACATAACTGAAGAGTAATTTTGAACACATTTTACAGTTTGCAAATCTGCTGGTCAGTTATTATTTATTTGTAATAGAAGGCATACAGTCGATAAACAATATTTGGATCAATAAATTTATGAGCTGCTGCCTGTCTGTGGGGGAGTTGCCGTCGGATCGGTTTAAATATTTAAAGACGTTCCCCTTTCAATTACGTTTCAAATCTTCGCGGAACGCAAAGCAATAAAGCACAAAATGAAATGCCAATCTATATCAACTTTCATAAAGCCTCGTCTTTCCGTGATGAAATATACACTTTTGTATTTCAATAATTGCATTTAATGACAAGGTGAAAACGAATTTTGCAACAAGTAGGCCTATTATAAATTGGTGCTTTTATGTATCTTATTTGGTTTCATGGATAAATATAAAAAAATACCAGAAATGTAGAACATCTTTAAAAGCTTGAATATTAATTAACTACAAAACTGCTAATGACAATAACAAACTTTAATCAAAATAAACTCTGCTCCTTCCTGAATCGGGCAACGGAAACACATTATTTTTATGTCGTAGCTCTTTGAACTGAACACATAATGTGTAGGTGTTTTCAGGAATGTGTATGTTTCGTTTTCTACAAATAACATCACTCTCCATTATAATCAAAATCGTCTTTTTTGTACCTGAATTTTTATGAAAATTGGAAAAAAATGAAAATTGGAAAACCTCAAAATATACAAATAAAGCAATTAGCATTAGAATCTTCCAAGTTACCATTAAAATCTCCACTAGCATACCCCATTATAAATTTCTAGTAAGCGTATAAAGTATGTCTGTCTTTTTAAACTGATATGTACTTTTCAGTTTTCCTTGTATCGCGGACAAAATACTTTCCTGCAGAAGAATAGCTCCCCTCAATAAAATTCTATCAAACGTTCATCAATCAGCCTCATCGACTGTCGCTACTGTCACATAACGGAAGTAACGCATTTGGCAAGAGCGCGAGCGCTACGCTGCAACGAACGGAACGATTGCGGAATATTGGATCGCGCGAATCTATCTCGTAGCAGATCGGCGTAGCTGCCGCCGGTATCGAGCGCTAATCGGCTCCCGACGCATATATCTACAATGTGGATTAGCTTAATACGATGTTAACAATCTTTACGCATTCTTATTTTATTTACAAATAAAGCGTACTATTAAAAGGATACTCAAAAACGAGAGATATAGAGTGCATATTGCATCTGTAAAAATGTTATGTTGCTCTACTGTGTATTTCGTAACATAGCAAAATTAGTTCAAAAAATATATTTTAAAACACATATCAAAGGGTCAAACTTATAGAGGATGTCAACAAATGTATTATAGATAGAAAATTTTATAAGTGCGTAAGAAGTACGGGTCAGTTTCCAGGTGCATATTACAACTCTAAAAATGTTATGTTGCTCTACTGTGTATTTCGTAACATAGCAAAATTAGTTTAAAAAATATATTTTAAAACACATATCAAAGGATCAAACTTATTGAGGATGTCAACAAATCTATTATGGATAGAAAATGTTATAAGTGCGTAAGAAGTACGGATCAGTACCAGGTGCATATTACAGCTCTAAAAATGTTATGTTACTCTACTGTGTATTTCGTAACATAGCAAAATTAGTTTAAAAAAAGTGCATAAGAACCTATACGGCTGACCCGTACGGTCAGCTGCCACTTATTAACGAACTGAAACCGTTACCGCAAACGGTTTCTTCTCAAACCATGGCTGGGTTTGTCATTGTCAAAACTATATTGAATCACTCAAATCAAACCGAAACAAATAAAAAACCTTGAAAAATTATATCTTATGAGGAAAAATCATATCTTATCGTTCTGTTGAATCAATATAAAAATGAAATGATTAATTGTACGAAGAAAAATACAACTGTAAACGTTGTAACGACAATATATGCATATATGTGGATAGAAAAAAAAGTCTACATACAACATTTTTATGTTTAATTCGTCTTTGTTGTCAACGGCTATTGCCAAGTTAAACTTCGAGATTTCCCCAGGCGGCTAAACTGCACCAAACAATTAACATTTAGTTTCTACACAACTTCGTCTCAGAGTAAATACTGGGTTTTAGGATGAACAGTTACTGATAAATGTTTATAGAAAAACAAGTATGGCTTTATCATTATGAAGTACGTTGATCATATTCATTTATCCAGACTTAATTAACCTGATATTACAATTACGATAAAGAATCATCATCATCATCATCATATATATTAATACGCTAAGGTTAAGATGTTACACTCCCTTTTTAGAAAAAACCTCACAACTAATCCACATAAATTATATATCATTTTATAGATAATTGCTTGCTCTACCGGCATCCACAACTAAAAAATTTATTATTGCTATTGTTTTTGCAAATTAATTAATTATTAAAATTATATACACAAAACAGCAATGCTGCCATCTAACGGCTCAACGTCAATATGATTGACGGTCGGTAAAATTTTTCTTTAATTTCAAATCCACTCACGTATAAATAAAGTGGCGCTTTAGCTCAATGCTTTTGATACTTGAGCCTCTATATATCAATTTTAGTAAAATATTTGTTTGATCTGTCATCTGAGCTTCATAATGGAATAAATAATAATGCGAAGACTTCGCACGGGTCACGCTAGTCAATTATACTTGATTAGTAAGGTTTTTATTATTCGTAATAAATCTATTTTTATTTCCATAGAACCATCTGCTACCGCATAAAATAAATTATTTTCTATTTCGTTTATTTGTTACAAAACTGTTAACGCCTAAAATGTAAATGTTTCATGCCATCATTAGTTGTTTATTTTCTGGAGTTATTGGGATATTTTAATGAGAAAAGCGAGAAATGAAAATCTTTTTTTTGAACGTACTCAACATTTTATGGTTCATCTTTACATATCACAATACTGTAACAGAGCGAAGTCTGTATAAAGAAAATATATTAAAAAGAGTAATTGATTTAGCATATAGAATGACAATAGAAGTTAAGAAACCTGCTTTTAGAATTATTGTCTGTCGGTCTGTCCGTTAATTTGTTCTTCATCACGCAAAACCTATCGGAGGGATTTTGATGAAATTTGGTATGCTAACATTTAATATCCTGGAGCAACATAATAGGATTCTTCTTATCTGGATTTTATAGATTTAAGAAAACACTGATTTGGTGAATATTACGACTGGCCTTGGCATTGATTTTTAGTAAACTTTATATATACATAGATATATTACGATATGGTAATGCCAACGCCATCTATTAGAGTTTAAGTAAACTTTATGCTCATAGATATATTACGATATGGTAATGCCAATGCCATCTATTAGAGTTTAAGTAAACTTTATGCTCATAGATATATTACGATATGGTAATGCCAACGCCATTTATTAGAGTTTTAGTAAACTTTATGTTCACAGAGTTTCATGAGAAAAAAATTTAAAAAGAGATAAAATAATCCTAACATCTTTTCTTATTCCGAATTCCAAGCGAACGAAGTCGCGAGAACACAGTTATTACATGTAAACTTTTGTAATCGTTATGTCGAGATCAGTCTCAAAAATTAATTATTAATATTCACCATCAATATAACCCACACAACAATAATTTTAAACTCAATTTTTTTATTTCCTCTTAGCTTTGTCGTATATTCTTCCTTCTATTATCTGCAAGTTATAACGAAGTTTATATAGACAATATTTTAAAAAACTTCCGTTTAATAGCGTTAAAGTTATAATTTAGCGACAAACGAATGGATGGAGAAATTAATAAACCTATAAGGGCTTAGTGTTTCCTTAATTTCCTTTTTAAAGGACAAAACAATAAAACATTTTATGAATATTGAAACTTTCTGGAGAACATATTTTGCACTAAAATTAAGACAGCAGCGGTTGCAAATACGTCTGTAATAAAGAAAAAAATAGGCAGCAAACTTGGTTTCGTATCACACAAGACCCGATTTGGTTTCGTATCATCATTATTGCCTTTACGTTTTAATAAAATTTTAAATCTGGCCACTTATCTACAGTGGAGACTTTAACCGCTTAATATTTTCCCGTAAATCATTGCCCTCATGTATCATGTACACATCTTGCTTGTTTCCAGCAATATATTTAATTAACCATTCGTTAAGAAAAAACACCTAAGAAAAGCAAAGTACACTTGAATTTTCTACGACCCTCCTCTTTTTCAAAACTCCTTAACTAACAATGTAACAAGACAGTAACCTCATCTCAAAAAGTATTCTAATTACTTGTTAATTAATTTATTCCAGGAAAAATCACATAGCACCGCTTCTTTATGGAAAAACCTACAAATTTACAAACACATGTCGGCCAAGTAATAAAACAGTAAAACAACGCATAGTGCATTTAACGGTGCTTCAGCGGAGTGTTACTGCGAAATATACACTAACCAAGTCTAAATTTAATTATTTTCTAAATTTAATTATTAGTGCCTAATAGCTAAACGAACTCGTGAAAATAACTGTGTTTTCTACGGCCCTTATAAAAAAAACATAACATGCGCGGTCCTAACCCTGCGTCCCTACAGTGAAAACAGCAAAGTCGTTGAACACTTGCGAAGCGTTACATGATATGTGTGATGGTAATCGATCATTTCTGCGACCTCTGTGTAAATTTGCTATTTTAACATTATGTAGCTAGGTAACAGTAACATACTCGATATGAAGCACGTTTCCTTATTTACTAATTAAAAACCATAACGTAACGCTATTGTCTAATCCGATTACATTTCAAAACTGTATAATCCCACTTCGCAAGTGTTCAACGAAATAAAAGAGACCAATTCTAACAATCTCACTAACTTTCCAATTCATGTTATTTCTCTTTAAACAGAGCTTCGCTTTAAAACATCTCGCTAAAAACTTTGCTCGTTACCGGTGATAGTATAATGTAAGATAATTAAATATTGAATCAATACGATAACGAAAAGCACAATTAAAAGTTAATCATTACGTAATCTAGTTTACCCGAATATTGTAATAAAGTTTTAATTAATTTGAAGCAATCTAATAGGGATGGGACTGGGGATACTCATGACCTAAGACTAAGAACCTATCAAGCACTTAAGACTCCAGAAAATTATGTAAAATGTAGATAGGGCACTGTGATAGAGAATATCAATAGAAAATTTAAAGAATACTCATAAATAGCAAGAGTTAAGACTGGATCCTACGGAAAGACTGAGAAAGGAAAATGTATTAAATTCTTTCTATATCGTATTAAGAGAAGTGATTAAGTGTACAGCAGATAGAATTCGAACAAAATAAGATAGCTAATGTACAGACAGAAGCGTTTGTATTAGCCTCAAAACTATCTGGCTTAAAATCAACTGGTATAAAACCAGTCAGTCATGTCACGTTCATCGAGTTTTCGACATACTCGTATTATTTGATAGTCAACCTTCATTATTTGATCAGTCTTTTACGTAGCGCCAAATTGGAAAAATTAAATGACAACAAAGTGTGGTACAATGACAAAACCTGGTAAAAAATGAAGACACGTTTCTGAAAAGAGACGTTGAAAAATAAATCATATTTAATAGGAGACTTTCTTTTCAAATAGGTAAAAAACACAAATTATTATAGGACTGGTACATGCATGTGAACAATAAGTTTGAATGCTTGGTCAGTTCATTTATAAAAGAATAAAAAAAGCATATATATATATATATATATATATATATATATATATATATATATATATATATAATGAATATACAGTCTAATCAAAGAAATTCAGGATTCATGTTTGATGCACTTGGAGTAACTCTCATTTGTGCGCAGTTGTGTAACAACGAACAGAGAGTAAGCATTTTGTTATCTATTCATTATTAACAAAAATAAAAGTAAATTAGAAAATTTTATCGTCTAATAAATTGACACAACCAAGTCTAAACCGACAAAATAAATAAAGAAAGTAACTTCCATCTTCAAAATTTTACTGGAGCAGAAATATTCTAACCCTTTCAATAGCGACAACAACTATTGCATAATGGTAGTTCAAACGAACGCAAACTACGAATGAGAGCCCTTTCGAGCACTCATATCGCTCTTATGTTCAACACTCCGATATTCGCTCAATACAGACAAAATAATATTTTATCAAAGGAAGACAAATACTACAGTGCTACATGCAATAAATATAAATCATTAAGTTACACCAGCACAATTTATATATTAATTTCCAAATATCAAGCCAAATAATAAATAGTTCAATCGACTAATTAATGCAAGTCTGCCAAAGTTATCAATGTATAGACAATAACAAAGCCGACTCAAATTAGGCAGTTGTCACACTCAAAAGCGCTATGAATCTCTCACGTCATAAAAATAACAGTAACGCCTTGAAAGCTAGTTAATTATCGTACCCCTCACCCTAGCAGGTAACTTTGGCATTTAAATTAAGTTCGCGCCCGTTAGAAGGAAACTTACGTAAATTACAGAAAACGCCCCGAATTACGAGCAAGGATGAAATTCAATGCATTTATCGCATTAGAATACGGAAACGTGCTTCCGATAGAGATCGGTGTGCTTAAAAAGTTTTACCGATGGTTACTTGAGGAGCATTTGAAAGCGGTTTCCTGAATCTCTATAAGCGAGTGAAATTCCTCAAATCTACACATATAATAAAATTGTAACAGTGAATTCTGTACACTAAAAATATTTTAAAAGTACCAGAAGTAAGAAAACCTGTTTTTAGTATTTTTGTCTGTCTATCCGTATGTTAATTTGTGCGCGTATCATGCAAAATCTACAAGGTGAATTTTGGTGAAATTTGGTATGGTAATAGTTCATACCCAGGAGCAACATACAAAAGAAAAAGAAAAAAATTGTTTTCCAAATTACATACGAACGAAGTCGTAGTACGACATTAATATATACAATCTTACCACACCTGAATTAAACCTCAAAGGGTACTAAATCATTCTCAAATTATAACAGAACTAGGCTAATTATACGGACAAACATCATTAGTTACACAAACTAGTTAATTTTAAGAAAGTTTGTCGTTTCACAGTAGTATTTCTGTGAAACTCGACAGCTTACTGAATAATAACAAGTTCGTAACAACAATGCCAAAGCCTTATACAGTGCGAATTACCATTTTCATCACTTCAAAGCGAAAGTCGTGTGCAATCGCGCTTTCCTTCCAGCAAATGGAAAGGTGAAAAGAACTATTAAAACGATGAATTTCATACCGCATTCATTAATTTATTCGCCCCGAGCAACTGATAGGAAAAAGTTGCAACGGAAAAATGTATTGTGAGCTTTTCGCAACGATTTCGCTGACCCATTTTCGCAGCGGCACTTCTGCACTGCACAAGTGTACCGCTCTCTATAACATTTCCGATTGCGTTGTTATTTTTTACAGTACATCTCTATAGTGATCGAGAACGGATTACATTGGCAACCAAGGTTGTCTTGATCACGAGAAATTGCCGAAGTATTGAAAACTAAATTTTAATTTGCAACGGTGAACCAATGGCGTCGAAATAAATAATTTGTTAAAAAACTTAAGAAAAACACACTTTTATAAATCCTGCACTAGAAAGCAAAACTATAAAGCATAAAATATTTATCAAACCTGTTTTCTCTATTTGCTCTGTAAGGACTTCAGAGTGTAAAAGTGTGGGGTGCTTAAAAATAGATTAATAGTTTAAAAAAGTAAAAAAATCTCGCTTTTGCAAATACCAAAAGCGTGTTTTTTTTTTAATTATGAAACTATTCACATATTTTTACTTTTCTTAGTCATATATTAAAAGAGAAAATATTGTTTCGAACTTACTTTATATTATATTTAGAACCACTTTTACCAATATTAACACTTTACTAAAAAAACTTCCACAGAATTCAAACTGCCTAGGTCAGCATAGTGCATAAGGCTAAGGCGCCTCTTCTTGAGCAACTGAGTGCGAAACCTCTACGTCTCTCTCTATTGATGTCAGAATCAGTATTGCAAGGCGTCTTTCTGATTATCATGGAACAACCCAAATTTACGATCTGACTTCCGATTCTATTACAGATTCTATTCAGTACTACACACAACTGCCAAGCTTCATGATGATACAATGGGAAGTCCAAACACGGTTAGGATACTTTGTTCCGTTATTGAATTCAGAATACGGAAGTTAGACAAACTTCCGTTTCTATTTCATTGAATCAGTCCGAACGCTATATCATTTTATTGTGTTGTCATCAGAACTACACATAACTCCCCAGTTTTATGACTATGCCATAATTAGAAGCCCAAGCACAGTTAAGACACGTTGTTCCGATATCAAGTTCAGTGCCTAACTTCCGGTTCTATTACATTGATTGAGCCGGATGGTAGCATTTGATTGTGTTGTCGTCAGATCTATACACAACTGCCAATTTGCATAATGACACAGGCTATACAACAATTAAAACTACATGAAATTTAGTTGCGTAGATTCCATTATATAGTTAGCTAGTCCTAACAAAAGGGTGTTAAAAATTCAGTTACATTCAGCGACAAAACTGTAACACGCTACACATTTTTCGTTATTACTCTTAATAAAATTAAATTTATAGCATCAATATATATATATATATATATATATATATATATATATATATATATATATATATATATATATATATATATATTAAAGAAGTTTTGTCAGAGTAGTTATATATACATTGGAAAGAAACAGCCACGTGCCACATAAAAGCGTTTCGCCTAAATAGTGCGACCAAACTGTAGTAAACTTAGATAAAAAAAAGTAATGAAACTATTAATAGAGATTATTAATTTTTATTCCAGTAACGGGCACTACCCCTTTTATTTTTGCAAATTTAAGTTAGTCTCTCCGATAGCTTTGTATTTAGGTTTTAAAGTAATTTCTTCCATTTTTCTCCCATCATCTTGAAGAACTTTATTTAATTGTGGAACATTATCGAATCGTTTGCCATTTAAGTACATTGCACTAGAGATGTAATGACTTGACTTCGCGAACCGCTTCAAACCGAACTGAGGTTAAACAAAATAAAAGCAATTTACGTCTATGCCAAACTGAATTGGCCTGGCTCGTTCGATCGCTTGCGGCATTCGATAGGTGTATCGTTAGCACGCTGTCCCGTGCTGCTCCATATACACCGGAGGAAAAACTAAAAGCCGACTATGGAAAAAAATAACTGAAAAGCATGAAATACATACATACGTAGTCCATGAAATTCATAACGTTATGAACGCTAGGACACTCACTGGATCAAGATTAATTTAAGGACATCCTATTTGTTGAAATCACTTAAGTACTTTAGTCTGTACGAGGGAACAAACTTATTCACATACTTACCTAGCCTGTGAAATTCATAACTTTATGTAGCCTAGGCCACTCTCTGGATCAAGACGAATCTAACGACGCCTCATTTGTTGAAATCACTTCAGTACGAGTAGTTTAGTCTGTTGTACAAGGGAACAAACTTACTTACGTACGTACATACATAGCCTGTGAAATTTTTAACTTTATATACCATAGACCACTCTCTGGATTAAGACGAACCTAGGACGCTTCATTCATTGAAATAACTTTAGTCCGAGTAATTTAGTCTGTACGAGCGAACAAACTAACTCACATACAAACATACAAAGCCTATGAAATTCATAATCTTTCCTTTGCCATAGTCGGGTAAAAATATGAATAAGACCAAAGGTACTCAGTAAACAATTATAGATAAATAATGTGAAAACATATATTTTTATGTACGTGTCACTAACTATAAATTAAGTATTAAAACTGAAATGAAAATAAAGACTAAATAAAGTATATTTCTTTTAATATAATATTGTTTTGTTAAAGTTTAAATATCTATTTAAAGTTTATTTTAATTGTCGAATTCAATATATTATTTTTAGTATATAAGTAACATAGATATATTAAAAAAACGTTTATTATTTTGATTATGTAAACACCTTTATTTTTCACCAACCCTACTGCGTAACTCAAAAATGAAAAAGTTCTTAAGTAATCGAAATTGATTTACGACACTATCCAGTGATCATGTTTGTTAAATCATCGACTTGATCAATACCGTTTAAAACTCGGTTTACACGAATTTTGAAATCGAATAACTAAGATTGAAGAATTTACGAGTTGGCCCAACTATACGTGCTGGCCTCCCGCAACTATTGTCAATAATATCCAATGTAGAAAAGTGCGTTAACTACTTAAAAAGTTGAGTATTGTTTTCTAAAAAATAGACTTTAATTACCATCGTCGAACGATCAGCCGCATTGTCTTGTTGAAAAATATAGTTCTGACATGAAATTTGTGTTCCATATTTGGCTAATTAACCAATTTAACACAAGTTATTCATTGTTATAGAAATAAATTTTATTTCTGACTTTCCTGCAGAGCTTATAGTAACCCACCACCAACTACTTCCGACTTAAAATCTTTTTGGTTTTTCTTACATCATACTAATACGAGTAAATTACATGCATCAAGTCCATCTAAACTTAATTTTTTACACCTTAAAATAATAAATGGCGCCACTTTTTTCCATGTGGTATGTTCTTCAGCAAATCTCAAATATTTTTTCATATATTTTCAATTAAAAGTGATTTCTTTAACACTTTCTGCCAATGTCTGTAATTATGTAATAGAAGTTGAACATTTCATACACAGGTATATTGAAATTTAATTTTATATGTAAACAGAGCATCAAATTTCCTTCCCTTAAAGCCGTATTTTACATACTATTTTAGGGTAGGAAAGCCCATATTTACTGCACGTCTTTGTGGTCTCACCAACTTGCGATTTGAAACTTACTCGACCCATTGAACTCACAAACATCAAGGCCAACATATATTTGTTTTTTTTTTATAATATTAAAGCTGTCGCTACTTAACAACATATGGCATTAAAATTTTACAGTCGATCTTCTTGTGAGAAATAAGCATTTTTAATTGTGTCTCAAGTCATAACGCTGGAAAATTTTATATTTCATCGAAATCCGCAAAATATTATTTATTTAATGTGATTTTCAAAAATAACGACTAGAAAAATCCCTTCTACCGTTTAGAGGTGAGATAACATGTGGTTATCTATCTTAGCATTTTATTAATCTGTCGTTTCAGAATGGTTAAAAATGCACTACAGGCTGACGCCATCATCGAGAGATGTAGGGAAGAGAAAATTACATACCTTATACTTTCAAGCTACTTGCCAACCGATAAAATGGAATTTGAGCATTTAAATGTATTGAAACCATTCAACTTTGAGTATAATGGTACATTAAAAAATACGAGGAAACAGTACAATGTCGATGCGAACATAAAATCCAGACATAAAATAAGGCAAATCATATTCAATCATTCTCATTTCAAGCCAATACAACATTGTAATGGGCTAATATATTTTTATGCGTAACGACGACATCTTATTATGTATAAAAATAATAACAGCTTAATGGAAACTATTTTTAATACCTAATAATAAATAAGACACATAAAACAATACACTGGTCGACCTCCAGGAAAGTTTACCTGCAATGTAGTGCATCCAGCATCTCCAACCTCACTGACGGGTTAAAGTATTATTCAACAAAATATAGCAGAGTATTATTCAACAAATAAATAAAATAAGGAATAAAAATAAATAAGAACTTTAAAAAAGTAGAAATTATACTACATCATTTAATGGTCAACAAAATATGCTCCTAAAGCAGCGACGTGGGATCGAAAGCTTTCGAAAAATTCAATTAAGATTTGTACATACAGTGCATTAGTACATCACAAGGTTTACCAAAGCGAAATGGCTGCAACGGTTCTCAACATATTTCTTACACGCCTAATAATAAAGTGACTGAGAATTTTGAGAACCCTAATGAAATAACGTGTCACATAAATAATGTGTCACATGAACGATAATAGTTGTAAATCAAATTTTCTTCAGCGTGTACTGTCTGCGATATCTCGAAAAAAATCTGTCAGTTCAAATCGAAGAATTCTATCGTTGCTATTTACACTTTCCGTCGTTTTTTATATATTATATCCTTAGTAAATTTACACGCCGTCATATCTTCGATCAAGATTTTATCATCCGAAAATTGCGACACGATGATTCAACCCATATGTCAAAAATTAAAACATCGCTGTAACGATATTTAAAAAGAGAAATTGGTTTAATTAGCATCCATTTTCCTCTACATGTTCTTTCATTATTTTATCAGCTCTTGAAACATACGCATCGAAAAAATTAACCGCATTACAAATAGAAGTTGTCCTCAATTTTCCGGAAATTGTTTTGCAATCTATTATGAAAAGAATAAAATTATTTGTGTGCTGAAACGAGTTACAATTTTTCATATTATTTAAACAAACATTGCAATAGATGTAAGCGCGCAAGATATTTAGGAATATTTTCCCGTTCAACGTTTCGTTTGATAAAATACACAGATTTGCGTAATATATTGGACCTCCTGTCACATTCAATTCTATAATCCGATTTAAAAATTACAATACTTCTAGGATTTAATTTCTTTCCAATAGATTTTCCCTTGTATTAACACTACTCTAAATCGCTATTCTGTGTACTTACATACAGATTATTTTCATATATATTTATATCTTTTGAAGTACCTAATAGCTGTAACTGTATATGTGATGTGCAAATAAATTATGAATCAAAACATAGGCTAGATTTTACAAGCAGTTTTATTTGCGTGATTATAATTACAAAATGTTAGAAGAAAATAAAACATGCAACGCTATCTAAAATTCATAAAGGAAATTAAATACTAAGCCTTTATTTTTGTGACTTTATAATACGAAAATGAAATTGAAAATAAAAATATTTCCCTATAAAATAAGGATTAAAGCGAGCGACTCTGTTACTCCTTTACATTGGGCATATAGCTTTTCAAGAAATTACATCGATCCTTTGCTTCGTTGTTTAATTACTCCATTTGTGTACTTATTCGGTTTCAAATAAGAATTTTCCCTAAAGAACGACATTTCCCGGTACCAATAGTCGCCTATGTCATTTCTCCGTCCGCCAACATCTCTATGCAAAAAATCACTTCACTCCGTTGCGATGTGAAATAAGGACAAAAAGCACAGTTTCTCATTTGAAATATTAGTTGGTATTAAAATTTAATTTGCTTTAAAGGAAATTTTAGTCAAAATATTGATGTACAAATTTTATGTCTGTGTAGGTAATATCCTCGAAATTGATAACTTGTAAACTATACCGAACGAACTACGTCCTCAAGTTAGTAAAGATAGAAGGGAATGCGAAACTAAGAGCAATTATTCGAAACAATGAATGAATAATTAGCTAATACGTAATTGCAAAATAAAATACAAGATAACGTATACACAATATATTATTTATTGAGAATATAACAGAGAGAGCCTTTTAACAACTATAAAAGCAATAATCAAACAAGAGGGGCAAATTACTTTTATAGACAACAATTTCATCTGGAAAGGCTTTCGCCCGTGTAAGCTGTATCACAATACATCCGTTGCTACGCGAGTGCTTAAATAACTGAACGAAGATTAATTTTTAATAAGCTTTTATTAGATCGACCTGTATGTAACTATCATGTGATGGAATGAGCGAAAATAAATTTCATGCACTTCTAATTGTTGTAACATCATGAATCTTGGCAGTTGTGTATAGTTCTGATAACATTATAATAATTTCATAAAATTAAAAAAAAATTGTTAGCCTAAAAATAAAAAAGACATTAAATAAATAACCTAATTTTCAAATTAAATTTTCACCCACTTCCAGACGTCCGAATTATTTAAAATTTTGCACGCGTATTAAGAACCCATGACAATAATTTCATAAAGTAAAAAAAATTTAATTAAAACAAAAAAGACTAAACAAAAAATTATTGAATCATTCAATTAAATTTTCAAGCCAGCCTGACGACAGAATTATTTAATATTTTCCATACGTGTGAAAAACGGATGACAATACAATAATTTTATGAAATTAAAAAATAAATTTAGTGTTAAAACAAAAATAAAACACTGAAAAAAGTAAAAATGAATGGTTTAAAAAACTAAAAAAAAATAACATTTTACAAAATGCCGCATAAAAAAACAAAAAATTACCGAACCTGTTTTCTTATCTACTCTGTAAAGATTTTAGCGAAAGCCATGTTTGTTATTGAGTATAATATTTGAATGTAAAAGCGTGGGACGCTTTTTCTAAAAAATAGATGATTTTGCTTCTCAAATTAATAATAAGTAAATGAAAATACTAAACATTTATGGAGATATTAAGACAAGGCTATTAACTTATAATAGGAAATTTTAGGTTTGAAGGAAAAAACATTAGCAGCTTTAAAACAGACTACGATATATTATTTCACAAATATAATATAAAGTCATAACTAGGATAAAATTCAATAATTTCACTGAATAAAAAGTTGCGAAACACTGGAAAAACCTCTACGTATAGAAACATTGAATAAGTTGGAGTGGTGGTTTGGAGTAGACCAGAAAAGTCTTTCATCAAAATGAAGAAATGCATGAATTACTCTAATAAAATTATGACACGGTCACAATTTAATACTAAATCAACCACCATAAAAGCTAATCTACCTAACCATAGTAAAACGACATTAACGCGCCATGTCATCTTTCTCTACAACATGCGTTTGCGGCCTGGCAGAACTTTCTAGAACATAGGAGAAAAAAGCTTCTTTGCCTTGAAACGGATATACTTTTCGGATTGTAACTAAATACAATAAGTACGATACCTTAACCTATTACCAATAAGAAGCACTATGGAACAATAGGAATAGACTGCATTTTTCCGGTTTCAATCCAAATTTTCCTTTCATTTTTATAGGATTATATTCAGTTTTTCTTTCGCTTTTGTAGGTTTTCAAAGTTTCAGTGGTGTAACCCGAGGGCGGAACGTATTTCCGTACTAGGAAAGGTATCATTTTTTTCGTTCCACTGATCATTATTCAAATAAAAAATCAGTAATCAATGGATGGATGATGGATGGAATTACATATGAGCTTACATAATTTGAAGGAGCGGCTCCTTCAAATTGTGTAAGCCCATATGTAATCAAAATGATATATTTACAAAATTAACTTCAAAAGTAAATAATTACCTAACCATATGGAGTACTCATATTATCTTATCGTTTCTTAGTGTATTTTGTTACATAATTTTCTTTATCGATGGAAAACTCCGGATTATTTACTATGAATTAAAGAAATACCACTATATTCAAAGAATAACATTTCCATCGAGAAATTCAAATAGCACTTTTGTCTTAAAAAAAGTAATATAACGAAAAAGCTCCAAGATAATTGCAATTATGTTGTTTTCTTGAGACAATTAGCAATAAATAAATCTCAATTCGCTCAACCTCGTTCACTCCCAGTACTTTTAGGAATAAAAGTCCAGATTACTTTTGTTTCAAAGTTATTTTCCTTTTTTTAATCGAATTCTTCCAAAAGTACGTGGGAAAATATGAGGTTGCTTTGTGGATTTATAAAGCTTAATATCGATCGTATTGGGGTTGCTTTGTGGATTTATAAAGCTTAATATAGATTGTATTATAAGACTGAACAAGGCTAAGATATGATAAACTATGACAAAAGTATACAGCGTTTAACTTTTATTGCTAACCCTATCAAAAGGGGAAGAATATGAATTTATTTAGCGTTGACGATCGTCCTAATAAAAAAAACAGTTAACAAAGGAAGTTCATGAACCAACGTTAAAATATCTGCATCAATTGTGTATCTCCAGTCTCTATACATTTTCCAACAATTTCACAAGTTTTTTCAGGTTTATGCAAAACTCCGCTACTCATAAAAATACCTGTTCAAAAATTCTTCAACTTTTCGGTCTAATCATTTGCATATTCGTATAAATGTATTCATAAACCTTTTTTAACGTAAACTTCGATCAATTCCCCAAAAAGCTATAATATGCTCCAGCCATTTACCATAAAGAACATTTATTGATTTTAACAAATATTATAAATATAAAAGTTTTCCATTTGGTCCAAAGAATCATTACCAAATTTAGTATCCACAATAAAAAAAATTGTTTACGTATCTATAGCTCAA
Source organism: Druceiella hillmani (assembly GCA_039881145.1). NCBI lineage: Eukaryota > Metazoa > Arthropoda > Insecta > Lepidoptera > Hepialidae > Druceiella > Druceiella hillmani. The sequence goes on from JAYKKI010000022.1 coordinate 20,384,515, forward strand.
CCTTAATTGAAAATCCACTCGGGTGAGCGGTGTATCAAATAAGCTTTACAATATGACGGACATAAACGTTACCACATCATGATGTATCATTGTTACATCCCGAACAACACGCACAGATTTAAATACAATTCAATAAATCACTTTGGTAGAAATTTAGAAAAGCCAAGTAAATATACGAAAGGGTTCCCTTGATATACTTATTATCGCATTCCATTTTTATAAACTCCTTGCATGGTGAGGGTTCAATCTCCAGAGGACGATTTGACTAAAGTTAATGGAATCATATTAATATAAAAATAAATTTGTCGATCTCGACGGGGCTATATTCCTGGATACTCAAAGCAATATTATGCAAAATTTTAAAAATCTATAATATTATAACATCAATTGAGTAGCAATTTACGCACTTAGCATTTGCAATACAGCTATAAAACATATTACATAAATTACTTAATACGTGAAACACAAACGGTGTAAATTATTAACAAGGCCAAACCTAAACCTACATTAAACGATGCTTGTAATAACATTTTCTATGTGAGCGGAAATATTCGATATTTTGTTATTGGTTGACGAAATTCACTAAATTGAAATAATAACATTTTCATTACCGTGTACCAATGTATTTAAATTAATAACTTATTTAACAAACTCGAAATATTGAGCAATATTTAAATATGAAGGGCTAAATTAAACTTATCACTGCTAACTTATCGAAATAAAATAAAATATTAGATTACGTAACATTTTCAAGTAGTACACTTCATCAAGCACTCCAGTTTCCCAAAACTAGAGACGGGGTTAGCTTAATAGACACTGACAAAGCTCGGTTTAATCAGCTTATTTATCCCACTAATATAAGCCAGAAGAAAGTTTTGTTGTTTTTTAAGGATTCACTCAAAAACCATAAATCCTATTGACATACAATTTCTGCAATAAAAAAAATTTGCAGATTTACCCATACTCTGTACATAGTATGCATGTGTATTCAATATTTTTTTTATTATATAGTTAATGATCATGTAATTGGAGAAAATCACCTAGTCTGAATGTTTGAGCATATAGTTAATGATGTCAGTGTAGTTGGAGAAAAAGCAGTTAGTCTGGATGTTTGAGCATATAGTTAATGATGTCAATGTAGTTGGAGAAAAAGCAGCTGGTCTGGATGTTTGAGTTTATAGCTAATGATATCAGTGTAGTTGGAGAAAAAGGGGCTGATCTGGTATGTTTTTAAATGAATGCTAACAAAACTATAATATGTAGGTTTTAAAAAGGTCTAACGAAAAGTCAAAGAGTGTTTATCTATATTTTGTAGATAAGCCACGGTAACTATTTTCAAGTTAAAAAATGGATAGGACAAAAGTGTTAATGTTTAGAACAATTTATTATTGATAATTAAAATAAATATTACAGTTATTTCAAGCATTTTCTATAGATAAAAATTATCCTTTCGCACTTTATTATGCGAATCAGTAGTTTAAGATGAAACAATTTTTGTAACCAAACAAATGAAGTTCGGTAGAGTGTATCCGCATATAAAGATGGAGAACGACGCCCTTCTTCGAAATATTTGTTCTTCATTAAAATATTCCTATTTACACAATCAGTGTGATTATACACTTGGAATAGCCACAAGTAGTATCACGTCGCGGCCCATTATTATTTTTGTTAACTAAAATAAAGCGCATTATTACGATCGTTATACTAACTGTACCCGTTTTTTATAAAGAAATATTTTAGATAAAACCTTTCTCTACCCTAAAATGAACACGTCTAAGACTATCTTTTATACTTAAGGAGAAAATAGTACATTACCAGATGTCTTAATGATTTCATTTTATAAAATTATATCTTCAAAGTTTTTTTGGAACGACGATTTTGATGGCAATAAAATATTAAAGAAGCCAAATGTTGAATCGTCCTAAGATGACAATAAATATAGAGATTGAAAATCACTATAGGTGTTTTACAATTAAATGAAACTACGTGATGTAGTATTATTTCTACTTTCTTTAAGTTCTTTACCACGACCTAGGTTTCGTTGCATTACAACATCTTCAGGTGGACTGTTAGCAAAGATATCTAACTAGACTTTAGCTACCTTTACTAACAGCCCACCTGAAGATGTTGTAATACAACGAAACCTAGATCGTGGTAAAGAGCTTATAGAAAGTAGAAATAATACTACATCACGTAGTTTCATTTAATTGTGAATAATGAATTTCTACAAAATTAACGCCAAATATATTCAATATAGGTTTTTTATTAACATCGAAAGATATTGTTAGCGGAGATCCTCATTTTTATTTGACACAAAATGTTTCCACAAGAAGGGCGAATTTTAAACAGAAATAAATTACGAAATATATCCTTAATAACGTATTACTCCTATGGCTATTTCCAGTACCGCAATATAGTTGAAGTCCAATTTCAGACTACCTGCACAATAACAAGGAAACTTGGGCAAGTTGATATTTCTGATGCAGAACCGCGGTTGCATCCCAGCTTTAATCTCTGCACTTTACGTCATACTACCTAACAAGTATACCTGACACATAACAATAAGCATTCAGATATTTAAACTCAATTGTTTACTACATTTTAATCAACATACAAAAAAAATGTTGCGTTGCTTACAAATTACATCATTTGTAGACCAATTACGTAAAGGACGATGATCAAATCAATTACGATTTTAAATCGTGGAAAAACTTAGAAACGTAACCATAATTTATTGCACGAGCAAAGTAAACAACGTGCTACAAAAAGTTATCAATATGTCTGGGAGTTGAAAAGATATATAAATATAACGACCATTTTGGAAACATCAAAACTGGTTGATAAAAAAATCAATTAAAAAGAAGAAAAAAACCAACGACGATAACATAGAAGTCTATAAAGCAAATAATTATATATTTTTACTGCATGTTTTATTTAGGTATTTTTTAATTTGTTTTTTTAGAACTCCTTCATTCCTACACTTCATAAAAGATATTAACAAATTATTTAATTATGACTTTTTGTTATTATTATTCAATGCTTCCATACCAAGATGTACTTATTTCTAAAGTAGTCTTTAAAAGCACTTTCATTTATATATGGGAGCATGGGCGCAATAAACAATTTTTTTCTACATTTTCTAGAGATTTATTACGGAATACCAACTCACAAATTATTGTTGGAGACCAAAACAGGCCAGAGCTTAGTTCTAAACAATATTGAGTGACAAGTTTTTAAATATTTTTTTATTAAATATCGTATTTATTTACACAACCTATTATGCTACAGAAATTTGCTCATTGAGACCTTTAACTTGACATCCGCCTTAATAGCCTTTCCGAATTTTTATTTTTTCACATTGGAACAAGTAACGAATTTCAGCCGCTGTAATGCGCGGATTATGATGTCACCCTGGGAAGGTTAATATGATTGTAACGATACTATATTTGTCCAAATTGTATCATCTGTTCCGGCCCTAAAGAGTAACGTATAGATACATCCAAATACATACATACATACATACACAAACTTATAAACACATGCCCACTTGGTATGCTGCAGCCAGGGAAAAGAAGAACATAATCCAGACTTTGGTCGTAAAAGTCTGGAGGGTGAACAAAGTGAGCGAATTGAAATCCACTGATTACTATTGTCTCAAAAAAGTTTTGACAAGTGAGTTTTGAGATGAGTTTTTTCGATATTTCAACTTGATTCAAACAAAACAGTTCTTTAAGGAATTACTTTCAAACTTCAATGAAAATATTTATTTGAATTTACCCGAGTTTTCTTACCTCAAAGTAAAGTATCTGCTGTCTCTCCGCTGATATAAAAAATTACGTAACAAGATTAATTAAGGAACGTTGAGGTAATATACGTATTCCTTCTTGTTGGATTATTATTTTCTTTAAGGTTGACTTTGTAAATATTTCAACGTGATTACGAAGTTTAATCGCAACGTTGTAAAATAAATCACAACAAAATATGAATATAATTTAAATAAATATCATACTTTATATATTTTATATATTTTAAATAAATATCATATTTTAAATGCAGGGCACACTTATAATTTATTGTAATTGTCGTTAAGGCACAAATAACAAGTTTCCAACTTCAGCTTGAAAAAAATCGCAAAAAAAGTTATCCTGAGTACAATAAATCATATAATTTTGTTAAACCAGCAGTGGTGTGACAATAACTAGCAAAGGAACGCGTATATACTTTACTATATAACAAAATCACTTAATGAATTACAGTCGGGTAAATGCTGGCAGTTCGCAATATAGTGACGAATCCACTGTGCTACCAAGCCTTTTCCGGTTTCCGGAATTCGTTCCCGTTCATCTTAAGCTTGGCGTTACTATGCTACTAGTGGTCGCCCAGTGGACGAAATTCGATCGTAATGTACTTAACTACTCTATTTACTTTATTGAAAACATTAATACATAGGCGAAAGTATATCAATTCAGATATCCCTTTTGCAACAGGTGGTATTAAGCGAGCTGACAGATTTTTCCTTTTGCAATAGGTTTATTTATATTAAGCAAGTTGTATTCCACTAATATATCAAACATAGATATCCATTACACAAAATTTTAAATAAACCATTTTTTGCTATGACGTATGGGGTATATGTCATAGCAAAAAAACAGACCATTTAAAAAAAAACATTTGAAATCACCCAAAATGCACAGCTCGAAATTCATTTAGTCAATCTCATATTTTAAATTCTTTAGCGAAAATCTCTTTTCTGTGCGACTGTTTCGCCACAGGCTATTATGTGTTTGACGTTGACTGTATGAACGTAAACAATGAACATTTTAATGTATTTGTAATAGTTAATTTAATTTATTTGTAACACATAGTATATATAAATTTTATCTCACACGAAGAGTCTCGTAAAAAGGGGTTTAAAATTTTCTCTTCATATAATAATATATAAGATTTCGTTCAAAAGTTACTTTCAATGAGAACTATACTTTAGTTCTCATTGAAAGTAACTTTTGAACGTTTATTTATAGGAAAAAAAATAAAAATTAAAAAAAAAAAATATATATATATATATTTGTAAAAATTTCGGTCTGAAAGCACTCAAAAGTAAATATTGTAGCGTAGTTTAAGATGTTTTTGTACCGATATGGGTTTGATTCGTCAGGTTTAGACCAATATATTCTTGATACTTATATGTACTGTTTAACATATCTATCTTAAGGTACTATTCTTAATCGAATATTCAAAATGTTAGAACTAAATACTAAATAAAATTGACAGTTTATCGAAAGAAGTTATCCAGAAATGTTTCTTGAAACGGAACGAACATAGCATTATTTGCAAGGCGATAGCGATGAAGAATAGACAGCTGATATAACTATCATCATTATCAATCCTCATAAATGGCTTGTTTCAGTCCACTGCTGAACATAGACCTCTCTCAATGTGCGTATCATTGAACTGCCCACAATTACCATGCTGGGCAGGCGGGTAGATGATCGTAGTGCGTCACGCTGCTACCCAGTACTGTTCTGTGGCATTTATATAAATACGCTAAATTAAATATTTTATAATTAATTTAGCGTATTTATATAAATGCCATTGACCAGACTAGCACCAGTGACTCTGCTACCCGTCACTGGTCTGTGGCATTTATATAAATACTCTAAATTTATTATTTTATAACTAAAAGAAATATTTTTGAACTAATATTCCGATTCGCTGCAATTAGGGAATAATTTCAAGCGTTTTTTTTTTCAAATAATAGACTTATTATGGCATTAATAAAACGATAATACATACGAGCATGTAATTTTCGTATTTTGTTTGTTCTTTACTCACCCTAACTAAGTTATTATAAAAAAAGTAGAACGTACACCGCGCCCGGACTTACCAGAGATGTTTAAAAAGTGACTTTACCATTAATCATTTGAAAAAGTGGTGGGTTTATTAATTGCCAAACTAATTTAATTTATGTCAAAATATTTTTACATTCCCTTATTGTGCTCTACGTTTTTTTTGTAAAACTTTGTTATCCGTCCACACTCTGTTTCCTTTCTCAATGTCTCGTACGAATTAAAATATTTCGTAGGGGAGTATGCAGATCATTAAAATCTCAAATTGTTAATGTCATTTTCCAAAACCTTTTAACGGAAAATTTGAGCTGAAAAGTGAATGATTTTTTATCGTTAATTGTGATATAAGTATGTTAACGAAAGCTGTTTATAGTGATGTAAAAGTTTAAATCGTATTTTAAGTAAAAACCGCAAAAATACTATTAAAAAAAATTGCAAGAAGCCGAAAAGTCTGTAGATATCTCGGGGGTGATATAATAAGTTCGATACGCAACCGCATCTTTTTCTAGTTCAAAATTGTCATTATTCTTATCCACTTATTTTTTTTCAATCGTTTCAAAGTTTTTTTCTTTTTTTTCAATCGTTTCAAATATTTCAATGATTTTGTTAATTTATGACCGATTTTTAACAGAAATGCATGTTTTCAAAATTAAAAATTGCAGAAATTAAATAAATGTAAAAATGGCGAACAACGTTATGACGTTACAAACAAGTAAATTTTTCCCTCTAGGAGTAGCTTATATTCATGATTGTTTTTTGTAGTAAACGAAAAAAAACCGCTTGCTCTATTTAATATAGTAGAGCCTCTTATTCCTATAGCGGTGGCGATATTTCACTCGCTGTCGCTATATATCAAGGTTGCCTATTCATTACCCTTGTCGCATCGGAATTAATATTTAAGTTAAATTTAATCTCAATATCTGCTAACATATTCCTCATTTGAGTTTAAAATTTGATAAATTATGTTCGAGGATAACAAAGTTAGCCAAATTGGCATTTAGAGTCTGGTCACTTCACAGGTCGCCTACAAAATGTGCAAGTTTAGTTTCAAATTTGATAATTTCGAATAGAATATCAATATGGAAGGCAAATTTACAATTAGTTTGGCTATACAACACTAAATTCAAAGTAGTGGCAGACATCGAAGGTTGCCCACGTGTCATTTGGTTTTACCATTACTATGCAAGGAACAGAAAATTTAAAACAGAATGGGTTTTACCATTACTATGTAATAAACAGCAAATTTAAAACAGGATGGGTTTTACCATTACTAGGCAAGGGACAGCAAATTTAAACCAGGATGGGTTTTACCATTAATATGTATGAAACAGAAAATTTAAAACAGGATGGGTTTTACCATTACTATGTAAGAAACAGCATATTTAAAACAGGATGGGTTTTACCATTACTAAGAAACAGCAAATTTAAAACAGGACGAATTTTACCATTACTATGTAAGAAACAGCAAATTTAAAACAGGATGGGTTTTACCATTACTATGCAAGGAACAGCAAATTTAAAACAGGATATCTAAGTTAAGAAATGTAAAAAAAAACAATAAATTACATTATTGAAATTTACTCATATAATATGAAATATCACAAAATTTTCAAACAATAATCAGAATTTTGAATCGCCTACCTATCTATACACATGTACCTACCAAATAACTATCATAAATAACGATTAATGCAAATACATAAATTCTCGCTATTTTTCCGTTTACTATTATTATTCCTACAATTTTCGTAATTCCTACAAAACTTCAATTAACAATCATTAGCGTATTTACGACAACTCTTAAAATGTTTTAAAAAAATAAAAGAGAAAATAATCACAAACGGAAATGAAAATTTTGAACTAAAAAAACATGCCATTTCTTATCGATGTCTTCATTTGAATCTTCTCAATCTGATCAACCTCCATTTATACCCACACTTTACATACACGGGCGAGATTATTAAAGATTTTCTCACTTTTAGCAATTTTTAAATGAGTGTCTGCGGTTTTCACTCAAAATATAATTTAAACTCTACATCAATATTACCAGCTTTCATTTGGCACATATCACACCTAACAACAAAATTAATTCTCATCTCAGCTCAAATTTTTCGTTAAAACTGTTTTCCAAGTTAATGAAAACGATGGCCTAACAACTACACACACTTTACACACACGCTCAAGTTAATAAAGATTTCCTCACTTGTAGCGTTTGTTAAATGAGTGTCTGCGGTTTTCACTCAAAATATAATTTAAACTCTACATCAATATTACCAGCTTTCATTTGACACATATCACGCCTAACAACAAAATTAATTCTCATCTCAGCTCAAATTTTTCGCTAAAACTGTTTTCCAAGTTAATTAAAACGATCTGTGGTTTCATTAATCTGCATGCTTCTCTATAAAATAACTGAACCCGTACGAGACTTTAAGATGAGGGGATTAATGAATAATACAATCACAAAATGAAATAAAGTACAATTTGAAAACTTAAATAGATTTTAAATTGGATTATAAAAGTACTCCGTACTTGACTATACCCATTTGCTTAATTCGCTACCCAATCGAACCTAAAACCTACGTCGATCGTTTGAACTAAATATCTATATAAAGTCGTGTGACCATCCGATGTGCGTATTTATAGAGCTAAGTTAAACTATAATGAACATTATACTAATAGAACCGTTACTTTATTATTTATACTCTGATTTTGAGTAATAAACCAACGAATTTTATTATTTTCAACATACTTTGAGACTATATTGCAATAAATAATTTTATTTGATGATAAAGCAATAATAATTTAATGGTTCGTTGAAATATATCACAAATTTACCATATTTGATCGGTTATATTTCAACACTATTAATAAATAAGTAAACTAACTTTAATAACAAAAGTTTAATGTAACAAAAGCTCAGAACTCCAAAAATTAAAGGACTTTATATAGACGAGTCACGACTCAGTAGATGGTATTAAGGAGAAGTCGCTGGATTATTTATAATGTTTAGAAAACAAGGTATAAGAGAAAGTGAGTATTACCTTAGAAAACGCTTAATAATAAACCACAACGCCCACGATAATGCTGCAGAGTGTCTTCGTAAACTAAGTAGAAATTACCTGAAACAATAGGTTTTTATTAGTTTTGTCTTATAACTAGATATAAATAAAAGCTGTAACTGTTAATATTATTTTAAAAGGTGTTTGTTTCAATGTGCTTCTATTGAAACACCTTTTAAAATAATATATTTATATCTAACAAAAAAAAAGATAAAATAAAACTGAGATCAGTAAACTCATGGGTTGCGGTCTATCCATTCAGAAATTGTCGCCTGGTCGCTTTAAATATTTAAAGATTTTCCCGGTTCAAATCTATTTCAAATCTTAACTGAACGCAGTAACACATAAAGCGCAAAATGTAATACAAATTGACACTAATTATATAATGCGATTTCCTTCCGCGAAGAATTAAATACTTTTTAATTTCTATAATGATATGAAGACTATTTTGCATTAAAACTGCCAGTCATAATAAATTCGTTCTTATACATACATTACGTATTCTTCAAGACTACAAAATAAAGAGACCTAGAACATCTTTAATAAACATAATAGAAACACAGTTTTAATTAAAAATAAGATCGCAATTAATAACACAAAGCGTTAATCAAAATATACTCTGCTCCGCCCTGAGACTGGGACATCGTAACAGCAGTATTTTCATTTAAAAGCAATGGTTACAGTTATAAAGACTTACAATCTCTTTTATAGACTTACAACTTTATGCCTACGCAAACTCAAAATTTAGTACGAACTATTTTGTTCGGCAGAAAACATATGCAAGTCTTGGAAACGAAAACTTACTGTTTGATGATGCGGGATTTTTTTAGGAATATAACATACATATCCTAAAAAATACCCGCATCATCTTTTACCTTTGAATTTTTATCAAAATTAAATACTTCAAAATATACAAGTAACTAAGTAATTACCTGTAGAATTTCTAATTTACCATTAAATATCTCCATTACCATGACCCGTTATGGTAATGTTATGGATGAAGTAAAGTACAATTTAAAAACTTAAGTTATTAGTATGACAATAAGAAATACGTAAACCAATATGCGCTTATTAGCATTCTCTGTATCACAAAAAGTACTCCGCTACTAAAAATACTCTACTACAAAAAATATCGCAATCCCGCTCGAACCAACACAACACCCCCTCCCCCTCCCCCCTAAAGAAAATTCGATCAGACGTTCATAAAGCTTGTGAGCCTTGCCGACAGCCGCCGCTGTCACATAACGGATGTGAATGTGTTTGACGAGAGCACGAGCGCTGCATCGCGACGAGCGGAACGGTTGCGGGATATTGTGTCGCGCGAGTTCATCTCGTGGCGGATCGAAGTAACGATCGCGGTATCGAGCGCGGATCCGCTCGCGAGGTATACGCCGCGCAGGGTGTAGCAGATTAATACGATGCTGACAAGGAAATAGGGTAGGCGGTTATGTACCGTGTTTTAGAAGACTGAATTGAAAATATTTTTAAGAATTCTCATTTTACTGACAAATAACTTTTGTCCACTGAGCGTTTTCTTAAAATGAATCAAAAACTAAAAATATAATTTGTACTTCATAGTTGTAAAAATGTTACGTTGTTCTGCTATACATGTCATAATACAACAGCCTTATTTTGTAAAAAACTGTCTTGACCTACATATATTACGAACTAGATCTGCACTGTGTTGACCTACATATATTACGAACTATATCTGCACTGTGTTGACCTACATATATTACGAACTATATCTGCACTGTGTTGACCTACATATATTACGAACTATATCTGCACTGTGTTGACCTACATATATTACGAACTAGATCTGCACTGTGTTGACCTGCATATATTACGAACTATATCTGCACTGTGTTGACCTACATATATTACGAACTATATCTGGACTGTGTTGACCTACACATATTACGAACTATATTTGTTCTGTGTTGACCTGCATATATTACGAACTATATCTGCACTGTGTTGACCTACATATATTACGAACTATATTTGTTCTTTCTTGACCTGCATATATTACGAACTATATCTGCACTGTGTTAACCTACTTATATTACGAAATATATCTGCACTGTGTTTACCTACATAGATTACGAACTATATCTGTACTGTCTTGACCTACATATATTATGAACTATATATTAACGAAATAAAAGCTTTAGCGGAAGTGGATCCTTCTCAAACGAGAGCTAGATTTGTCATTGCCAAAATTATGTTAAATAAATTACGTCAAATCGAGAAGGTAAAAGACTTCAAAAAAGAATATCTGATGAGCTAAAGATACGCCAGGAAACACATACAAAAATAAAGGGATTTTCACAAATAATAATATGTACGACAACCGTAAAGTTGTATCAAACATATTTGCCTTATTTGGATAAAACTTTGCATACGCCTTTTTTGTTTCTAACTTTTCTTTCAACGACAGTTGCTAAATTGAAGTTAGAGAATTCCCCAGAGGCCTAAAACTGCATGAAATAATGAATTATTTTTATGACGCAACTTTGTCAGCATAAATACTCGGTAATAGAATGGACACCTACCAATAATATATAAATTATTTTAGAACATTAAATATAACAAAATAAATACAACGAGAGTTAAGACGAACGCAAACCAAGAATTAAATTCATTTTGAACTCCCATATTACAGACACTCCAAAAATTACAAATACTTACTAAAGGGTAATACAAATAGTTTACCATTCGTTTCCGCCAAAACATTAGAAATATTAAAATAACTCCAGATTAATAAGGCTAGACAACAAGGCAATTCGACAGTCGATGAATTAGTGCCAGTCTGATAAAGTAATTAATATATAAACAATAACAGAGCCCACTCAAGTTAGGTAATTATCACACTAAAACGCGCGCTGTGCATTCCTTGGCTCATCAGTAATAACAATAAAGCCCTCATAGCAATGTGTCGTATCGCCAGCCTTAGCAGGTAACTTTGGCCTTTAAATTTAATTCCCGTCCCTTAGAAGGAAACTTGCGTAAAATACAAGAAACGCCCCCGAATTACGAGCAAAGGTAAAACTGAATGCATTCATAGGATTAGAACAAAGAAACACACACACTCACACACACACAGATCTCTATCCGTGCTTCGGATAGAGATCTGTATGCTTCAAAACTTTGAAAGATGTTTGGTTGGAAAGAGTATTCCTCACGAATATTTTTAAGCGAGTGGAGTTCATCACGTAGGCCAGCAGAAATATGCAATTTTACTACGTCTGAATTAAAACTCAAAATATCTATACATATAATAAAATTGTAACAAAATGAATTCTGTTATTGGAAAATATTTTAAAAATAATGATTAAATTAGCCTATAGAATGATAGTAGAAGCCAGAAGACCTGTTTTTAGAATTTCTGTCTTTCCGTTTCCCCATTAATTTGTTCTTCAATCGCGCGAAATCTACTAAACGGTTTTAAATTAAATTTGGTATGATCATACTTTGTAACCTCGAGCAACATATAACACACTGTTGCTGTCTCACTATTTTTATCTGGATAGTGCAGATATAAAAACAAATATTACAACATTGGTATTACCAACGCCATCTATTAGCGTTTCAGCACGCTTTATATTACGATATGGTACTGACAAAGCCATCTATTAGCTTTGTAATAAAATTTATGTTCTGAGAGAAAAAAATAAATAAAACACGCAAAAAACTCCTAATAACTTTTCGTATACCTAATTCCATGCGAACGAAGTCGGGTACAGATAGCATTAAATAATTCGCAAGTTATAACACTAACTAGACAGATGGACGGACGAACGTCATAAGAAGTTACTTTTAAGGAAGATTTTCGCCCACGTACAAGCTGTGAAACTCGACAACTTGTTAAATAATTAACAAGTTCGTAACAAAAAAGGAAGTTCGAATCAACATTTTCATCACATTCAAGAGAAAAATTTATGCGATAAGTCCATTACGTACAATCGCGCTCTTCGATCAGCCAGTGGAGTAATGAAATGAACTATTTAAAAAAACTAAGAATTTCATACCGCATGAATACATTTCGCATTATTTTCCCGGAGTATTTGATAGGAAAAAATTTCAGAGAAAAAGACTATTGCAAGCTATCTGTAATCATTTTCCTGACCTATTTTCGCGGCAGCACTTGTGCGCTGCACAAGTGTTTCACTCCTCGTTACTTTGTTATTCTTTTTTAACTTCCTTTAGTGATAGAGAACGTTTTTAAGTAAAAATGAAGTTGTATTAGTCAAGGAGAATTGCTGGAGTACTGGCAACTTCATTATAATCTACAATAGTGAACAAATGACGTTAAAATTAAAATAAATTAGTGCAAATTACATAATTTTGAATTTTTAAATTTTCCATATTTCATATACAAAAATTATCATTCGCAACGAGAAGTCGAATGTTGCCTAAGAGGGAAATTATTAGATAAAAGGAAAATTGTAATATACTTGCTGATTTCTGTCATGGAACCATATTTTTAATCCGTTCTCGAGATTGCTATTTAAAGGGTTAAATTTCGTGCACTGCCGCGTCGCAATGTGTGTCGTCAAAAGAAGACAATTTGTGAACCTTTTTTAAATTAGACTATTACTGGTAAAAGTATCATTGCAAAGAAAACAGAATCGATTGTATTGGTAATTCAATATCTTTTAAAAAAAATTTTATAAATATGACAGTAAACATTTTAAATAAATAATGTTTGAGAAAATATAGAAAATAATAAATGTTTTTATTGAAAAAGAAATGATTTCTCCGTAATAAAGGTTCACACTGGCATTGTTTACCGAAAAATCTTACACTGAAATTTAATTTTGATTATAAATATAAAATTAACTCTACTTGTAAAGACGCGGTTTACATTCGATTTTTGGATAAACAACACATATTTTCTACTCGCTTCTACAGTCCCTTAAATTGAATCTACGTTTTTAAACATGCAAAAATCATTACTTATTATAAATTATAACATGTGTACATGTGCATTCAGTTTTCAAAATTTTACAATCCATTTTCTCGATAGCATAAATGAGTAATTTTGATGATTTCTTTAAGTCCACAATTAAATGAAACTACGTGATGTAGTATTATTTCTACTTTCTTTAATTTCTTTACCACGACCTAGGTTTCGTTGTATTACATCTTCAGGTGGGATATTAGGATAAACAACACATATTTTCTACTCGCTTCTACAGTCCCTTAAATTGAATCTACGTCTTTAAACTTGCAAAAATCATTACTTATTATAAATTATAACATGTGTACATGTGCATTCAGTTTTCAAAATTTTACAATCCATTTTCTCGATAGCATAAATGAGTAATTTTGATGATTTCTTTAAGTCCACAATTAAATGAAACTACGTGATGTAGTATTATTTCTACTTTCTTTAATTTCTTTACCACGACCTAGGTTTCGTTGTATTACATCTTCAGGTGGGATATTAGGATAAACAACACATATTTTCTACTCGCTTCTACAGTCCCATAAATTGAATCTACGTCTTTAAACTTGCAAAATCATTACTTATTATAAATTATAACATGTGTATATGTGCATTCAGTTTTCAAAATTTTACAATCCATTTTCTCGAAAGCATAAATGAGTAATTTTGATGATTTCTTTAAGTCCACAATTAAATGAAATTACGTGATGTAGTATTATTTCTACTTTCTTTAATTTCTTTACCACGACCTAGGTTTCGTTGTATTACATCTTCAGGTGGGATATTAGGATAAACAACACATATTTTCTACTCGCTTCTACAGTCCCTTAAATTGAATCTACGTCTTTAAACTTGCAAAAATCATTACTTATTATAAATTATAACATGTGTACATGTGCATTCAGTTTTCAAAATTTTTCAATCCATTTTCTCGATAGCATAAATGAGTAATTTTGATGATTTCTTTAAGTCCACAATTAAATGAAACTACGTGATGTAGTATTATTTCTACTTTCTTTAATTTCTTTACCACGACCTAGGTTTCGTTGTATTACATCTTCAGGTGGGATATTAGGATAAACAACACATATTTTCTACTCGCTTCTACAGTCCCTTAAATTGAATCTACGTCTTTAAACTTGCAAAAATCATTACTTATTATAAATTATAACATGTGTACATGTGCATTCAGTTTTCAAAATTTTACAATCCATTTTCTCGATAGCATAAATGAGTAATTTTGATGATTTCTTTAAGTCCACAATTAAATGAAACTACGTGATGTAGTATTATTTCTACTTTCTTTAATTTCTTTACCACGACCTAGGTTTCGTTGTATTACATCTTCAGGTGGGATATTAGGATAAACAACACATATTTTCTACTCGCTTCTACAGTCCCTTAAATTGAATCTACGTCTTTAAACTTGCAAAAATCATTACTTATTATAAATTATAACATGTGTACATGTGCATTCAGTTTTCAAAATTTTACAATCCATTTTCTCGATAGCATAAATGAGTAATTTTGATGATTTCTTTAAGTCCACAATTAAATGAAACTACGTGATGTAGTATTATTTCTACTTTCTTTAATTTCTTTACCACGACCTAGGTTTCGTTGTATTACATCTTCAGGTGGGATATTAGGATAAACAACACATATTTTCTACTCGCTTCTACAGTCCCATAAATTGAATCTACGTCTTTAAACTTGCAAAAATCATTACTTATTATAAATTATAACATGTGTACATGTGCATTCAGTTTTCAAAATTTTACAGTCCATTTTCTCGATAGCATAAATGAGTAATTTTGATGATTTCTTTAAGTCCACAATTAAATGAAACTACGTGATGTAGTATTATTTCTACTTTCTTTAATTTCTTTACCACGACCTAGGTTTCGTTGTATTACATCTTCAGGTGGGATATTAGGATAAACAACACATATTTTCTACTCGCTTCTACAGTCCCTTAATTTGAATCTACGTCTTTAAACTTGCAAAAATCATTACTTATTATAAATTATAACATGTGTACATGTGCATTCAGTTTTCAAAATTTTACAATCCATACTCGATAGCATAAATGAGTAATTTTGATGATTTCTCTAAGTCCACAATTAAATGAAACTACGTGATGTAGTATTATTTCTACTTTCTTTAATTTCTTTACCACGACCTAGGTTTCGTTGTATTACATCTTCAGGTGGCATATTAGGATAAACAACTCATATCAATGTAGTATAGTACCATTGTATCTACCTACTATATTTGCCTTTTGTTATATAAAAAACAACTTTTTTCATTACTTTTTACAAATTCCAAGCTATTTAAGTATTGCCATATCCATGCATATAAATTGAGAACCTTTTTTTTATTTGGTTAAAAAATAATAAAATACGATAACTCCACGACAATATTACATCTACGGTCGCATACAGTCAGTCATGTTACCGACGAAGTAGTTTCGTCTAATAGCAATAGATGGCACGCATGAATTGATGTTGTCATTTTCTCTTCGGTTTAACGTTCTTTTGACCATATCTTTATATTTAAATAAATGGATAGAATTCAATAACTTGTTCAACTAAAGAGTTGCGAAACGCTAGAAAACTGTTATGTATTAATATTATACGTCTGGAGTATGGAGTGAACAAGACGGACAAGAATTTCATCAAAATGAAACAATGCCCAGCTAAAATTTAATACTAAACCGTTCAATCTCTAATTATGTCATAAACATGTTTAGACGAGTTCACATTACGAATAATAGACTTACAATAGTTATAGGCAGAAAAGAATAACCTCTAGAACCTGAACTGTCAAACAACATAACCATAGCAACGACCTTAACGCGGTAGTCGTCTTTATGAGCTGTATGTCCGCGGCCTACCAGTAACTTTCTAGTGTACCTTTCCCATCATAACTAAAAACCTTTCTAGTGTACTTTTCCCACCATAACTAAAAACAATAAGTACGATCTATGAATACGAAAAACCCATAGTTTGTCTGGTTCTAATCTAAATCATTTGTATTCAGCTTTCAGTACGACATATGTTTAAAATTTCCAGTGGAACGCCTAAAGTGGGTATTTATTTCGATATTCGGAAACGTATCGTTTTGTTTTTCGTTCCACTGACAACAAACAAGAAATCGGTAGTCAATGGGACGCTCCTTTCAAATTTTATAAGCCATCTTTCTTCCCTCACTTTCATTAAACCTCCTCCTGGATGCTAACAGACAAACATATTTTCATCGCTTTAGCGACAGTACAAATGAAAGAATAATGATGTGGAAAACATCGAACACAAAACGTTTATAAAACTCTCGTCAGCACATTATAAGTGTGGATTCCGTGTCTAGAACTAGACTTTAAATTCGTTTCTCCAAGTTTGCAGCTCTTCAAACCTTTAACAGTTTTACTCTTTCTTGAAACAATGTTAACCCTATTATCAATTTCTGTAAGCTTGAATAAAATGGGCTATCAAAATAAAACTTTTTTTGTTATTATTACTTTCGTCTTTCTAAGCGAAATACAATAAATAAATATTATATTATGCATTTAATGGTTAAAAGGTCTAATCACCTCATCGCCATTTCGAAAGTAAGGTATATATACCATTTCGAAAGTAAGGCTATAATTGTCAGTCTCGTAAAAAAATTTTAAAATTTTTAGTCAAAATATGCAAAAACTGAACAAGAATTTTCCAATATATTTGACTACAAACACACAGACGTTTCATTATCATAACATATTTTTCTAAATAATTCTTCAAACAAGCGCTTCTCTAAATTTATTCAACCCAACCACTGAAACACCAAGTGCTGCTCTCACCTAAATAATTACTCGAGTTCTCTTGCCATATTCGCTTTAAACTTAATCACAACCTGAACCCAAGTAACGAAAATTCCGGCGGATACTGAAACGAAATTGCACGTAAATATTATATTATTCTCCGAGTGACTACCTCACGTCCTCAAATGCAGAGATTGCGAACGGAATACAACCACAACAGAGGAAGCGACATACTCTATGCTATCTAATTACAAACATTTTCCAAACTTACGGATCTTAAGACTTTAAGCGCGACTCCTTCGCTCCGGACACCAAAAACACGAGTGTTCGTTGTTAGTTACATATATTTATTGCGGTATATCTTATTTTCATACAAAATGTTGAAAACATATGGTATCGCGGAGGCTTTGACAAAAAGGAACATGTACATATGTACACAAGAAAAGTTAGCAATATTGGGGCAATAACCCCGGTTAGAAAAGTTACAAAAACACATTTCCAAGTCTTCTCGTTGAATTCACAATTTTGAAATTACAGATAACATTTAAATTTAATTACGGCTGCTAGTTACACTATACACAATCTTTAGTTCTTCAGTGTTCGTATAAAACATATTACGTTAATGTTTCAAAAAATTGAAGATAACGCAATGAATATATGAAAAAAGAGGTAGTAAGATTTTTTGTAAATAGTTTACAAAAAAGCTATGGCAAATAAAGCAATACGGCAGTAATTTTGATCGATAGAGATATCATTAAAAATATTTCAAGTTTTCGTCAGCTTTTTCCCTCTGATAATTTTCGAGATCACGGGGTAACAGTGACTTTTCACGGCAAGAATGAGGAAGGCAATAGCAAGATTACATTGTGCATTTGCATTTCCAACACGGTCATGTCCAACACGATATCTTCCAAAAAAAGCCGTTTCGTATCTTTCCCTACGTCTTCAAAACTGAGCATACTCCATCCCCAAGTACAAAAATTTTACAGAGGTCACTTTTTGTAAGAGACCTCTCTAACTGAGTCATTACTTCTTGATTCAAGTAGGTTCTGTTACAGACGTCACCTAGTGACCCTCTTACTGACCCACTTTTTTTTCAGTTACAGACCAACTTCTTTTTCACGAATAGTAACTTTTTTACAGACCCGCTTATGTTTTCACTTGAACCATTAATTTTAATTTCAAATTTCGACTTTATATGTCAAGTGGTCTTCAAGAAAAATACCTGTGACTGACAGATAAACTAAAGTGATTCCTTAAGTGTTTCATATGGTTAATTTTGATACGGAACACTATACATGAAATAAAAGAAATCTGTCTTCCGAAAAACATTATGTCTCTTTCTGCTTTTAAAAGTTTAATTAGATATTTGTCTTTCATTACTTCTTTCTTGATTTCAATATGCTTTTCACTCATTAGTATTGTTCTAAAACGTTGTGTGCGTATGAACTATCATAATTTGCATATAGTTCGTAATAAAGTTAAAGCAATAATGCTAGACATTATAAGAAAACAAGAATGTGATTGTTTTGATCATATATAATAGTTAAATTGCAAAAACGGTGATAGGTATTTATATGAATATAGTAACCGTTGAAGAAGAAATTTTGATAATAAAGGACATTTTACATCCTACTCATAGTAACCAATAATTGACATCATAAAAAATAAAATAACCAATAATTGACGTCGAAGTGCACTAATAATAGACATCCACTTTACTAAAATTTAAATTATGTAATGAAACAAATGTTTACATTTTAATAATGCTGTCCATGAAGTTTTATTAGTAAATCGAAGTCACACTTATTCCTGTCGCGTTTCATTATAATTTTTGGTTCAGTGAAAATTTTAACAATTTGCAAGTTATTAACAGTACTAATACAATATTCGTTTTATTTAAATATAGCGTTCATTTCATCAAAGCACATCATGGACATAATTCCTCATACTCTCCTAATAACGTGTGGATACTACA
Organism: Druceiella hillmani; assembly: GCA_039881145.1. Classification (NCBI taxonomy): domain Eukaryota; kingdom Metazoa; phylum Arthropoda; class Insecta; order Lepidoptera; family Hepialidae; genus Druceiella; species Druceiella hillmani. Next base: position 20,404,154 of record JAYKKI010000022.1, read on the forward strand.
CACATTCTTGGAATATTTCTTTTTTTTTTCTAGGAATCTTAACGAGTACACGACAACTGCTTTAATTTATTTGTATCATGATAATTTTCTTTTACTTCCTCCAAACAATTTTCTTTTTCATAGCTCTCTTGTTCATCAGATATTTCATCCACACTACCTCCTGAATCCAGCCATTCTTCTTTCATATTACTGTCGCTATAATAAATCAGTGTTATTAATTTTCTTTTCCTGGTTTTTCTTAGTCACTTTATTAGCAGTCTTCATTTCTTTTCGTCGTTCTGATTTTTTTTCTTCACTCTCTCTCCTCGGCTTTTCTTTTTTTTTCTCTTCTTCTAGTTCACACTTCTTTTCCTCCTTATCTTCATGGTATTTTACCTCGTTTACCAAACTTTAGCCCATATGACCAGCATATTCTCTGTTTCTTGAGCTATGCAACAGCTTCTTTCCATTTTACGTTTTATTGGTCTTTCCTTTCAGTTTACTTAAAAGAGTTATTTTTGATACTCCAATTTTCTTGCAGCAGTAGTAGAAGGAACACCTAACCAGCATTTTATTAAAGCTGTTTCCATAACTGCTTCACAGTAGCGAAACATCTGTCCTTTGACAGGTGGCATTGTGCTGGTTTTCGAACATGTAATCTAAAATACTGAAAACTCAATGATTGACATCTAAGATACCCAATAATTGACATCCTGTCTACTGTTGGCTACGATATAAGCAATGGATTTTCGCCTACGATTCATAAATAGCCTTACGAAAACAGTAATAAAATCTTATTTCCAATTTAGATAAAAATGACCTTACCTGATGCTTTTTTTCGTAAGTCTCAACGTTCAATTCACTGTTTAGCATTAGTGCTAAAAGGATTTCATATCATCATTTAAAGTTTATAAAAAAGTTTGGCAAAAATTAGCAGCAAACATTTTAAACATTTGCTGGACATCACAATGAGGGCTATTCCAATCATCGATAACTAATTTGTATCACAACGGCTATTATTTTTCACATGTTATTAATTTAATGTTTAATTGGTATTTTCACGGTTGTATAAAGGCGGTTGTATAAAGTCGTAATAGTTAAATTTCACTCAAGGTATTATTACAGCATTTATTTATATGTAGCTAGTATTATTTATATAATTAAAGTAAGCGTTGTTGATTTAAGAAAAGTTAATTCATTTTCATGGTAATTTATAATAAATTTAGTGTGCGGTATTTAGTGTGCACAAACACGTAAATAATTTGTAAGTCACTAGTGCTTTGTTCATCGATGCTCACACACCAATATTAATATATTGATCATCTAAAGGTATAAACTTTAGTAATGTTTGTCCGTTACAGAAAATGTGATAATTTGTATGCCGTTCCATGGTAGAAACAACATATATTTTATGCAACAGAAAACTTTAAAGTGCCAAATGTATGGTAATAACATTGACGGGTTTTTCAACAATTCGTACATGTCTATAGATGCTGCAAGCATGTTTAAACTTTGCAAAACTGTACAATGAAAAAATGGACAAGAAAGTAGGAGTAAATAAAACATGAAATAAATAAGATATATGTGATCCTCGCCCACATAAAGTCACGAATGAAGTATAAATTCTATAACGGTTCCTGTTAGTTAACCGTTTATAATAATCATTAATTACCCAGTAGTATGATTTTATTGCTATTCGATTTAAAACTATACTTTTACTAATTTGCAGTACCACATTTAATGAATGTTAACTCGAAGCTATTGAGTAAATGATAATAATCATTAATTACCTAGTAGTATGCTTTTATTGCTATTCGGTTTAAAACTATACTTTTACTAATTTGCAGTACCACATTTAATGAATGTTAACTCGAAGCTATTGAGTAAATGATAATAAATGATAATAATCATTAATTACCTAGTAGTATGCTTTTATTACTATTCGGTAATTTGCAGTACCACATTTAATGAATGTTCACTCGAAGCTATTGAGTAAATGATAATATCACATTCATTTCTAATTTTTACCTTATGCCGTACATGAAACTAAACGACTAAAGGTGCGAAAATTAGTGACGACTTGACGTTTCATAGGCAGAAAGTTTTTGAATAAACTTTCTGGCATTCTCGATCACCATATTGTTAGCGCCCGACCTGTTCCGCCGTCGGTCGGATGCGTTTGTCATTGGTTTTCTCAGTCGTTACACAATTTTAACGTGACAGAATTGCTCATACCTCGCTAAAGAAGTTTTGCTTCAATAACTTCCTCTGCAAAATAAAAAGCTAATTTTTAAACGCGCTTTTAAATTTTCCCTTATTATGTACACATATATTGTATACATTAAAACATCGTTTCAGTCTAGCGTGAATGGAGAAGAATAAGCAAAACGTATCATAGTAACTTTCGGGCTGCGTTTGAAATATGAAATTAATATATCGTCATGTATTTAATTTGAATATGTTGCGTTTCAGCTTCGTAATATCGAAGATACATTTATTTACAAGGCCTAGTTTAACGAAAATAACTACTTAACGATACGGAACACGAATATTATAACCTCAAGTTCTAATGGATCTTGTTACATAATTTACTCTGTCGATAAAGAGGCACCGGATTCTTTCCTTTGAGTTGAAAAAAAGTAAGTATAGTCAAATAATTTTGAGAAATTCAAAGGACAGATTCAAACGAAGACAATTCAAACGAAGTTAAAACGTCGAAAAAGCTCCAAAGCTAACTGGAATTGAATTGTTTTCTTGAGAAAATTAGCAACAAATAGATCTAAATTTGCTCAACGTCACACGCTCTCCCTAAGTTTTGGTATAAAAGTACAGATTACCTTTCTTTTTAACGTTACTTTGCTTTTTAACCCAAAAAACAAAGGAAATCTTCAAACAGTTTACTTGGTTTATAAAATATAACACAAATTGAATTTCGTGACCAAAAGATGCCAAGATATAAATTATGACACAAGTATACAGCAATTCACTTTTACCGTTAAACCTACTCTACAGGGAAAGTGGAGTGTATATATTTAGCATCCATGATCGTCCTAAAGAAAGAAAATCAACTAACAACGAACAAAGAGTTCACGGACCGATGTTAATATATCTGCACCAGTTGTCGATCTCCGCTCTGATCTGCATTTATTTTTCAATAATTTCGTACAAGATTTTGCTAACTTTATGGAAAACTTCGCGTTCTTTACGTAGACCACCTGTACAAAAATTCTTCTAAAACTCTTCGGTTCAAAACTTTTCGGACCAAACATTTGCATATTCGTATAAATGTATTCTTAAATTTTTAACGTAAAACTTCAAGCTATAATATGGGTCAAGCCATATGCGTTTACTTTTCGATTAAAACTGGAAGATGAACATTTATTATTTACAACGAATTTAAAATTATGGAAAAATATTGTTTACTCGTTCACTATTTAATGACTACAACGAATCGTTACCAAAATTTGGCGTCCATACTGTTCATATAACCGATTAACAAACAGATTACTCACGACTTCACTCGCGTGAAATATGAACATCACGAAAAAGGTTTCGACTTTTGTTACTCAATTATGTCTAGACGGTAAAACAAATTTTTACGTAAATTTACTTTTTAAGCCGAGATAAAGTTGTAAGATAAAACTAATTTTGTTCTGAGTGTTGTAAATCCCTCGACTTAATCGAATAAATTTTCAATATTACAATACCAACTGAAAAGCATTTTACACGTTTTACATTTAGCCAAGTTTATCCACAATACAGCTACATTACGTGGAAATACATTACGTGAATTATTTAAAATGCCAAACATAAACGAAGTAAATTATTAACAAAGCCATCCACAAATTTTCATATAAACCTACATTAATTGAAGTTTGTAATAATATTCTCTCTGCGAGGGGAAATATTCTATATTTTGTTATTTACTTTAGGTTGAGGAAAATCCACTAAGTTCAAATAATTATATTTTCATTACCGAATGTAATTACGTTAATAACGTTTTATTTTATGGACTTTAAATATCGAAGAATATTTAAATATGGACGCCTCGGTTATATCTTTTACTCATAACTTAGCGGAATGAAACAAACATTAGGTTACGCAGCAATTTTGAGTGACACTCTAATTGATCAGCAACAATTCACTGCACCATCAAACTCTATAAATACACCAAACGAGAGGCGGAGTTACTTTGTTACAAAATTCGGTTGTTATTTCATTTATCTTTTATAGTCACAGCTTTACTAGCTTACCAGACATCTATGTTACTTCTGAGTTTAATGAAAAGAAAATAAACTGTTAAAGAAGTCAAATATCGTATTTTCCGGATCACAAATTTTAGGGTGCCAGAGAATATAGAGATTGATAATCACCCGTTGGTTTTTTTCTATAAATATCGGAAAACACGCAGAGATTCTCTACTAGATAAAAGGATGATAATATAAACATGTTTATCCACGAAGAGCGAATATTAAACAAAAAGATAGACTTGAAATGTACTGCTATATGAAATATAGACACAAAAAATAAACTACGAAATATATCTTTAATAATACATTACTTAATAATGTAATTGTACTTAAAATCCAATTTCCAACTAAATTATAAACTACAAGAGAAAAATCACGCTTTGTGTAAGATGATATTTCTGATAAAGAACTGTTAACCTAACCTAACAAGTAAACTTAACCCATAACAATAAGTAACTGCTCAAAAATATTTAAATGCAATTATCTACTGCATTTTATCCGAATTATAAAAAATATTCCACTGTTTTTTATAACTACGGAATTTAAATTTGCAATTTTGGAAAAATGTTCTAAACGCAACCGTAATTTAGAGCCCTAACGAAATAATAGATATGTCGGGAAAAGTTATTAATTCGCCTGAGAGTTAAAACGATAAATATTTGAAAATTTTGAACCGAATTTAATTTTTTTTAATTATCCTTAATTTTTTTAATTTTCATTTCTTATTGTTGAACAAAGTGGCGACTCCCAGCCGCCATATTGCGCGGATGTGATGTCACCCAAAGACACCGGAAAGGTCCGAGATACCTTTGACGATAATTAATTTGTCCAAATCGGTTTATCCGTTCCGGCTCTAGAGAATAATACCATATGGATGCATTCACATACATACACACATATACTGATAAATAATAATAGACTGATAACCATAATAACCTCCTTGGCATGCCTCAGACAAGAAAGACTCAGAAAAGACAAGAAAGAAAGATAATCCAGACTTTTGGCGCAAAAGTCTCGAGAGTGAGTGATAATGAGAGTGGTAATTTTAAATCTATTAATTGATATCGTCACAAAAACTTCTCAATTAAAACAATCTCTAAATGCTTCCGATATTTCAATTTAATTTAAATAAAACAGTTTTTTAACGAAGTACTTCTAACTTCACAAAGAAAATGTTATTATTTGAATTTACTAGAATTTATTTAACTCAACTTAATGTTAACTTGAGTGATCCATCGTCCCTCCGCTGAGAAAAAAATATCTAAAAGGATCATTGAGGAACGTTGAGAAAATATCCGTAGTCCGTATTGTTAGATAATCTTTAATGTCGATTTTGTAAATATTTCAGTGACATCACGAGGTTGAATCATAACTTTATAAATTTAACCACACTAATATGCGAGTTTTATTGCAGTCGCTGTGAAGGCCCCAGCAATACAAGTTTGAAGAAACTTGCAAGTTTGTAAAAGATTGCAATAAAATACTTAACGCCCACTAAATAATATACTCGTGCTAAATTGTCGTGTAGAGGTAATAAGTGTTAAACCTACGCATTTACACTTTACGAGACACCAAAACCCCTCATTAAATTATGTTCGGATGAATGCTAACAGTTCGCTATATAATGACGAAACGCCATGCTACGACGTGGTATGATATTATTTTTATTTTATATTAATTGTCTATTCCTTTTGACACACTGGTATTACTCAAATCAAGGTGCTACGTCATTTACCTACGAATTGTATCATGTGGTACAAATAAGTGTTAAACCTATGCATTTACACTTTACGAGACACCAAAACCCCTCATTAAATTATGTTCGGATGAGTGCTAACAGTTCGCTATATAATGACGAAACGCCATGCTACGACGTGGTATCATATTATTTTTATTTTATATTAATTGTCTATTCCTTTTGACACACTGGTATTACTCAAATCAAGGTGCTACGTCATTTACCCACGAATTGTATCATGTGGTACAAATAAGTGTTAAACCTACGCATTTACACTTTACGAGACACCAAAACCACTCATTAAATTATGTTCGGATGAGTGCTAACAGTTCGCTATATAATGACGAAACGCCATGCTACGACGTGGTATCATATTATTTTTATTTTATATTAATTGTCTATTCCTTTTGACACACTGGTATTACTCAAATCAAGGTGCTACGTCATTTACCCACGAATTGTATCATGTGGTACAAATAAGTGTTAAACCTACGCATTTACACTTTACGAGACACCAAAACCACTCATTAAATTATGTTCGGATGAATGCTAACAATTCGCTATATAATGACGAAACGCCATGCTACGACGTTGTAACATACTATTTTTATTTTATATTAATTGTCTACTCCTTTTGACACACTTTGGTGTTACTCAAATCAAGACGATACGCCACAGGTGGTACCACATACCATATTTTGATATTTCGCCCAAAAGTTATTTTCAGTATGTACTAGTATACATTTTAATAAAAATAAAGATATGTTGTCTAAAAGATTCGGTCTGAAAATGCTGAAAAATATTTTTTGTAATGTTTTCCTTTATTACTTTCCAACATTTTTTTGTACTGATATGGGACTGATTCGTCAAGTCTAGGCGAAAATATTTTCTTATTCTCTATGGTAATTAAAATATCTACCTTTATGGCAATATTTCAGTCAGTAATATTTAAAATGTTAAAATAAACATACCTCAGGATAAGACTTCAAAGCGCTACAAACAAATTCATGAAGAATCTTGACATTGTCGAAAGGAGGTTTCAACCAATGTTTACAGAAACGGAACAAACGTTAGCATTACGCAAAGGAAGTGAAGGAAACACAATTCATAAAACTAAATTAGAATGATTAATTTTAATTTAGAAAATTCAAATAATTTCTTTAAAAAAACCTCCTATTATGCTTTTTCGATTTATCCATATTAAATAGTATTTTAAAAGAAATATTTAAAAACTCGACAAACCCAAAAACGAAACAATAGTAATGCATATAATGCGCTCGAACAGAGATATTCAACAAAACTCGATTTTTTTTAAATTCAATAAAATATAGAGTGAAGCATTTTCATAACGATTCATATGAGATTGATTAAATTTACCTTTAAAATCTGGGAGAATACATTTAACGAGGGAAGATAACGTCAAATAACTTTTTGCATTTTTTTAAAGATTTCTGTTATTTAGTTAAAAATGATACACTACAAATATTATATCAATCTCATTTAAGACATTTGCAAAACCATCACTACCTAAGTCCTAAGTCCTGTAGGTAAATGCGAACAATTTCAGATTGAAGTTGGAAAGTACGAGGCCACAAACAATTTAATTTTAAACTTTATCATTTTGAACCAAGTCTGAACAAGGAAGTGAAAATTGCAATTAGCAGTGGTCATGATGTATAATCTTCTCTATACGATACTAAACACAAAGAGCATTAGCGCATTCAAAGTCTCGTAAAGGCAGCCATCGAATGTTGCTGACGTATCAATTGGTTTTGTACCATTACTTTACAAGACCCAGGGAAATAAAATAATTTAATAAATTCAGAAAACCAATTAAAATCAATAAAGCACCCTATTCAAATTTATTCACATAATTTTCACAAAAAAACAACCATAAATAAAAAAAGAATACAATTTGTATTTCTAAACGTTATTTTTAAAAATATAAAAAAAAACGATGCTCAATCATTTTTAATAATGCTCAATAATTAAAACATTTAACAACTGATTTCAATTAGAAAAACATTCAATTATTTACGATAATCTTCAGAAAGCAGTTGAAAAAAATTAAAAAAGAAAATAATGGAAAATTGTAATGAAAATCATGATCTAAAAAAACATGTTATGGCATATCGAACTCGCGTATCGAAACTTCTCCAATCATTACACAGTCCCTCAAGATTATTTTGATAACGCTTTTAGTTTATCTTTGCGATTATTACTCAAAATACAATTAAATTTACGGGAAAAATGATTCAAAACTCATGACGTACGTCAATCAATCGAATTAAATATCTGTATACAGTTAAGATGTGCGACCGTTCAAGTTACGGCTGTACAGAGCTACTAACTGACAGGCGATGTTGTTCTGCACTTTGAAACACAGCGCCACCTATCTAGATTCTGTGTTTTTTTTTCGGCGCTAAACCGACATATATTGTGGATATGAGTCATTTTGGTCCATAAGTAAAAAATTTGTCAATAACTTTACTTTAGGGTCCCTTATCGAATCCTACCAGAACTACGAACCATCGTCTTGACATATTCTATACACACACACACACACACATATGTATATATATATATATATATATATATATATATATATATATATATATATATATATATATATATATATATATATATAAGATATATAACTGTAACGGAACATTATACTAATAGAAGAGTAACTTTATGATCCATATTCTCATCGAAATAAAAAAGCTATAAATTTTATTATACTCAACAGACGTTGGGACAATATTGCACTAAACCGCTTTATTTGATGATCACATAATATAATTTAATGTTGTTTCGAATATTTTACCGTATTTGATTGGTATACTTCAGGAGTATTATTGAGAAAGTAAAAAAACTCATATATAATATGTGTTACAAATGCATTAAATTAAATATAACAAATACATTAAAAGATTCGTTGCTAACGTTCAATAATAAAATATTCATTGTTACCGTTCATACTGTCAATGTCAAACACGTAATAGTCTTTGGTCAAACAATCGCACAGAATAGAGATTTGTGGTCAAAGAACTAAAATGTCAGATTAATTGAATGAGTTTCGTTCTGTGAATTTTGTGTGATTTCAAATATTTCTTTTGCAGTAGACTGCGGAGTATACGCCAAGGCAAAAAAGCGTTTATTTTATATTTCGTTTAATTTATATCTTTGTTTTATATATTAGTTAAATTACAGCTTGCTTAATATACACCTGTTGCAAAAGTATAAATCTGTCAGCTTGTTTCATATACACCTGTTGCAAAAGTAAAAATCTGTCAGCTTGTTTCATATACACCTGTTGCAAAAGTAAAAATCTGTCAGCTTGTTTCATATACACCTGTTGCAAAAGTAAAAATCTGTCAGCTTGTTTCATATACACCTGTTGCAAAAGGAACCTCTTAATTGACTTACTCTCGCCTATTTATTAGTGTTTTCAACAAAGTGAGTAAGTAAGTACATTACAGCCAAATTTCGATCACTGGACGACCACTAGTATTACTTAAACAACACTCAGAGGAGCAATCAATGCTCGCTAACATAAGGATGCAAAAGTGGAAAGTATGATCTGATCAGAACTCTAAAAGTGTAAGAATTTTATAAAGGTGAATCACGATTCAATAGGTGCTATTAATAAGAAATCATTGGACTATTAGTTAGCTTAGAAAATACTTAACAATTAAAAACACGCCAATACAAGCAAGGTGTTCCCCCCGATGAAAAAAATATTTTTTTTCACACACTTCGAAATACCTTTCAATACAATGTTAACAGTTTTCAAATCGATTGGTTAGTTATTATTTACATATAATTTGAGGCATAAATAAAACTGAGATGAATAAATTTATGGGGTGCTGCCCATCTGTGAAAAGTTGCCGCCGGGTTGGTTTAAATATTTCAAGACGGGTTGGTTTAAATATTTCAAGACGTTCCAGGTTCAATACCATTTCAAATTTTCACGGAATGCAAAGCGATAAGGAGCAAAACGAAATGCCAATCGACTCCGACCGGAAAGCGTTTTCCTTCCGCGATGAAATATGCACTGCATTCCAGTAATTGCATGAAATTTAAAAATGATTTTACATCAAATCGGCCAGTTACAAACTCGTCCTTTTATATATCTCGCAGAGTTTCCAGAAAAAATCCAAAAAATAAAACGGTTTTGATTACTTTAAATAAGCTTAATAGAGCCGTCAATTAAAATAAACTCTCCGCTATCTCCTGAAACAAGACACTGGGCTAGCAATATTTTTATTTAAAAATAGTCGTTTAAGTCAAGGTGTTTGTAAGCGCGAATAATATTTTGCCTACGCAAACCGATAATATAATAATGACTACTTAGTAAGGCAGGCAACAAAGCCAAGTTTTGAAACCAAATATTTAATGTACAAGTTATTTAAGGAGTGTGTTCCATTGCTAGCGAATATAATTTCCTTCGTTTGAAGTTTCGTCAAAATTAGATACATTAAAATATAAACAAACCAAAGTAATTATTAGCAATAGACTCTGTAACTTATCATAAAAAATCTTCCTACCGTAACACGTTATATAGTTTCGAGTAAGTCAATAAAGCAGACAAACTAGTATACTATCAGTTTTCCCTGTATCACGGGAAAAATATTATTCTGCGGAAAAATATTTTTCCCGGGAAAAATATTGTTCTGCGGAAAAATATTCTGCCCCCCCCCCCCCCCCAAGAAAAGAGACTAAAAATGAGTGTGCTTTAGACCACACGACTGAAGTAAAACTTCAAATTCACAAAATATGAACTTTAAAATGAATTTACAATTTTATTTACTTTAAACGTAGAATATTTAATGTATTGAACACAATAATAATTTATAAAATTGTTCAAGAACGAAATGAAATTACAAAATAATCAAAAAATCACCGTTCGCGTAACGCTAGCAAACTCGCATATACACACACACATATATATATATATATATATATATATATATGTATATATGTATATATATATATATATATATTTCATGCACTGGCTATGAGAGGAAGAGAGAAAGAAAATGTGCGCGCGCACTGCTCTCTCTTGCTACTACAGTGTGATACAGATAATAGGCTTGCACTGTGTCTTAGATATACGAAACACAACTGGCTATGAGAGAAAGAGAGAAAGAAAATGTGCGCTCGCACCCCTCTCTCTCTTGTGCCTACAGTAATATACGAAACGTAACTCTCTCTCTCTCTTTCTGTCTTCACTAACTTATATCCCCCTCTCAACTTCCGTTCGCCTCACCCGATCACACTTTTCGTAACGCTCTCGTTACGCATTCACCAGCTTACTCCCCAAGTCAAGCGTGCGTAAAGAAGCTTTACTTCAAAAATACCGTCCTACGAAAAAACACCAGTTCTCAAAGAGAATTCGACCAGACTTTCATCAAGCGAGTGAGCCAAGTGAGTGTCGCCACTGTCACAGAACGGATGTAAATGCATTCGTCCAGAACGTGAGGAGCGCTGCATTGCGACGAAAGGAATAGTGGCGTATTATTGGATTGCGCGAGTCAATCTCGTAGCAGATCGGCGCGGCGTAACTATGACCGGTACCGGGTCGGATCCGCTTGCAACGCGTACACCGCACCGTATCTAGCAGCATAATACGATGTTGACAAGGAAATATGGCAGTAGGTTCTCTTTCGTATTTTAGAAAATTGAAAATAAAATATTGTTTTCGTATTCTTATGATATTTACAACTATTATCTACGCACTGACTGTTCCATAAAAAAGACTATTAAAAACGAGGCAAGTAAAGTGTACGTCATAGTGGATAAATGAAATGTTGCTCCTCTGTAAATTTTGTAACACAACGACCTCAATTTAAAAATATATATTACTACACATAACAATTTAAAATATATATTACTACACATAACAAAGTGTAATAACTATTGAGGATGTAAAAATGTATTACAAAAAGAAAATATTAAAAATGCATAAGAAATACTGGTCTGCTTCCACTATATATATAATGTACTATATAGTAATTAATTGAAAGCGTAAGAGTAAGCGAATTTTTCTCAAAATATCGCTGGTTTCTTATTATCAAAACTATATGTTAATATAGTTTTGTAGCATTTTCGTCAATTCGGAAAAATTAAGAACTTCAAATAATCGCGAGTTGAACTTTATGCCAGCGAAAAATGCAAACCGCACTTGTGTTATTCTGTTGAATTTATAAAAAAATAAAAGTATTTCTGCGGAAAAAGTGGACCCTGCATTTTAATTTGCAACTAGCGACCCGCTCATCAACAGATAAATGTTATGGTAGATAAAGATAATGTCTAAAATATTTCTGATAGTGTCCAAAATATTTCTTTATGTACCGCGTTAAGTGTCTCTGTTCTAGAGGAATTTTGGCTAGTAACTGTTTTAGATGTTAAAATTACCCGTACGGAGACATCGAATGGGTACCCATTCGATGTCTCCGTACGGGATATATATATATATATATATATATATATATACACATATATATATATATATATATATATATATATATATCTCACATAAATATCTTAATTATATAAGATATATAATTAAGATATTTATGTGAGATTTTTTCATATATATTTTTTCTTTTATAAACGTAGTCTTGGGTTTCATTTTTGATAGACAATAATATTTACATTTATACATATTTTTGTAATCGTTACGACGGCGTCTTTGTCTCAAACATAAATTAACAATATTTTTCCACCATCAGTATGAGCTATGTAACAATAAATATATAAAGGACTATTTTTCCAATTTTATCCTTTGTCTTTTCATATTTTTCTTCTTCCTTTTATCTGCAAATTATCACAGAAAATTCCAAATACCTTCATAATATTGTGTTCTATCAGAAAATGAACAGATGATTTGATACTTCCTTTTAAAGAATGAAACCATAAAAAGTTCGATGAATAATCAAACTTTGTGCTGCAAACCTCTTCCACTTAAATTCCGACGGAGGTGACTGTAAGTAAATAAAAATGTAAGTAACAAGCTTGGTTACCTATGACATTTGATATTCCGTTATTCTTGTAATAAACCAAATTTTAAATCGAACCGTTATTTCACGACAGTGGGACCTTTAACCACCGTTAATATATTTCCGTAAATCGTTACGTAAGCTCATGTAACATGTACATACAGACCTTATCTATTTTCTTTTAATTAACAATTCGTAAAGAAAAGTTATGCAGGAAAAGCAAACGCTACAATTTACCACGCATGCCGACATCGTTACATAACAAACACTATAAAAAGACAACATCCCCATCTCAAAGAGAATTGTTATTACCAATAATTAGATTATTCCAGGAAAAGCTAGCGACGCTCCGACAGGGAATAACCTACAAACCACAAGCACATGTGAGCCAAACTATAAAACAGTAAACCATAGCATAACGGCTACTTCCATCGAGCTGTAGCTGATCGAAAGAGAGTTTACGCGTTCCACAATTCTACTGCACATTGTTATTAAAATACACATTAACTTCGGATGTTACCTAATTGTCCAAGGAACACGTCAAATTAACTCTCAAATTAACTGTGTGGGTTAATTGCTCAATCGCTCTTAAATAAGACGACGCGTGCTTTATCAGCCCTGTGTACCCACAAGCGTAAAGGCGAAGCTATATTCAATGGGTGCGGCAGAAGTCGATCGATGCTGCGATCGACCACTATATAAATATATAATTTTTATATTATGTAGTTTATTGGCAGATTACATATGAAGCACATTACCTTATTCTCTACCAATTAAAAATAATAACGTAACGCCAAGGTCTAATTCGATTACATTACGCACAATTGAACCCTGTGAAAACATAAAAAAAAACAAAAGAGACCAAGTTCTGATAATCTTACAAACTTTCCAATTCACGCTACATCTCTTTTAATAAAATTTTGATTTATAATGCCGCTACTAAAAACTTGGCTCGTTACCGACAACAGTGTAATTCTAAGTTAGTCAAATTAATTAAATCAATGCGATAAAGAAAAACATAATTTTTAAGGTAATCCCTTACCTACTTTACCAAAAAACGTAATAAAATTTCAATTAAGTTAAAGTAGTCTAATATGGATTGAGCGGCTGGGTATGTATGCATGAACTAACACTTATTCCATACCATCCACGTCTCCAGGAAATTATGTACAACGGTACGATACATAATGCTCATAAATATCAAAATTAGAGAGCGGATTCTACGGAAATATGGGCAAAGATAATGTAAAAAAAAAGCTTACGACGTTGTACGAAGAAAACAAATTATTGTACAAATGACAACAAATAAAAATGTATTAAAATAAAAAACTGATGTAGAAGCAGAAGCGTTTGTGTCAGTCTAGATGCACTGAATGAATGGTATAAAATTAATACAATCAAATTACATCAAGTCATCAAGTTTTCAACCATCATTTGGGAGTTGTGTATAAAATTGTATATATGCATATTTGGATTAGAATGAAAAGTACATATATACCGGACTTTGAATAAGTAAAAAAAGCACAAAATATTAAACGATCGGTACACGTGTGTGGACATGAAGTTTAAGTGTTTACAAAAACGTTCATTTACAAAAAAATATAAAATTAACAAAAATATTAATTTAAAGTGCGGTAAAAAGAATCATAAAACTATATTATATACAGCAGAAATATTTCATTCAAGTACACAAAGATAATAAATAGGAACGCAAAACGCAAATTAAATTCTTTTCGAGCGCTCATATCGCAAACACTTAAAAGAAAGACAAATACTCACTATAGAACAATAAAAATAAACCACTGAGTTTCACCGGCGCAGTACAAATATTAAAATAATTTCCAGATTTTAGTTCAATTAATAACTCGTTCACTCGAATAATTAGTGCGAGTCTGTCAAAATGATTAATGTATAAACAATAACAGAGCCGACTCACGTTAAGCAATTATCACACTTGAACGCGCGCTGAGGGCCCCTCGCGCGATTAGAAATAACAATAAAGCCCTCATACTAGCTGTCGCATCGATCGGCCCTAACTTTGGCCTTTAAATTAGGTAGGTAACTTTGGCCTTTAAATTTAATTCCCGCCCGTCAGGAGGAAATTTACGTAAAGCGCCCCCAATTACGAGCAAGGGTAAAATTGAATGCATTTATCGGATTAGAATAGGGAAACGTGCTTCGGATAGAGATCTGCGTGCTTTAAAAATTTTATAAATGGCTTATTGGAGAACATTTGAAACATTCCTTGCAAATCTCTTTATATTAGTGGAGTTCATTACATAGGATAGCAGAAATATACAGTCTTCTTCGTTTGAATTAAAACTCAGAACATATTAAATAATTCGCAAGTTATAACACTAACTAGGCAGATGGACGGGCGAACGTCATAAGGAGTTACTTTTAAGGAAGATTTTCGCCCACGTACAAGCTGTAAAACTCGACAACTTGTTAAATAATTAACAAGTTCGTAACAAAAAAGGAAGTTCGAATCAACATTTTCATCACATTCAAGAGAAAAATTTATGCGCTAAGTCCATTACGTACAATCGCGCTCTTCGATCAGCCAATGGAAAAATAAAATGAACTATTTAAGGAAAAATGAATAATTTTATACCACATTAATTCGTTTCGCATTTATTTGGCCCGAAAAATTGATAGGAAATATTCTAGAGAAAAAATGTGTTGCGAGTGATTCATAACCATTTTCCTGACCTATTTTCGCGAATGCACTTCTGCGCTGCCTCGTTACATTGTTATTCACTTTTAAACGTTCCTTCAGTAATACAGAACGTTTTCCAGTCGAAAGCGAAGTAGTCTTGGTTGAGTGGATTTGCTGAATTATTGGTGAATACATCACAACTCGCAACAATCAACCAATTATCTTAAAATTATTAATACAAGTTTCAAAGTATCCGTTACGTTGTTTTCATAATTTACATTCACAAACATATACAATATTTATATACGAATGCAAACTTCCTTGCAAACATGACATTAGTCTCCGTCCGTCTGTCTGTATCTATATACGCATGTGCGTATGGCGACATAATGCAGGTCGTTATTCCTGACCGATTCTGGTAATTCAGAATGATTTTCACAACGGTTTGTCAAATAGTTTAATCTTTATAAACAATATTCTCGGTCTTCCTTAAAAAATAAAATATTAGGCCTTTTACTTTCAAGACACTTGCCTGTCAATGAAATTTTAATGCAAACATCTGAATGTCAAAAGTCAATTAATTTTAAAACTTTCAGCAATGAGTATAATGATGTACCTATAACAAAAACAATAATGCTCCAAACGTACTTCTATTTATAATGAACATAAAACAACAACAGCTTAGTAGAACTTATTTTTAATACCTGAAAATAAATATAACACACAAAACAATACGTCAAGCATCTCCAACCTCACTGACTGAATGGTGTCGTTCAACGCAACATGCTCATGGAGCAGGGGAGCGGTGTCGATCGTTATCTCAAAAATGCAATTGAGTACACACAGTGCATCAGTACAAAGCGCGGTTTGACAGAGGGAAATGGTTGCCCCGGTTCTCAACATATTTGGTACAGGTTCAAAGGCCGACTTACTGAGAATTTCCAAACCTTAATAAAATAGTTTTTTACGTATTATTCTCGCCTAAACGATATTAATTGTAAATAAATTTATCTATAGTCCGCAATGTCTCCCAGCTTAAATCAAAGAACCACTTAACCAATTTCTGCTTCTGACCATCGTAAATTATGAAAACGCGTTTTATTAAGATCCAACTAATGCTGTTAATTTTCAAACTACTCCAAAACCTATGAATCTCATACATTTCTGGTCTCAAAAAAATACAAACCTAGTCCTAAATTTCGATCTTGACTTTACTAATTAACTATTTGAGAGTGCGGCAATCTTATTAATGATATGACATGTAAAGGAATTCAGGAATATATCTAAGGCGATACTTCAAAAATAAATTTACGAACTTAATCTAATTAGCATCCGATTGCCTTAAATAGTAGCCCCATATACATTTCATTATCTTATCAGCTCTCGAAATGTGCGCATCGACTTAATGTTAACTGCTTTATTAATAGCTACGTCCATAGAGGTACGAACGAACTAATACCCAATAGAGAACGCAAAACAGTCCAAACGTTAAGACCGTGCGATCCATTACAACAGGGGGTGAAACCGAATGCGGGAGGGAGATGCAAGAGAGCACGTGATCATTTATTAGGGATATAGTGATATATTATTTATTAGCTACCCACGTAGTTCTAATTATTTTTAATGTCCGATTGTTAATGTAGTATTAATTTATTACGATACCTTTTATAGTACAGATTCAAACCGCATACTCTATGCATTCGACCCTTGAGTCAAACAATTAGCCTTTGCCGATGGTTTTGCCAGCACGGTTTACATAATTTGTATTATTTATTTTGGCTCAGTATCTAAAATTAAAATGCGGGGTACGGCATGACTAAATATGGCACAGTATGCTGCTACTCGGCTTAAACCGAACAAATTGAACCAAAATAAAATGAATCGATGGATTGCAATCGACGTTATTTACTACGACTATTTTTTCAATTTCTTCATCAACTTTACCAACCTGAAATAAAAAAAAATTGTATATGCTTTAGACCGCATAGTAAAAGTGAAAACTTTGGCAACCGAAGTAATCAAACCTGGGTATATTGGAAATTTAAATATAAACATTTTAAATCAAAAGTAATTAACGTTAATAGCTGTACCCACACGTACATTCACGGACACATGTGAACATACCAAAACAATGCAATGCACATTCAACTGATTATATTTTATCCACTTTGAAACAAAATAATATCATAAAAAATATGATTTATAAAACCATACAAATTCGTTCAATTAATTTATAAGTTTCGCACTTACGTACAAAATACACCACATAATAAAAAATACGTTTGTCTAAAAAGAAAATAACGTTTTAATTGTAAACGTGGACTTTACATGTTTTATATACCCCAAGCGAGGATTTTTATAAAAAAATAACATAAACAAAGAAACTTGAGTCGTGAGATTTAATCAAAGATCGCCGACAATCTAGTTTCTTCTTTGCATTAAACCGTATGAAGATATGTATACACTTTATTCACATAACTACTAATGTAAAATTAATTAAATTTTTAACAAAGGTATGAAACAAAAGTGTTTTGGTTTGTATTCAATAAATATATATTAATTCCTAAAATAAAAGTAAAACGAGAATTTTTTTTTTATTTATACGAAATTAATAATAAAGTAATATCTACTTATTGGAAGGAAAAACTAGAAAGAAACCATTTCAAATTGGATAATAAACTTTTTCACACATTAACATTCACTTAGTAAAAGTACTTTCAAATTACATACTCTTTTACATTAAAATTACATACTCTTTTACATTAAAATTACAAACTTTTTAAGGACGAATACTTCACTTTTAAAATAACAACACTTATTCATTCAAGTAATTTATAGACACATATAATCCAAAATAGACTGTGTTTGCGGGCGCGCGTGAGTGCGTACTTGCGTGCATGGGCGTTCGCCTGTATGCGCGTACGTTACGTACGTACGTGCGTGCGTGGATGCCCATGCATGCGCGTACATGCTCGTGCGTGCGCGGTCGTGCGTGTGTGTGCGTGAACGCGCGCGTGCGTGCCTGCGTGCGGGCGTACCTGCGTACGCGCCCACGTGCGTGCGCGCACGCACGCACACACCTACGTACACTTTCAGTTTTATTTAAAAAACGCGTCAAACGATTTCTCTAAAATACTAAGTCAACGGAAAGTGACATATTATAATTTTGAAAAAAAAATTATTCACCGTTTAGTTTTTGTAAAACACGCTCTCAAAAATTGTACAATTAACATTACGGGAAACCACATTTATTTTATGGTATTTCACCACACTTCACTTTGTTTAAAAAAAGCAATAAAAAACACAAAATTATTTTTAAAAAACCTGTTAAACTATTATGTTAAGAGTTTGGAAAACAAAACACAATAATATTCTATAAAAAAATTAATAATAATTTTTGGATCTTTCACTGTCACACGACGACTACCTTAAATAAATGAGTGGCGCTTAATTTTTACTCTAATGGAATAATTACCAATACGTGACAGTTACTTATGCTAATAAATAATTATGGGAAATTCTGGAAGATTATACATCAGCAGTTTAAAAACAGGTCACGGCATGTTATATCAACAGACATAATATAAAGTTATAACTATCACAACAAATAAATATTATAATAATAAATACCGAATGAAAAGCATATGTAACCACAACAACAGTCTAACATCGCTCTCCACTAAACGCGCTTGGGGCCTGTCAGCAACTTTCTAGTGTACGAAACGAAATTCGGTTTTTTGCATTTACTTTCGGAAATATTTTTCCCCTTATAACCAAAATCCCTAGGTACAATCTATTAACCAATACAAATAGCCTTTATTTTGTCCGGTTACAAAAATACATAAGTTTAGACATAAGTTTAGAATTTTCAATGGGCTAACCCAAGGGCGGAATGGATTTCCATGCTTGGTAAAATATCGTTTTATTAATTCCGCTGAGTACTAATAAAATAAAAAATCCGTTGTCAATGGGATGCTTTCGGTTTCAAATTGTATAACCCTTTGAAAGTATTACGTACGTACGTGCATAACACCTTCCCTTACTTTATTAACCCTAGATATTAACGGTACTCTTGGGCGCTAACGCAATATTTTCGTCCTTTTGGTGGTAGTACAAATAGAACAATTAATGTGAAAAACATGGAATATAGAAACGTTTGTCAAACCCTCGCAATAAAATGTAAGTGTGGGTCCAATTCCTACAATTAGACATTAAATAGGTCCTTCCAGGTTAGAGACTATTCAAACCTTTAACATTTCACTTCATAACACAAAGTTAACACTGTTTTTAATTTATATCAGCCTTGGTAAAATGGGTCATCAAAATAACCCTATTTGTTAATATTTTCTCTTTCTTGGCAAAATATAAATATTATTTTATGCATTTAGGAGTTAGACGGTTGAGTCACCATATTCAACAATAAACATTCTTAGAAATCCATTTCCACCGACTTTTTCCACTCTAAAGGTAATTTTTTAATGCCGGTCCCATAAAATGGTAATTCAACCGTGCAAGTTAAGAAGGTAGCATTTTTTTGTGATAGATATAGATTAGTAGCGACGAGAATAAAACTGAGTTTCCGGGGTGAAAACATACAAAACCGACTACAATTTCCAAATAAGGATACAATCTATATATCTGTAACTACCGCCACAAACAAATTCTAACGTTTTTCTATGAAAATGTAAATAATAAAAGTGAACTGAAGAAATATTTATACCTAGTTGCTGTCAAAGATATTAGATCTTTAACAGCAACTAGGTATAGAAACGTTTCGTGATTATAACATTAGTTTCCAAAATAACTCACTAAATGAGCGCATGTATAAATTTACTCCTCTGCGCGACTCGAGTGAAACATCACCATTTAAAAGGCGCTGGTCTAACCTAAGAGTTCGGAATTTGTAACAAGAAAATATCAATAATTCAGTTGTTATCGAAGATATTTTTTGTTACAAATGCCGATTAATATCTTATAGATTTCTTAATGATCAACGTTATCTTCACAAATAGCAGTAACGGATTCTGACGATACGCATAATTAAAGCAAAAGTATTTGAATATGACAAAGAATGTGTGGTTATTAATTCAGATAGTGATGATGACTGATTTGAAATTAAGATATACTAAACTAAAATTTTAAAAAAATTACTAATTCTTTTCAAATGTTTTTTTTATTACAAGTACAAGTAACTGTTGATAACACAAGGGCTAACCAGAAATGAAGACAAAAAAATTTTTTTCACTATTTTACAGCAGTTCGATATTGATGAAACTAGTACAAGATAATATGCATGGTAAGACCTTTATTTAAGGAGAGAGCAGTAAATTTATAAAAAAATACGTAATACTCTTTTTCTTAATATTATCTATATTTACATCTAATTATCACCATCCTATCTTTATTAGGTTCAGAGAAAATTAAGTTTTAGCGATTTATCATTTTCAGGACATTTTTAATGATACGAGGTCAAAATACGTATAAAATAAAATGTAATATAATAACGTAACTATCAATATAACATTCATAACATCTGGCTCTGGTGGCGAATACACTATGCTTTTACTGATACGCCCTTTATTTTTGTTCTTATTATTCTTATTAAAATTATATGTTTACTAAATTATAGTAATATATTTAATAAATTTTCACTCTAAGCTACTGAATAAATGATAATACGACACTAATTTATAATTTTTGTATTATTCCGTACATAAAACTAAATATCGAAATAAAACTAATTATCCGACAGAAAACGTTTAACTAAACTTTCTGAAATACTCGAGCACCATATTGTTAGCGCCCGACCTGTTCCGCCATCGGTGGAATGTGTTCGACTTTGCTTTTCTCAAGCGTTACACAATTTTAACATGACAGAATGAGTCAGATATCGCCAAAGGAATTTCTCTTCAATAACTCCCTCTGCAAAATAAAAATAACAAAATTTTAAACGTGCCTCTTAAATTTTACTTAATATGTGCATGAACTTTGCTAATATCCCACCTGAAGATGTTGTAATACAACGAAACCTAGGTCGTGTTTAAAGAAATTAAAGAAAATAGAAATAATACTACATCACGTAGTTTCATTTAATTGTGAATAACGAATTTCTACAAAATTAACGCCAAATATATTCAATATTTAATATGTGCACAAAAATATCATCTCGGGCTAGCGTCAATGAAGAGGAATAAGCAAAACGTATCATAGTGATTTTCGGGCTGTGTTTGAAATATGACGTTAATGTGTCGTGATGTAGTTAATTTAAATGTTGCGATTCAATTTCGTAATCTTGAAGATACATTTACAAAGTCTAGTTTAAATAAAACAATTACTTAACGATACGGAACACGAATATTATAACCTCAAGGTTCCTTAATGGATCTTGTTACATAATTCACTTTGTCGATAGAGAGGCACCGGATTCTTTCCTTTGAGTTAAAACAAGTCAGTATATTCAAATAAAAACATTTCCATTGAGAAATTCAAAGGACACTTTTGCTTAAACGAAGTTAAAACGTCGAAAAAGTAATTCAATTGTTTTCCTGAAACAATTAGCAATAAATAGATATAAATTTGCTCAACGTCACACGCTCCCCTTAAGTTTTGGTATAATGTACTTTTCTTTTTAACGTTACTTTACTTTTTAATCCAGAAAAAAAAGGGAAAATTTCAAACGTTTTTTTTTCGGTTTATAAAATGTAATACAAATTGAATTTCATGACCAAAAGTGGCCAAGATATCATAAATTATAACCCTGCTCTACAGGGAAAGTGGGGTGAATATATTTAGTGTCGATAATCGTCCCAAAGAAAGAAAATCAAGAAACAACGAACGAAAAGTTCACGGACCGATGTTAATATATTTACACCAGCTGTCGATCTCCGGTCTGACCTATAGTTATTTTTCAGTTATTTCGTAAAAGGTTTTGCTAACTTTAAACAAAAGTTCGGAAATGAAAACCACCTGTTCAAAAATTCTTCAATTTTTCAAACGAGACATTTGCATATCCATATAAATGTATTCTCAAACTTCGTTAGCGATAAACTTCGATCAATTTTCCAAGAAACTATAACATGGGTCAAAACGTATCCGTTTATTTTACGACCAAAACTGGAAAATGAACATTTATTTAGTCCAACGAACAATGTAACTAACATTAAGTTAACATAAAGTTTTTTTTACGTTTTCTTTACTTAATAGCTGTAACAAATCGTTACTAAAATTTGGCATCCATATTGTTCACGTAATCGATTAAGATACAGATTACTCACGCCTTCGCTTGCATTATGAATAATACCACAATAAATGTTTATATGTTTGTTACTCAATGACGCCTAAGCATCAATAAAAAAAATTTCCGAAACTTTAATTTTTAAGCTGAGAGTAGCGTAATTTCTATAAGATAAAACTGAGTGTTTCTCGAATATAGTAAATCCCGCAACCTCGTCAAAACCTACGCGGTCTAAGCCGTGAGCAAAGGTTAAATCCATTCCGGTACCAATTAAGCTTTATAATAAGACTTTGTCTTCCTTTAGACATTATGATTGAGACATCCCGGCGTTAACATTTTTACATCAGCACTAACCGCGAAAATTCAAATACAATTCAATAAATATATGAAAGAGTACGTTGAAATGTTTTTATCGCTTTTCATTTTTATAGACTCCGTGTACTGTGGGCGTTCAATCTCCGGAGGACCATTTGATTAAAGTTAACGGCTGATATTAATATAAAGTAAATTTAAATGTGTGTGACATTACAGAGGAATGTGAAAAAAATATATAACAGCACACAACATTTTTGAGTAATACCCTACTCGAGTAGCCCACTTCAGTAGATCATCAAGCGCTCCGGTTACACAAAACAAGAGACAGAGATACCTTGATACAAAATTCAGTTCAAAGTTGTCATTTTATTTATCTTTTATAATTACATTCTCTAGCAGCTTGCCAGATATCTCCGTTACTTCGTCTGAACAACAAAATAGCACTGAGTCTTCAAAGCCTTTTGGAACAACGAGTTTTATGATACAAAATATAAAATGTTAGAAAAGTCAAATACAATACCTACCTCACCACGACTGTAAGGGTAACAATGAAGATAGAGATGAAAATCACTTAATGGTTTTTCTATAAACATCGGAAAACATGACATGATTATCAGAGATTCTCTCGTTAGCCTGATACAATAACGTCAAAGCAAAAGTTTTACACTAGAAGAGTGTGTAAACAAAAACAAAAGTTGTAAACAAAAACACATATTTGATACGTACTCAACATGACATCATATTTAACAGACTTGATACATAAATAAAAAGACAGACTAAACTACAAGAGAAACTTGCATTATATGTATTGAGATGCATACGATTGCATCTCAGTTTTAAATCTCTGCACTTTACTGCGTACGCCAAACCAGTACCCAACAATAATTAACGGATTCAGGATATTTAAGTTCAATTGTCTGCTACATTTAATTTAGAGTATAAACAAATATTCCACTCCCTTTAGCACATTTAGCACTTTTATAACTCCCTTTGGCACCTTTATAACCCATAACAATAATTAACGGATTCAGGATATTTAAGTTCAATTGTCTGCTACATTTAATTTAGAGTATAAACAAATATTCCACTCCATTTAGCACATTTAGCACTTTTATAACTCCCTTTGGCACCTTTATAACCCATAACAATAATTAACGGATTCAGGATATTTAAGTTCAATTGTCTGCTGCATTTTATTTAGAGTATAAACAAATATTCCACTCCCTTTAGCACATTTAGCACTTTTATAACTCCCTTTGGCCCCTTTATAACATCAACAATTTGTGATAATCACAACATTTACTTTTAAAATGCAACCATAATTTATGGAACTAGCGAATATGCCGGGAAAAATTATTAAACTGCCAGGGAGTTGAAACGACAAATATAGTGACAATTTTCAAACTAATTGTTTTAATGTGTATTAACGCTTTATAAACCTATATAATGACTTACAATTTAATGGAAACCAGATTTTAATTTGAATATTAGAGCTAAGCTTCTAAACATTTTTTTTATTAAATATCGTATTTATTTATACGACATATTACATATATTTGAACATTTTTATCAAGACCTTTAATGTGAAACGCACAATGACCGCCTTTTCGAATTTTTGCTTTTGACGTTGAATGGAATGGCTACTCTCAGTCGCTGTATTGCATTGATCGTGACATCCCCGACCCAAAGACATCCGGAAAGTTAAGTGAATTCTAACGATAGCTCATTTGCCAAATCGGATTATCCATTCCGGCTCAAGAGAATAGCCTCTGGTCAAATCCACACACATATACACACACATACATACATACAAATATAGACTGACAAACACAATGCCGTCCTTTCTATGTCACAATCGGATAAAAAAGAAACATGATTTGAATGACACAAAAGTTTAGAGGGTAAGGCAAGGAAATGAGGTGGTGGCAATTGAAATCTATTGGTTGCTATCGTCTCAAAAAACATCTTAATTACAAGAATCTCTAAGTACGTTCGATATTTCAACTTAATTTCAACAAAAAGTTCTTTAACAAAATACTTTCAAACTTTACAACGGAAATGTTTTTAAGTTTTCCTAACTCAAAGTTAAAGCATCCGGTGCCTCACGGCTGATAAAGTGGAAAGCTTGTAAAGGAATCAAGGAGATTTTTCGCAAACTTGAAAAATATCGCAGTAAAAAGTTATATTATGCATCGTAAATCATATACCTTTGTTAAATCATCCTGCAGAGATAATAAGTATGAAAGGATCGCGTTTACACTTTATCAGGCAAAAAAATCAC
Organism: Druceiella hillmani; assembly: GCA_039881145.1. Classification (NCBI taxonomy): domain Eukaryota; kingdom Metazoa; phylum Arthropoda; class Insecta; order Lepidoptera; family Hepialidae; genus Druceiella; species Druceiella hillmani. The sequence continues at coordinate 20,429,614 of JAYKKI010000022.1, forward strand.
GTATTAAGTTATGGATGGATGAATGCTGGCAGTTCGCAATTTATTGACGAATCCATCGTAATACGATACCGTTCCTTGTTTTATCATAAAATGTTTATTTTGTATTCATGGACTACTGCTGGACGTGGGTCATCACCAACTTGGCGTTAATTTACTATTTCTCTAAAAAGTTTCGTTCAAAAATACTACAATACATTTATATAAAAACGTAGATACTTTGCCGAGGAGTTTCGTTTTGAAAGTACTCAAAAATCATTATTTTTACGTAACACTTTCTCTTCTTATTGTTCGAAACTTGTTTGTACCGATATGAATTTTATTCATTAAGTTCAGATCAGTCTATTCTTCTGTACTTGTACTTATTCTTCTATATTGGTACTTCTGTGTGTTTAAAATATCTATCATGTTTACAAGAATACTGCAGTTCCATATTTAATATTTTAAGAATATAGCTTGAGGACATAGCTTTAAAATAGTGCAAACAAAGTCCTAAATAAACTTGAGTTTGAGGAAAAAAGTTCTCCACAACTGATTCCAAAAATAAAAATTTGCATTATTATGTACAGGTACATTGAAGTAGGTCAACAAAACTAGGCTTACTGCTTAGAATCTATATCAAATTCATCAAAATGCAACTTTAAACATGATCATATTTAGTAAAATGAAATTTTCACATTGACTAAATTTACTCTTAGAAACTTGAATACAAAGTTAATGCGGGAAAATAACGTCCACTTTATGTCAATTTTTTTTATATTTCTTTGAAGTGAATTTCTTTATTATTTTCCAAAGTAATTGGCTCATTGCAGTATAAAAAATATGATAGTGCAAAAAATAGTCATGTAATTTTTATACCTTATTTGTTCTTTACCGGCCGAATTTAGTTACCAACTGAAAAGAAAATTGGACACTACACTATTTATGTGTGGACTTTACAAGTACCACAGATGTTTGAGAAGTGTTATAGGCATTACTGAAATCGTTTGAAAAAATGACGGTTTGTTAGTTGCCAACCTAATATAATATATGTCAAAATCTTTTAATGTTTCCTAAATGTCCTTTAATTTTTTTGTAGGACTAAGTTATCTATTAATACGGTGTGAACGTGTTATTAAAACCCGAATGGCTATTATTAATTTACAAACATTTTCGACGGATAATTTGAGCTACAAAGTGAATGAATTATTTTGTAAATTTGATAAAACTATCAAATGAAAACTATGATGCATGAAAGCTATGATGAGAGATAATTGTGATGAAAATGTTAAAATTATATTGAGTAAAAATGCAAAGATGCTTCTGAGATGAGAAGATATAAAAAATGCGAGAAGACGAAAATCCACAGCAATCTTGCGGATGTGTACGTTAATTGGTCTCAGCCTCTGCCTCCATTTTCCCAAACAATGGCCAGGTGGACAAGAGAGAGAGGGAGATGGCTCAGATGAATAAATTTCGATACGCGATTTTGATACGCAGGGGCGTGTTTTTCCTTATTTTCTTTTTCGTATATTTTTTTGAAAGCTTTATAAAAATTTTAGTAAATGAGTTGTTAATTGTTAACAGTTTTCTGACAGATATGAATATATTCAAAATTAACAATTAAAAAAACTAGGTATTAAATAAATGTAATAATAATGAAAATTCATTTCTCTTCCCCAATTATTTTTATCTGTTACTTCTTTTTGTCGGATACAGTTGTTAGATAGGCGACCCAAAACTCAGATTGTTTTGTGAAAATTGCGTATTTTACGAACTGGACAATATCTTTTTTGTAGCAATAAACAAAGATCAAGTATTTTGCTTAACGTAAAGAAAGTCACGGAAATTACGCAAAACAATAACCTAATTCTTTCCACACCAGCAACGTCAGCCGATATCGGTATTTTCCGAAAATTTATAATTAGTTTTGTTTTTGGTGCCACAAGTCTTCCCCGTAATACACTTTATAATTACAAAATTATTGTATTGTAATCAGTTTTTGATGGGCGTGCAAAATTTCAAATAATTCGGACGTCTGGAAGTGCGTAAAAATTTAATTGAAATATTCCGTTATTTTCATACATACATACGATTGAAGTTAATATATAAAGCGTGTATAGAACGCGGGGTTGCGTACCGAACTCGCGTCTCGAGATTTCTCCATCGGAACAATATCTATCTTTTCTTCATCTAGTGAAACAAAATCATCATTCCATACAAACCTGCGAGATTACTGTGGATTTTACGGCTTATAGCATTCTTTTAAGTAAGAATCTTTGCGATTTTTCCTCCAAATAAATTTAAACTAAGGAAAAAATTCATTCACTTTTCAGCTTAAATTTTCCATTAAAATTGTAAGCTGAGGAAAATGATTTATCTTTTTAATAAGCTGCTTATTCCCGTATAAACAATGAACAATCTTTGATCGGTTACACTTCAGAACTATTAATGAAAAAGTAAAATTTTTCTAACAACACTCTGAGAAGCAATCAATACCCCAATATCATAAGGGTGCAAAAGTTTAATGTAAAAATACTCAGGACTCTAAAAACGTAAAGATTTTATACAAACACGCGATTCGATATGTTTAGAAAACATCGTTTCAAAGAAACTTAGAAACACTTATCAATAGAAAGATTATCTTAGAAAATACTTAACAACAGCATACAAAGCTCACAATAATACAGCAGGGTGTGTATCCTCGTAAATTGGGTCGAACTCACCTGAAACAATAAATTGTTATTATATTTAACATAGCTAACGACTACTTTGAAACAGTTTGCATACAATGTTGACAGTTTGAAAGTTGCCTGGCCAGTTATTATTTATTTATAATATAAGGCATGAGAAAACAATGAAATTAAATTAAATTAGTACATAAATTGGATGCTGTCTGTCTCTGAAGGGATTGCTGCCAGATCGATTTGAATATTTAAAGAGGTTCCCAATCAATTCCATTTCGAATTTTGACAGAATGCAAAGCAGTATAGAAAGAATTCATAGGAACAAATATTAATTAAAATAAACTTTCTGCCCTCTACTGAGAAAAGTACTATTTTTTTTATTTAGAAGCAGTCGTTAAAGTTGTAAGACTTACAACGCTCATAACATTATGCCTACGTAAACCTAAAATTTAGCAATGACTACTTCATATGGCAGAAAATAAAGACAAGTCTTGGGACCAAACACTTTACGTGCAGGTGTTTTTAGGAATATGTTTCATTGCCAACGAACATCATCTCCCTGAATTGCGTTACACTTAAAATTTGTATCCAAATGGGATATTTCAAAACATAGAGGTAACGAACTAATTAGCTATTAGAATCTATATATTATCGTTAAAAAAATCTAAAGTACTATATTCTAGCAAATCAATAAAGCTGGTATAAACTAGTATGCACTTCATGAATTCGATTAGACGTTCATCAAGCGCATGAGCTCACGTCGACGGTCGCCACTGCCACATAACGATTGTGAACGTATTTACGCGTATGCTATGAATACGCCGCGCAGTGTGTGGCAGATTAATGCGACGCTGACAAGGAAATAGAGTGGGAGGTTATATCTCGTGTGTTTAAAAGACTAAATTGACAGTAATTCCACGCATTTTATTTTATTTACAGTTTCTATGCCATGAGTGTTTTTTTTAAATCTCAAAAACCAAACAAATAAGGTGTACTTCATATTTGACAAAGTGTTGCGTTGTTCTCCTCTATATTTCGTAATATAGTAGCCTTAGACAAAAAAAAAAAAATATATATATATATATATATTACACTAGCTATGGTATAGTACAACACCTACTTTGAATCTAATATAAAAAGTAATTAAACAAACTGGAATTTGTATCCACTATCTTGTACTACATACAATGAACTAAAGATAAGTTATTGAACCAAAAGCATTAGCGAAAATGGATTTTTCCTAAACTATGGCTGGGTTTGTTACTGCCACAACTATATTAAATAATTTTGGTGAAATTGGATAGGTCAAGGATATCGAAAAATCATATCTCATAATCTACGACGATTGAAACGCCACAAAAGTAAAGGGATTTCTTCGAAAAAAGTGGAACAAGGACGATTGCTGTAAACATTGTATTAACAATATATGCCTTATTCGGATAGAACAAAGTAAAACTCTGCATACGACATTTTAATTTCAAACTAGTGACCCGCCCAGGCTACGCACGGGCACATTTTGGGGTAGAAAAAGATAGGGGCAAAAATATTTCTTTACATACCACGTTAAGTATCTTTCCTACAGGTGTCAATACAATTTACACAAAAACTTCATAAGACTGCAATTAAACTATTTGATTAAGATTTTTTTAAATATATTTTTTGACATGAACCCTTAGACATACGCGAACATATAGCATCGAACGTCATTAAAATACGCATTTCTACTTTTATCTACCAACAAAAAACTTGTCATTTCTCTAAATTATAATGAGTGGAAAGTAAATTGTTATATACTGAAGCTGTTTATTTTATTTCAGATAAATAAATCGACCTAAACGTCACCTCTTGTGTCCCATGCACTTATTTATCTTAAAAACTGTTACTTTTAGCTAATCTATAAAGAAAGGTAAATTTTCTTTAGATCTTTTTAAGGTCTACAATTCCCAAACACATAATATTATATATCTGTAATAGTTTTGCCAGCGTTCGTCACGAAACTGACTTTTTCTGCGACTGTATTTCCATTATTAACTATTACCCAAACATTATCAACACATACTATAAAGCTTACGGTAATCTGACTATAAGCTATCCTACTGCCAAAGTTGTATGTGAATAGGATTAGTTGTTTATTGTGTGAATTACTAAAAGTAAACAAACAAAACTTTCCGCTTTATTATATTAATAGGATTATTCTTGGTCATCAAAGTCAGTTACTAAGTTGAAGTTTTAGATTTCCCCGGACGCCTAGGAGTGCATCAAATAATGAACTGTTTGTGTTAACGCAACTTCATCGTGGAATAAGTACACCGCCGTAGAACGGATATAGACCGATATTATGCAAATAACTTTAGAAATACAATTGCGAATTTGTTATGAATTGGCTTGAACATAATCATTCGTGCTTACTTAAAAAATTGACATTAAATTTACAGACAAACGCTAACTAGATTTGTATAGTTACATTCCTGTTTTTTGCAATAATATTATTGATATATTTCTAGTTTTAATGCCATCTACTATTAAATAAATACCAAGTATTTCATAACTCGTTTGTTTGTTAATAAAATGGCAATAGCTTAAATTCAAAATACTTTTATGCTGTCATAAGTTCGTTATTTTATGAAGGACAAAAGAGTGAAATGTATTTTCGAGAATTTTTTTTCATTTATGCGAATTTGTAATCACGACGTCGACATCTTAGCCTTAATCATAAAGAAATAATATTTTTTTGCACCATCAATACGAGCCATATAATAACAAATATAAACGATATTTTGAATTAAAATATTAGACGGCGATTCGATAATCGATAAGTGGAAGGGAATTGAGAGTAAAATGTTAAGGTCGCATCACGTTTAGGCACATTTCATTACGCGAGAGAGAAGAAAGATATGACGCAAAGAGAAAGATAAAGAGAGCTATATATTCCGAGGCCATGGAAGTAGAGCAAAAGACAACGACGCTAAATACAGGTGTGAACAGCTGAGGTACCACCGTATGTTGTGTTATTGACGTTACATGTGTCAAAAGAAGACTATCAAAATATTTCTGATTACAAATCATAATATTATTTATATTATTTATTGATTTATAACTAATTCTGCATTCACTCCAACCATTACAAGATAACAACATATTAGATATACATTGTATTTAATTTATTTATCACATATAGTCGTAAATATAATTTAGACGTGTTCTGGGACGTACATTGCAGCTATTTTTTTAACCTACAATAGGCTATGTAAATTTATAAGAAGATTGTATGTTTACATCGATTTGTAATGACATTTTATTAATTTTTCTAAATTTACTATTAAAATCTTCTAATACGAATTTAGTACAATCCATGGATTTACACTTTGTATGTTCCTTCTCACTGTCAGTGCCATTTTAACACTTTATACTTACTTTTGTCAAAATTAGATCGCTATAGAAGTTTCACTTCTGCCACGTGTACTGAATTGTACACGATTAATTTTTTTTTATTTTCTTTTTACTCTTTTTTTATTCTATTTATTACCTGTAAATTATCATGAACTTTACGCGAAAAACAATTTAAAAACCTCTCTTAAATTATTTTAATGTCACAATTTAGGGATAAACCGAACGACAGAAAAATGAATGATCCTATAACCGTACGATATTTTCATCCAAACAAGAAAAACATACACATTTTTATGAATATTCAAACATTCCCAGCAATCTTTTTGCATTTCAATTGCGAGAGCAGTTGCAATACGTCTGTAAGCAAACAGAAATATAGACAGCAAACATGTCGCATCACACATGAGCCAGATTCATTTCAGTATTACCCTGGTGTTTTAATAAAACCAAATTTTAAATCGAGCTACTTAAATCTGCAGTTAATTACACTACAATGCAAGCGTTTGATATTTTCCGTTTATCGTTACCTCCTGTATGATGTACAGACCTTGTCTGTTTCCAATAATGTTTTTAAGAAGACGTAAAAAGGTACGCCAAAATTTTCCATGCAACTCGACCTGTTTACTTAACTAACATAGTAACAAGATAGTAACCTTACCTCGAAGATTATTTTTATTACTCGTTAAATTATTACAGGAAAAATCAGGCACCACCGCTCCTACAAGGATCCACAAATCACAAACACATACGGATCAAAATATAGAACTGTAAATCAGTGCATAACGACTCAACACGGTAAAAAAAGCGCAATTTTAATTAATCAAAACGTAACTTACCCGTAGCTTACCCAAATTATATAATAATTGTTTAATTAATTTGAAGTATTTTAATAGAACTGTAAATCAGTGCATAACGACTCAACACGGTAACAAAAAGCGCAATTTTAATTAATCAATATGTAACTTACCCGTAGCTTACCCAAATTATATAATAATTGTTTAATTAATTTGAAGTATTTTAATAGAGGTGGACCAGCTGAGAATGCTTATGAACTAAGGCTAACTCCTTAATATACACTTAAATGTCTAAAGAAAATCATGTAAATTGTTGAAAACGTTCTATGCAAAGCAAAACATCAACAGAGAATGCAGAGAATACTCATAAATAGCAATAATCAAGGCCATATCTTGCGAAAAGACTGAGGAGGAAGATGTATAAAATGATTACAATATTCTATAAATAAAACAGACTGAACACTTGAATACCAACAAATAGAATTCTAACAAAATACAAAGCTAATTTATAAGCATTTGAATCAACACAATCAAAGTGTTACGTCAGTCATAAAATTTTAAACATAGTATTTAATACATGGGTGTATAAATTTGCATATGTAACTGTGCGGATCAGAATAAAAAGAACTTATATGCTTTTTACTCAGCTTATGCAAATGAGCCTGTTCTAGTTAGAAAAATCAAAATCAGATAGTCGATCAAACAGACACAATCAAAAACAAATCAAGTGACAGATAAATCTAGTAAAAAAATTAAGACACGTCTCTAAAGAGATGTTGAAAAATATATCATATATAATATCACAAATATATCATATTCAATATTACACTTTTGTAATAAGTAAAACACAAAATATTACATGACGGGTATATCCGTTTGAACAAATTTGAGTGTTTATTAAATTAATTTATAAAAAAAAATCTAAAGAAAAAATTAATATGAAAAGCGATAAAAAAATCAAAAAACTATATTCAAACATGCAATTAACACTACTAATTGTAAACTGATAAAATAAATAAATAAATAAATTCCGTCGTCAAAAATTCTTTCAACAGCGACATTAACTATGACACGATAGTTGAGACGAACGCAAACAGCGAATTAAAAACAGCGAAGAAAAACAAACAGCAAACAGCGAAAAAACAGAAATAATGAAATAACTTTCAGATGTAAGGCCAATTAATAGCTCGTTCAATCGGCTAATTAGTGTGACTTTTCTATGACTAATGAACATTAGCAGAGCCAACTCAAGTTAGGCAATTATCACAACGGAAAACGTGTTGCCAACCCCTCGTATCATCAAAAATAACAATAAACCCCTTATAGCTGGCTGTCGCATCGCCCAGCCAACAGGTAACTTTAGCCTTTAAATGAATTCCCACCCATTAGAAGAAAACTTACGAATATTACAAAAAGCACTCCAAATCCAAATCAAGGGTAAAATTGACGCATTTAACGAGTCAGAATAAGGAAATGTACTTCGGATAGAGATCTCCGTACTTCAAAAGATTTACCGAAGGCGAGATGGAGAGAATTTGAAAACGTCCTCACGAATCTCTTTAAACGAGTGGAGTTTGTCACGTAGGATAGAAGAAATATGTAAGTCTTGCTACAACTGAAATAAAACTCAAAACATACTAAATCATTCGCAAGTTATAACAGAGCTAGGCAGATGGACAGATGAACTCTATGAGCTAAACAAAGGGTTACTTTTAAGAAAGATTTTCACCCATATACAAGCTGTGAAACCCGACAGCTTATTCAATAAAAATAATTAACAAGTTTGCAACAAAAAAGTAACAGCCCCAGACAAAGCAATTTAACCTTTTTGATCACTTTAAAAAGAAAACCGTGTGCGCTAAGCCTATAACGTACAATTGCGCCTCGACCCAACAAATGGGAAGGTGAAATGAACTATTTAAAAAAAGACGATGTTTTTCAAACTGTATTAATTAATTTCGCATTTATTCGCCCCGAGCAATTTATAGGAAAAAAGTCCAGGGAAAAATGTATTGCGAGCTAGTCGTAACGATTTTCCTGACCTATTTTCGCGGCGTCACTTCTACGCTGCATGAGTGTTACGATTCTCGTTGTATTTCCGATATGGTCGTTATTCTTTTTTAAACCTTCTTTAGTAATAGAGAACGTCTACCAGTACAAAACGAAGTTGTCCAGATCAAATGAAATTGCTGACCTATTAGTGACTACATTACAATTCGCAACAGTAAACCAATGACCTTAAAATAATTAATGTAATTACCTAAGTGTTCATTACGTTGTTTTCGTAATTTACATTCACAAACATATTCACATTAAAAATACTACTAATATCTGTCATTGAACCGTATGTTTAATCCATTCTCGAGATCATCAGCACCACTGCACCATCAATAAGCCCTTCTTGGTATTTGAATATTTGCGAAACAAGTATTATTTGACAGAAAACAAAATCATATTAGTAACTGAGTATTTCTTTTTAACCTTTTTTGAAGTGAAACTTAAGCGGCGATTCGATAATCGATAAGTGGACAAGAATTGAGAGTAAAATTTTAAGATCGCGTCACGTTTAGGCACATTTCGTTACATGAGAGAGAATAAAAATGTGACGTATAGAGAAAAAGAAAGAGAGCTATATATTCCGACGCCATGGGAGTGGAGCAAAAGAGAGCAACGTATACACAACGATACAAAGCGATTGAAAAAAATAGTGTCGCGCATACGTGCGTTGTGGTTACAGCTGAGGTACCACGCATACGTTGTGTTTCAAAAGAAGGCTATCAAAATTTTGTCGATTTATTTATATATTTATGTTTGATTTATTACTAATTCTGCATGTACTTCATCCATTACAACAATTACAACATATTAGGTACACATTGTATTTAATTTATTTATAAATTTTTAATGAACCCGCACTTACAGTCGTAAATATAATTTACAACGCGAGCGGCATTTAAAAGTAATCTGGTACTTACACTGCAGCTATTTTTTTTAAAATTAAAAATAGGCTATGTAAATTTATATGAAGATTAGATGTTCACATCGATTTGTAATGGCATTTTGTTAATTTTTCTAAATGTTAAAGCATTAAAATCTTATGCGAATTTAGTACAATCTGCAGATTTACACTTTGAATGTTCTTTCTCACTGTGAGTGCCCTTTTAACACTTTATACTTACTTTCGTCAAGGTTTATATGGCTAAAGAAGTTTCACTTCTGTCACGTGTACTGAGTTGCACGCGATTTCTTTTTTCTATAAACGATCGGTACATGATAGTCAACCTTTTATATGAACACAAAAAGGCTATCGGAAAAAAGATTGAAAATAAATTATTTATCTCTAATAAAGTTGTAATTTAAAAAAAAATCATTTTATATTTCAAGAAGAATCAGAAAAAACTTTTGATGTATCAATTAAGCAACAACCTATACAAAAAGCTAATAAAAATAAACATAGCATTCTGTAAAGAAATATAAATACAGCCGGTTCATACTGGCATTGTTTACCGAAAAATCGTATATTAAAATTTAATTTTATTCATAAATATAAAGTTCCCGTTTTTAAAGTCGCACTTTACATTAAATTTTTTGGTGGACATACTTATATTTACTTCACACCTCTGTGGTCTCATGAATTTGTAACCCGAAATTTAAATCATGACTTACTGCCAATACACGTTTATTTTTTTTATAATACTTGGAAGCTATTTAACAATGAATGATATCAACATACTCGTATGTATGTAAACATGCACTGAATTTTAAAATTTTATAGTCAATCTTCTCGTAGGAACATAATTTTGATGGCATCTCAAGACATAGCACTAAAAAGTATTACAATTATTACATTTAATAATAATGAAATACAGCCATTACATAAATAGATACCTAGGGCCATTTAAATAGATAGCTACTTGTGGAAAATCGTTGTTCCTTCACTGAAACAGATTTTCCATTTTGCAATAGAGGTATATTTAAAGTATATCCCGATATCGATATTAAACCTAGCAAATACATAAACTGAATTACCATTCTGCGTTACAAGTTTTATTTTATTGCCGTATTGCTATTACGCTATCATACCTCCCGTGGGTATGTCTTTTATGATCAACTAGGGCGCTAGCCTCGACTTTTGACGATAGAAATACTTCTAACTCGAATAGTTCTACAAGTAATCAACTTTTAATGTCTTTTTGAAAAAAGGAGACATTCTTCCGAAAATTTATGTTCATAAATTTTTACCTGACATTCACAGGCTATGTATGTATGTACGTTTGTGAGTAAATTTGTTCCCTTGACTAAAATACTAAAGTGATTTTAAAACATGAGGTGTCCTTAGATTTCTCTTGATCCAGAGAGGGTCCTAGGGTATATAACGTTATGAATTTCACACGCTATGTATGTACGTATGTAAGTATGTGTGTGAGTAAGTTTGTTCCCTCGTGCAGACTAAACTACTTAAGTGGTTTCAACAAATGAGGTGTCCTGAGAATGGTCATGATCCAGAGAGTCCTATATGTATGTATGTATTTCGTGATTTTCAGTTATTTTTTCCGTAGCCGGTTTTAGTTTTACCTCTTTTTTTAAATATTTACTATGATCTAAATTTACCTTTCAAAAATACCATATGTATAAATCCATTTGTTGTTATGCATGTACCGTCTGAGGACACATCGCAGTTCGTATTCCTTACAGATTTTGGTCAGGCTTCCAGAATAGAAGCCTACTGATTTTCACAATGCTGTGTCAATGAGTTTAATTTTTACAAACAATTTTCTACAAAAACTTTTCTAAACTTTTTTCTTTAATGTACCAATATACCGTCGGCCTAATTTATTAACCTGCCCAGTCCATTTATTCAAAGTTTACAGGACACAAAAAACAGGATAATGTTTTTATTAGTCTAGCTATCGACTATGATCACAATCTGACTTTGAAACAACATTCTCAGATGTATCCAGTAAGTTACAAGGCTTAGTAGCCAAAGCTACCATTTTTTTTCGTTGAAACATCCTAAAAATAAAGGGATGAACATTTTTATTAAAATAATTATAATACTAAAATAAATTATATTTAACACGACACTGTCTTAAAACATTCTTTAACTTAAACTGTTTATTTATGTTTCTATAATATGCTTAGTTGTATAATTTAGGTAATTAAATTTAGAAACCTTAACAAACTCAAGCAATAAATTTACAAAAATATGGAATGAATAAACTGCTAACTCCGTTTCCATAAAAGATCTACAGTGCGTAAACCTGCCAAGTTCCTAAAGTTTAGGTGAGGAGTTGAATGTGATTGAAAACATTCAATCTCAGCGCTTTGTTGTTTGCATATCCACATAAAACCAAATACTTGACAAAAACACAGCCAGATTCAGCGTAACGCAACAGGCACGTATGTTGGGGAATACAATCGATACAAAACTGAGGCCCCAACAGGATAAAGTAGGTTTTCCTTGTGGAGCTTGACGGTTGGTAAGGAAGCAGTTTTCGGGCAAAGTATTTCTTGCATATTTAAGCTACACATTTCGACTGGTATGAAAAGTAAATTTTTGACCAAAAGTGGACTTAGCAGGTTAATGAATTAGACCGACGATACACTGTTTTAACAATAAATATAAATATAGTGCAAACAGCATATTATGGAATTGAATGTCCACGTAATAACTAGTCAGCTGATATTTTAACAACACGTATTTATGCTCCATCGATATCTTTAAAATATTTACTATTTTACTCGAAAATCACTTTCAATTTTAGACACATTAATTAAAAAATGTGGCCTATCGTGTAGAAATGGGATAACAGCTCGTTATCTAACATAACATTTTATTAACCTGTCATTTAAATATGGCAAGAAATAGTTTAATCAGTAATTACGCCTTACAGATAAAAATACGTACTACTTCGTACAACTCCGCCATCATGAAGGCATATACGAAAAAGAAAGTTGGAAGCCTTTTACTATTAAGCTACTGCCTACCGACGAAATTGGAATTTGAACACTGCTAACAATAAATTGATTGCTAACAATATCACTTAATTTTTCTTCACAACTAAATGAATCTACGTGTTGTAGTATTATATCTACTTTATACAAATTATCTCTTCAAATTACCCACCTGAAGATGTTGTCATACAACGAAACCTAGGTCGTGGTTAATCATTTAAATAAAGTAGATATAATACTACATCACGACTTTCATTTATTTGTAAAGAAAAAAAAATTAAGTGATAATGAAATTCTATAAAATTAACGCTAAATATATTAAATATTTTCTAACAGTATATTAATCAATATATTAATTCTAAAGCCACTCAACAATAAGTACATTGATACATAACAAAAACAAGCGGGAGTTAAATATACCATTTTAGTACAAAATTCAGACATAGTTATAAAATAAAGCATACATAAAAATATATAAATATAGCCTCATAATACCCTAATGTATTTTTATATTTATCGCATATAAAAACAACAAGAGATAGTGATAAATAAAACAAACAAAACAATATCCCGGTCGACTACTGAGTGTTTATCTCCAGTGCTGTGTATCCAGCATCTCCAACCTCATTGACGGAATGGAGTGTCATTCAACGTAATATGCTAATGAAGAAAGGGCGCGGTGTCGATCGTTATCTCGAATATGCAATTAAGATATGTATATACAGGGCATTAGTACACAGCGCAGCATGACAGAGCGAAATGACTGCTCCGGTTCCCAACTTGATTCATATACGCACAAAAGCAGAATTACTGAGTATTATTAGAAGCTTTATGAAATCATTTTTCACATGTTACCCTCGTGTGTGATAGTAGTAATATTTTCCTGCATGTACTCTCTGCAACGTGCTCAAAAAATCTCCTAGTTATAATCGAAATGCTTTTTTGTCAAGTTCTGTTTCTGCCCATCACAAATTATGGAAGTGTATTTTATTTAGATCAACCCAAAGTACTGCTCTTCAATCTAAAATTACTCCAAAACCATAGTCTAATTTATTTTTACTCTCTGAATGAAACTATGCGTCTCATCGAGGGATTATTTTTACTCTCAAAAAAATTCGATCTATTACTAAATATCAATCATGATTTTAGAATTGACTGCACGGGACCGTCCCAATCTATACCTGTGGCCTCTTTGTGTATCGTAACTTCAACCAAAATCTGGAACCTGTAAACCGCGACACTATAATTTAGCCCATATATGAAAAGAGATCAAATCACCGCGACGGTATTTGAAAAACCTTTACATATGAAGTAGTCAAACCACTCTTTCATGGACCGCCGAAGACGTCGAAGGAAGAATTGTATTCCCCTCAGATTATGTTTTATCCTTGGGAATAAACAGAAATCGTATAGTGCGAGATCAAGGTTGTACAACGAATAATGTTTAGAAATAAGAAGAACAAGTAAGTGCCTCTCTATGAAGAGCCGATTTTGAGAAACGCGAAACTAAGAGAATTTGTTTGAAAATAAAAACGAATACAAGGAATATACAGATTACGATGATCAGCATTAAAAAGTATGATGGTTTTAATTATTATAAACGTATATATAGTTACATCTGTCGTCTTAATAGTCATTCTTGTATAGAAAACGAGTGGATGCATTGACAATATTATAAGCAATTAACGATCTTACAAGATAATGAGATGCCAGATGAATTAGGATGTTTTTCGAGTCATATACATATCCAAACACATAAAATTTCATAAAATTTATTAACCAAATACTTTAATCCAATTTCCAGCTGGAAATATCTTGGCTTTAATTACATAAAGGGAGATAAAGAGGCCACCTGCTAAACCTAATAATGCTTATTTAACGATCGAAACAGCAGAGAGAACAGAATCAATACAAAATAAGTTTTACAGCACAATATCACCGATATCGTGATTATTTCTTCTTACGGTCTCACCGCCTACCCCAGACAGAGTTCAACGACATTTCTTTACCTGCGTAAATGTCGTGTAGATATTTCGAGATCGTCTCGCCTTGATATTTATATCGTTACACGTTATTGTTTATGTAGTGCCAAGAGTTATCCTGCACAAACGGTTTTGACAGTGTGTAACCACGTAACCATGCACTCTTACATAACGTCGGTTCGATACGTTTTTAATGATCAAATTAAAAATAATTTATTGAACCAAATTAACAAGCGAATCTCGTTGGACAAATAGATACAAGAACAATATTTATAACTCAAACTCGTTAACACACAAATCAAACAGAACAGTTAAAACACAATATAACCATAGAAACAACAATAACATGACAAAGATTTCTAACAAATGCGTGTGGCTTTAGATAATTCGAGCTTGTTCGGCGTAATTGTAACAGAACAGAATTTTCAACAAAAATCCTTAACATTTTCTTATTTCTGTATGAAGATATGAAAAATATTAAGCAATGTTACTAAATTTTTGAAACTCACTTGTCTTTACTCATTACTAATCAGTTAGAACAAATGTTTATCGGAAAATTTTTAAAATTTAACGCTGACTAAAAATTACTAACTTAAAGCTATCATAATATGCTTAGTTTGAAACGGTCCTAATTCAGCTCAAAACAGCTCGAGAATAAGATTTATTACTTGAATAATTTAAAACGTATAATTTAGGAGGAATAAATGTCTTAACAAGAACGACCATGAATCCTCGCCTAAAGTATTCTTAATGAAACTTATAATTTTCTCTGTAATAGGAGACGCGCTGAATTATTCGTTTTGGATTGAAGAAAGTTGAAAAATAACATTTTCACTGCCAAGTTAAAGGGTATAAAAGCATTTATCTTAACAATATTATAATTAACGAACTTCAAGTATTGGAAAATGTTTCAATATCCTTCATCTGAAGATTCTTATTCTAAAAGAGATAAGTTTTTAAGTCTTTTTCTGTTTTACAACCCACATTTAATGGAATAATATAAAATATAAGATTAAATATATTTGAGAGGTCTAACCTGCTGTGATTGAGTGGGCGACCTCGGAGCCGCTCGCTGGGCTATTGCATGGGTTTGGGTTTAGAACAGAACTGGCTAACGACTGTCAGGTGACGGTTTTTTTTTCATTCCGGGTGTAATCAATAAGAATTGAAGTTCAAATACTCGTGAACAGGTCTGTACGAGCATTTTTTATAGGAGATTGTATCACCATGATACGGATGGAGAAAATTATCATTTCATTTACGTTTTCAACTCACAAACGACGAGTGTCTTTAACATGTAGATACCATAATTACTTCATTTACATCATACAATTTTATAGCCCAATTAAAGTTTTCCAAGGTGATTAATTTTATAAAGGAGAAAAACTAAATGTTAAATAAACTAGAATGTAATATCCTCCCAATCATCATTTTTAAGCCGGCAGAAAGTGAACTGCCTTTACAATTTATGGAAGCAAATATATTTTTCTCAATTTAGTAAGAAATTATTTGGGTAACAATACTACTGTTAAATAAACCTTTCACGTTTACTTATGATACTATTACGCATGAATAAAGTATACCATTGAATATTTGATTATGACTTAACCAAATTTATTAGACGTCTGATTTATTTACTATGATTTAATGAAGGATAAGTACGATACGAAAATTTTAAACAAATATGTGACAGTTCTCAACAGGTCTACGTTAAAAACGGCGTCTTGTGTAGAATTCGGAACTCCGCTTCTAATTTAGTTACATAACTAGCGGTAGACAATTATAAATATAACTTTCTTGTATTGTCCCATAACGTGGCGATCTGTGTTTGTCAAAATAAGCCATTTCTTTATGTGATTTAATCATCTTGGTATATGGTATTCATTTAGAGTCAATATATTTTATTTTCTTCGTCTATTCTCAATTGTCGTTAAATCTAGTCATAAGGTCAGGCATATTTTGTCATTTCAGTCTGTACTTCCTGTAGTTCTGTGCTATCTGTGCCGTCAAATCATCGACGTGCTTCAGCAGCCTCATCTGGATGATCTTGAAGCATTTATAGATCTCCTGTTTGACTGTACTAATGTACAAACGAGATCTGTGTATACGTTTTTGTTGTTTACGTGGTAGGGGATATTGAATATGATTCTCATAGTTTTACTCTAGATTCTTTCGAGTATCTCAATATTTCTAGAGCTGGCAGACCTCCAGAACTGTATGTCGTATGTTTATATTGGTTTAAAATGCTTTTATAAATAACCACTTCAAAAACAGCTTATAGTGTTTTTTTTGCTGTGGAATATCATCTGAAAAGGTTTTTTATACGGAATACAAAAAAAAATTTCTGCACATTTAAAAATATATTCTAAAAAATACGCAAAAATATACCACATTGCCACCATATTTCCAAAAATACTAACCCAAAAATTATGAAAAAACAGGGTTGATAAAATGTGACAAGAAGATTACAGGAAAACTATAGCAATTAAGCTAGGTCTTACAATTTTTGAAATATGCATCATGTTATTACAGCTGTGAAAGGTGTAGTATATAATACGTTGCAATGTATTTACGTTCTGTAAAATGAATATTTGTAAATAGTTTAAAAGAAATACTATGTACGCTTAAATATTTATAAGTACCGGAATGAGTATGGAACCCTCGTAGTCCGACAGGCAATTCACAGGTTTTTGAACTAAAACTTC
This sequence comes from Druceiella hillmani, assembly GCA_039881145.1. NCBI lineage: Eukaryota > Metazoa > Arthropoda > Insecta > Lepidoptera > Hepialidae > Druceiella > Druceiella hillmani. Next base: position 20,447,103 of record JAYKKI010000022.1, read on the forward strand.
TTTACGCACGCTTGGCTTGGGGAGTAAGCTGGTGAATGCGTGACGAGAGCGTTACGAAAAGTGTGATCGGGCGAGGCGAACGCAAGTTGAGAGGGAGATATAAGTTAGCGAAGACAGAAAGAGAGAGAGTTACGTTTCGTATATTACTGTAGGGATAAGAGAGAAAGGTGCGAGCACACATTTTCTTTCTTTCTTTCTCTCATAGCCAGTTATGTTTCGTATATTTAAGACACAGTGCAAGCCTATTGTCTGTATCACACTGTAGAGCAAAAGAGAGCAGTGCGCGCGCACATTTTTTTTCTCTCTTCCACTCATAGCCAGTGCATAATATATACATATATATATATATATATATATATACATATATATATATATACATATATATATACATATATATATATATATACATATATATATACATATATATATATATATACATATATATATACATATATATATATATATATATATATATATATATAAATATATATGCGAGTTTGCTAGCGTTACGCGAACGGTGATTTTTTTATTATTTTGTAATTTCATTTTGTTCTTGAACAATTTTATAAATTATTATTTTGTTCAATACATTAAATATTCTACGTTTAAAGTGAATAATATTGTAAATTCATATTAAAGTTCATATTTTGTGAATTTGAAGTTTTACTTCAGTCGCGTGGTCTAAAGCACACTCTTTTTTTTATTTAGGCAAGTGATGACAACAGTGGGTATTGGTTAATTAGTCGTTAGGCCGGAAGATAAGTTAATGTTAATCGGCAATTGCTATTACTAATATACAGTCGTTTCAGATGTAGTCAAATATAATAAATAAAACATACCTCAATTTTTTAGGGTTCTACACCACAAAAGGAAAAACGTGACCTTTATAACATCACACAGATGTCTGTCTGTCTGTCTTTCACGGGCGATTTCCTCGTAAATCGTTTTAACTTAAAATTTGGCATAGCAATGAAACACATCAACCTATATATTTTGCAGGAACTAACACTCTAAAATATTTATTTGGCAATTTTATAGGGAGCAAATTTCACATTGGCAAAAGTATTCATATCAGATATAAAAATAAAGTATACAAAAAGAACTACTTCCCTAAGGTCGGTCAGTAGTTAATTATATTGTTAACTAGTTCGTAATTACTATTATTTATCATGTTGATAGCAATGATCATTCAATTAATAATTTCATAATCGATTATCAAAATATTGATTAGCAGATTACGAAAATTATTCATAATCGCCCATCACTACCACTCAATAGCCATCTAACTCTTGACCGTTCAAAGACTACACAAGCATTGATAAAGGAGCCTAATATTATTAATATTACTCATTGACATAAATTATCATTTTTAGAATAGATTATTATTTATAATTGTCTATATATTTACGTCTAACGAATATAAAATAAACCTACTCAGTACAAGTATAAGTCACACTAAGAGCCCCCTACACATTTAGGGACATGCAACCATGCACTCTTACAATTGTTTTTCAACATTTAAATATATCACCTAATATAAATTTCACAGACGTAACAATGTCATAATCCTCAAAAATACTTTACTTTAATCACACGTAGTTTTTGAATAGCACATATTTAGTTTTTTTTTAATATTAATCGTTTACCTAATGGCATTTTTGAGATAAACTTGGTAACAAAATGTTAGATACATTTTGTAACGAAGTCTGCATAAACGGAAAATTTGACGATCCGCCAAATATTTTTTTTTCAATGGAAAAAATAGGAAAACAACTTCATATTTTGAAGTAAAAATTGAAATATTTCATGAGCTAACTCTGATGAATTTCGACGGAGGTTTCATTAGTAAATTGTAAATTTTGGACGAATACAATTTCCATGCGGAGTTACCGCAAATGTAGCGATGTTTATTACATTTCACCGACTAGTACCAGTACCGCAGCCCACGCGACACCGCAATGTAATCCACGAATAACGTTACATTGTGCAACATTTAAACTGACTGCCAAGCTATAAGCAGAAGCGAAGCGACAAACTGCACAGATGTTGTTTGCGGCACAGAAACATCAATAACTATACAGATAAAGTATACTTTGAATCTGCTTTATTCTACACATAGTGTTTCACCAATTAATTTTAATTAAGTCACGGCATAACGACTTAAAAAAATTGGAGTTTAATTTTGAATCACATTATATAACATTAACTACTATCAGGAACGATACTACTTATTTTATTTGCAGTGCAAAAATATCAATTAATTATATACTTAGAGTATACCTTTAGTCTTTGCCTTATTGTATAAATGCCTTCGCCATATCCACCAATTCGTTTCAATTAAGTCACGGGATAATAACTTAATAAAGTTTAAGTATATTTTTAAGGTTCAGTATCCAAATGGTCCGAATGGAACATTATTGCTATGGCAACTCTGTCTGTCCGTCCGTCTCTTCAGAGGCTTTTAATTCCTAAACTGAATAAAACAGAGATATGAAATTTTCATAGATGACCCAAAGCGAAAATCATATTTATAGCTATAATTTTTTTTTTATGTGAGCGCTTATTTATTCATGTAGAGGATAAGCATTTTTTCTTTACTTGAGATTCTGACCTCTTTGGATATAGTAAAATTATGTTTTTTCTAATTTTTGTGGACAATAAAAGGTTTATCTCAAAAATTGTCTATTACTTGGCACTCAAAATGGTATTCAGTTTTTCTTCATCCTTCCAATTAACTTTTTTTGCAAATATTTTTTTTCAATGAACAGACACGCAGTTTATAGTTTTATTATATATTGGTTGAACTACTGAACTACATAATAGCACATTTTTTCCTGTAATATAATTATTAATTTTCGAGTTACAGACGATCAAACAGGAACATATTTTCGGTCTATGGAAGTGAGAACCGTCTAATATCGGGAAAGACCGACTACCGTCTGCCGACTAACTATCACGACATGATTAACATTTCGCACTTTCACTAAATAATAACTACAATACTTGGTGGTTCACGAGAATGATGTCGCTGCTAAAACAATAGTTTTAGAATATATTACGTTTTTGCCAGCACAAGACCGATCGTTAATGGATCTTGGGACTAAAGCAATATTTTACTACACTAGGAAATAATTAAAAGCATAACTATTCGACTACCTGAGAACTGTAGATAAAAAATCACCATTTTAAATTTATTGTCATCAAAGCTTCCAAAGCTTTCGCGAAAGTATCTCAATCCAATAATTAAACACAATCTAGACTTAGTTCAAAAACTGCGATGTATGAAATGTGCTGCACAAATTTAAGTCTATCGGTTACAAATTAGTCAGGAATCTTGAGTTAATTTTTCTACTTCATTTTTTAAACAAATACGTTTAAACCCCTAAAAATTGTATTAGTTCAATTTACTGAAATTTTTAGGAAGTTTCTTATGGCATGTTACACGCTTGATGATTGAGAGCTAGCCCGAAAAAAGTGTAAGATTTCTACCGCTACTTTTGCTACAGTATAAAAGTGTAAAACTTCGGCCGACACTTTTCTACAGTATAAACGTTTGAGTGTTTATGAGCGTATATCAAATTATTTTTCTACTGGTTTTGTACTGTAAGCCAATCATCTGACAGACCGTTTCCAAGTCGTTATGTATTTATTTGCACTATAAATTATTACTTTATCATTTATTAAATACTTAGAATTAATATTACAATAAATTGTCAGCATTTTCATTTTTAAATAAACTTCATTTACATTATTTTAGTACATTTAACAATTCATAATATTGATTTAAATTTGAAAAATTTAATTTAATTTCATTGATTTTATAAAAAAAATTTAAAATAAAATATTAATAATAAGTAATAATATAATTATAATAACAATTTTACAGATGAGTGGTCCACCACTTTATTTTTCTGCTTATATTACATTGTAAGCCAAGCAACTTCCAGACCGTTTTTATATATACGTGTTTATATTAAGTTTACTGCTGAATATTCACTAAAACTTTTAAGATAATTACATTGAATTTTCAAATTACTTTAAATTTAATTTAATTACTTTTAAATTTAATTAAAAGTGATTAAAATAAAAATAATTTTAAACTTAAATTGTTAATATCATCTTTTATTTGCATCGATAACAATTTACAAATATATTAACTGATACCAAAATGAAATCAATACTATTCACGTATTGTACAAGTTTTGTTTAATTAAAAGATGTTGCTCGTCTCGCTTCGTTGCCATTAACATTTCTTTCTTATTTTACAATTAACAATATTTTATTATGCTGAAATATTTTTATTCCTGTGATAATATATATTTAATACATAATAAAGCGAAAGGAACTTCGTTCCAACCGGATGTGCACATCACCTCTCGTTCTTTTTTTTCAATTTACAGAAATTCACTTAATTATTTTAGAAAACGCATTCGGTGCCTCTTCCGTGATAGAGAAAATTAGATTATGAGGTTTATGACATCGTGAACTGACTTCGACTCGTTACTAAACGTAATTGTTCCTTTAAAACTTACATTATAGCATTACAAACTCGAAAGTCGTATAAACAAGCTCAGTGTTACAAATGCAGTTTGAAACTGTATTTCATTACAACCACTTCATTTAAATAAACAAGCTCAAATCGTCAAGCAATCATAGGGAAATAAGAATTATTATTTAAGTATTCGCTGTAAAATTATGCTCAAAGAATGATATCTATACATATAATAAAGCTCAAATCCGCAAGCAATCATAGGAAAATAAGAATTATTATTTAAGTATTCGCTGTAAAATTATGCTCAAAGAATGATATCTATACATATAATAAAGCTCAAATCCGCAAGCAATCATAGAGAAATAAGAATTATTATTTAAATATTCGCTATAAAATTATGCTCAAATAATGATATCTATACATATAATAAAGTCGTAATAAAACTGAGGCTGTACATTGAATATTTTTAAGTAAAACTAAGCCCAAAAAAAAATTATAGAATTTTTCTTCGTTGTGTACGCTAATCGGTGATGTACTTAGATTAGCTTGATTTCATTTTAATCGGTTCACAAATAAGAAAGATACATCAATCTTATTTTATGTCAATTGTGCACGCTAATATCAGTTAACCAATTCGGCTATCGACGTCACATATTAGCGTTTTTAGTAAACTTTATGCTCCTAGAGTTATGAGAGAGAAAAAGATTGGTTGTTTGTAAAGTCGGTTTACGGACGATAGTTTTACATGATAACGTCATAAAGAAACATTGATGAAAAATTGCATAATTTTATGAATTAAATTGAATTATTATCAGTGAATTATTATTGTTTTATATAATACAAAGAAGGAGTTAATTGAAAATTAAAATTTTTTAGAAGTTTTCGAAGAAGCTCACGTGGCGGCGTTCCAGTAGCAGAACTATTCGAACTGCTACACGCTCTGATGTCACGAGACCAGAGATAAATTCCGACGCTTGGGCCGATCGTGCCTCTCTATCACTTGTTCCGCTTTCTCGCTTGCACGCTCAGGCTTAGGCGGAACGTGACACTTTTTCATGCGTGCAGCCGGTGTTAATCGATTTATAAGACGTTATCACGTCAAAAAATACGAAAATTTCTAATAACTTTTGTTATTCCTAATTCCACGCAGATGAAGTCGCGGGCAAGGCTAGTTGATAATAAAAATATGAAAAGTAACACAGTCAGAAAATACCTAAAAGCTCATTTGTCGTAATAGAATAAAAATGATTAAAAAATACAGTCTGAAATTGTATTTCACAAGAGCCACTCCATTCCAAGACAATCTCGTATACGCAGACAAGCGCATGGAAATTCAAAGTAGATCGAATGAAGCAATAAAACACACAACTAAATCACATAATTTTGTTAAATTATCTCGCATAGATAATGCTGTATAGACAATACAAACACGATGACGTGCGATCACAAAAATACGAAAGGCAACACGGTCTGGATATATATAGATCCAATTTCCATTTTGCCAGATATAAAAATTCTCTATTAAATTATATTCGTATACGTGCACGTGGTTCGCAACGAGCTACGAATCCATCAAGCTGCGATGTCGTTTTACGTTGTATTGTAAAACTTTTATTTCGTATTGATTCTTTTCTCCGCCACAATCGTAAACTGGGCGTTTTACTTAGGGCAGGTCGCATACGCCTTTTGTATAGGATTCGAAGCAAAACAGGTAGCTTGGACATAATAACAAACTAATTATAAAAATGTATAATTTCATACAGAATTAAAAATCATAGATTTTTTAATTTTTCCCTTGCTATGAGAGCTACTATGCCCAGGTACTATGTAACCCAGGTACTATGAGAGCTCCCATTTTTCCGACTCTCAAGATTATAAATCGACCAGAAGTACCCTATAAATGATGATGATCAGTGAGTAAGACTATTGTATGAATTAAAAATGCGCTTTAAGGGGCTATATATTTCTGTTACGTGAACGAAAAAAACATGAAAGTTTAACATCGATATAAGGCCTCAGATACAGTATTAATTTCAACTTAATATCTCATGCCGTTTCCGAAAACAAAAGGATTTACACAGACAGATGGATGGATGGAAAATCGAGTGATCCTACGAGGGGACCCTTTTTTTGGTTTTGAAGGACAGAGCCCTAAACATCATTTAATTTGTAATTAAACATTCTCTCACTATATAGGTATATAGCTGCATCCGCAACCATATCTAAACTCCCTCTTGTCATCCAATTATATCTATTTATATTACAATAAACAACTCTCAACTATGAACAAATGGTTATTAATGCTATAATGACGTCATCTGCTATTCAAGTGTACTAGTCTGATCTCAGCCTAACCCTGGGTAACAAAATAAACAAAAGTTTAAAATTAAAGAGACAGTAAAAGTTAATAAACATATTAACAGATAGTAACAATACAGTAAATCCTTTTGTGTTAAGACCGCCGGCCTGTAACTGTGCTTTCGAGACACGGGATGCATAGCACATTTTGTGTAAATGCAATTGGACACAGCGATGCGCGTAGAGTTAAAAGCGCGAGCATCAACATGCAAAGTAAAATCAAAGAAATATTTGTAAATTGATTGGATCAATCTTTCAAGGCGTTCTCAAAGCGCATTCTCGAAAAAATAGAGATATTGAATGACTCATCAGACAATTTTTTTAACCTACTGGCTGGAAAAGTTTTACTTAGATACGCGACAATATGGAGGGAGGATTTTTCTTAGACACTGAACACTAGTTTTAAAGATAACCAACATTCAAAGTAGAATCAAAGAAATATTTGTGCCGTGATTTTAGTAAACTGATTGGATCAATTTTCAAGGCGTTCTCAAAGCGCGTCTCAAAAAATTTAGATATTGCATGATTCATCAGACAATTTTTTTACCTTATTGGCTGGAAACGTGTTTCTTAGATATGCGACAATATTGAGGGGGCATTTTTCTACACTGGACACTATTTTCAAAGCTGATGATGAACTCAATGTTTTGGATCGTTCGCAAATGAAAAAGAAAGGAGACTGGTAAAAGTCCATTAGTAAGGCTGCTTAAAAGTTTCATTTAAATTGTGAATCAGGCATACCGGAAATCCTGTTTCCTTTTACTCAATTGTCAAGTTGTTTTTCATAATATTTAGTAAGTGCCATTTCTATGGAACTACTTAAACTAACAAGATGAAACAAATTGCAAATTGTGTCTCGTTATACCGTCTGTGCATAGATCTGTGTAACATACTGGCTACCCCGAGAGCGGCATAAAAAAGCTACGTAAAACTCAAAAAGACAACAAGAGAACAATTGTTAATGTCAGTTAACAGTAATCTGTTTTAATTTTAAACAATGGTTTTACAATAAAAGAAAACTATCGGTATTGATTACTTTGAGTAATCGTAGTAATCACGTTATTATGTACTTCGTTATCTGAAACATATTGCATACACACGTTTTTGAAAATAGCATTTTTTGTTTTGTACTGTAATTACAAATTGTATTTTATTTTTTGCTCTTTCCTAATTGTCAATCGCTTTCTTTCTATTTAAATATATTCTATCCTTGTGATACCAGGCCCATTTTCACCAGTCTTCTTTCACCCAGGCTACCCAGGAAAACAGAGATAGTTATTAAAAATTCGTCATTTTTTTTCAGTACCATAAGCGCTATTTATTTTCACATTGGTTCCTCGTTTCCACAAAACAAGTTGTTGGTAGTTTGAACGTTACCGGTGATACGGCGTAGAAAGTGGCGAAACATAAAATGTTAAGCATTAAAAGCTCGGAGAGCTTTTACGCTATTTGATAACACACGGTTATAAAATATTTACGTGTAATTTCATCTCAATATCCGTGGGGAGTTTCCTAATTTCAGTTCGATATTTCATAAATTTAAAACGAGTTTGAGCTGGGAAATTAAATTTATTATCAGAACTGTGTCTTCTTTTTCAAACTTCTTAAGACGGTATTGCCACGTGCTAAAAAAAGCTTTGGTGAATATCGAGCAGTACTGTGTCAGGTAGCGTTATCCGAGTACTACTACTGAATGAATATTCGCATTCGCAATCGCAAATATTCGCATGTTTTTTAACATTGGCATTACATTCGTATTTGCAAACATAATGATTGCAATTGGCAACATGATTACAATGAAATATGTCTACTGAGTTCATTAAAATAGAAAAATATATCAAGAAAACAAAATAAATTAAATTGGAAAAACTATTTATTGGAAAAAAATGTGGTATGCCATGTAAACAAAAAGAAATTGAGTTTTTTTTTAACGTAAACACAAATTTTCTATTGATTATAATGTACCTTGCCTGTATATTCGAAAAAAAAACTGAATAATTTCTTCTTAAAAACAAAATAGAAACTACTACACTAAAACAAAATATACATTGTTATTTTACTAATTGAAACATAAATAAAATATTTATGAGCCAAAATTAAATTGGAGCCGCGGAATACAAAATCCATACATATAATAAAATCGTAAAAGAACTGAATCTGTACACTGAATATTTTTAAGTGAAATTACTGCTACCTACTAAAGATACGCTACTAAGCTTAAAATAAAAGGTTTAAGAATTGTTGTCTGTCTGTATGCACCTTCGTCATGCACGCTTAAAGCAGCAAACGTTTAATCGATTTGGATGCGGTTTTCAGCGATGTATTTAGATTAGTTTGGGCGTCTGTGCTTGGTCTCATTTCAATCGGTTTACAAATAAAAAAAGATACGTCAATCTTAAAATAGCTAGTCTTAAAATAAAAGCTTTAACGCCTTTCCTCTTTGCAGTCTCTTTCGCTGAGGTGTGTGAAAAAGACCTTCTATATTTTATATTCGCAAATATTGGTGCCGTATATGAGCATTCACATTCTCATTCGCGAATGTGTAAAAATCTATATTAGCTACATCACTACCGCGTATTAAGTAACATTCGTGGTATTCTAATATAAAAACTGTATGGATACTAAACTTGTGCGAATCTACATAACGCTTACGTTAGAATAATATTTTCCGTGTGGTGACATCCGATTTCAAATGGAGGAATTTAAGCCTAACCTCTCTATCACAGTGTTTAGAGTCGGCATGAAGCTACAGTCTCTAAAATGCGATCTTCCATGCGGATGATTACTACAATTGAAAGTCTATCATTTATTAGCTAGTACTTTCTATCAAGGCTGTATCATTTTTACAATAAAAAATTGGGTTTGCAAAAATTAAATCCAGAGCATATAGCATAGCGAAACGTGCGTTACTCATATCGCGATATTGCAAACAAAACAATTGTGACTTTAAAGGAACGGACGTCATTTTTTTTACAAAAAATCGTTCAAGTGCAAGCTATACTCGCACAATTATTATTCCGTGCCATCAGCTCGCACTTAGATATTAACAGTAATACACTCTGTACTTAAAAAAGGTCCATCTGTTGCGCTACCTGCCGGCAACCACCGCATCAAATCGCGTATGCGCGGAACCGAGCGAGGAGCATTTCGACTGGGCCAAATTGAAAATTTTGAAAAACGTGTAAGGGCAAAAGAAGTTCCTTACATCGTGAGAAATATTTTTTGTGGAGTAATTGTTCTCTAAAAGCAATAGATCAGCAATTATAAGAAAAGAAATAATCAAATTGTTTATAAATATCAATCGCGCTGGATTTTTCCAATCCCGATAATTTTCGCTTAATTTACATGTAATTCTCAACGTTCAAGAATTTTTCAAAATTTTTCTGAACCACCCTTCCAGTAAAATGGGTAAGGCATAGTAATTTGTATGTATTTTTTCCGAAAAATGTTTTGAAAAATTCCTACAAAATATATTTAATTTATATGACTGAATTTGTGCTTCAATAAGCTTTCATTTACCTAACGCGATAATCTTGAACAATTTTTTTTCCTTTCCCAATTTACCGCCTAAAATTAACCCCAAAATTAAACATGTAAGTAACCCTGAATTAAACATTATATATAAAATAATAATATGTAATGTTTCGTCATATTTTCTTGGCTTGTTATTGAATATGTTTGACGTTAATTTTGTAAAAATTCATTATTCACAATTAAATGAAACTACGTGATGTAGTATTATTTCTACTTTCTTTGAGTTCTTTACCACGACCTAGGATTATATAGGATTATACAGATATCTTTGCTAATAGCTCACCTAGACCTAGGATTATACAGATATCTTTGCTAATAGTCCACCTGAAGATGATGTAATACAACGAAACCTAGGTCGTGGTAAAGAACTCAAAGAAAGTAGAAATAATACGTGATGTAGTATTATTTCTACTTTCTTTGAGGTCTTTGCCACGACCTAGGCCTTAGTTTCATTTAATTGTGAATATTTTCTGAGCTTATTATATAAAATATATAATAGGTTCAAAAAATATTGAGATCTTTTCATGAGATACTAAACTTTTAAAGGATTTCTCATTGTCTCAAACCTTTCTGCCTTTACTGAACTATAGCCTATATAAAATAAATACAACCCGCAAAGGCTTCACATGACCAGCGATTTTTTCTCCGGCTACGTTGACATTATCACATCTCAAAAATTTTATAGCATAACATATAATATACTTTTACTAGTTTTTTCATACATAATCAGTATTAAACCAATTGTATTTTAGGTCTATCGCCAATATATTTTATTTTTAAAAACTGTTTCAAAAATATAATATATATAGTTTTATACACATTACTATTCTGATTCAATTTACCTATTCCCCGTGGTCCGTAGATTAGCACATTTGGATAATACATCATTATTTATTTATCCCTATCCAATATGAGCAAGAGCGAGCATGGGCAAAATCCGAAAATTATACTATACATTTGAACAAAATTCTATTTCAAGCCCTCAATCTTTAAATGACACAGTTACACAGTACAGTTAGAAAGACCATGAAGTCACCATATTCAAATTCTGGGCGAATTTAACACAAAAATTATCTCTCCCATTTAATAAACATTTCCATAGTCTGATGATATTCTATCTTACAAATGGAGTAAACAAGGTACCTGATAATCATATACGAGGGAGTTTCGCTTTCCTCAACTGCGAGAGAGTTAAAAAGAGAAACAAAATAATTATATACATTTGAACAAAATTCTATTCCAAGCCCTCAATCTTTAAACGACACAGTTACACAGTACAGTCAGAAAGACAATGAAATCACCATATTCATATACTGGGCGAATTTAACACAAAAATTATATCTCCCATTTAAGAAAAATTTCAAAAGTCTGATGATATTCTATCTTAAAAACGAAGTAAACAAGGTCCCTGGTAATCATATACAAGGGAGTTTTGCTTTCCTCAACTGCGAGAGAGTTAAAAAGAGAAACAAAATAATTATTTTCAACCAAGCTTTTCACTACGTACAAGTCAAACGTTCCGAAAATATCTGTAGATACGGTACATACATTCCGCTTCCAAAAATTCTCTATACGTTCGCAAGCGCTCAGCTTGGAGAAGTTATAAAAGTGTTATTCGAGAAAGTACGTATCTTGTCTTTGGTTATTCTATAAATATGTAAACGCTTTCTTCTCTAGCCATCTTCATGTATATTTATTAAATCTTTCCAGGAACTATGCAAAGGTAACTTTTAAAAGCGCTCAGGCAAAGAAACTTCTTTTAACTTCGAGAAAAATTCATTTACATCAAAGAATAAAAAATAAAATGTCTGGGGAAATTGTTACTTCACAGAAAACTAGCATTAATATAAACATTTTTGCAACGTTTTTAACTTTCCGTGCCTTAATAATACATTTGGTGCAAAAATCCCGGCACGTTAAGAGTGTGAATAAATAGCAAGCGGACCAGTAAACTTTAGCAATTGTAAATACAATAAATCTCGAAATACTGAAAAAATCCACTGAGAAAAATTATCGAAAGAACAAAATTGAAACAATTCACAGTTTATACACATTGAAATTTCCACGTAGTCAATTTAATTTTACTTGTATAGATATACACAGCACTAACTTTGCACAAAATGTCACCTTTAAAACTACAGATATACTGCTGTTGCAGCATGTCGGTGACGCGAACACAGACCACTGTGCATTCGTCAGCTTTCTAGCAAATAGATTAGAAATTATAACGGTGTAAAGAGTAAATAAAACTGTAGGCACGAATTTTAGAAATTGACCATTGCATCAGTTTAGCAACAATAACACTCATCCGAAACCGGGGTTGGATATTTTTGTAACAGATATATAAAGAAGTAGCGGTCTAGAATTTATTTTGAAGCGTATTGTAGTTTTAATTATACCAATTAAAACTACAATACGCTTCTATCAAACGTTGTTACTACACTTGCTTGATTACGAAAATGTGCGCAAATTGGACCTCACCGAAAATCGATTAAAAAAATTTAGAAGGCCTTAATTTTTATGTTTCCCTATACTTAGAAAATATTACCAAATTTTCCTGTTTAGATCACGTCTTAAGTGGGTGGAAATAGGTGGCCATCGCAGTTTAAATAATTCTTAAGTACCATCTGATGCTCTTTCGATATTTTGAAAAATCTTTGCAGTCATTCTTATCTTAATTCTGGATTTAAAGCCCAAAGTGTTCATGCCCTCGGATTACGTTCTGAATTCCTCCACACTCTCCTTACTCTTAAGTACCATCTGATGCTCATTCGATATTTTGAAAAATCTTTGCCGTCATTCTTATCTTAATTCTGGATTTAAAGCCCAAAGTGTTCATGCCCACGGATTACGTTCTGAATTCTTCCACACTCCCTTTACTCTTAAGTACCATCTGATGCTCTTTCGATATTTTGAAAAATCTTTGCAGTCATTCTTATCTTAATTCTGGTTTAAAGCTCAAAGTGTTCATGCCCTCGGATTACGTTCTGAATTCCTCCACACTCTCCTTACTCTTAAGTACCATCTGATGCTCTTTCGATATTTACACTGAAAAATTCCGGAACAGATTTAACACAGTCTTCCTGTCTTGATTTCGCAACATTTCCTCGCAACCCTTCTCTTCTATCCCATTCCATTAACATTACTTATCTATGTGGGAACTTAATGCTTCGCAAAATTAAGTCATTTTTATAATTTCTTACAGATACATTGTTGCAATCTTCCAATATATTAAACTCTCAAAACAAAACTGCTTTTGGTTAACCAGAAGAAATTGCTCATGCAGCTGTAAAGTCGCTTAATGTACGTTTATAAGTTGAGGTCTAAAAATAAATAAATAATTGTTATGCATCGTTATTTTCTAGAAAAATTCCTTCAATTTACGATGAAATTTGAATAAGCAAATTGCAAACGCGGCTCCCATCCCCTTCCCCAACGCACTATCGAAATGTGAAGTTGCAAAAGTTGGAAGCAAGATAAAAAAACCACTACGTCATACCTTTGTCAGCCGTCCCGCGAAGGGTTCCAAGCCATTCATTCGCAATACGCGCGGATACATAAACGATGACATGCGATGATAAAAATATCAAGGGCAACACGGTCTCCGAATATCTACATAGCATTTCCACTTTGCCAGATATCAAAATCGTTTATTGAATTGTGTTCGGGGCGTGCGGGTAGTTCGTGATGTAGCGACGAATCCATCACGCTGCGATGTCGTTTTATGTCATATTGTAAAAGTTTTATTTGGTATTGATTGTAAAACAGACGTTCCGCTTAGGGTTGGGTCGATACGCCTTTTGCATACGACGCTCTGCGTTACTTCTAAAAATTATCATCATATTTGTTTCAACTAACTGTTTAAGAGAATTTTAATATTTAGCCATAATAACATTTTCGTCTTAGGCGTAGTCGGATATAACAGGATACTCCTTTTAAAAAGGGAAATATTTAGCTTTTCATTTCTTTAAGCACAATCCGTAATGGAATATAGGGGGAATAGTACTGGAATAGTAGAACGCCTGTTTTTTATACCCGACTGTTTGTGAGTACTACCCATCTTTAAAAGTATAATCGAAAATTGGACAAGCCATACCTGTATTAATATATCTGAAAACGTACACTGTTGGTTGTCAAAATGATTCTATTTTTAATTACGGAGTAGTTGGGTCTATTCCCAATGAATACAACCAGACAATGACATATTATAATACCCAGTTAATTGTTGATCAATCGCGAGTCGGTTATACATTATTTGATAAAAATGGCTGATTTACGGTGAAAAATTAATTAACGACAACCAATATATTTCGAAATATTGTCTCTACGTTTTCTTCATATATTCGGATGTCCATAGGTTCATAGGTCAGATGTCTTATCATGCTGAATCCGAAAGATTTCGTTTATCTTGCTTTCATATATTCCACATAATTGTCCCTTTATCTGATGTGCACTTTTTAACAGGCGAATGCTGTGTTACTTTTTACGCTATTTTCTTTTATTTTATTTCATTTGCTACGAATACGTGATACTTGGACAACGTCCATTTTTAACGAATAATAAGTCGACTAATTTTAGGTTATAATGCGCACGACATCTAATTGTCCAATTTCTTGTGGATTGAAGCGAGACTATCTATTTTTATTAGATTGGCAACGAATAAACCCTCCATCACAGTTTACAAAGTTGTTTAATTTTTTTATAAGTAATTAATAAAATCAATCTTCAATTATTTAGACACTATCGTTATATTTCACTTATCATTAGCGTGTATTCAGAAATAAATTATCACCTTCATAATTTTTGGGCTTTTAAATAAAAAACTGAACTGACTTAGGATGTTCTGCGTCTTTAAATTTTTTATCGATTGAGCAAAAAAGACGACATCCGGACAGTACAGTGGATGAGGAAGCACTCACAATAATATAGTTCGAACTCAGTAACTCAATGTACGTGTCGGCCTTCTTCTTATATGGAGGAGTGTTTGCTCACTTGGAAGCAGAAAATTTCACTTCTTCAATGAAGCATGAAATTGTTTTTCTATTACGATATGAGAACCTGACATTATGTCTGTCAAATAAATTAAACTTAACTTATTTCAAAAAGGTGTTTTATTTTTTTCTAAATTAAATGAGATCATGCTGGATGAGGATTACAGGATAAATCAAAATTTCCCCTCTGGGTTTTTGGAACGAATGCTTGACTGTGTCAAAGAATAGTGCACCTTCACTCATTTGTTATGCATATTTGGCATGTTGCTTTCGCCCTGAACGGAATCCATGAAGGAAAAATCGTCTAAGTGCTGTTTTTGATATTTCTATATTTCGTTAGTTTTTTACTCATCGAACAGAAGAACGAAGCCCGTTTTTTTTATATGTCAAGAGTTATTTTTTAACATACTAGAAATCACTGTAGACAGTTTATTAATTGCCAATCTAATATAAACAAATATAGTAATAGTTTACTTAAAAATGACATAGTTAAAGTGATAAATATAGCTAATTAATTGATCAATTCAGCTAAGTATTTGTTACCAACTGAGCAAACTTTGAGAAAAATTAGGATTTAACCCAAATTAGTATCGGAATATTTCATTACTCTCAACTGTAGCCTTGGATATCCACATTTCGGATTAAGCATTCTTTTTAGCTCCCGATTAATTATTCAGTTTCTTAACAATGTTTTTTCTCGCTTGCCGCCTTTAGGCTCCCGCAACTTTGTATCTTCGTAAGTTTAAATAGCTTCAAGGATCGAGGCCTCCGAGGCGGCGTGGGAAGTGGCTGCGTGTAAATTTTAAGATCTGCCAGCTTGGAAAATATTTGCATAATTTGGTAAGGCAATGTCTGAGCCTCTTTTTCTTGGAGCAGCATTTCGCTCGCCATCATAATATTTTAATATGACTCCGTTCATTTGATCAATTCGATATTATTGGTTATTTATGGTTTTTATCCCTGGAATCAGTCTATCTTTGCTATAGCAGTCTAGCTTTTTATAAGAATGTTAAGCGAGGTAAGTTCAAGTTAGACTTCTGTTCATAATAACTAAAAAAATTCATGTTTTTCCTAAACAAATTTTAATACTCCTAGTCCCAAGAAGATATATATCGGATTTAAAATGGCAAAAATATTAAAAAAATAAGCTTTACGGAATACCAAACCAAGAAGAAGAAATATGTTTCTAATGTAACTTTGAGTAAACTTTGATGAAAAATTGACTGACAGAAAAAATATTAGTGCCTTCAAGCATTGTATTAAAAGAACTGTAGAAATATGAGAACCCTTAGGCGTAACTTACACGTACGACTTTTCAACGACATTAAAACTACAAAAATGTCGTCGTATTTTATATTAGTGTGGAAATCTGTCGTCCAAACCGACGAGAGTATGTCGCATGTGTGACGCACGTACATATTTCCATACTAATTTACAGACGACTTTTTGTAGTTGGAAAGTCGTATGTGTAATTTGAGTCTAATGATATAATCACGATACATTTATGAAGAAAATACATAAAGCCATAATCGTTTCATATCCTACTCTGTGGGACACATTTTGGCATCCAAAAACAAGTAAGACATCGATGATCAGATGGCCAGATGACATTTAATTATTATGCTTCATAATAATTAAATGTCATAATAAAAATTAAACAATTATTAATAAGTATACAAGCGTGTCATGTTGAGACCACAAGCTCAATGGATCTTCATTTACAGTATCGTTTCCCACCCTTGCACTACAAGATATTTATTTTTCATAATTAACGCGAAGTTTGAATTTTACATCACTAATATAAAAACGTTCCCCAATTTTCTAAAGATAAACTTCAATAAGCCGCAACCTAACTTAATTTTCATTTACGACAAAACCTTAAAATGGAGAAATATTATTACATTCCTGATTTATAACGCAATTGGTGTGAACACGTCAGCTACAAAACGCCGACCATATAAGACCTAAACCACACTAGGTCGCTTTTACTTGACATAAAACGGATGCGGAAATTAATCAATTACTAGGTCAAATACTCGATATTAAACAATTTATATCGTTCATTATACTCGTATATCAATTTCTACATCGTATATACAACATGACGAAGTTCCGCTCGCTCGCTTCCGGATCAATACCACGCAGTCCATGAAAGTTTCAGAAATCAAACAACAATGTTATGAATATTATTTCATTACGGTGGATGCAATAGTGTGACTTTACAAGTATGAATATGTACCTATTTATTCACAAATGATACAACTATTATATTTGAGCGAATATTGTCGCTTCGTTAGGTTAGGTTGAAAAATTAAAGCGAGTTATCTATGGACGATAGATTACATGTTGTCTACGAGGTTCTTGTAATATTATCTAGAGACATCAACTCCCATACATCAAATTCAGATCTTTTATAGACCGGACAAAAATAATAATTGATATACGCTAAACACATCCTACAGCTAACATCTTTCAAATAAATTCTAATTGTTAACCCTAATCTTAACATATAACGATAACATACTAAATTAAGAAATTACTGGACTGTGTATGATGCCAAAAAGCCAGGCATAATAAACAAATTATCCACGCCCTTGCAATACTTCGCGCTCTGCAATATTAACACAACAAAATATATGAGCCAATACATATACAACTCATACAAGTATAATTAATATAATAACGTAAACATTACACGACACGCGCTCCAGATTACGTGACTCAACTTGCCTTAAGGCCCTGACGGGTTTTAATACTCGTGCACTTTCGCACATAAGATTAGCACACGAGACGAAGTACTGCAAAAAGTATGCTTTAATGCATATGTATGTGTATATTTTACTTAGGGAATGTATTTCTACTCGCAATATATTTTCAAAATCTAGTGCAATTGGAACTTCAAATAAAGACCGACTCTAACAAGAAGCAAATAAACGGTAAGTTACCGCTCGTTCAATTAACAAAGAAAAATAATTATGCAATTAATTAATCGGTCGAAGCTTAGTTAAAACGTATTAAAACAAGTTCTGAAAATATTACTGTGTAAGAAGTCAAATGCACGGCTTACTGTGTACACGAAACACGAATGCTGTTTATTTCAGTTAGAAAAAAGATTTTACTTTTCCGAGACCTTACTTTTCAGAAAAATATTCTATTCAATTTAGAAGTTTGACAATAGTACACATTTCTAAATTAAATAAAATATTTTTAAAGTTGTACTTCTTTAGGCGCGTTATGAAAAAATGATCAGTAAAATTTTACGATGCGCACGCACGATGGAACAAAAATCGACAGGAGGAAGTTGCTCAGTAAACATGCGTGTAGTGACTGATACTATATTCATGATAGTTATTGAGGTATTTGTAAATACGCTAGACATGTTTTATATTCATACAAATCTAAGTTATATCTGTGCTTTTAAATATTATTTCTAATAATTGAAATTTAATGTTGGTCCATAAATACAAAACATTTATTTAATATGAATATTCGTGACATAAACAGTGCTTATAAGCTTTTTAAAATATATTTTATTTTTTATAAGTGTTTTTCTCTAAGTGAGGTTAAATTTCGGTATATATTTATTTGCATCACAAATTTTAAGTTATTACTTTATCATTTATTAAATACTTAAAATTAATACATTACAATAAATTTTCAGCATATGTTCATTATTAACTAAACTTTATTTAGATTGTGCTAGTAAATTTAATAATTCATCATATACACGTGTTTATATTAAATTTAGTGCTGAGTATTTAAACATTAAAATTAATTTTAAATTTAATTCAATTAATTTAACAAAACAATTAAAATAAATTAAAAATAAACAAAATGTTATAATAATCATAATTATTAATATTATTGATTTTTTTCAGCACATTCATTTATTCTTATCATTCAAAAAAAATTATTTGATTATTAAATGATAAATTATTGTAATTTTAGATAAGATCATTTTTTACTACAATGTATGAGAAAAAAAATTAATTTTTAAAATTTAATTATTTGATTGAATTTAGATTTTACCAACCGTAATTATAATCACGCTCTAGTCCTTTTATTATTTTATTTCCATTAATTATTTGTGTGCTAAATAAAGTTATCCTTGTATTATGCCAAAAAAGTATATGATAAAGATAAATCGGTTACTTAGATTTGAATACATTGTTTTGTTGATATTGCATTTCCTTTTCCGGGCGATGGAAACAATTTGTAAACGTTCAAGTACTGTGATTTATATACATTCTAGCTTTCGTCCACCGCTTCGCCAGCGTGAATTTACAATATAAAAAACTTTAAAGAAAAAGGAGGCATAGATTCCAATAAAACCAGTTATGTAGTTAGCCAGTAGCTAGTGCATACCTCATGGACTATTTTTGAACGTAATTTGATAAACCTGACTTAAAATATGTTGCGGTTGCTGTTGCGGCGTTCCGTGCGAGTTATACGACCGATTATCTGGACTAAAATACTATGCAATAATTAATCCAAGAATTTTGCACGCGAAATGAAACATGTTTAATTATTTTTGAAATTAAATTCATAATAGCGCATTCAGTTTTCATGTGCGGGCAATTTTTTTAGCTTTTATATTTACTGTTGTTCTCCTGTAAATTATACCATATATAGGCTACATTTTATCTATATCCAAAATTTCTGAAATCCCTTGGACAGTTTAAGCACGAAAATAATAAAAGAAACATAAAGAAACAAATAAAAAGACAATGTTTCACTTTTATAATATTAGTATGGGGTTATAGCTTACTTTATTTGAAAATTTACACGCCATTTCACTCAGAACAACAAAATTTATATTCATTTGTTTATTACTATTTTTTCATTACAAATTGGCAATCTGAAACGATGAAGAATTAAATATTACTTGAACAACAAAATAAATCAAATAAGACTTGGGTTATATCACTTTTTTTTATTTACCCAAGTCTTGATCGACTTACAGGAGAAACCAAAACATCACACACGTCACAAATATAAAATAAATAGAAAAGAACTATTAGATTACAGGCATATGACATGGATTTATACTACTTAAAAACCTCACAATCGTTTTTCCGAATTTAAAATTGCTAATCGAGCAAAAAGAAATGTCAAAATAGGGAACAAAATTTAAGGCATCATTCAGAATGCACACAACAGGAAATCTCTGTAAGGTAGCAATACCTTGTTTACTGTGTTTAGGGACATAAAAACGGCTGGTTCTGACCAAATTATAAGATCTGCCAGCATGAAATGAAATTAATTCCAACACCGAAGGATGGCCCTTCGGTTATTCTTCGATGTTGGGATTATATTATTATTTGTTTGGATTATTAATTGTATTATAATTATGAATATGGTTTGATGTTGAAATTATATTAAACAATTATTCGAAGTGTCATTTGTCTCGTTAACAAGCGATATACAATTTCATTCTCTACAAGCATATCACATTCAGGTTCACCCATTTTAAATTATCCATATCACGGTATAATGACGGAAACATGGACAATACATTAGATATTTTTCGGGTACAAAGAAAATGTGAAGATTTTATTTAAATTAACCCCGCGGGACTATTGATATTAATTTCTGATATTAATGTCTACCCACAACCCTACATACATCTATATATTTGTTTATTTATTAATTTAGTAGCACATATATATAGACATAGATACGTCCGTCCTCGCGGCCGCGGCTTGAAAACCCTTAATGTATATGATTGCTGTGGAAATTTCAAACCGCTCTTTCAACATTATAATGGAATTGACCTTTCATAAATATCTATATTTAGCCATATAGACCATAATAAGATAGGAGTTGCACATCTAGCAAACTGTAATATTTCAATATTCCATATAACAGAGGACTGTATCTCAACACTGCCGCTCTCTGTGACTGACTCATATTTACGAAACATTCGACTAGTACAAGTAACATTTATGAACAAAAAATAAATACCTGCCAAGAACGATTAGTACTTCCACTACGGAGGTTCCGTACACATTTAGGTACTTCGAAATATTTCAAAGCACATAGTATTTATATTATTATATTTACAAATATTAATTTTTCACAACGCAAATATATAGCCTACTAAATCATACACAGATGTAGAAAAAAATTTCACATTTAAACAATGTTATTTCATACCATGTAAATATATAATTATATTACTTAGAACATATTTTACAGACATAATAAATACACAATTTAAAATACAAAAATAATTTTTGTCATTTGTTTAGAGTTTCTTTCAACTTTTTACAAAACAAACTAAACTTGCGACAAGTTGTTCGGCCATTACTGGTAAACTAGTAGCCCACTTAGCTATGATTATTTTCCTTTGAATTGGATCATGTATAGTATTATTATGAATACTTTCCGAATATTCGAGTATACAAGTTTAGCTGGTAGGGGTGGGGGACACAGAACTCTAACTTTATATTTCGTAAACGGATCGCTGTATCGAAGTGTCCATGAAATACTGTAATATGTTTAAACTCCTTTTCAGTGATACCCTAGATACTGGTACTTAAAAAATTACGCCCACTTTACTAGTAGGGGAAGAAACCAAAAAGACTTTTAAAGATTGTATTTCATAGTATTGTAGCGGTTATAAATATGTACAAATATTCATATTTTATAGAACTAATAGTCTTCGAATAAAAGGGCTATGACATACAGACGCCTATAACGAAACTATACGGTTTCATTGTTTCGCTATGGAACCCCAAAAATTAAACTTTTAACCTTCTCATGACGAACATAATTTCATCATCATCTCATGAAAATAATTATCCCTAATACGTTTAGAAAACACTAATATAAATGCAAGTTGTAACATATTTCTTTAGAAACGGCGGTAAAAAACTATAAGTGTCATGATTCTCCTTAATACATTTACAAAACACTGATATAAATGTAAGTTGTAACGTATTTATTTAGAAACGGAGGTAAAAACCTATAAGACTCATGATTCTCCCTAATACATTCACAAAACACTGATATAAAAGCAAGTTGTAGTATATTTCTTAAGAAACGGAGCTAAGAACCTATAAGCCTCATAATTCTTCCTAATAATTTACAAAACACTAATATAAATGCAAGTTATAACATATTTCTTTAGAAACGGAGCTAAGAACCTGTACGCCTCATAATTCTCCTTAATACATTTACAAAACACTAATATAAATGCAAGTTGTAACATATTTCTTTAGAAACGGAGCTAAGAACCTATAAGCCTCATAATTATCCTTAATACATTTACAAAACACTAATATAAATGCAAGTTGTAACATATTTATTTAGAAACGGAGGTAAGAACCTATAAGCCTCATGATTCTCCCTAATATATTTACAAAACACTAATATAAATGCAAGTTGTAATATATTTCTTTAGAAACGGAACTAAGAACCTATAAGCCTCATAATTCTCCTTAATACATTTACAAAATATAATATAAATGCAATTTGTAACATATTTATTTAAAAACGGAGGTAAGAACCTATAAGCCTCATGATTCTCCCTAATACATTTACAAAACACTAATATAAATGCAAGTTGTAACATATTTGTTTAAAAACGGAGCTAAGAACCTATAAGCCTAGAGTTCAAGGACTCTGTAAATAAACTGCCTTAAACTTTCTTAAACCAACGTCTATAGTTTATTTATCGACAGACCGTATCTAATCTTCGCCGCTATGCTCGCATGCGATTCAAACTCTTTACTCATTCCCATAGTGACAATCAACTAATACATTACAACCGCACACACTCAAAGCCCATCCCATTCCAACAGTTTAAACCCCACTCGCTAGTAAGGCCATAGTTTATCTCCCTAAGGAGCCGCTTTAGACTCAATTTAGCAAACAAATCGAGCTTTTCCATTACCCAGCTCGAATCCGCACCGCCTCCAGGCACGCTGATTTGAATGCGAAGCGCGTCGTCGCCAATAGTCTGCGCTGTCCATCATTAGGCGGCGTCGGGCATTACCGCCGGTCGCGGACCGAAAGTATCGCCGACGATTCTCTGGACCGTATGCGGGAGGATATTCATTGTCTGGATTTGTTGCGATCTCGAGTAAGGTTTCGGCGCAATGACCGCAGTTTAGTTTTATGAAGGTTTACAGAGTCGATGCAGTAGTTCAGTAACAACCCATCGATAAGGGGTATTACTTAGATCGGTGGTGTGTAACTTCAATTACATTTCACTGATTCGTTGTGCTTATGCTAAGTACGCAGACGTACTCTGTTATCTAAAAAGTTCATTAAGGCCAAATTATCGAATTAATGTTTTCAAATCGCCAATCAATATTTTCGAACTGATATATATTTAGATTAAATTTCAGAAGAGAACACAATAAAACTATAGTTTTATCCTCTGTATCTATTTGTATATTGTTATAAACATGAAAGGAACAATAACAGGTACGTTGCCACCTTTGTACTTATTTTCACTAAACAAGCCCAAAAAACACAAATTTAACCACATTTCACGAAACAATCTCAAAAAAACTGACGTTTCATTCATTCCCTTCATTTGTATTTTGTCTTCAATGATGCAAGAAACAATAATCTGTACATTACCAACTTTTGCTACACCTCTTTTTATCTAGATTGTTATACATTTCACTAAACAGTCTCAAAAAAAACTGACGTTTCATTCATTCCCTTTATTTGTATTTTGTCTTCATTGATGCAAGAAGCAATAATCTGTACATTACCAACTTTTGCTACACCTCTTTTTATCTAGATTGTTATACATTTCACTAAACAGTCTCAAAAAAACTGACGTTTCATTCATTCCCTTCATTTGTATTTTGTCTTCAATGATGCAAGAAACAATAATCTGTACATTACCAACTTTTGCTACACCTCTTTTTATCTAGATTGTTATACATTTCACTAAACAGTCTCAAAAAAAACTGACGTTTCATTCATTCCCTTCATTTGTATTTTGTCTTAAATGATGCAAGAAACAATAATCTGTACATTACCAACTTTTGCTACACCTCTTTTTATCTAGATTGTTATACATTTCACTAAACAGTCTCAAAAAAAACTGACGTTTCATTCATTCCCTTCATTTGTATTTTGTCTTCAATGATGCAAGAAACAATAATCTACATTACCAACTTTTGCTACACCTCTTTTTATCTAGATTGTTATACATTTCACTAAACAGTCTCAAAAAAAACTGACGTTTCATTCATTCCCTTCATTTGTATTTTGTCTTAAATGATGCAAGAAACAATAATCTGTACATTACCAACTTTTGCTACACCTCTTTTTATCTAGATTGTTATACATTTCACTAAACAGTCTCAAAAAAAACTGACGTTTCATTCATTCCCTTCATTTGTATTTTGTCTTCAATGATGCAAGAAACAATAATCTGTACATTACCAACTTTTGCTACACCTCTTTTTATCTAGATTGTTATACATTTCACTAAACAGTCTCAAAAAAACTGACGTTTCATTCATTCCCTTTATTTGTATTTTGTCTTCATTGATGCAAGAAGCAATAATCTGTACATTACCAACTTTTGCTATATCTCATTTTATCTACACGTATAAAAAGAGAAATTAGTTTATTTGTTTGTACATGGAAATGTAATTCTAATTTTCCAAATTACAAGACCGAATTAATGACCTTTACACTTACTTATACTTTAGTCCTTTAGTATACTTTATACTTTAGCCCATGGGTATGATTACAAGTAACACCTATCTAAACGTAGCTAAGCAGTAATGATAAAACAAGTCTGAAATGAAACCGTAAAACCGTAAAAGACACCTCAGACAGCACGATCCATAAAATTCACTGGCTCAGGATGATGAACAAGAAAGTAGTTGATAGTGGAGCTGAGTAACAGGAGCCACTAAAAACACCCAGTTTGTCTTCGGTAAGGGAATTTTTTTTTAATGATATCGTGTATTTAAGATGCGGTAGAAAAATACGAGTATACTACACTATCATCATCATCATCATCATCATATATATTAATACGCTAAGGTTAAGATGTTACTATCCCTTTTTAGAAAAAACCTCACAACTAATCCACATAAATTATATATCATTTTATAGATAATTGCTTGCTCTACCGGCATCAACAACTAAAAAATTTATTATTGCTATTGTTTTTGCAAATTAATTAATTATTAAAATTATATACACGAAACAGCAATGCTGTCATCTAACGGCTCAACGTCAATATGATTGACGGTCGGTAAAATTTTTGTTTAATTTCAAATCCACTCACGTATAAATAAAGTGGCGCTTTAGCTCAATGCTTTTGATACTTGCGCCTCTATATGTCAATTTTAGTAAAATATTTGTTTGATCTGTCATCTGAGCTTCATAATGGAATAAATAATGCGAAGACTTCGCACGGGTCACGCTAGTATGACTTAATTAATATAAACCTTTATAATAAATCAATAGAGATCTTTGTACATAACGAATAATACTTTTATGTCTTTGTATGCAATCACGTATTAGAACTTATTTAAACACATTACAAAACTATTCACAGAACAATAAATACGATATGTGCTGTGTGAATATATTAATTTACATCGCCAGCGAGAAACAGTAATATTAAACCGAATAATTTATCGATTACTTACTAACACAATTTAAACTACTAGCACATCTGAAATGAAACCGACACCAGAGGTACAAATCGGTATTTGGATACATAATATTACTTTCTCCTTTAAATGGGCACAGTAAAGAAAATATTAGAATAACTTTTCTTCACAGACCGTTTAAAGTCGTTTTATCTAATGTATCCTACAGGATTCTTCTGTAATTTATTATCCATTTTCAAGGCCACGTCCTTCAAAATAAAAAAATGGAAAATAAATATAATATAATAATTATTATTAATAAAAATATTAATTATAATAATAACACAATTATTATTATTATGTAATTTTTAGCACGTTCATTTATTCTTATCATTCATTAATATTTATTTGATTATTAAATGATAATTATTATAATTCTAAATAAGAAGATAATTTTTTTTACTACAATGTATGAGAAAAAATTTTAAAATTTAGTTATTTGATTGACTTTAGATTTTACCAACCGTATTTTTTTTCATCACGCTCCAGTCCTTTTATTATTTTATTTCCATTAATTAGGTATTTATGTGTTAAATAAATTTATCCTTGTATTATGCCAAAAAAGTATATTGTATTTTTATTTTCTTTATCTTACATTATAAAAAACCATGGATAATCGGTTACTTACATTTGAATACATTCATTTGTTCATATTTTGTTTCCTTTTCCGGGCGATGGAAACAATTTACAAACGTTCAACTATTGTGATTTATATACATTGTAGCTTTCGTCCACCGCTTCGCCAGCGCGAAATTGACAATGTAATAAACTTTAAAGAAAAAAGAGGCATAGATTTCAATCAAACCAGTTATGTAGTTAGGAGGTATACGCTACTTTTGTAAGAAAATATAAATTAACCTTTACTTTACAGACCGTTTAAATTCATATTATTTAACGTATCCTACAGGATTCCTTCCTTCTGTAATATATTATTCATTTTTAGGGCACATCCTTCAAAATGAAAAAAAATGGTAGCCTTATAAGATTACTTAGTCAATTAGTTATCCAATCGTCTGTCCATCTGTCTGTTAAAGCCTTTGACACATTTAATAGCTTGTGATCTCAATTTGATATTAATATCATATACTGAGGCCTATAGCCTTATTTTAATGTAAACATTTGAAGTTTTTTGGTTCACGCAACAAAAGGATATGACTCTTTAAAGCGATGTTTTTGTTCACGCAATAGTCTTGCTCACGGATCATTCAAACCTATAGGGTATTTCCGGTCGACCTACAATATTGAAAGTCGGCACAATAGGAGGTCTTAAGCACAAATAAAGGAAAAATCCAAAAACCAACGATATGTACTTAAATGTCAAATTAAACTTTTTTTTAATATGTGCCTGTGAAAGATATAGTATCCAAAATATTTACTTTAAAAAAAATTAAAATGTTGTAGAAATACTAGGTACCATTATACATTACATTAATACGTGAAGAAAAAACTTTCTAGCCCTTTTTAAGCGTATTGTACGCAAGGAGGCGTGGAGCTTTGGCATAGTTAAAAGTTTATACGTAGGAGGGCAGAAAGCTAAAATTTATATATAAGATGTGTTACAAATACATTAAATTATATATTCCAAATACATTAAAATATTCATTGTTTACATTCATACTATGAATGTTAAACACAATAACTTTAACTTTCAATAACGTACAAACTTAAAAATTTAAGAATTACAATCGTATATCGACCACTGGGCGACCACTAGTGCTTGTAAATGACTAAATGTGTACGGAAACCTCGTCGAGCAAGTTCTACTCCTATTTGACATACTTTATACTATGATCTATATTTTCTCAATCTATTTTTTTTATTTTTTCGCTCATTTTACGTTACACCTATATCTCTGAAATTAATCTGCGTAGGAATAATTTTATTGCCTTTATAATGTACTAACCCTTATCAATCATTTACAATTAACGCGAACTTAATAGCTTAATTTTGATGTATAAAAACTAATTTTATAGTGGAATATCAGCGGCTGTATTACCTACCTTTCCACTTTAGATATAAAGTTTTATTAATGCGTAAACAAATATTTTATTATTTAAAATAATACGCTTCGTTAATTTAATTACCATTTTTAATAAGACCAACAATCTAAATTAAGGAAAAATGTTTGAACCTCCCGATGCGAATCTCAAATTGGGATTCGGTGGATGCCAGCTTCACTCGAAATAAATCGCGCGCATTCTTCTATTTGACAAGTTCTATCTCGCATTTATCTGATAGTAGACTCGAGATAAGGCGATCCAATTGCGGGGAACTCGTTCCCTATTACTCTCCGATATTGTATTCATTTAAACAAAAATTAACAAACGTTAACAAACCCATTATACCTAACTAAATTGAAAACCTTTATTTATTGATTAATTAAGTTTAAATAAGAAACATTAAGATTATTACGCGATGTCTCCCTCGCATCGAACGTGTGAAATAACAAATAATATCAAAGGAAAAGAACCTGACAAAATGCTAAATAATAATCTTAACTTATTTATTTCTCGAACTCATTAAGAGTTCAAAAATATTTAATTTTTAAATATTGATAATAAAGTCATTAGAACTGATGAACATTGAAAACCAACTAGCCAATGCTGAAATCAAATATATAAAGTGTAACAACACCATCTATCGTTAAAAAAAAGTTGTATAGTTTTCCCTAAGGAGCTGCTTAATTTTCCTGGATAAAAACCCAAAACCTACAAAACTATATCTGTCACAGTTTATACGTAGGCAGAGGGATCCAGCGAAAATAGGTCTGGGGTTATAGAAACAGAATATAATTTTTAAAAAAGTATTTTCTACAAAAGTAAAAAAAAATAAAAACTCGGCGATTGAGACTCACAGAACAAACAATAATGTACAACTTGCAACAAAAAAAAACATTTTTTAAAAGTGCGTATATTCTATTTTTAATAAATCAAGAGTTTTTAATAAGTTGTACAAAATGATAGTAAAAATCTAAGGAGTTTTTTTCGAGGTAGGTAAAAACATTTATAAAAAAAAAGATGAATTCCTTTTTTAATATGTAGCCATTGCCTTTATTAATGAAAAATAAACTGTTAACTGTCATTGACATCATTCACTGTCGTCAAAATGAACGTCTTTTTAGCTCTTTTCGAGTTCTTCGTGGCCTTTTTCAACAAGCCTTTCGGACCTGCGTGTTTCATGGTTAGTATATTACGTTTTGGTATGGAGTATACAACGGAACATAATTTGCACTTATTTCATCTTGCTATTTCAAAAAGTTCCTTAGAAATGGCATTTAAAAATTATCATGAAACAATAACTTGATTTTTCATAAACAATTCAAGATTTCTCATTTGTTTGACTGACTTAAATCGTATAAAATAATTAATTTTAAGGGTCTTGTTTTTTTCATTTTCTCTATGTAAGGGTAATGATAGATTAAAATATCTGGTAAACACACTTTTAAGTATACAAACACACTTTTGAGTATACAATAATATTCATTATAGTAATTGATGTTGTGCAAATTGTACAAACAGGAATTTCAAAAAAACCGTTACAACAAATATATTTACAGATTGAGTTTAATAATTGTATAACATTAAAAAATACAAAAAATAACGTTACAATTTTATGGAAAATTCACCCAAATGAATACAATGAATACAATTTTCTATACAAAACTTGCAGAAAGACGTCACTATACTAATACATCCTAAATATCTTTGTAATATATCTACATCCGTATAAATACTAGTACACTGCATGAAACAACAATTATCGACAACGTAACTCGAACACTCACTTTTAAGCTTATTAATCATATAAAGGCGAATGATATTCCGCACACGTAGTCGCCGCGTGCAATCGTGACCTACCAAACAATAAATTACAAGGAGTGAAATAATCTGAAAAGCGGTGTAAATAAAAAGTATATAATACTAAAGAAATAAACAAAGAGATAAATCTGTTATAGTATTTTGTATTATACTATGCCATAATATTATACATCAAATTTATTTTAATATTTTAATCCAGTCATTTATTTGCTTTAACTACTCAATGCTCGAGTTTGCAATCAAACAATAATAGCACTTGCACCTTTGCACGCGTCCACCAGAAACCATTTACTGTCCTAAAACATCGAATTTTAGCATATAACATTACTGAACACAATAAACAAATTTATCTATTTATTCATTTCTATAGTTGGAGAAACATTAACAGTTACTCAGTTTTATACGTTTCGATCTGTATCTGTTTTTATTGTTAGAAATTATTACAAAGAATAATCAATATCGATCGCTTTTCAAATGTGCGTCTATTGTCAAACTAAACTAAAAATTAACTGTTAACTCTGTGAAGTTAATCTCACTACATGTTTTCGTGAAGTGTATGTTATTTTTTTCGACGACCTGTTAAGGCAGCGAGTTTCGTGGATTAATAAGTTCCATCCGTGAGTAGAAGATACAATCCATCCATGTGTAGAAGATACAATCGATCCGTATGTAGAATATACAATTCATCCGTGTGTAGAAGATACAATGCTAACTTTGAGTCATCAAAATGAAACAAAGCTCATAAACAGAATCTGAGCTTTGTTTCATTTTGATGGCTCGAAGAAGTCAGTACAAAAACCATTTAAAAACTGTTACAAAAAATAACCTCACTTTAACTTAACAAATGTTCGGAGTAGAACTCGTACTACTAAGATTCCGTACATATTTAGGCACGTTTAAATATGTAAATATACTTCTATTAAACCATTTAAAAATAATAATAATTTTACATTTTGTAAATGTATTGCTCCGTATCTTTTGACAGGCGCAAAAAAATTAATTTTTCAACACCCATGAGATTTAGAACCAATACTATAATTTTTCAACAAACTTTTGGTAAACTTTTGGTAATCCTATTTTGTCATAACTTGAAGACCAGGCGTTATATAATATTTGTGAAAATTATATCGCTAGAACTATCTCACATAAAATTGTATAAAATCTAGTAATGAAATTCTTATAACCAGCGCTTTTAATTTATACCTCCACATATAAAATTGAAAAAAAATATTCGGTTAGTTAGTTAATTACCCCTATTAAATTTCCATTTACTTATCTTTGAGGTTAATTATTGATATATATGCTTTATGTTTATGTCAAAATTTAAGTGTCCACATTTTATTCGCAGATCACATGAAACTTTTTACAGTCGTCAAGGATGCAACAGATGACGGACGGTTGCAGCGTGACATCAGCGCCGTCGTTGAGTGGCATGCAGCAAGCAGGTTACGGCTTAACGCAAACAAATGTTCAATAGTGTATTTATTACAGTTGAGTACACGCTCCTATTAAATATTAATATACTTTCAGCGGAATCCCACTGCCTCGTCTGTGTGAGGTCGTTGATTTGGGAGTCAGATTTAATTCGCAATTGACGTTTCGTGAGCCTATGGCGGGTGTAGCAAAAAAATTATGTCGAAACGTATGTCGCATAATTCATAAGATTTTCAATCTATGTCATCGATTCGCTTGCTGTACACTTCATTGGTGCAGATCAGATCCTTCCATGATCTGTATATGAGACAGTATGGTTACTTTTCCTTCCTATTTCCTACCGATTTCCTCTTTGGTATGTATGCTAGGTTTCCATTCCTTTCAACTCAAAAAAGACGTTGCGCTTATGAAATTTGGCTTCTAGCTATTAAAAGAAAAATCCTACATCCTGTATTATTGAGTAAACTTACATTCTTCGTACCTGACAATTTCCAACCACCTGTCATTACCATCAAGTGGTGATTGCCACCCTCTATAGAACTCTCCAATTTTCCGTGGTATTCAACTGCTCAACCACCTAATAGCGGTCGCAACAAAGTGTGATTTGTTTACGATAAATGAAAGTAAATTGTCGAAACGTGTCGTCATTACCTCTTGTAGTTCTTGTGTATTTTGTATTCATATTTAATATATAGCTACTTTGGTTTTAATTTGTTAACCCATTAATTGCTTATCGTTATGATTCGGTTACCTGAATTATTTAATTACACTTCAATTTAAGTTTTTGAGAAAAATGCCCGTGACAGAAAGATACCTGAGAGAAATTATAATGATTGTGGGCTTTCCTTTTGAGGTATGTACCACCATATAATAAAAATAGTCCGTAGTAGTCCGGTAGTATATAGTAAATAGTCCCATTTCTATTAAATAACATTTTTTAGGGGCTTATGTTTAACTTTCATTATATAAGAGGATCATTTTTATTCTTGTCCCACTAAGATATGGACTTCTACTTACCTCCTTTAAGATCAATACACTAATTACTAAATTTCTTCAAACATCTTCAGGTGGGCTGTTAGCAAAGATCTTTGCTAATTGCTAATAGCCCGCCTGAAGATGTTATAATACAACGAAACCTAGGTCGTGGTAAAGAACTTAAAGAAAGTAGAAATAATACAACATCACGTAGTTTCATTTACTAGTGAATGCAGATGTTCAGTAACTTAATCGAGGTTGCACTAAAGTTGATTTGTTTGCTATGAGGATTTTTTTGAAATATCACATATTGTAGTATCATTAAATTTAGTAATTAGTGTATTGATCAAGCAGCAATCGATGACATACATTGAAAATCTTATGAATTATGCAACATACTTTCCGAAATAATTTTTTTGCTACACCCGCCATAGGCTCACGAAACGTCAATTGCGAATCAAATCTGACTCCCAAATCAACGACCTCACACAGACGAGGCAGTGGGATTCCGCTGAAAGTATATTCATATTTAATAGGAGCGTGTACTCAACTGTAATAAATACACTATTGAACATTTGTTTGCGTTAAGCCGTAACCTGCTTGCTGCATGCCACTCAACGACGGCGCTGATGTCACGCTGCAACCGTCCGTCATCTGTTGCATCCTTGACGACTGTAAAAAAGTTTCATGTGATCTGCGAATAAAATGTGGACACTTAAATTTTGACATAAACATAAAGTATACCCACCCGCATATATTTCAATAATTAACCTCAAAGATAAGTAAATGGAAATTTAATAGGGGTAATTAACTAACTAATCGAAGATTTCTTTTCAATTTTATATGTGGAGGTATAAATTAAAAGCGCTGGTTATAAGAATTTCATTACTAGATTTTATACAATTTTATGTGAGATAGTTCTAGCGATATAATTTTCACAAATATTATATAACGCCTGGTCTTCAAGTTATGACAAAATAGGATTACCAAAAGTTTACCAAAAGTTTGCTGAAAAATTATAGTATTGGTTCTAAATCTCATGGGTGTTGAAAAATTAATTTTTTTGCGCCTGTCAAAAGATACGGAGCAATACATTTACAAAATGTAAAATTATTATTATTTTTAAATGGTTTAATAGAAGTATATTTACATATTTAAACGTGCCTAAATATGTACGGAATCTTAGTAGTACGAGTTCTACTCCGAACATTTGTTAAAGTAAAGTGAGGTTATTTTTTGTAACAGTTTTTAAATGGTTTTTGTACTGACTTCTTCGAGCCATCAAAATGAAACAAAACTCAGATTCTGTTTATGAGCTTTGTTTCATTTTGATTACTCAAAGTTAGCATTGTATCTTCTACACACGGATGAATTGTATATTCTACATACGGATCGATTGTATCTTCTACACATGGATGGATTGTATCTTCTACTCACGGATGGAACTTATTAATCCACGAAACTCGCTGCCTTAACAGGTCGTCGAAAAAAATAACATACACTTCACGAAAACATGTAGTGAGATTAACTTCACAGAGTTAACAGTTAATTTTTAGTTTAGTTTGACAATAGACGCACATTTGAAAAGCGATCGATATTGATTATTCTTTGTAATAATTTCTAACAATAAAAACAGATATCGTTATCGAAACGTATAAAACTGAGTAACTGTTAATGTTTCTCCAACTATAGAAATAAATAAATAGATAAATTTGTTTATTGTGTTCAGTAATGTTATATGCTAAAATTCGATGTTTTAGGACAGTAAATGGTTTCTGGTGGACGCGTGCAAAGGTGCAAGTGCTATTATTGTTTGATTGCAAACTCGAGCATTGAGTAGTTAAAGCAAATAAATGACTGGATTAAAATATTAAAATAAATTTGATGTATAATATTATGGCATAGTATAATACAAAATACTATAACAGATTTATCTCTTTGTTTATTTCTTTAGTATTATATACTTTTAATTTACGCCGCTTTTCATATTATTTCACTCCTTGTAATTTATTGGTTGGTAGGTCACGATCGCACGCGGCGACTACGTGTGCGGAATATCATTCGCCTTTATATGATTAATAAGCTTAAAAGTGAGTGTACGAGTTACGTTGTCGATAATAATTGTTTCATGCTGTGTACTAGTATTTTTACGGATGTAGATATATTACAAAGATATTTAGGATGCATTAGTATAGTGACGTCATTCCGCAAGTTTTGTATAGAAAATTCTATTACTCGTGGTAAAGGAATTAAAGAAAGTAGAAATAATACTACATCACGTAATTTCATTTAATTGTGAGTAATGAATTTCTACAAAATTAATGCCAAATATATTCAATATTTGAACATCTGCATGTTGGAAAAATTGAGATTTCTTATATATTCAATTGCAGATGCTATTGCTAAAATATGGTAACAACCCGACTAAACAGGACACGGAGAGTTTCTCCGACTAAATAGGACGCGAAAATTGTCCAGTCAACAATCGCAAAATAAAGTTTGTAAGCGAAATACGTTTTAAAGACCGTAAGGAACCTAACATACCCAGATGATAATCAGTAGGAAATAAAAAGGAACGTAACCGTACTACGTGTCTCGTATACAAAAATTTGGTAGGGACATTTTCCAAACACGTTTAATTATCAGGCTGTACTTGGTCTCGTTTTTTTCATAAAAGTATGGGCTTTCTAACACAAAAATAATTTTAGAACACGAACGTGTAGTTTCAGAGATGAGCGCAAGCAAACAAATAAACCAACTTTTCGTATTTATATATTAGTATAGATGATGCAAATTCTCGTTAGCGCCTAACAATCTGGAACAAAAAACAATACCAACCCCAACACACCTACTTAAAAAAGTTACATCTTCAATCAATATTTGTTTCACTTGCGGAGAGTTTCATCTGACCATACCCGAAATGAATAGCGATGGGTTACTTACACATTAAAACTGAGAAACGGAATCAATTCTGTATTTTCTCCAAAATAAAGGAACGAATCCTGTATTTTCTCCAGAATAAGGAAGTAAGATATCTAATGTGGAGACCAAACGATTGAGTTCGTTCCCATTTCCTACTAATAAAAACAATAAACGAATCCTTAACACTGTTGATGTCGTAATATTTCCCTTGGCACCGCTCGGCAAATAAGAGTATTCTAAATATAATCTTACAAGTATCAGTAGTAGAGACGTCTGGGAAATGAAGGAAATCATTGGGATAATAACGTAGCATTAACCGTATTTATAAATTAAACACCATTGAAACTTATTTTGCCACGGTAGTGCAAGTTGATATGTTGAGAAATCGGACCGTAACGAAAGCTATAAACGAATCCTTAACACTGTTGATGTCGTGATATTTCCCTAGGCACCGCTCGGCAAATAAGAGTATTCTAAATATAATCTTACAAGTATCAGTAGTAGAGACGTCTGGGAAATGAAGGAAATCATTGGGATAATAACGTAGCATTAACCGTATTTATAAATTAAACACCATTGAAACTTATTTTGTCACGGTAATGCAAGTTGATATGTTGAGAAATTAGACCGTAACGAAAAGTGAAACACATTGGGAGCAGAGAGAACGAACGATGAATAATTTATCTTACGTGTCTAGTCGTCAGTGAGTGCGACAGTTATTACCGACAACTACAAATAAACCAAGCTTAGTGCGAAATTCTTCGTTAATTATAGACATTAAAGGCAAATAAATTTATAATAATAATATAATAGACATTAAAAGGAAATATATTTATAATAATATTAAATATAAATACGTATTAATAACATTAAGAGAGTTGAAACAACATCATCGACACATCGAAATTAGAAAGAAAGAGCCACAAATAATTTCTCTCACGTGTCTCGTTAATCAGTGAGCGCAACATTTATAGCTGACAACTACAAATAAACCAAGCTTAGTGTGACATTCTTCGTAAATTATGGACATTAAATGGAAATAAATTTATAACAATAATACAGACATTAAAAGGAAATAGATTTATAATAATATTAAATACAAATACGTATTAATAACATTGAGAAAATTGGCATAAAAAATTTCATTAGTATCACTGCATAAACGTGTACAGTATTCATTTTTTCCTTTATTACATCAATATTTTTATCTGTATTATTTTATACACGTATTTATGTATTTAATTGTTTATTAACCTCGTTTTCACAATTAAATGAAACTACGTGATGTATTATTTCTACTTTGTTTAATTTCTTTACCACGACCTAGGTTTCGTTGTATTACAACATCTTCAGGTGGGATATTAGCAAAGATTGTTTTTATCTTTGCTAATATCCCACCTGAAGATGTTGTATTACAACGAAACCTAGGTCGTGGTAAAGAAATTAAAGAAGTATAGAGATATAGAGATATAGAAGTATAGTAGTTTCATTTAATTGTGAATAATGAATTTCTACAAAATTAACGCCAAATATATTCAATAACCTTGTTTTATTAAATTTTAAACTGGAATTGTAGTAAAGAAGGATATAGTTTTGCACTAATACTATTTATTTGGTACGGGTACAGAATTGATTCTGTACTAAAGAGCTATTCCAATAAAGCACTTCTATTCTGAAGCTCATTTTCTATTTATCATCCGAAACACGAAAAGAGGTGATGTGTGATGGGACACCTAACAGAAGCGAAGCTTCATTTAAAATTGTTTAACTAATAATTAATATGATATAACATCGACACAGTAATAAATAATAGACATTTTACGAATAATATGCAAATCATCCATCCCACAATAAAAAACACTTAACAAAATACGAAAATACATAAACAGAAACATAAGTATATCAAATAACTGTCTGCGTAATAGAACGATTTCTTTTTCAAGCACGCACATTCTCTCGTTGAGAAAACTATGCACGCACACACACGCACGCACGCTCGCACGCACGCACGCACACACGCACACACGCACGCACGCACGCACGCACGTACGCACGCACGAACGCACACATTTAAAGAGAACGAAGGTGGATGAGAAGCAGCGCTGCGCGCTGCCTTTTGTTTTTTGTCACTCTTTACTCCATATCGTTCACTTATTTCACAGTTACACTTAGTTCACTTATCTTACAGCAACAATATGCGCTGCTAAAGAGCGTTCATCGCCACGTTCATGACGTTTCACTTCTTTCCCAGCTAGGTCGCCATCTCAAAGGTCCGTTTAGAAGTTTCGCTTCAAAAAGAAATATAGATATATAACAAAAATGTAAAAAAAATATTGTTCCCCTGTCAATAATTCGATATGAATCAATTGTGCCTATTAAAGCTTAGAAATAAAAAAGTACTATATTACTGGTAAATACCTCTAATTAATAGTAATTTTCCTTCTAATTTAAGCGGTAGAAGCACGAGAGGCCAATTGCCTCTTATGCTACTTTTGCTTAGACTACTAGTGAGGAAACTATGTAATAACCGGATCAAATACACACATTCTGGTAATTGTTTAACATTCTTAAATTAACTTCCCATTTTCATATATAATATTATAACTAATAACAAAGTCGTGTGCCATAAGCGTTATTACTAGTTATATTACACAAAAGTCGAAAATATTTATTTCAAAAAGACTACAATTACCTATATTATTTTGTACTGTTAAGAAAAAAATAATAATGAGAAAAAATGTACGATAGAAATTCATTTTCGAAATGTCACATTCCATGTATATATCT
Source organism: Druceiella hillmani (assembly GCA_039881145.1). Taxonomy (NCBI): domain Eukaryota; kingdom Metazoa; phylum Arthropoda; class Insecta; order Lepidoptera; family Hepialidae; genus Druceiella; species Druceiella hillmani. The sequence goes on from JAYKKI010000022.1 coordinate 20,485,054, forward strand.
TCAAAATAATAATTTATACTTTCGATCAACAAAATTTTCTCGTTTTTATTACGCGGTTACCTTAATATTTCTCTTCTTTCACTCCAGAATAATAATACATAAAGATGCTTCTATTGTAACCCGCGTTGCGGGCACGCACCCTCCTTTATTCACAAACAACGTATGTCACGACCATAACACTGCACAAAAGTACAAACAAAAGTAAGCGAAAACAATCTGCGTCCAACGGACCGCATACCATCAACAAAGGAAGCACATTTTAAATTCATAAAATCCGACATAAGCCTACACTCCTAAAAATATAACGAACAAAAATAATATCACCTTCCGTGTACAAAGCGCAGAAAGACACCCGGGCGGCAATCCGCTTAGAGGCGGCGGCGCGCCTACGGAGTGGGACGTGAGCCCGCGAAGCTCGGCGAACGCGGCGAGCTGCGAAAGGTCCCCCGAGGACCCCGCAGGTGCCTCGCGCGCCTCATTAAGGCCAAGACAAGCACACATTATCTAAGCGGGTTAACCCTTCAACGCCCAGACGTGATTGACGAAGACTCATGTTACATATACACAAAAAGTTGTGAGGAAATGGTAACATAAAAATTTAGTTTATTTCTATGTTGCTATTTAAATAATCTGCATATATTTATAGCAACGTCTGTTCTTGGTTTTTTATTGTCTATTTCTGGTTAAAGCAACGTCTATTCCTGGTTACTGTCTATTGTTGGAATACTCTAGAAAAACTAATTCATAGTTAATTTCAGAAAGTGCAAAACAATCATTATGTATTATTTCAAAAATTTGTAACTTGCGGAATACGAAAATACGTTTAATGGTTTCAAAGCTAGTAATAAATACTATTGAAAGCCAATAACAATGTACATATTTCAACACTTCCTAAACCTGTTACGCTCATGGCGATAAGGGATGGAACGAAATATTATAGACAAATAATCTTAGTTTATTTTCAAACCCCATGTTTTTGTCACTATCAATACGTAATATAAAACTTTTTTTATATAACATATATACAAACATAGTTAAACATAGTTTAAACATAGTTTTTACAACTGTAACAGACATTATTTATGATACAAACATTTTGTTTTCTTGTGACAAGAGTTAGGGTCATGAATGCTTATATGCCTGTCTTCGGAATAATTATATGAACAATTTTTACCGCATAGTAATAAATTAACTAAACTTTAAATTAAGTTATTACTAACTTTAATATTGATCAAGACATTTTGTAATATATATATATATATATATATATATATATATATATATATATATATATATATATATATATATATATATATATATATATATATATATATATATATATATAATAACACATAATTAGAGTTATAGTCTAGTTTTACACTTTGTTTTTTTTATTAGACATTTATATCACTGTAACTTATTTTGTGAGCCTTTCAATAAATAAATAAATAAATAAACAATAAATTGTATATGTAAATAAATTACAACAGACAAACTGAGGTAATCAAATTTACACATTTATGCATAAAATAAAATGGTACTGAGAATACGTTCTCAGTTCTGTACGTGCATCATATAAAAACTACTGAAAGGATTTTAATGAAATTTTACAATTTCATAACTCGGTAAAAGATTACCAAATTTTGATTGACAAAATCTTCAACAGAAATTTTCACGCTGTTTCTCGCGAGAATTGGATAATAAAGCAAAAAACTCAAACAAGTCTGAACATATGCAAAACTTTTATGACTTAAAATATCAATATATTATTATAAATAGTAAAGTTATTAAAAAATATTCCATATACATAATCTAAATCTCTAATTAAAATTACTTAATAAAATTAATACTTCAATGAGACTTTGGTACATATTGAATATTACAACGAAAAATGCGCGAACATTGTGAGGTGCGGCGGGTAACAGGCGTATTAAAATAATTCAATAAATTGTTTACAGCAATTTAGATATGAAAATCAATATATATCTTAAACACCACACTACAATAAAACTAAAATGCTAAAATCACAACTTCCAAGCGAATGGAGAAGTATATAAAAATGAGTCAAACAATAAAAAAAGAAGCAAAAATATAGACGTTTATGTAAAGGCAATAATTCGACAACCCTACGTTTAATCAAAATTTACAACGGAAAGGGAGTTAAGCGACAGGCCTCGGAGCGCCGATTAAATTATTCCGTTAAGTAACCTGTGTGCCGTTTAAGCAAACAAACAGTCACCGACGGCGGAGGGGCGCTGAAAGAGTTAACACGCGATCGCGCGAGGCGAGCCGCGGCGGCGTCGCGCAGCGAGCGAGCGACGGCGCCGCGCTGGGAAATATAATCAGATTAAGTATTTTCTTAAATTGCGTAGTTAAATCGTCGTTACGCTTGACGTTTTCAATTTTCCTCTCATTTGTGGATGCGATTATGGCGGTCGGCGCGGTGGAGCGGGCCGCGATTCTCAAATATTTTTTTTTTCTCAAATTTCAAACGACTTCTTTTGCGATGCTGTGGAAAAGCTAGAAGCAAAATCTGTACTATATTTTTCGCTGACAAGTCGAATTAGGAAATGTACAAATTATAATAAAAATTTTACGCTGCATACTTTGTATTGTGCACTTTGGCTCACTTTAAAATAAAATTTACGCGAATGATAAACCTCGGAAGGGCTACAACGAACAGACTGACACTTACAGATGTACAATTATTAACTGTCTATATATTTCACTAATTTATATCACACGGCCCTCGACTACCCATAACTGTATAATATTAATTAATGAGATATACATTTAACTAATACATATTAAATGGCCATCGACTAACCGAGGATCGAGCTAATCTTGTATTATACACTCTGACTCACTTCGATAAAAAAATTAACCGGACGATAAACCTTTAATGGACCGATGTCCATAATACCACAATGATTAATTGGATATATATTTCACTAACACATTTTACATGGTCATCGACAAATCGAAGGAGATCGAACTGATCTTTTACCGTGCACTTTGGCTCACTTCAACAAGAAATTACCTGGACGATAAACTCTGGAAGGACTATAATGAATGGACTGATAGGCCTATAATTCTACAACAATTAATTGGCTACCTATTAATTACACTAACCAAAGAAAATCGAACGAATCTTTTCTCAAGCACTTTGGCTTACTTCAACAATAAAGTTACCCAGACGGTAAATTTTGGAAGAACTGTAATGAATGGACTGATAGACCAATAATTCTGTAATAATTAATTGGCTATATATTTCACGGCCATCGACGAACAGAACGGGATCGACCTTACCTTGTATCAAGCACTTTGGTTCGCTTCTAAGAGAAAGTAAGAAACGAAAGAACAACTTAGATAACGAGGCGATCGTAAAATTTATCTAAACGATGAAAAAATCCTAACCTATTCATGTACCTGAATAGTCCTGTACACGCGTAAGTTCGAACATGGACATATATACGAGTAAAAATGAAGGGTTGACACAAACTTGTACTTTTTGAGTAATTATCAATGTTATAGATGTCAAAATTCAGTCTTAATGCCAAAACAAAATATAATATTTATTTAAACATTTAAACAAAAGCACTACAAACCCTTAATTTCCCTAACATTTTCACTATTTATAAATGCTAAAATAATCTGTTCCTACAACAATGTTTCACTACTTTCTGTACTGACACATTCCTTGACCGAACGCCACAACACATTCCTGTAGCCAAATGTTCCATTAAGTGGTTTACTAACTACTGCCATGAACATAAACACCGGGGTCATGTATAACCAATTATCGTAGGAGCAAAGTATTATTGCCGATTTGAGAGGCATTGCTTATTCGTCTTTATTTTTTCTTTAATTTCTCCCTAACAATAGAGTGTTCAATGTTACTATAAAAATGCGTCAAAGAACTTAAAATATTTCCTTTTTTAAATTTTATCAGTAGTTTCCAACATTGCTATTTTTTCTCCTGCAGTAAACATATTTTTTTTTATATTTCAAATGAAATTTACCATTTGCAATATTACGAGAGGTATATTAATAAAATATTATGTCTACTTTCATCTAGCTCAATCATCAGTTTTTTCGTTATATTGAATCAAATGAACTGCAATTGTAGTGCAAAAAGAAATTATGGTTTAGAATAATGATTATCTTTCACTCTAGTATTATAAACATTCATAACGATAAGGTCAACCGAGTTAATAAAACGGCCAAGTACGAGTCGCGAAATTGTTCAGTACCAACATTATTAAAAGCTTCATAAAAAAAGTATACGTGTACTTTAATTAAACTTATTTTATTGGGAAATCAGAGGCGTTTGACAGAAATATCGGCACCGCAACGTTATTGTGTACGAAACTCTAAAAAATAACGTCATGAAAAATTGCTCTAATTTTTTAAAAACGTATAAAAGTTAAAAAAACGGTCAACATTTAGTGTTCCATATTATCAGCATCAGCAAATCATTAACAGTAATGCACTCCGATCATACAATCCGTGACCAAATATTAAACGCACACAATATTTTTTAGAATATCTAAATAATTATACGTTTTGTGTTCGATTTGGTGTTATTTTACTTTAATAGTAGTGACTAGTGACAACAATCATATTATTATGTCTTTTTGAACTTATTTTTGGTTTAATATATTGTCATATTCATATTTTGGTATCAAACCACAAACAAGTACAGATAGGCGTCAATTACGTTCTTGCGTGCCATGCATGAGGACGCGTTTGTTTGATCCGGTGGTAACTGTTTTACGATTTTTGCCTTATAAAACCACATTTATGTTTATTTCAATCGAAAACAGCAGGCTTTCTTTAAAATATGTCTTTAACCTTCCAAGTATGGTTAAAAAGGGGATCTATCACCGCGTAAAAAAGCTTTAGTCAAAATCCTTCTTAATACTAAAATGTATTTGAATCATGAAAGTTCACGAAGATTGAATGTATCTAAAGCAATGTACGAAGAATAAATAAAAAAGTTTTATTCTATACGACATGTAGATCCTTGTCACATAGCTCATTCAATCAAAGCATATTTACCAAAATATCCCACTACTGGAGTGGTCAGATAGCAGTCCCGATAATGTAAATGTGTAGGAGCTGATGAAAAGGGAAGGGGCTAAAGAAGTGGTCACGACCAAAACTCAGCTCATTGAAAAAACCATCCTCGTGTGGAATTCTCATCTGCAGAAAACTGAACGGTCATGCATTACCAGCATGCCGCGGAGGATTGAGACCTTAATAGCTACAAAAGATGGCTCAACAAAATATTAATACTGAAATAGAATTGAAGTAATACTGTTCCTACGCTAATAATTAGCAAATTTTTCATGAAAACTACTCATATGTTTTAATTGTAACAACACATATTTAATTATATACAGTAAACATACAAATTTTATTTAGTCCAGTAAAATATCCCAAACCCTTTTTTTACATGTTTCAATGACGATTTTCCTTAAAAAGTGCAGCACATATAATAATTTGGCCAGGGACTGTATGCATGCTGCTTTCGGCTTCTATATCACTTCGCTATTAAAGAACAACTTATTCCGTGAAAAATATAAATACTTTGAGAAAAAGTCGAAAAACTTTTTCTCTCGTTTATAACAATTAGTCGCGCTAAAATTTCTCAGTCCTGGCAATTATGGTTCAATCTTTACCTAATTCTAATTTCATAATTTTCGTGTAGGGAGCATCAATTTTTACACGTTTTTCGCGAAAAATATTTTAAAAAATTACTAAAATTCCGTCATATGTATTGGTGAATTAGCGCTACAATAAGTTTTCATTTGATGCCCTTCACAATACCCTTTATTTTTTAATTTCTCAATTGGGATTAAGCCCCAGAACAAAAATTTATTTTTTGTATTTCACGTCTACAATTGAACCACCATCATTTTTGTGAACATTTCAAATTTCTACGTAGACGGACACTGGAGTGATCAGTTACATAAATTTCCGTTTTTATATTCAGTCTGGCAGTTTTGCCAGCCACGGGAATATAAAAAGGTAAATGTATTTTTCCACCTACAACTTTTACAAATATTAACCATTCTATAAGTTAAATGGCTCAAATTAATGGGAACAATAGCAGCCTTATTTATCAAACAGAAGAAAAAAAACATTTTCCTGTGACAAAAATTACGAAAATCTTCAAAAATGTTATTGCCGGTCTCTCTGTTTTCCGCTAAAAGTAATCTCCTAAAATATTGAATGAATTTCAGATAACCTTTTTAGTCCAAGTTTCATGATAAATACCCCTAAAAGTAAAGTTATTAACATACAAAGATTTACGCAGTTACCGCATCAATGCTATTATAATCTAATTAATATTTCATTTACTTAATATTGTAATTAACTACGTACACAGGATAACATAAAATATTCAAAATCAAAAGCAATTTGTGAATTGAATTCTCTCCTCCCGTAACCTCGTCCCACCTTTCTGCCGTGAAATCGAAAGCGGCGGCCTAGCAAAGAGAGCAGGTATGTCTCATTATAAAGCGCGCGGCAATCGCACGCATAATAAATTTCAGTTCACCGCCATTATTTTTCTTAGCGACATGAGAAATTGGCATGAGATGCCAAAACTCCCGCGAAATTTGTAATTCTCGAACCTTCAAAGTCTGCCTTAAAAAGTTTAGGTGTCACCGACTATAAATTATTGTAGTCACCATCAGGATTGATAAATTTATATAGTAATACTAATCAACACCAGATTTGACTTGGCATAAACGATCTAATCCCGCGATCAAATCTAGCAAATCTATTAACGTTCGCCCAAATACAAAAAACAACCCTTTTACTTACTTTTAACAATTGCAAATCCAAACATTTAACAGCACAATGACTTAAACCACAAATCGCCACTTTCCGGCCCACGTACAATCCACTGTTTAGAAGCACTGGCCCAGAATAACATGCGCCGCGAATGTTTGCCTTAACAAAGACGGCGGCGAGGTCTTAAGACCCTTCGCCCCCACGACGACCCCGCCATCTCCCTACTTAGTCGTTAAGTACTTTTGGTGATTTTGAATATTAAGTGAAAACCTAAAAATGAGGCTTACTTCCACCTAATAATTGTTTCGTAACAGTATATACACTGAGCAGAGGGCAATTCGCGCTAAAAGGGGCCACGCCGTAAGCTAATGGATTTACTTGTTTGTCAAACGAATTTTTCGTAAGAAGCCGTTACTCTCACAAGGCTTTTAAACGAATGTATTATGTTTGCTAGTCCATCCCGTGTATTGTGATCTTTATTATCCATGGTATTTGAAGATGAATACTCGGCGAAATATAATAAACGAGAAAAATTGTATCGTAAGCAAAAAGCTCGTAATTTTCGTACCATTCTTTAACATATTCATATTATACAAGTGAGAACATCGTGCTAAGTCATTTAAAAAAAACATTAGTTCCGCGAAAATCAATAGTTTGGAAGTTATGGCTTTTTAAAATATTTTTTAAAAATCGTTACTCGAGTACATAAATCACTTTTGTTCGAAAACTATTTCACTAAATCACATGCAATTTGGTAAAGAGTAGTCATATAACAAGCATGCAATGAGCGATCTTTGTGTTTATTCTTAGCTTCTGCTATTGTTTGAAACTTTATATTGATTTTTTCAGTTTTCAAAAGAAAAACGTACATTTAAAAAAAAATACTGCAGTAAAATCTTTTCAAGAAGAGACTTGCTTATAATCTTAAAAACTATCTTAGGATATGGATATTAGCCAAAAATTCGTAGTAATGTACCTATTGCAACATCTTCAGAAATGAACATCATATCACTAAATCACTAAATATGAAATTTCTGTCAATCGCAATTTTAGCAAAACACTAAGTGTGTTTCATTTAAAAAAGCATTAATTTAGATTTACCTAATTTATTCACAAATCTATGTTTATTAGCCTTAACATACACAAAATGTGTTCAGGTAAAATGACACTGCTAGACAAAGCACTTTTTTGTTTTGCGCGTGTCAGAAAGAGAGCAACGCACCCTTATAATGTATAATATTCTCCACTTTAAAAAAAAATTGGAACCCTTGTAAATAGGCCATCTGTATAAAAATCGTCATAACCAATTTTGGCTTTTATTTTTCAGACCGAAAACTATGTACGAAAGTTTCATCTATCAAATTTGTGGCGCCAATTGTTGATTAATTAATTTCGATGAAACTAAAATAAATACTAATAAATATATTATTAATTATTTCTTAATTTATTTATTCCTATAGATTTATGTACAGATTTAATGTTACAAGAGTAATCTCTGAAAAAATAGAACAGAAATTATCAATGAATGACTAGATTCTATACATCATGTAGAATTTGAAATGCAATAAATCTGAAGGTGATTCTTTCAAATTAGAAGAAATCTTTACTTAATCTAACTGATTATTTCGATTACATTGTTGCACAAATAATAACAGACTCTCCACAAATCACCGTACGCCAACATTGTTAGGTCTTTCAATTAACGAGATGATAGATTGCTGTGATTATAGACGGGTCTAACTAAATATACTTGTTAAGTACGGCAAATAAAACATTTCAGCGTACATAGTGTTTCTACTAAACTATTTACAAATATTATTTTTCACCGTGTAAATATATCAATATATATATATATATATATATATATATATATATATATATATATATCTCATGTATATCTCTCATACATAAAATGAATATACATTTTAAACTACAGTCATTTTCGCAGTTGATTTAAGTCGTTTGTATGGAGTTCCTATGAACATTTTACAGACTCAACTACATCTCATAAATTGATCGAGTATTACTCGTGAACTCCCTTGTCTATGATATTTTCCTTTTAATTTCATCATTAATTCTACTATTGTGAATACTTTTCAAATATTCAAAACTAGCGGTTTACGTGATATGGATTGTGAGAACACGCATCACTAACAAAAATGACCACTTTAAAACTTAATATTTTGTAAACGGGTCCCTGTATCAATAAAGTGTTCATGACATACCCTCAATATTTTTAAAGACGTATTCAACAATACCCTAGATAATAAGATACGCAAAAAAATATCCCATTTTACAAATGGTGGAGGCGTACCCAAAAAAACGTTTTCTTAAATTTAATTTCATAACTTTGTAGGCATTATAAAAATGTTTAACAATGCAAAATTTGTAACACTAATAGGCAACGACTAAAACAGGTGTGACCAGGCAGGCAGGCAAAAAACGGACAAGGGGAAACTATAAGGGTGCCTTGGCTACGGAACCCTAAAAAGCAAGAAAACGTATATATCTCTAATTAACTTCATCAAATCACTGACTGGCGTAAGTATATCCTGTCTAATTGATTACTTGAGGGGCAAACCCATTGACAAGCAATACCTTATTTAATATTATTATCAATATTTGTTCTATAAACAATCGTGCGATAAGAAGCAAAGCTAAAACTCAAGGAGGCGCTGTGTTCGTTATCAATTCCATGGAAGACTTTTGGCAGTTGGAATATTCCTATTATCCGTAAACACACGTGTTATGTTTTTGATTCAAATAAGACCGGTGAAACCATATTAAACAGGAAACCGACAGAAGGAGGAAAGGAGAACGGCTGTTGGTAATGATTATCTCTTTGGAACGGGTAAACAGCGATAATAGTCAGTATTTTTATGGTAAAGTTCTGCTTTCCCCCAGGGACATATTAATTTACATATACTTAGTACTTGTAAGTACATATTGGTACCTGATTCATTATGTTCATATAAAAAGTAACCTTTCTTGATGTCTTAGTAAAACTCAGTAAAGTGTTAGTGCTGATGTTGCAATGTTAGGAAGCAATCACTGGTAATGAACAATTTTTTTTAAACAAACACTTCAAACTATATCTAAACACATGCACATCCAATCTTTAGATATCGAAATCTCGCGATGCCGATTCATTTTCAAAACGTTTTCAGATCGGGGTTACAAAGTAAACTATTACAGAAACGTATAAAATTATTCAGTAGGTGATTGATTTATTTCACTTTCAGTAAACAATGTAAAATTATAAAAAAATCTTTATTTCGTAAAAATATACCCTTTTTACGGCAGACTCGGATGTAAACTATGACAGAAACGTTTAAAATTATTCAGTAGGTGATTGATTTATTTTACTTTCAATAAACAATGTGAAGTTATAAAAAATCGTTATTTCGTGAAAATATACCCTTTTTATAGCAGTCTCGGATGTAAACTATAACAGAAACGTATAAAATAATTCAGTAGGTGATTGATTTATTTTACTTTCAATAAACAATGTGAAGTTATAAAAAATCGTTATTTCGTGAAAATATACCCTTTTTATAGCAGTCGCGGATGTAAACTATAACAGAAACGTATAAAATTATTCAGTAGGAGATTGATTTATTTTACTTTCAGTAAACAATGTGAAGTTATAAAAAATCTTTATTTCGTAAAAATATACCTATCTCGATCCGGAAAAAATTCGAAAATCGGAATCTATATCTACTCAAAATATCGAGACCAATTAAGATTAATATTCCATTAACCCGATCAATGACCTAACCAATAAACGGACCGCGTGTTGGTCATTACACTCGCTTAATAACTTACGACAATCACTGGGAAACAAATCAGAGTAAGAGAAGATGAAATATATTTTGATAAGGCGCCCACCAAATAATTTTAAAGAATATTATCACAGATGAAAAATCATTTTCTCTTAACTATTAGTCGGCGCCTAACAACATGAAGCTAGATCTTGAACAGCTGACCATATAAATTGAACACTAAGTTGCATCTTTATAAAATGTATTGGCAAGATACAATTCCAAGAACTCAACGACTCGATTATATCACTATAAACATATTGCCAAGGTACAGTTCCAAGAACTCGGCAAAAACTGCTGATGTATTTATTCAATACCGAGTGGGATTATCACTTATCCATAGATCGAGGTCTTCGTGTCACCTAGTATGCTGATAACCGCAATAGATTTTATGAATAAACATTTATTGAAGTACTTTACCTACTACAACATAAGCAATTAGTTGCAATCAACTAAAAGTCGTAAAAGGTTATACGTATTGAGAATTAAGTATGGAAGAAAACCGGAATACATATTCTGTGGAAGGAAAAAATTATGATAACTTATATATAAAATACTGACTTGGATATGGGAGAAACATAATATAGGAAAAGAAAGTAAGCGGTAGATAATAGGAATAACGATCGATATCTTTTTCAGACATCTTTTGAATCAAATTTAGAACCAGAACAAAGAGAGGCAGGAACCAATTTAATAGCACATAATTTGAAAGAGTATAGTATATAATAGAAGATTGTTCTGCGTTTAGATGTACAATACAGCGAGAAAGATGAAAAATTAATAATATAATCCAAGACCGTAAACAACAGAGGCTCTAAACCTACAATGAAAGTAAGAAGAGAAGTCTTCTATAGAGATTCTTCAAAATATTAGCAAAGACATCTAAAATATTAAACATGGCCTGAAATAAAATTTAAATTAAAAATAATTTCGCCACGTTCCGCTTTAGAAATTACGACCATATTTCTGTGTTTTATTTAAAACTAGATTTTATCTGTAGCTCTGCTCTTATGTAAATTATGATATTAAACTTTATTGATAGAGATCCCTTCCTGCAACACAGCGCCCGCGCTGTCATCGCCATATGTGGTCTTTCCTGCTTGCCCGCACTCCAGCAGAGCGTACTAATTAGGATGCATCATAGATGTTAACGTGACTATGGCACATGCACTAATGTTTGTACATAAAACTTCCAGTATAAACAACCTACACAGTGCTGAAAACTGCATCAAAACGAACCCAATAGAACTCAAGTTATAAACAAACAGAGACGGGAGACGTTGTGTTTTACATAAATATAGATGAACAAAAAACATGGCCTTAAGCCAAACCCAGATCAAATGCAACAATTTGAAGATACTCAACTTATTTAATGGATCTTCTGTAAAACCCGAATAGCAAAAAAAATTCATTACCAAGCGATTACAATGATATTTTTTATAAAATAAAAATATCAGGAATACCGGTTACTGACCGGTAAGTAATAACTTCTCTGAACAATGCACATTTCTATCCAGTTCGGAAAACGTATTCAATCGAACTCCTGTTAGGGGAATCTAAGAAACAGTTAATTACTATTTCTAATGAATTGAAAAAATCAAGAAATTTGATTCCAATATACGCAACTTCAGTTATATATAGAAACTAAAATAACAATCCTGAATATCGAAAATTTGAAGCTTGATTCATAAATTTGATATTAACATTTCAGGAATTTTTGTAATTGAGCACTTAGGCAAAATAAATTGCTGCGCAAAATAATTACTGCCAAAAACAAGAGTTAAAAAATTATTACGCCTTTTAAAAAACTAATCTCTGTTATGGAATCTCGTAAAAACATTTCAATTAACCCTTAAAACCCCTTTGATACTATTTTCTTATAATAACTAACTCGTTCAAAATTTTAGAAGATAAAAAAATAAGTCGCCTCAGGCAAGTTTATATGAAAATAAACGACTATTTAACTAATCACGTCCGTACTTAATTAAACTTACACGAACATCATAACATTCTACAGAAGTTAAAAAAATCGTTACGTGTCGTAAACATAATTATTTCTATTAGCCGTTCATGCTTGATTTGAAATTCCTCACTAAACTTTTGCTTCGAATATTTATAAAAAAAATATCGGTCAAGTGCGAGTTAAAACTCAAGCAATTAGTGTTCTGTACCAAAAATGTGATAGATTTTTAGCGTTACTGAAACTATGCATTAATCAGAATTCACAATTAAATTTATATGCACAACTGAAGTGCGTACCAATTGCGTGTGATGCACGAGCAAGCTTTGGATTTACTGTGTCGTGTTAAAACTGGCTTAGACTCGCCACTTTGCTCGCGTTGGAAAAGGAAAAAAATTTGGTTTAATACCTAAGAAATATTTTTAAAGTCAGTCATGACAATTATTTGCAAGATTAAGATAATATTATCGACTCATTATGTGAGACACTAGTATCACTATTATATTCAAACTCGTATCTTTAACGAGATGTTTTTTTTATGTGACACATCTAATGGCGCGTTTGAATGGGAGTTCAAACGTTCTGACGGCACGTCGCAACATGCCATTCGGCCAGCTTCGCATTTTGTCGGCTCTTTACGACGTAATTCGGCCAGCTTCGTGTCTTATCGACTCTTTCCGACGTAATTCAGCTAGCTCCATGTATTGTCGACTAACAGTGTTATAATATTAAAAATACATTTTCAATAGATTGTTATGAAATATTTCTGCAATAAATTATTTAATAAAGGTAATATAATAAAACTAATTTCATATTTTATTGTCAACAACTATCTGAATATTTCTTTTTTCGTTTTCAATTCGTTCACATAAAAACATTTCAATATAAAAACATAAAAAAATTTAGATCTTTTACATCTGCCAGGCGTCGCATGACGGCTAACAACTTTTTTTTTAATTACGGGGATTCTGGGATGAAAAAGTTCCTATTTTCAGCTTCACAGGACATGCTAGACGTATACAGAATTTGACGTAGATCATTTGTGTAGGTGAATTGTGAAAGTTGACAAAATAATAAACAAACAAACTCACTTTCTCATTTATAACAATAGTTAGGCCTAGTTAGTATTATAATAACATCATTAATAATGAAAACATGACTTTTATAAAGGTTTTTTTTACAACTTTCACAAATGTTTTGTAATATTTTTATACGAAGAATTTATAATATTATTTTTTCTCTTATTATTAATATTATTATTATTATCTTCATCCATTTCTTTATTTCTTCAAACCTTGATGAACTTACAGTACATACCAAAACTTTGGACAATTTAAATAAACACCACAAATACGCCGCAAATTTGCAAAAGGACCAATGGCAGATAAAAGTTTGTAGTAACATTGCACTAGAACGTGAACCATCCAAAAAAAACAGTTCAAATTCCTGAAGTAACCAAGCAAGATAATACAAAAATCCGAGATAGCGCCCATCGCCGAATTCGAAGAGGTCATACCAGCTAAATGCAGAGTTGAGTGTTCGTGTTTAGTGGAGTTCTCCTGTTATATGCAGAGGTGAATATAACAAGAGAACCCCGCTGAACATTGGTTTGTTGGAGCCAACTATAAAAATAAAACCCAAAAAATCATGGAAGTATTACCAACGCAATTACTTAAAAATTGTACGGGTCGATCTTCTATTTTTCCTCATGAGCTTACTCTAAGAATGTTTCAAACTCGCAAGCCATAACAAATATTAATTACTGAATCCTTTCAACTCGTCGTCATTTATAATAGGTGGAAAACTGCATTTACTGTAAGTTATCAAACATAACCCACAACAATAAACAAGTTCCTTAAAGCTTTTTAAAGCGCTTTAAGACTTTTAAGTGCTTGCGCCTTTAAAGCTTTCCATAGAAGAGCTTTTATCGAAAACTGTAAATTTCTCCACGGCCACGTAAATTACCACAAAAGCCAACCACGCGAGTGAGTCGTAGAGTAAAACGATAAAGTGAGCTCTCAAATACCAGCCCAGTTTAAATGAGAGAGGTGAGCATTTGTGGCAAATATCAATAAAACCACAATTAAGCGAACAAAAGTGAAAGTATTGGATTTTTTTATTTACAGATCTTACACTACTTGTAAAAATTTATTTTTACTTGTTTTCTCTTCGCACAACTAAAATGTAATTTCTGAATCGCCTCACTCATGAAACTCTGAATAAATACACTATGAAAATGTAAACTATAAACATTTAATTGGACGCCCAAATTTTCTCAAAGTTCGATAAGCAATTTAGTCAACTCAAAAATAATCAACAATATCTTTACGTGCTAGTGCTGTCAAAAAATACCGTTTAAGTATATTTATGGATTTATCGATATCAAATTTATGTGATATTTCTAATTCAATGAATAGAGAGCAGTAAACTAACTACTGCAACTGACGATTTTATTTCATTAACTTCAAGTAAACGTAATATTCCCCGATAATAAATGAATAATGTGAAAAAACCACTCCAAGGGGAGAACGTGGTTAATTAACGAAAAAATTGTATTTGTAAAAGAAAAGAATGGTATTCATATGCGAAACAATTTTGGGGACAATTTAATTGAAATTCGCTTCAATACTGTACAGAACAGTTGTTTCTTAAATAAATTTCAACGCCATTTTTCGTCAAGAAATGGTAGACAAATACGCAGGCTTAACATATCATTAATTATAATATAATTAATCTTAACATTACATAGCAATTGGTATTAAAAAAAGTGTTTAATATAAAAATTATTTCCAACAGGACATAAAGTCGAATTTAAATTTTGCCATCATGCAAAAATACCTATTGAAATATTTTTTCTCGTCCAGTCACTTCTGAGATTTCTGATCTAATTAATAGCAATATAAAATAAAGGAAATGAAATAAAAACAAGCAAGAAATTTATAATCTGCGTAACACCCCCTTTGAAGTTGAAATGTAATATAATAATATATTTAATTTATGGGTATATCAAAAAAGTAATCTATTTCCGGTAGAACCGGAATTGGAATTTGCCATTAAAGACGTCAGCGTATGAATTAAAGAAATTAATCTAAATTCAATTTATATTTAATTTAAATTATTTTTTTTTTAATTTGAAGCTTTTATGCCGCTGCAAGCTTAAAGATGTAAAATAAGTCTTGAGATGCCAAGTCAAAAATTTAAAAATAAAATAAAAGCATTTTCCACTTGCCTGTTTTACTTCGGTATTCAGTGAAAATGTCTTCTTTATAAAGATTCATTTAACATTTCTAATTTTTTTAGAATTCCGCATTAAAACAAGGAACTTTCACAATTTCGTCATGAACGTACGTCCGTTTGTCCGTCTACATTTTTAAACCTACATATATGATATTTTGCAAACAGATGTAACACATGTGGTTCTCAATTAGTATGTAGCAAAATACAAAAAAAATTATGTATCCCTACACAAATATGGAGTTTGAACGAATTTTTAAAGGGTCATTGTGAATCAAGTGTCATTGGATAGGTCTTGAAATGAAAAAACGAAGGTTCCATTTAATTTTAGTTGGTTGGTTTTATTTTTCTTTAATTCAAATGGAATTACAAGAAATCCCAAAATTAAAAAAACGATAAAAGAAAAAAACGCTAACATTAAGTGATTTTATTTTTTTTTACCTAATTAAAACAGTTTGTAAGCACCTGAAAATGAACTCTTTAACCTTTCCAAAAGCCAACTTTTTGCATGATGAGGAATTGCCTTCTGAAAATATAAAATACCATTTTGTACTTGACAACTGATTACTGCATCAAAAATTATCGTAAAACATTTTTTTAGAGCGAAATCAATCTACACGTCAGCTAAAAAATCAGAAAGAAAACATTTATTTCCCAATTTAAAATTTAGAATTTCTAAAAAAAATTCGTGCTGAATTTCTTCCATATATTTAAAATCATAAAAGATTTCATCGAAAATTTAAGTTAAAAAATCCTTTTTTACTCCTTTTGTTTCTTGTTTTTTTTTCTTCTTCTTGTTCTCTTCATTTCGATTTTTTTTTTTAATTTTTAATGTCCCTTATTTTTATGAGTAGTGTAACTTAAGAATCGGATATTAAATGATCTAATGCCATATCGAAAGCTCTTAATGAACTTGAACTCTCTTGTATAATGTATCTTTAATTGTATCTCGTATCTCTATGCGGTGACCCGTCAAAAATAATTTAATCCCAGATATTACCTAGATATAACACGCAGTATTGCTATCTCATTCCTTGACATTTAAACGATCAGACGTTAGTAACTGAACTACTCTACACGTGTACATGCCACATACAAAATCTCATTACATTACAATTTTATTCCCAGGTATACATAGTTCACATTAGAAATACACGTGTACACGTGTTTAGTTGACGCAGTTCCAATGACTGTAAATTAAATATTCAGTATTTGGTGTGAAAATACCAATTTATATTTTATATTTAACAAATCCGATTATAACAAAACGGCTCAGTTTCTTCCCAATGTCGTAATCACAAAAACTTACCAAACAATTATATTTTTACGATTATAGTCGTGATATTCCTAATAGTATTATCGTTAGGAATAACCATAGATTCAAAACTCCGCCGGACAGGAAAAATATTTTGAATATGACTCTGAAATAAGAAATTAAAACACATCCGCTAACTACCATTCCTACCGTAGCTTCCTCAAATCAGTGTGACTATTACTTATAATCTCATTTGCGGAATATGTAGTAACAAGACCCCGCTCGATATATATTCCCGCTCGATATATATTCCTAAAACTATTGTCGTCAACACAGAATATTAATCTATCGAATATCGTCACAGAACACAGCTGACCAAAACTAATTACCTATTCTGTGACGATATTCGCGTAGATTAACATTCTGTGTTCACCACACTAGTTTTAGGAACTAACAAAGCTGACCAGGACAGATCCTAGTCAGGATTCAATGAACCTCACGTAATAAAAAACTATATTGAAAATACATATTCTAATAAATAAAAATAATCTGTACACACGTTTGGTTAATATTCTACAAATATTACCACATTATGCATAGTTCCGTCTAGTCACTTTTACGGGACAAAGCTAATATTTGAGTATTTGCGCGACATAGCCTAGTAGTCATGAATGAACCTCACATAACAAAAAAACTATAGTGAACACAAACACTCCAATAAATAAAATGAAATAATTGATTAAACGTATCTACTCAAAATCATTTTCTTCATAAGAAAACTATCTTCAGACATCCTATTAGTTTTCTTTAAAAAAAAACTTACAGCCGCGCAATTAAAGAGAAGTTCTCAACGTATCGTTATCAAAATCAATGTAACGATTTAGATCCCAAAGGTTACGTATAAACTTGTCATAAAACCAAGCTAACGAACGTTAACTTGGTTTACTTGGCTTTACTTGGCTTGTTCGCTTAACGAAACACACTGGCTAAACACGTTTTGGCTTTTAAAGAAAACTTTAAAAGCAAAGATAAGTCACGTAATTGCAAGAACGTTACTTAACTGTAACATAAATTCAACATAGTAACTCTTCATTTACAAACTTGTAACAATATAGTTCCGTTTCTAATTTTCTTTTGTTCACTACAAACTTAACATTTAAACTATGCACTGCGATCATTTACAACAATCCAGTACTGATGAAATTCAGTGTTATGTTTACAAATATTCGTTTCGATGAAATGTTTTATATATCGTACTTTAATCCGGGTATTAAAATTTCGATTCAGAAGCTTCGATCCCGAAATTCCGGTCATGACCACTGAACTGGAATTGTATCGGGATCAGGATTGGCAAAGTGAATAAGTATATTTTTATGAAAAAACCTCTCAAGCACGAGTAGAACTCGTACTACGAAGGTTCTTTACACATTTAGACACATAATATGAAATCAACCTTAAACTTCGAATAGTTTAAAATAATCACAAAACAGAAAAAAACATTAGCTGTAGACCTCCTCTGGGTCGATAGGTACTAATTTCAGTCTATTGCGCTTGTCACTAGCCCAAAAACGAACAAGTGCATTCAAATCGGAATGTCCAGTCACGCCCTACAACGTGATTTTGTCACAAAGCAAAGACCATAAAGTCATGAAATTGAGCATCAAATTTTAATGATGTTCAATCGCTTACTGTTTATATTTACTATTCCCGATCCCAATGTGAGTCCCGAGATTACAAAATTATAATCGCAATCCCGAAACGCTTTACGCATCAGTCGAGATTTCGAAATGTCGGGATTCCAAGATTTCGGGTGTGTATAAAAATCTAAATCGTAACTCAATTCCTCTGCGCTACAAGCTAGGAACCACTGACCCATAACGTTAAATACGTGTAACTTGTAAATAGGTCCAACCAATTAAACCCAATTAAAGAAATGGACTTCTTGATAAAAAAATTATAATGAGCAATATATCTCACATTATAGTACAGATAAGGTTGTATTTATATATTTATGTATTGACACGTCAATGTAATTAATTTCCACCAGCTGAGCTTGTCGGCAGAAAACAATTGAGATAGCCGATATTATGAGAATATGTCGGTCATTTCGATAAGATGTAAACACCGACAATATCGGAACAACTTATGTTAGCAATCTCTCGACAAACTTATAATATTATAGTTATAATATTATAGAACATGAGAAACACATATGTGTTTCTCATGTTCTTTTATAACACTAACACCTTTTTTAAACTAACACTTTTTGAAGCATCCCTTTCTTGTTGATCAACGAAGTGTATTCAGTTTCTTTATCGTTTTGACACATAATTTCTGTCAAACATGTTGTTTAACGAAATTATGATAAGATTCCCTACAAAAATATCAAGTGGTGATAACACTAACATCGTGAGAAAATAGCAAATAATTTAGTATAATCTTATCTAATCATCTAATATTCTATTTTTCCCAAGAACTAAACCGCTATGGTTTCAACCGAAACTGGAAGTGACATTAAAAAGTATTTTCTGCTATTCGCACGATCTGACACTTAGTTTTCAAAATCTAATGTCATACCTAAAATATTTAACAAACGCACGCAGACAAATGAAAAGATAGACAACGTGGAAAAATAAGACACCCTCTTTTGCAAATGCCTATTTTATGTTTAAATTTTTCACGTTCGATTTTCTGAAGTTTTCATGTTCGATATTTTATTTCTATGTTTTTACTCCTCGGACACCCCGCCATAGGGACAAGTGCGTGGGACACTATATTGTAATGGCTATAAATAGTGTAGGAAAGAGAAACAGAAAATATTTCCGTCTGTACTAAAGTATCACCAGTATCACCAGTCTGTACTAAAGTATCACCGGTAACACCCACAGGCCGTACACCAGCTATTTAAAAAAAGAGAAAATTAGCTCATTCTTTCTTTAATGGAAGACAGAATTATGAAATTCAGCGGTACTTCTTATACAATCATAAGTATACTCCGGAACATGAATGCGCCAGACTGACGGCAAGCAGAGAGAAATGGTGAAACAACATGAGACGGGTTAAATCAGCCCCAGAAAGTACCACATGATGACCACAACCGCTCTGTCAAAAGCGTCACTTTGCAGAAAAGGCACCGTAGCTTCCTTCAAAATATCTACCATCAAAGTTTTGATCCTCACAATTCCTTCCTCGTTAGATTTGAATAATGACACCCTAATCAATGCGCATGTAATGAAAGAGGCGAAGTCGGCCCATATTGACTTTTTTTATCAATTTTCGAATTGGTCTTTTTTTTCAAAGTATTGTGCTTTTCCAAATTTTCAAATTCAGACTATTCTCTGAACGAGTACTAAGGAAGAAATAAAAACACATGATTTTATATTTTTAAACCCGTATATCGTTTTAAGCCTTATTTACGTAAAAGCTGATGGGTTTGTCGTGCATACATCCTATAAAATTTATCAACATCAATTCAATATATCTCAAGAAACTTATTTATGATGGACTTTTATAAAGAGGTTGAAGAGACCCTAAAATCAACCACACGAACCGGAGCATTCCCAGGCACCATACTCGAATGGAAGAAAATAATACAAGATTTTATTAAAATTTCATCAAAAAATTATTGGAGCTGAAAAGATGAAATAATATCTGTACTACAACAATCCAATGCCTCTATCTGTACCAGTGTAACTGTTCTTTTTTCCTCAATAGATGGGATGATATAATCTGTGAACCGAGTAAGCACTATTCAGATCGCAGGCCATCTCAGAGCCGCTCCGTATATAAATATAATTTTGGTACTGATGTATTAACCACAACACTACCTCTATACCACACACGACAAAATATATTTGGACTGATTTTTATCAGTCGAAACACAGCAAAGACTCTCAAAAACCACCCTTTATCCGAGAACGAATTATCTTAAAAGTAGAAATGTTCAACATAATACAAAATTACCCGACGCGAAGGGCGGGTAAAATTGCTAATTCATACAAACACATCGAAAAGATGGAAACGTCGAAAAACTATCCCAACATTGATCCAATATGTTCACTTTCAATTCCACCTACCTGCTTCCGCCGCATTCGCATTTAATTCCTACAAATTTGCTAAACCGAGGTACGCATGATTTCGCCGACCCCGGCCAGAGTGTAAACTCAATTAAAATTACGTACACAGAATCGTTTCGGGATATCCTTACCCCGCGCCCGCTTCTCCCATTTCCAAAAGGGATACTGCGTTTAGCAAAACCCTTCGGTAACGCAATAACAATTATCTGTTTGTACCTTTTTACATCGATTAAGCCACAAGGTCTGAACGGCCTAAGGTTACACGTTTTAAACATATGAATGTTTAAACCGTTTTGCGGGTACAGGAATTCAGACGTTGTTTTAGTTGGAAAGGAATCTATTAACAGTTATCTCTGTTTTTAAATTAATATGATCTCTTTCGCATTCAGATTTGAATAGATGTGAATTGACACTACGATCGATGATATTTTGTTTTGAAGCTCACATATTTTGATAAGTTTTTAGGATTCCGTAAAAAAAGGAATCTCTATATCTTCGTCATATTCACCCATATACACGGTGTCCGGGAATAGATGTCGGACAAAGAAAGACGCTATTCGTTGGCTATTAAGTTGCTATAAGGTTTATATCGTTGAAATAAAACGTAAAACACGCCTTATTTCTAATTGAGTGCACAAAAATATTATACATGGCTCTTTTTAACACCCCTAATACTTACCCGGAGGCGGTGTTTACCCACAGTGACAATATTTTAGCAGCTGGTCGCAGCTTATTCCCTCGAGCGACGCTGAACAATACGCGCAAATATAGTGTGTACGAAAAGATGATTATTATTTTCAATTTTCTAAAAAAAGTCATCTTTTAAATTTTATTTTAACAACAATCAACTATTTTTCAGTCAAGGAATAACGTCTTTCTTCGTCCGATACTTATTCTTGGACACCGTGTATATGTACTAATATTTTTGACCTAGCTAAGAAAACTAAAGGAACCAGGCGAACAGCCATAATGAATCTAACCCATTTTCAAATATTAAGAAACAATACTGAATACATAGATATTAAGATTATAAAAACACATTTTAAACTACGAACGTAATATGTTTTATTGTAATAAACAGTTTTTGATATTTTACAACACTAAAATACACAATATTTACAAAACAAACTCGGTGCCCATCTGTTTCACTACCTGACGCTGTCATTTTCTTCAATACCTTATAATATTAAGGGCTGTTACCTAATACAAATACTGTATTAAATCAAGCAGATGTGAGGTCATATAGTCTGATTACATATTTCAAAATTAATTGAGCCAAACGAAAGACCAGTTTGGGATATGAAATTAAAGTAGGATTTAAGATAGGAATTCAAAAATATATAATTTATTTATATGAAAAAAATTGGTTACATAAAAAAGGGGCAAAAACTCCGGATTTTGTAACCGCAAAAAAGCAGCAAAAAACTTTTAAAAGTATTCAAGATGCATGCGATCCAGTCCACATTAGAGAAAACTTTGGTTAACGAATATATATATATATATATATATATATATATATATATATATATATATATATATATATATACATATATACATATATATATATATATATATATATATATATATATATATATATATATATATATATATATATATATATATAACGAATTGCTAGATGAAATATATAGCATGGAACACTTGTCAACGAACTTTTACATGCAATTTACCGATTTTTATTTATCCAAAAAATATTTCCTTCAGTGGAAATATATCTTAAACGATGAATTAAATCCTTTCAACAAAAAAAAATTAACGCAACCAAACATTATAAATTTTACGTATTTTATTCATAAATACCTATTACGGTAACTAATATTATAAATGCAAAAGAGAGTTTGTTTGTGTATTTCATCTGCTTGCACGCCTCAATTAGTTAAACAAATTCCATGAAATTTTGAACAAATGCGGCACGAAGGTAAACACATTTTTTTTTCCAAAATAGAATTACTTTTGTCTAGTAATTAAAATAATTATCTCATTAGAGATAAGAGCGTAAACATTTATAGCAAAATAGAATTGTTTTTTGTCTAGTAATTTAAAAAATCACTTCATTAGTGATAAGAGCGTAAACATTTATCGCAAAATAGAATTGTTTTTTGTCTAGTGATTTAAAAAATCACCTCATTAGTGATAAGAGCGTAAACATTTATCGCAAAATAGAATTGTTTTTTGTCTAGTAATTTAAAAAATCACCTCATTAGTGATAAGAGCGTAAACATTTATCGCAAAATAGAATTGTTTTTTGTCTAGTAATTTAAAAAATCAACTCATTAGTGATAAGAGCGTAAATATTTATCGCAAAATAGAATTGTTTTTTGTCTAGTAATTTAAAAAATCACCTCATTAGTGATAAGAGCGTAAACATAAGTGCTATTTCCTCTTTCCACGTAATTTCTTCAATATTGTGTATGGCAAACTACTTAGCCGCTTCCAATATATACAATTTTTCAAAAGAACTTTTTTAAATGTCGCCACCACTTTTCCCTTTCCCAAGCGAGCGAAGTCGCGGGTTAAAATTAGTCGTACATAAAAAAGTAAATCAAATCATTACAATTGCTATGTTCATGGAAATGGCTTCTATAGGAATCATTTTCAAACCCAAATTGCGTGTGTTGTAAATAGTGTATTTTTAGTGTTAGCGCATAAATAAATAAAAACAAATAGCTTATAAACACAGCCAGCTGTGCCCCACGGTTTCACTCGTATAGAATTATCTTAATTAAGCTGCTTACCCTCCCCCCCTCGACACTTTCGCTCCGTTCGCCAAACGATATCGCTCGTTGGAATCTGAAGTACATCAGCAGTAGTATTTTGGATGATCAGTCTATAAATAAGTTGCCTCTCTCTACTGTGCAAAATTTAAGCAGTGTTTCTAAACTGTATATTTCAATAGTTTGCCTCTCTCTCTCTGCAAAGTTTAAGCAGTGTTTCTCAACTGTATATTACATTTTTTATCACTGCTCCATCCCTATCAATTGTAGCATGATATAAATACAAACAGCTTATAATAGGTTTTTTTAAAGTAAAGATAATTTTTGGAATTGGACGTGTGCTCAAGAGATTAGCCCGAACAAACTAAGTTTTCCGCTTTATGTATTAGTACAAATATAATGAAAATAAAAAAAAATTACAAACTTGCGAAAAAGGGGTGTAGTGTGACTGTATTGTATTGTTTATTTCATTTATTACACGTATTTGTTATTTTATCGAAATCTATTTGATGACTCTTCTGACAAGATTTAGCAGCAGTTTTCTCACTAATTTTATGGAACCAAATTCAAATATTGTCTGTTTAATTAATGATAAATAACGTTATATTTATGAGCCCACATATAAACAAACGGGTGCTTGTAAAATATTAGAGAAACGCTCTCGCCTCAACTCGCGAAGGCGTTTTTTAAATCTTAGTATGACCTTATCTCACGCGCAGTGCATTGAAATAAATACATCTCCGAGTAAATCGTGTCCCACAATGTTGTAAGATGTAGTACGCAGTTACAAAGTTGTGGCAGTAAAACCGTTAAGATAAGCGTTCAGACATTGCTGTGTACGCTTGGAAACTAACGTTTACGTGTCTAGAATATGCTAGTGCATCACTATCGATGTTTGTTTATATACAAACGGAATATGAAAACTAGCTATATCTCAGATGTTCTTGATTATTAAGAATTGTTTATTGTAACTACTAGAGTACACTTCAAGTTACACTTGGTTATTAAATGTATTTATTGTAACTAAGAGAATACACCTCAAATTTGTAATTGTTTATTGTACATTGTATTGTATATCGTAATTAGGAAATTAAATCTCAAATTATACTTGATTGTAATTAGGTATGTTTATTGTCACTAGCAGAATACACCTCCAGCCATACTTAATTATTAGACATGTTTATTGTAACCTCAGAATTTGTTGTAACTAGGAAAATACATTTAAAATTATACACGATATTTTATATTGTATTATGTAATTGTCCTATCAGGAAAACCTGTTTCGATTTGATCTCGTTATCTGTTGAGAAACAGGGGAAAATATAAAATATTTATTTTTTTGTAATTTTTACAGGAATGATTTTTATAATTTTGTTATAATTTTTATATGGACGCTGCTATGGTCTACATGTTGAACGGTGTTACAATTGTTCTGTATGGCAGTTTGCAAGGTTTAGTAACTTTTATGTTATTAATGACCATAAAATCAATCGCAGTTTAAACCAATTGCTAACAAATTTATGTTTACAACTGACATGTTGATTACCTCCAAATGGTAATTTATATGTTACAATAAACTCCGTTTAGTTAAATTTAGTTTAACTTTGTTTTGTGACTTGCAACACTGAAGATTTTTATTGACAAAATGTTTCGTTACATTTGAATACATTGAATAGATGTCAAAATTGTTAACAAAATATGTGTTTATTTCATTAGCGAAAGGGTCGTTTTTACGAATAACTATATGTTTTTAACTTTATAATGTTGGGATTCCAAAACATAGTGCCCAATTTGATTGAGACTGAGACAGAGATATTAACGAAATTCTTTAAAAAGTGTAGAATATTTTATGAAACCTTCCGTTTTTATCAAAAAAGGGCGATTGTTTTATAAACCATGAACTGCTGGAAACACTTTTCGTCATACCAAAACTTAAGTGATTAATCCACGCTCTAACGATATACGGACGTTGGAAATTATTGTAAAACCCATTCAATAATAACACAATTTCTTTATCAAAAAATCACACAATCACACATTTCATTCAAAAATAAGCAGCTGATAGTCTGGCGGCCATATTGTCGTAGTTAATCTACGAAGAGGAATTTAAATTACCCAATTCCTTTAATAACAGTATTCTAGAGTTTCAACTTTCAACCTAATTAAACCGTCATCCATCTTATGAAATTATGACTAAACCGTCGTTTAAACTCCATCGGTGGTTTAAACTGTAATTGATCTTGCACTACTCTGTATATTAATGTTACAATTTTTTCCTCTAATTCAGGTCAAAATTAAACTATATACTAAGGTTATTTTTTAATTAATTTAATTACAATAAATTTAGTTCGTTTAATTTTACACGTGAATTATGACTGCCATATCAATACAGCTGCAGTCATATATTATTATTCGTTTTAAAAATCATAACTTCTACAACTTAACTAACGTTAAGAAATTAATTATATTTGTATAACGTTTAGGGTGTAGTGCCCCACTGGAGGACTTTTTTTCGTAAAATTTGGAAGAACTAAACATTGAAGTTTATCAATGTTTATTATTTTGTCACAAATTTAGCTGGTGTTTGTGAAACTGTGTTGTGTCTAAACTGTGTACAATTCACAATTTAGTTGAATTTTGTTAAAAATTTCCTATTGGAAATCAATATTTATTTAATAAAAAATATCATGATTAAAATATCATGATTTGTATACTAGTTCAAAAAAAGTTATTCTAAGGATGCATGATTGTTTAGCATATATTCAGTATTTAAATTCTTTGATAATATATATAAAATAATATCAGGATACAACTATATAAATATGAAAGTGATGGAAGTGCTCCAATTGATTATAAATACTACTGCTGATGTACTCCAGATCCCAACGAGCGATATCGTTTGGCGAACGGAGCGAAAGTGTCGAGGGGGGAGGGTAAGCAGCTTAATTAAGATAATTCTATACGAATGAAACCGTGGGGCACAGCTAGCTGTGTTTATAAACTATTTGTTTTTATTTATTTATGCGTTAACACTAAAAATACACTATTTACAACACATGCAATTTGGGTTTGAAAATGATTCCTAAAGAAGCCATTTCCATGAACATATCAATTGACTAATTTTAACCCGCGACTTCGCTCGCTTGGGAAAGGGAAAAGTGGTGGCGACATTTAAAAAAGTTCTTGTGACAAATTGTATATATTGGAAATGTGTTTGTAAGCTATTTGTTTTTATTTATTTATGGGCTAACACTAAAAATAAACTATTTACAACACACGTATACCTGAAACTATAATGATATTTTAATCATGATAGTTTCAGGTGTCAAATCTTATATTTTTTCTTCTCTATTTTCGGCTTTAGGAAAGCGATCGATACCGGTCGCCTGCAGTGGGCGTTATTATGAAATAATCCGTCAATATATACAAAAGTTTAATAATTTAAGATAATATAGTATTTCTGTTAAGTAATTTCAAATGTTAATATTATTTTTCACTAAGTCCTAAAATTGATAAAAGCTATTGCTCGCATTGTTTATTAAATGAAAACTATTTTTTTATAAAGATCAATTCTTATTTGTTTGTTGTTTAAGTACAGACTCTATGAAATATTGAAAACAAATTACCACTAAAACCGACCTACTTATAGTCTCTCGCGCCTTTACCATCTCATTTAAACACAATTTACATATGTGCTTACTCTCTACTCCAAGAGCTTATTCAACAATGCCCCCGATGACGGAGTACATTTTTTTCAATTTACCTTATACTTAATTTTAGATACGAGATTTCGTTTTAGGCCAAAGCACTAAAGTATTATGTGTAAACGAGATGAGAACTTTTGTTACTTGAATTTGTAGGATCACGAAATTGCAACCAATTGTTCTTGAAGACAACTTAACCATTTTATATAAATGTCCGATTTTTTGAGCCGGGAAAGTCACTCTTTTTTTGGCTCAAATTTAAACGATAAATAAGTGAAATATACCATATGCCATTTAAAAAAAATTATAGTTTAAAAAACCCAAAAAATACACTTACGTGGCGATATGAAACTAAAAAATAAAAAATAATCTTTAAATTCAAAGATTTTGGTCAAGAGCGAAAGGATATCTCACTTATATAGAATAACTTATTTTTTTTTAATAAGCTTAAAATAAGAAAAAATTGATTGCCAAAAAAATATTTACTTCAATGTAAAAAAAGCGTTGAGTGCAACTTTTTTTACATTAAAGTTATTTTTTTGTCAGTCACTATATTCTTATTTTAAATTCAGTCAAAAAAATTAAGGTATACCGAGATGTGAGACATCCTTTCGCTCTTGACCAAAATCTTTACATTTAAAGATTATTTCTTATTTTTTAGTTCATACTGCGACATAAGCGTGTTTTTTTTTAATTTTTTAAAACTATAATTCAATTTTATTAGGTTTTTTACTATAACTTTTTCTTTATAGTATTGTCATCAATTCTTAATACATGTGCAAAATTTCAAATAATTCTGACGTTCGAAAGTGGGTGGAAATTTAATTGAAAGTTACATTTACATTCCTACATATATACAAGTGCAGCTAATGTAAGCGTGTTAATAAATTGACTTTTCATAGAAAGATAAACGTTATTGCAAGACGATTTTCATTGGCTATTTTGACTGTTAAAAACTAGTAAATATTCCGTGAGGGAAATGAATATTATTGTATCTTCATATATCACAGTTGGCCCGTTTACAGTAGTCCAAACAATTAGGCAGATAACATCGTGACAAGTAATTTAAAAAAAAACATTAGTTCTTTTCAAAACCATTAGTTTTTTACTTTTCGAAAAATTTTTACTCCCGTCATACAATTCACTTTTGTGCGAACACAAATCCACTAAATCACAGGAAATTTGGTACGGAAGTAGAGTAATCATGCAATGAGCGATTTATTTTAAAATTTGTAGCTTATATTATTTGCAAACTAGAGGTTTCAAAACGACGAACCATACGAACAGATAGACATCGTTACAATAATATAATTGTTGGAATTCTAAAAACAAAAAAATACCTAACTTTGCAAAAAATTTGAAAGGAGAAACAAATTTTACTAAAACCTTCAAAATGTCTTTAAGCACTGTAATTTTATATACGAAATGCGACAATCAACCGTCGATGTATTACTATTTATTAATTGGCTTATATCTGAACAAATCATTACCTAAAGAAATTTGATTACCTATTAAGAAAAAGTCGTTTCCATTTCTCCATTAGAAGGGGGTTCGTAGCTCCATCCCAAGTACTTTTCCGTACTGTGCTTGCGATAAAAAATTAAGAAAAAAACTAATATAAGGGGCTTATTAACAATTATTTTCATAATTTTTATTTTTATTTAAATTAAGAAAGAAAATTAATACGAATCGTGTCAAGTTAACAGAATGAACCAACTTAAATAACGTACGGCTATCCGAGATAGCTAACTAACACTTATTGGTTAAGTTGTTCCGTAAAATGTAGATATAACACGTTCCTAAAATCAAGTAAGGGACGTAATAAAGTTTGGAATAGTTTCACTTTAGTTTTAAACAGAATAAATTTGTGAAGGCGCTTCAAGGTACATTCTAGTGAAATTCTTTTTTTGTTTTATCCGTTTTATACATTTATTTATACAAGCCTACAAACAGAATAAATTTGTGAAGGCGCTTCAAGGTATATTCTTGTGAAAGTCGTTTTTCTTTTATTCCCTTCTTACTTTTATTTATACAAGCCTAATCTAAAGCACATAAAACCAAAACCTCAGTATCTACATCTCTGAAGACCAAACAGTTTTTGCAATATTTCGAGATGGGGATTCAATTCTTGTCATCACAAAATTCATACCGGAATCAGGATTCAAAGTTAAACGTTAAAAAAAAGAATGGCTTTATTATTTTCACATCGGGTCATGTCAAAATTTTCTTAGCTTTTTAGCAAAGTGAATGCAGATGAATTTTACCAGAACCTCGTTTCGAAATCTGGGAATACCAAATAATTTTTGCAATTTTCCTAGATAAGGATTAAATTCTTGTAATCACAAAATTCATACCAAAATCAGGATTCAAAGTTAAACGTTAAAAAAAAAGAATGACTTTATTATTTTCACATCGGGTCATGTCAAAATTTTCTTAGCTTTTTAGCAAAGTGAATGCCGATGAATTTTACCAGAACCTCGTTTCGAAATCTGGGAATACCAAATAATTTTGCAATTTTCCTAGATAAGGATTAAATTCTTGTAATCACAAAATTCATACCGAAATCAGGATTCAAAGTTAAACGTTAAAAAAAAAGAATGACTTTATTATTTTCACATCGGGTCATGTCAAAATTTTCTTAGCTTTTTAGCAAAGTGAATGCCGATGAATTTTACCAGAACCTCGTTTCGAAATCTGGTAATACCAAATAATTTTGCAATTTTCCTAGATAAGGATTAAATTCTTGTAATCACAAAATTCATACCGAAATCAGGATTCAAAGTTAAACGTTAAAAAAAAAGAATGACTTTATTATTTTCACATCGGGTCATGTCAAGATTTTTTTAGCTTTTTAGCAAAGTGAATGCAGATGAATTTTACCAGAACCTCGTTTCGAAATCTGGGAATACCAAATAATTTTTTGCAATTTTCCGAGATAGGGATTAAATTCTTGTAATCACAAAATTCATACCGGAATCAGGATTTAAAATAAAACGTTAAAAAAAAAGAATGACTTTATTATTTTCACATTTGGGCCATGTCAAGATCTTCTTAGTTTTTTTGGCAAAGTGAATGCAGATTAATTTTACCAGAACCTCGTTTCGAAATCTGGGAATACCAAATAATTTTCGCAATGTTGCGTCATGGGGATTGGGAATTAAAATATTGTAATCACGATGTTCTTATCGGAATCGGGATTCAAAGAAAATTATTTAAAAAAACATATGACTTTATTATTTTCATTTTGAATGGTTTACGCCATGTTAAAATCTTCTTAATAGCGCCAAAGTGAATACAGATGAATATTTCATCAATAAATCATGTAAACTACAAAAACTTAGTTATTTTGAGCATAGTTATTTTGAGCATAGTTATTTTGGGATCGGGGCTGTCATAAAAATAGGCCACTTCACCTCAAAAGAGAAAAACAAGTCAGGAGGGCGGAAAAAAATGAAAATATTGTATACAACGATTTCTTCTCTCTTACTTTCACTTGTTCAAAAAAAGGATAAGTAATATGGAATTACATCCCTTCAACATTTATAGCCAAATTGTCTCTCCGTGTTCAATGTAATTGTGTAGGTGAATTAATGGTATCCCCAGTCATTATAGCCTACCGATAGCCGTTTGATTACATTACTGTCGATACATCCTAACCGACATGTAATAAAGACAGTTGCTAAGGCGATAGATAGAAGGTAATGTAAAGGCTCAATTTTCAATTCCTGTCATGGTGTGCACACATTTATAAATTATATAAATAATTGTGATGTCCCTCTCAAATATAGACGATTTTTTAACTAATTATATTAAATTTTACATTATAAAAATTGTACCGCCATAATAACCTGTCCTGCCCCACAGTTTGACCCGCATAGAATTATCTTAATTATGTTACCTTCACTTCACGGCCACTATACGCTTCTGTTTCATTCGCCAAACGACCTAGATCGCCAGAGTAAAGGGTATATTGAGGGGTATACTCGAGGTGATCAGTCAATAGATAAACCGTTTTCTTTCCACCTTGCCCGTTTAAGCAGTGTTTCCCGATTTTGGTTACTACATCTATTATTACTGCTCTGCGTTACGACATTAAATCTATAATTTTCTTCAAAGTATGGGCTTTCTAACACAAAAAGCCAGAACTGAGCCCATTCGTCTTCAATTTTCTATGATTTTATTTAATCGTCAATTACATATTGAGAACAGCTTTCTTACGGAACGTTGGCGGCTAAACGATGACAACATGGCCTTTGTATTTTTATTTTACGTAAGCGACTTTTGGCTAGATGTCTTTGGCTCTTCAGTTCTAGGCGTCTTATCTCTCTGGGAATATCTTGCAATGAATTATTAAAGGCCCTTCTAAACAGGACAATTGACGATGTTGGTTGGATTTTTCCACCACGTGAATCAATTTCTGCGTGTCTATTGCCTTTGAATTTACTTTAAATTGTACATAGAAAATTATAATATCCCACGATTGCACACAAAATTGGGATAAGTAGCCAAAATGTAGTATGACATTGAAAGTAATCAAATTTATTTTTTAAACTTAAGGTTCATTTGGCTTACTTATTGCTACACGAGCCAGTTAATGAAAATAATTTGGAAGACTATGTTATAAATAATTGCTAATAATTACAAAAAAAAATAGGAACAAAATAATGGCCAACATAACTGTACTACTCATATGTTTACGAGGATAACAGAAAGTGATAGAATAATGACCAACATTATTACTAGAGGAAGCTAGCTGAAATTTTGATCGATCGGAAGACCTAGGTATGAAATAGTCAAAAAAAGGTACCCTTTAATCTGCGGCGCATCATCAGTGCTGAAAACTTCTAATTCTACATAATTCTACGTACAGAAAACTTATCTGATAATTCTGCAACAGTTATATATTTATCATTTAAGATAACGATAAGTTCAGCGCCTTCTTCGAGAAACAGGTAAAATTCTGCACACACACCTGCCAACATAATAGCTAGAAACACAAGGTCTAAGAATATTTTAATAACGTTAAAACTAAGACCTAATGGGAGCTACAACTCGGTCGAAGGCTAAGTGCCTCCGATCGTAAGTCGTTGATTTTTTAACATTATGGATCTAATACAATTTTACAGTTTATTATTTTCGTAAAAAGTATGTAGCTATTAATTTTCTCACATAACCAAGAAACATTAATTCTGTAGTCTACGACTAAAGTAAATATTTAAATAAGATATTCGAAATTTGTCATATTACATAACCGACTCTCATCCCAACGTGCGAACATTAACACGGTATGTAGAATCACAAATTACAAACGCATAAATCCTATCACTTCATATTAATGGCACGGGGAAATTTCCTCTCCGCCCGCCCACATTACGGCGGGCTAGTCGAAGAAAAATGCCAAAATTCAACTCCGCCCGAGCAATCCATTCGAGAGGACCCGATTAAACCCTCAAATTAAAAGCAATGAAAGAGCTTTTAAAACTCACAAAGAGTCCCAGTAATATTCGCCCGAAACATAAGGGCGAAATTTCACGTCGCCGCCCCGCCGAAAGGCCTTATAATTCGGGGCCCCTCGCACTCGACCCGGCGACGTTATTATATTTTACCCCTCCGCTTCGATTACCCGTTAAATTTATTATGATATCGCTATTTGATATTTGCTCGGCGGACTTCAGCTCTTTGTCGAAGCGGCCGCTTCGCTTTCCACTATTACGAGGTTAAACGGTGATCTTGTTTGGGGTTGTGGATCATGTTAAGTCTAAAAATAAAAACATTATTATATATTACATCCGCTTTGTCATCAACTTTCTCCTCTGTCACAAGGCGAAATATGAAAAATAGAAAGAGTAATTTCAAGCTATATACGAAAAATTATATTCATTCAGAGATCAAATGAAATATTTAAAAATAAACTTCTACAACGACTGTTACTTTAAGAATAAACTTCTACAACAACTGTTACTTTAAAAAAACAATGTACGATATTGAGGGCTTTCAAATCTCGGAATTCTTATGTTCTACAACATACTCAATACAGTAGCCACCTCATCGATACGCTACTTCCCAGAACAGAGCGTGAGTATATTCCAGAAAGGCATACCCAAACACGAAGTGCATTTTATAATTTCGACTTTCGCGATAATTTCGAATGTTCAGGATTACACAACGAATATCCTACCTTAACTATCCTCATCGCTTCTACCTGGGCAAATGGAATATTCATCAAATGTCCAATATGGTCCTTAAATCCTATTCCGCAAAAAGCACTGCACAACTGTGGAATCGACTGGATGCTGACACCAGGAACTCGTCCGTATCAAAGCTCAAATATCTTCCAAGATCATTTGAAAAAGTCTTACCTCTTGTGATCTCTAACTTCAACCTCCCTTTATTTTTATCTTCTTCCATTCTTTAAGCAGACATGCATGCAAAGCATGTCAACATCTGAAATTATTTTAATTTTTATTTGTTGTCATAAAATTATAAATAACTTTTAAACCTTCAAATAGGTATGTCAGTTTTGTTTGAAAACGGTAACCAATATATATATATATATATATATATATATATATATATATATATATATATATATAAACAGAATGCCCAATCAGTCATTACCCCTGGGTAAAAAATCTCAATTCCCTGAGCCAAAATATTACAAGATTGACACAGCATTCCTAATTACTAAACCAAACATTAAAAAAGAATGTGTCCAAGCCTTTGCGTAAAATAAATAGACTAGACCTATTTAATTGCCTTAAAATATTAGCTTTATATAGTTTTATCACATTAATTTATACGTCAACGTTCAATAATCAATCTTATGCATGACGTTATACTTCATATTATTACTTACTTAAACCGAGAGAAATTATTTCATTTTCGAAAGTTTAAATTATAAAAGGTGATACAAAGTCGCTCCGTAAACCGATTTATATAATGACATTATCAGATTAGGAATTTCAGAAAACCTCATACTCAATGTCACCTCTTTGTGAAGTGAATCACCATTAATCATCAAAAAGTATTCCATTATCAGCACTCACGAAATAACAACGTGTAATTCCATTTATGTTCTAAAAACAAGATTTAAAAAATATCGACAAGCGACAATGATAGATGACTTAAATAGTAATAGGTCGTATGTATGGGATATCGATACATTTTACTATATCTTTAACTGTACGACATAATATTTATACTACTGATACATGACTACAGTATCGATACTTTTAATTCGATACCGTATGTCTATCCACTTATGTGTATGACTTGTAGGTTTTAATTGTACGATATAATACTGACACTTGCCGATACATGAGTGCAGTATTGATACATTCAATTGGATACCGTATTTCTATACACATACCTATATGTGAACTGAAGCCATGTACACGTGTATATACAAGTGCACACGTGCACATGTACACGTGCACACGTAATATATACACGTGTATCAAGGTAAAATATTTTATTTAATGTACGTAATATTTCTATTAAATTATTTTAAATATGAATATTGTATTTTACTATATAAATATATTGTTATATATATATAAAACTATATAGTTATCTCTTCACCGGTTGCTAATTGCTTCTGCGAAGTGAACTTACGTTTTAATGTCAATAATTATAGCCGAAATTAATTTGTAAAGTAGAATAGTCCGTACTTGTCTATTTAAATCCATTTTAGCAAATATAATATCTTTAAAGATTTGGTGCTACCTTCCACTATCTGAGTACACTGAGCCAGTATATGCCTTATTTTGAAATATTCTGGAACAATAGTCAACTTCTTTAGAAAAGACTTAAAAATTTAATATGGTATTCAAATGTGTTTAATTGATTTAATTTGTGGTGTATATGTGTAAATGATTTTCCGGAAAATGCAATATTGTGCTGATCAATGTTTTGTCGTTTTTAGCTTATGAGCTTACAGGCGTTGGAATTTACATCAAAGATGAAAGTATGAAAGGATCTAGAGATCAAGAAATTTTTAGAATTCATGTCCATTTGCTTGTTTGTTACCTGAGTTGCGATATAAAAAAATAATATTAAAATGTTTTTTAATGTTAAATTTTCTTTTTTTGTCCATAGCTCAAAACGAATTTTTACGAAACACTTTGATCGTTATATTGTAATGCAGAAAAATCTACAAAGTATCTATTGCCATAAACCAACCAAAACTAAGCACCTAAATTAACAAGGTCTTCAAAACGCCCAACAAAGTTACGTAATAAAGGTACATGCAGAATATAAAAATTCTATTAAATTATTTGAAATGTGAATGTTGTATTTCACTATGTAAATATATAATATTTAACATTCCAATTAAATTATTTTAAATGTGAATATTACATTTCGCTATGTAAATATATAATATGTAATATTCCAATTAAATTATCTCAAATGTGAATATTGCATTTCACTATTTAAATATATAATATGTAATATTCCAATTAAATTATCTTAAATGTGAATATTGCATTTCACTATGTAAATATATAATATGTAATATTCCAATTAAATTATCTTAAATGTGAATATTGCATTTCACTATGTAAATATGTAATATTCCAATTAAATTATTTTAAATGTGAATGTTGTATTTCACTATGTAAATATATAATATGTAATATTCCAATTAAATTATTTTAAATGTGAATATTGCATTTCACTATGTAAATATATAGTTACCTATATAATTCTAATTTAGCTTTTTAACCGAAATAGTTTTCCATTGGAATACTTACGAACTGTCGTTTCTTTTTTCAGATGTTTAATATACTAAAAGTTAGTGAACTGTACATATTCCAAAACGTTTTAGAGACTCGCACCTCGCCAAGGCACCGGACCAATTGGGTCAATAAAAAATATTCATCCACAAGTTCAGCGGAGAATTACGGAAAAAATAGAAACGAAAATATAGGTTTTCTCTATAACGTCTTGCTGTGTACTTACATGACAATTGGCCTTAAACTGAAAGAACTATGATACTGTGACATACAAACCAAGAGACGAAAATGCCAAAATTATAAGAGTTCTGTTTTTCTTATTTGTCTAGGAGACCGTATAGACCATCACGTGCGTCAGAAGTGAAACTACCTCTTATTCATATTATAACCTCTACTCGCGACGTTAGCTCAACGAAGTGCTCGTCGAAGTTGATCGCAATCTGAAGTACGTCTGAAGTACAGTCTAAAGTACGCATAAAGCGAAACGAAGTACCTGTCTACACTATTCTCTTCGCCTAACTTCGATCAACTATGCGAGTAGTGTAGTGCATGTTACGGTTTCAAAAAATAAACAATTGATAATTACTATTATACTAACTCAACACAATCAGAAATTAATCGCATTCAAAGATATTCATTGAAACACGTTCGATGCATAGGAAGTCATCCGCGCGAGTATGCGTCGCCGAATATCTGACAGTGATTTTTGTCACCGTGGCTTTTATGTCACCCGTCTTGTCATTGTGACAATGAACGAAATAAGCGTTGATTTTATCACGATCATGATATTTATTCTTTCGGCGAGTGCGCTGTGATTATGAGTCAAACAGTGTAGGATAACGCGCGGTGAATTTTCCACCGGCGAGCATTCTCGTATTTCATACAAACAGCTCTTAGCTGGTTGAATTTGCAAGGGTCAATTGTTTTAAAACAATCTATATGATATATTAGTGGAAATATTTGTATTATGGCTGCGTACATGCCTATCTGAACTTTTTCGTTGTTCTTAAAATATATCAAATGTGACAATGAACTGTAAATCCTAATAAGTGTTTAGTGTATTATTTGCCTTCAATATTTTTTTCATTGTTTACATATTGATTATTTTAAATGGCCTTAAATAGTCTTTGGGATTAATTTTACTAAACAAGCTATCTTAGCAATATTGTCAAAAAAATTCACGATTATACAATAGTAAAATTTAACTAAGTTTCATTTTTTTTTCGTTGAGTTCAGTCACAGAACTTCGTGATTAAAAATATTTTTTTCCTTTTTTTAACGTTTTATGACATTTAGCATTTATTTGTTAATGGAAAAAACTTAATTATACAGTCACTTACATTATTCTATCATGCAAATGGCTGCTCAAAAACACCTAAAACTATTTTCATATTCATGAAATAAAAAAAATAAAATTTTATGCTTTAAGAGGTTCAGTGCTGTGCGTAGGAATTTTCTCAAAAAAAAAAGAAACTACTAATTGTAATATTTTATTATTTAGTCATAAATACATATAAACAAAACTTATAATATTGCTGCGTAATATGTATAAGAGTAGCCATATAAATAACAATAAAAGTACTACATAGGCGACATGACACTGCTTATTTATAACCTATAAATTATACGAATATAAACATACTCATAAAGATCAGCCGGTGACTGTGATATGTAACTGATATTTTCAAGTCACCGTCACATGTCACCGATACTTAAAAATCACCGTCTCGCTCACTTCTGGCACAAGGCACGCATGCTACTTCAATGAGCTTCCTTGCTCCCCCGCGCCCTCCACCCGCGGTCACTACGCGCCTCCACTTCGTTCCTTCAAACGACATCGGTCACCGGGTTGGCAGAAAATCATCGGAAATACTCAAAATTGAAGCTCATCTTTCTCTCTACCTTGCACCATTTAAACAATGCTCTAAGACTTACAGCGTATATAAACCAAAATCTTCCTCGAAGCATGGGCTTTGTAACACAAAAATTATATATCTATGAAATCGGACAATGTGATGCCAGAGATTAATGAGAACAAACAAACTTTTACGATTGATTTTTTATTTTTCGGTATAGATTATTCCAATAAAAAAGGGAAACGTTAATGTAATCGAGCAAAAGCAAAAATTTTTTGAGCGAGGACTTCCATCGCACCTTACCTGTCTCACTAGCATCCTCCTAAAATACCTCACTCCTGCAAAACGCTTCGGACACTACCCATCCTTCCCTCCGTAATGTCCAAACTATCTCATTGGAAGATTAAAATATTTATCTTACCATGGACTTGTGTTACATTCTAAAAACTTGCTTCTCAAACATAGATCACAGCTTCAGAAGATGACAACTTCTAGTAAAGATAATAATTAAGCCTCAAAATTTTGGAATCAACTGGATCTTTACACCAGAAACTCTTCCTCGATAAATATGTTCACAAGTCGTCTAAAAAAGTTTTCTGATCTCTATTCCTTCTACCCTTTTGTCCCCTTCTTTTTCCAATTCCAACTCACGTCAATGTGTGTAATCTTGTTGTAGATTTGATCCAAATTTTATTTCTACGTAGTTACTTTACTATTCTTGCGCAGTCTACACAAGTAACCTTTCAAATAAATAGAATCGAGTCCGAAACGATAACTCCGTTATAGATGTGTATTTTTTCGCTAGAGTCAAATAAGTAAGTAAATAAAAAGAAAACAAAAATCTATAGGATCCTATTAGCATAACTAGTAGCCACTTGACAAGATTTATAGTTAAAATTTTAACTTAAATCGCTGGCAAAACTGCGCAATATCGTGTAAGCTTAATAAGAATGCACTAAAGAATGTTCATGGATTGGAGGGTTGCTGCTAACTACGTATATGTATATATAAGAAAGTAGAATTAAGAAGACGGCGAAGTTGAAATACTTCGCCGCTTGAGTAAACTTTTGTGCGAAAATTTCGCTAGGTTTCTAGTAGTTCTACACTGCAAAGTATATCTCTTAAGTCAAGGTAAAATATGTTTCTTAAATGTCAAGGTCAGAAATAAATTTGCAATTGATCGTAATATCTTTAATTTTACTATTTATCAAAAATCAACTTGTTGACATATCTACATTTCTTAGTTATTTACATCCCAACCAATATTAAGTTAGAAACTAATAAACCCTGTGTTGACTAATGTGGTAGGCGATGATAACATTTCCAGTTCTTCCATACCGTGAAGTTGTTTTTCTATCGCAGTATGAGAGGAGGTCTGCGATATAACGCGAACTTAATCTGGGGGGTCTGTTTCAACAAAGCTTTTTTAATTTAAGATAGGATGTTGTACTAGTTGAAGAATGTGAGAAAGATCAATTTCTTTGCTTCATTCTTTGGAACCAATGTTTGGTTGTATCACAGAAGATGTTATTAAATCATATTGGATGTTATTTTGATCGCTTTTCGTCCTATATGTACACATTTTATTTTTTCTTTACTCGCCGAAACTTAATTGCTAACTGAACAGAATATCGCACGCCGCGCACTTTATATACACTACCAATGTTTGAAAGAAATTTCAATGATATTCCAGAAATCCATGGAAACAAATGGCAGGTTTATTAGTAGCTAAACGAAAATTACAAATACCAAAGGGATTTTGCTTGTCACTTAACAAATATGCAAGCAACGAATCCCTGTAAAATACCACGAAAATAATGATTTGGATATTTGTTACACATAATGTTACTCATCTCTGGGCTGCTGCATAGTAGAAAACTTTAATATTTATTCAATAATAAAAGTTTAGTACTACAACATATCGATAAATAGTGCAAAGTGTATTACTAAATTTCTACTTCTTGCATGTCCCGGGATCCCAAAAACCTGCATGAAAATCACCCTGCCTTAATAGAAAATCCACGCAAACGAATCTGTGGGCAAAAACTATTAGATAAATAAATATCCGCATATAAATTAACAGAATAAATTTCCACATTACATTTTCCTAAAATAGTATCATTCTGCACTACTAAGATAAGCTTCAAAGCGCGTAAAACTTATGCATAAAATCTTAACGGCGTCATGTTCCATTTCAATAGTCATGCAAGAGTGTCATAACAGCTACTTAGCTAGTTGATGAATCCATAAACGTACCAATTTTCACATAACAGAATAACAACGCTACACGAATAGAAATAAAAATTTAAAGTAAACATGACCATATGTAGTTGTCTGAAAACGAATAATGCTTGTAGAACTGGCAATTTAAATCCACTGAAAGATCGTTACTTCTATACTATTCTATCGCTTGGGATTTTAGTCACATATTCTATATGATTTCCTCTCTATGAAAAACAGCATATAACGCATTAGTTTCATTGTTGTAGAAGGAATCTTAGGAGATATCACGTTAAACCTCATCGTCACGTCAGCAAGTTTTTTAACAAAGTGCAAGATATCAAGTACATAAAATCTAATATTCCCACACCCCTGACAGGGAGACGACCATAAACATAATTCTCCCATTACAATGATTGTAATATTTAGTAGGATTTTTTGTGGGCCTTTAAAAATGTTCCACCAGATTATTCTTATTATCGTAGACCACAGCCTTTAGTAGGAAAATTTGAGGGAAAAATAAAAGTTTGGAATAGTTTGTGTAATAAAGTAGCAACCCCGATTTCTGGTCTTGGGTGCTTATTTGTACGCGCACGCCGTTTACGAAGTGGAGATGCATCTAAGTAAGTGGGCCGTGTGTCTGAACTTAAAGTTGACATTGTTGTGACACAAGTTTTGCGATAAATAAGTTACTGAATCAAAATTGAAATATTTTAGTAAATTATTAACTCTTTAAAACTATTCAAAGTTGTCCAAAATAAAATAATTAGACACAATACTTGAATGATTCGTGATCGCAATCTACGTCACTGGCATGGTTTTGGTCTGACCACTACAGTGAA
This sequence comes from Druceiella hillmani, assembly GCA_039881145.1. Lineage (NCBI taxonomy): Eukaryota > Metazoa > Arthropoda > Insecta > Lepidoptera > Hepialidae > Druceiella > Druceiella hillmani. The sequence goes on from JAYKKI010000022.1 coordinate 20,526,293, forward strand.
GTTTTTAATCACGATAATGAGGTCAGTAAACGGGTTTAATTAACATTTGATTCTTTTGTAACTCTAATTTTTTAAAAATTCGGTGTTCACATTTGCCAACTATTAAAGAATGTTTTATATGAAAAAAATAGGTCTTATGCTATAACTACATAAAACGCTGTGACACGCTTTCCTGCAAAGTGATTCGCAATGCTCCAGGCCAAACACACGGCAAGTTACTAGCGTGAATATCCTCAGCCACTCCACTTTATTCCTCCGCCCGACCCCATTATCATCTTCCCAAACTTCTCGGATTAGATCAAACTATTTTTGCTCCGCCGCATTAAAGCAGCTCGAGGGTTCTCACGGTACCGAAACGGCGGTGTCCTAACGCCCTTGCGGACGCCGGGCACCCGAATGTTGTTCATTACGGTAATGACAAAACTCTAAATTTTAACGAACACAAGTTTTGAATTAGGCCAACTACTGGAGGGGGTTTGCGGGTTGCTTTGGCCGCAGGGTTTAGCATGCGTTTAGGGTTTAGTTTCGCGATTTAGTTTTGAGAGTGTCCTTATGTTAGTATTCCGCTTCGGGTTTATATAGTTTCGCCATAAATTGTGCAATTATTTCCGGACCCCAATTGCTCAGCGGTCATATAGTACTGTTTTGATTATGTTACTTCGTGTGTTAAACGCTATATACATTTTAACCAGGTTAAACGCGCCTTTCAAAGCTGATTTAATTTTACGACGCGTTTTCCAACAGTTTTCTGCAAAATTAATCGATTCACTTTTTCCACATTCCTTTCTTCATTTCTCTTTTTGTATTTTCATCTAGTTAGGTTTAAATTCTTTTTCTTCAACGTATATTCTTTAGTACTCCATGTATACATTTTCATGTTGCCGTTATTCTCGACCTTCAAACCGTCGCATCAATTTTTTTGCCATCACACACTATGTCTACTATCCATTTTGCTATCTGCAAACATTTCTTAAGGATCTGCCCTCGGTTTCTGATCTACCGTTCCCGCGATCGTCTATGATTCGACTAATATCCGTCGTCAATCGTTATTGCTGCATAATATAATATGCGTCCCAACTTTTCGCTGATGGGACAATTGATATTTTATTTGAAGGCGAGAGAGATTCAGTATCACACCTTCCATTATTTCCGTCCAGAGTCAATGTAAATAGCCAAAAAAATAGATTTGATCCGACTGCAAATAAAGGTATAAAATAAAATACATTAAAAAACATTTGGTTTTAAAATTATTTTTATTTAGCTCCATTAAGTAATTATAGATTTTTAGAATTACGTCGACACTGCAGCCCTGCCGAGTTTTCTATCAAATTGTTTACGTTTTTTTACGTAAAAAATGACAGATTGTATGCACCTTGGAACTGATTTATTACTTTCCTGGGTTGTGGTCTGCAAGAGATTGCTCTTTAAAAATAAGGCAGCCGTATGTTACAAATATTACCCTAAATACGACATAAATAAATAAATATAATATATACGAATAAATATACAATTATTTAAATTAGATTCTTTATGTGAAACTCTACACTTGAGCATCAATAAATCTCCATAAAAACAATACAATTGAATATTATTAAATTTATTCCAATAAGTTTGAATAGATTTATTAATAAAATACAGCAGGTTTATATTGACATTCTTTTTATTTTTGAAAAGGGTTAAACTAACCTCTTTATATCATATTTTCATTTTTGTAACGCTCGTACCAACGTCTTTATGTCTTAGAACAAACACAGAGTTTACTAAATACTACAAGAAAAATGAATATGGTATACTATTCGTCTAATGAAGAGACAAAAACCGAGAACGCGTTTGCCTAAGCATACTTCGGCTCTGATTCACAATCTAAATATATCACAAAGCAGGTACGTACGATGTGAATCATACTTGATCGAGAGGACCCATAAACGGCTTCGAAGTCACGAGGTCACTAACCCTTCTGAGGAACAAAATCTCGAAACTTGTTTCTATAATAAAGTTAGTGGCCTCATTCCAATCCGGGTCGAGCTGCAGAAGTTTAAGGAAATGTACAAATTTCACCGGACAGCGAATTCAGAGGTTATGAGAATAGAAAATAATTTCAAATGGTCATCTCTATAAAAGCACGAAATAACTAAATAATATAATAAACATAAACATTTTCACATTGCGCTACTAACATAAGTTTCATTTAAGCTAATATTTTTAATTTCTAACTTTTTTAAAAGTCAACATTTTGCACAAAAGAAAGCGGTCAAGTGTGATTCCAATTTTGAGCTTTTTATGTCAAACGATCTCTTTTATGTCAAACGATGTCGTTTGACGTAAAAAGTATTTTGATACAGAACGCTAAAGATATTAAATCGTAATCAATTGCCATAAATAAACCTAACCAAATAGTACATGAAGGAATGTAAAGTTATCTCGTCGAAACAGATTAGCTTTAAGTGGGGGAAGCTTGATAACTCATCATTATACAGTGGAAAAAGGAAATATTCTACCATCCCAAAGCAACAAAGTTCCTTCAATTACATTACGTGGACTCTTATTTCATCATCACTTGTAACCAGAGGCATGCACTCGAATTAAGCAACGGTCAATTTAAGAAATCCCTTAATCAATGAGGATGGTTTACTGCACTTTTGCAGCCCTTACAGACGCTGCGTTAATCCTAGGAGGCCTGAGTTTTGCGTGAACGACCAAGGTGCGCACTCGATGAGTCTTCCTATTCTAACTCAGAACCTTATATTTCGTAAAAAAAGAAATTAATTATTTTTAGGTTTTTTAAAACGCTTTTGTAAGCTTAACTTGTATATAACTATATATGTGTGTATGTATGTATAAATAAATCTAGCAAGACGATTTTCACCCACTTCTTATTGTCGTGTCGATTTGAAACTTAGCAAATTTATGCAATTCTGATGACAATACAATAATAATATAGGTACTATCAAGCTGATATGATGATGGAAGTCGGAGGCGGTCGTAGGAATTTCTCAGTAATTAACGAGAAACCTGTCGAGTTTGTGCTCGTTGGACTCGTATAAACGAGTCCTTTAATTACAAATTATAACAGGAAGAATCTGATGATGGGCGAGAAGAATTGCCAAGGGAACTTCTCAATGATTATCAATAAACCCAAAGAGACGCAGTTAGACACGGCACCCAATTATCTTATTTAAAATAAATAAAACTTAGAGTAAAAAAAACTAACAAATGTGCATTTATAACCACGGGACCCAATTAGACAAATTAAATCGCGCCCAAAGCGCGTCTAATTTGTTTAATTGGGTCCCGTGGTTAAAAAAGCACGTTTATTAGTTTTTTTACTCTAAGTTTTACTTATTTTAAATAAAACGAGTAATTAAAGACGGGAGTTAAAACAAGAAAAGTAAACAATTTTTTTCTTAAACGGATTTTCTTTTCTGATACACTTAAAACTCTAAAAGGGAGGTTTCATGAGACACCCTCCTCCTCGTTCCGTCTTAATAAGGATAAGTTACTAATATTGTAATACAAAAGTCTGTTTCTAAGTTAGTATGTTATCTAGTAACTTCGCAACTGTTTGAGTGATCGTGACAATGCACGAGCACAGCCTCGTATTAGATAATGATACCATTTTAATACCAAGAAATTAGTAATAACTAAAACATATTTTTTGTACCGATAATATCTTCTTAGCAAATGTATCTTATATTGAGGAAGGATAAAAATATAAATTTTAAACGTAGCACTGTGTTGTGTTTAATATAGTCTTTATCTCGAGAAATTGAGCAGTTCCCTGGGGAAAAACGAAAAACTATTGTTTTCTTATCGCTGAATAAAGATGTTAGTGAGACTCTTAGCAAACGTGTCTTATAAGCTCAAACATAGCAGACGGATAAAAATGTCAATTTAAAAGTAGCTTTACTTTTCAATTTTTTTTTTAAATCACAACCTTTAACGGCATTCCACAGTGCACATTCTAAAATTTACATAGCTCATTCCGAAGCATGTCAAAGAGTTTTATTCGTCGAAGAGTCAACTTAAAAGTACTTTTCCATTACATAGCAGACGGATAAAAATGTCAATTTAAAAGTAGCTTTACTTTTCAATTTTTTTTAAATCACAAATGAACCTTTATCGGCAAAGTCCTTCCCATAGTGCACATTCTAAAATTCACATCTCTCATTCGGAAGCGTGTCAAAGAGTTTTATTCGTCGAAGAGTCAATTTAAAAGTAACTTCAATTTTCAAAATTTTTTTTAAATCACAAATGAACCTTTAACGGCATTGTCCTTCCGATAGTGCCACATTCTAACATGTACATAGTTCTTTTTACATAAAAATTAAACTACTCTCCTTAAATGAAGCACTATCAAATCAGGTTAACACAAAAAATAACTCAGCACTTTTTCACAATTATCAGTTCACTTTTCCGGAAAGCAATATCCTTCAATATTTTCGACGGAAGTAAAATATTTTAGTATGCAATATTTTCGCTTCCCCGAACCGAAATCATACATTTCAATTTATTAAGATAATAACTATGTCTGTAAATAAATATTAACATGCCGCTATGATTTATAAAGCAACGATATACATAAATGTCAATTTTCTATGATATTAGATCACAAAGACATTAAATCAACCTATTTGAAATCCCATATGCATATATCTACTACTTTAGTACTATAATATAACTGATCCCATCTTTAATAGCAGAAAAAATTAAAAACAAAATATATTTTGAATCTCATATATATTAACATACAAACGACTTCTCACAACTACGACATATATAACCTATATATTATAGTACTAAAATAGTAGATATATACATGTCTACTATTTTAGTGCTATAATGTAATTGATCCCAACTTTAATAGTAGAAAAAATTTATATCAATATATTTTGAATCTCATATATATTAACATAAAAACGACTTCTCATAACTACGACATATATAACCTATATATTATAGTACTAAAATAGTAGATATATACATATCTACTATTTTAATACTATAATTGATCCCATCTTTAATAATAGAGAAAATTCAAATCAATATATTTTGAATCTCATATATATTAACACACAAACGACTTCTCATAACTACGACATATATAACCTATATATTATAGTACTAAAATAGTAGATATATACATATCTACTATTTTAATACTATAATTGATCCCATCTTTAATAATAAAGAAAATTCAAATCAATATATTTTGAATCTCATATATATTAACACACAAACGACTTCTCATAACTACGACATATATAACCTACTTTAGTAAAGAATTTATCAAAAAATATGAAATATCATATATTTTCAAGCATTTTTTACAATTTTCATTAAGTGTATCAAAGCAAATATGATATCAGTTACAAGCTTTTACTTCATATTAAATTTTGAGGAAAAATCGCCTCTTATCATTTCACAAACTTTACTTTTGTTTCTTATATTAATGAAGTTGTCTCGACGTGACAACATCTCACTCTGCAAAACAGACATGCATTTTCAAAAAGTCAGCAATACGAAAATTCCTCGACTATTTCTGACAAACTATAAGTGACATATGTTCGAGGTCCTGATGTCATTCGCTTACGAAAACGCATTGTTATTTTTAACAAAACCGGCCAAATGTGAGTCGGACCCGCGCACGAAAGGTTACGTAGCACCAAATAAGATTAAACTTATTTCATTAGCAAATAAATTAATATTCTCAAACACGCTGTAAAAAACAAAGTTATTGCTGCGGTCCGTAACGAAAAATATACCATATCTCAAAAACTACTAAATATATCTTATTCAAACCAATTTTCGTTGAAACTTTATTTTATGTTCTACTACCTTCATCTTTTTTCGGAATTTTACACACATTAGTTGAAAAGTTAGAAGGTGGGGCACTTTTTTAAGACTTTAGAAGCGCATATCTCACCAACTGACTTAAATAAAAAAGTTGTTTTTAAAACTATATCATTTTTTAAAACCTCTCTAACGATAACCCACACGCCTATAAGCACTGGAAAATACCTGCCGTCCAAATTTCATCTATATAGAACCAATAGTCTCCGAGTAAAATGGATATGATATACAGACAGACAGACGGGCAGGTAAAAATTATAAAGGTTCCGTTTTTACCATTTAGCTGCAAACCCCTAAAAAACTAACTCTCCCTAAAACACAGTTACAAATTACCACAGAATCGCTTAGATATATACATCTTATTGTCCTTTATTAAATCGTGCAATTCAATGATAAATTATGTTCAAATTTTAGAATAAAGTTCGCTGTAGGTAACCAAATAAAAGCCTTTGAATTGGAAAATGAATTTTATTTCATTTTTCGTAGGCTGAGTCTGTCCCGCCCAAAACACCCGCGGCTGTGTAGAAGAAAATTTTCCTTTGGAACTTGTACATAAGAAAAAATACGAATTACCTTAAACAATTCAAAGACTTGTATAATATAGATTTAAAAATAACTTAAAGAAAAGCATATTAATTACCGAATGTAAATTATGAATTCATAATTTTAATCTTTACTAGCCGTTTATAAAGCAAGGATAAACAATCATAAAAAAATACTATGAAGTCGAATTCGATATTTGCAAAATAATCCTGAAGACTTCTCCAACAAAAAAAGTCAGAAGCTTACTTTCTCGCTCTCGTTATTCATATTAGTTTCATCCATACCGCCAGAAAATTTCTGGTCTCATGATTCGCGGCCAGAAAACTTTTTCTCGCGTTATTCAGGACAACAAATTACTTTCTTGATAATATTTGCTTGCCCAGCATGGCTATTATTCGCCATGATACTAATTACATTACCTCCAATGATACTAATTATAATATACACTTATATTAATTAAGAGACGATTTACAAGATAGGAAAGTCTACGTGATGTAGTATTATTTCTACTTTCATCAAGTTCTTTACCACGATCTAGATTTCGTTGTAGGGGAGCGGTGTAAGTTTCATTATATTTCCGAGAGTTATACGATATACAAATATTTTCGTGAGGGTAATAAATTAAATTGATGTTGTTCTGTGAGGTTGTACAATGCGAATGTTCCGGCTACACCGCTCCCCTACAATAAACTCACTAACATATGCAGTGGGAAAACCCACACAAACCCGGCTTCCGCTATTATTTTTGAAACATACAAATGCTGTTGAATTTTCCTAAGAGTTAATATTTGCTAATAGCCCACCTGAAGATATTGTAATACAACGAAATCTAGGCCGTGGTAAAGAACTTAAAGAAAGTAGAAATAATACTACATTAGTTTCATTTGATTTTGAATAATGAATTTCTACAAAATTAATGCCAAAAATATTCAATAAATGATGTATAGAAGTAAAATATTTACTCATATTGTAAAAACAAATGATACTTCAATGATCATACTATTCCCTAGATGTACAAATGTATAAATTATGGACTTATTCAAAATAAACCTAGAGGAAATGTGGCTCTATTTATTTTAGCATGGCAAGTGTGAAACTGTGAATCAACAAGGAGGTGACGTGTCACTTAAAACCTGTCTCTGGATACCGCTCAGCCAATATAATCTAAGGATTCATTGTACTATTTCTTATCTAACTCTCTAAATAACTCAGCCTCACTTCGCTCGCCTTATCGCTCTTCAGGTTAACATTTTCATTACATTTGCCACTATACCATCTTTAAACATACTAGAACATTTAAAGATGTTTACGTACAAATTCATACACAGAGATATAGAAGCGCATGCACGCACGTGTGCGTATGCCCGTGCACGCGCACGTGTATACGCAAAAATGAGCGCACGCACACCCACACACACACTGACTATTTATGGGTAATCGCCAATTTATATTTGTTTAGGAATAACTATCACAATTTCGAAATTGAAAATGGATATTGAAAATGCATACCTATTCACTTGCAACCCATATTTTGTTAGTTTCGTTTTTATTTATTTTCCGGGTACTGTACAAACTATCCAACTACCATCATCTGGCTCATGCGCAAGACCAAATTTGATTTGACTATACAAGGGACTTCCTAGAACATTTGCACGAAATGCGAGACGGTTTCCTTCACGTTTTTACAGTTAACCTCCTCAGAGGACTAAGTTTCTATTTAACTTCAATTCCAAATAATATAGACAATAAACGTTTCGTTTGTTCTTGTCTTCAATCTAACCCTTTCGTTTTTTAATTATTTCATTTCCCAGAGTATCCACTTATTCCGGACGGGCGCACTAACTAATGCGACGATCGGGCGGCCGTGGATTCGTAACCCCTGGCGTGACAACCGGCAGCCGCACAAAGAGATCACTTAGCGGAATATAAGAGGGCTCACAACGCCGCAATTATATAGTCATCGATCACTTTGATTCGGCTTCAAGTTCTACTTTGCTACAGTTCTAATAATAGTATACTTTATAATTAGTATATATATTAATAAAGAAATTGTCTTACGACGACGAGCAGTATTCATTGGCAATCGACCCAGCGAGCTGTCTTCTGATTGCATAGTCTACAGTGACGTAGATATGGTGAAAGTCGAATCCTCCAATCCAGCAACAGTCAAGTGCGGGACTTTGACTACTGCCTGCCGACCCACACACCACTAATAGAAAATATATAGATGTAATAGTTTACCAAACTTATCCGTTTACTGAGAAATACTGATGATAAGCAAAAAATTACGCTCATATTAAACATTTAACCAATACACATATTGAGTTTAAGTAAAAATTTGTCAGAGTGAATAATATTGCCAATATTAAGTTCGTTCCAACGTTTTATATGCAAGTCGACATTAAGAGGGCAACATTCAACACCCATGTAATGTTACTGAGTTTAGAAATATAAATTGCCTAATCCTAAAATTATCTAAACTGCCCGCCCACGAACCGCACTCTGCGGAAATAAACAAATAAAGTAAACAGGAAGAACGTCATCATTGTTTATCCCGCCGCTTATCCGGCCGCCGACGCCTCCTGCCGCCCGAGCCGACGGCGTGTGTGCAGCGGGTCCGAATAGATTGAATTTCGGCAATAAAATAAAAGGCCACGACTGGGCCGACCTGCTAATAGAAAGCGAAATAAAATCGCGGGCACGTCCAAAGGTTCGCGATCCATTTGTCCCGCTACGAATGTCGATACGGAAGGATAGTGACAGCGAGCGGACGGGCTCATCGCCGGGGCTTAATAGGCATACTATCGGCCGGGCAGTTTTCCTACATAAGTAATTAAAGGTTTAAGTCGAAGTCGATGCTATCCGCCCGACCGAGGGTGGGATTTAGAAGGTCGCAAATGAACTTATCGTAAATTATAGAAGCATTTACTTAAGCTCGTTCCGCTTTCGTTTTATGTTTTCATCGTGGTCCGGAGTGATATTAAGACTTGTCCGTGCTACAGCGCTCCGTATTAATCGTTGTTTTTATTTATGACGCACTTTAAACGCCCAGAACTAGGCAATTTGGAAGATTTAGCGGTGCTATTGTATGAATAACGCCTCCAAAGTCGGCTGTAACTCATGCTAGTAAATGACTAAAGCACGCGAAGCGTCAGGTAGACAGGCCCGCTTTTTGTATCGTTTAAACTTTTCCCGGATAATATTAGTCGTCGTAAAGTTTCCGTTTGTGATCATGAATTATACCCTATTTTTGCGTTATATAATTTTTTGGGTTATTATAGTTGGAATCGACTTTTACGTCTTTCGTTTATCCACGCGCCAAAAATATTAAACTGTTGTACATTATCTTCACGATAGACGGCAGAAAAGTTAGCAGACCATTACGAATAACTTCAAACATTCTTTCTTTATTTTAATTTCCTTGTCCAAGTAATATAATTTGAAAAGATATTTCATTTTGAATCAACTTTCATATCATTTCTTTATCCACCTGACTTAATTATTTTAATTAATAACCTGGATTAGACTGTTTTCACGCTTAATACTTCACATCCTTTTTAACCAGACATGATCATGAGCACTAAATCCAACGTCATCTGCAGGTTACTACAATTATACTCGTACTATAATTACTATTGCTTTTCGGATTTGAGTTAAAATTGCTTGTCAATTTAAATTTTTGCTCTAAAATGGTGAAAGTTTTCGAGTTAAAAGTATTACAGCAGCTGGGCGGTAATAACTGTAACACTTTTATCGTGATAGGTATACTAGAATAGACGCTATTGAACTGGAGGGCAGAACTCGAAAAATTTCACTATTTTACAACAAAAATTTAAATTGACAAGCAATTTTAACTCAAATCCGAAAAGCAATAGTAATTATAGTACGAGTATAATTGTGACGAGATTTTGTTCATCGTTTGTACCTATTTATTAAACTATTCATTTCATCTTTTGTACCAGTACTTAAACAACATAATTTGATTAAATTAATTTTCTAACCTCCATATTTACTAAAATCGTTTAAAGGCTTTCCGAGCTTCATCGTTTTGTCTATTTAGAGATTGAATTTAATTACAAAATTAATAAAAAATGTATTCACAAGTTATGAAAGTTACAATTTTTCAGTGATTCTTCAATAGGAATATCAGAAAATCCACTACTTAGGTGTTCACGCAGTATACAAATTGATTCAAATGGAATATCCGATAAACCATTGCTTAGCAGTTTACTCACTATATAAATATAATACTGCAATCTTTTTAATGATTATTCAATAGGAATATTCAATAATCCACTACTTAACAGTTCACTCGGTATAAAAGGATACTGCTACAATTTTTTTAGTTATTCTTCAATAGAAATATCCGATAACGCACTACTTAGCAGTTCACTCAGTATACAAGGATAATACTACAATTTTTTCAATGATTCTTCAATACGAATATCCGATGATCCAATACTTAGCAGTTCACTCGGTATAAAAGGATACTGCTACAATTTTTTGAATTATTCTTCAATAGAAATAGCCGATAATCCCCTACTTAGCAGTTCTCTCGGTATAAAAGGATACTGCTACAATTTTTTGAATTATTCTTCAATAGAAATATCCGATAACCCACTACTTAGCAGTTCACTCAGTATACAAGTATTATACTACATATTTTTTAATGATTCTTCAATAGAAATATCTGATACTCGATTACTTAAGAGTTCACTCAGTATACAAGGATAATGCTTAAATAGATGTAACAAGAAGTCCAATTTTCGTCACTTGTTCCAGTTCCAAATACATCATTTGCCTGCACCCCATCGAACTTTTTTTTATAGTTACGACATCAATATCCGCGATTGTGTTTATGGCCTTCATTTCAATTGTTGAGTACTATTGTGTAGTATTGTTGAGAGGTCTTTGTAGCATTTATGGCATTTGACTCGCACTAATATACTAATTTGCCTGTATCTACTTATACACTCTTTTGCACAGAAAACGGGCGATTTTGATTTCATATTATTAAGAAAATATTATTTATTAAGGGGTTGTATTAATTTTAATTGTTACTGGCAGGTATAGTGTATTCTGGCACATAAAAACGAACGTTCTAAATTTGAAATTTATTCTTTTTGAATGAAAATTCTCTTTAACTGACGAAAACGTATTTTTCTTTTTCATTTGTTACGTTTTTTTTAACGAATAAATTTTAATTAAATTTCTGCTGTTTATTGCATTAGTTCACTTCTGTTTGCTGTTCTCAGTATGGTTGAAAAAACGATAAGAGCTTGTAAAATTAGTGCGCTGCTTGAAGAAGGCTGTAGCCAATGTTATGTGTATCAGCAGTATAATGTGAGCCGTTCCAGGCTGGAATATTGTTTTATTCTCCGATGAAGCTCGTATATCGATTAGTGGTGAGGATCGACGTCGGCGAGTATTACGAAGACCTGGAGAACGCTTCGCAGAAGTGTGCTTTGTGGAAATCACCCCTTACGATGGAGGCTCCGTAATGTTTTGGCTGGTATTAACTCAGATGACCGTACCAAGTTAGTTTTTATTGAAAATGGCACACTTAATGCGCAAAGGTACATAATAGGGGTTCTTGTTCCTCATACCCAACCCGCATTAAAAGCAGTTGGAGGCGAGTCCATTTTTATGGTCGACAACGCTCGCGCCCATCGCTCTAGAGACGTTGATGCGTATATACAGGAGACCGGAATTCGTCGGTTAGACTAGCCAGCTAGGAGTCCCGACCTTAATCCGATAGACCACATATGGGATAATCTCAAACGACGCGTCAGAGCCGTAAAACCAGCTCCAGAAAACATTCAGGCCCTTAAAAATGTGATCGTCGCTGAATTGGAACGTATTCCTCAGGAAATGATAAAAAAATGTCGTCGAAAGCGTGCCTAGCAGATTAAGCGCATTGATTTTAGCTAGAGGAGGTCATACTCGTTACTAAATTTTCAAATTTAATGTTAAATTAATAAAAAATATTCAAAAATAAACTTTAGCCATTTTGAATGTACCAGTATGAAAATGCTCGTATGTGGACTTTACATCGTTTTTTTTAAATTTATTCGCATTTTTAATGACTGAAGTAGGTAAAAACGATATCTCAACAATAAATAACAATATTCTCATCATATCGTCATATAAAATGCATCAAATAATAATTAAATAGCTCTGATATGATTTATTCCTACAAGTGCCCGTTTTTTTGCAACAGAGTTTATATAGTTACTCGTAACATATACTTCCGATAGTAACCGGTCCGACAATATTAGAAGAAAATATAACACATGATATTTAATATTTTAACGTCCAAAATAAATTTTGGCGGCTCTCGCCGTTCCAATCGTTACAAGTTAAAACGCGCTAACACTTAAAATGGTAAAACATACAACAAAGACACGCGCTAACGAGACGGCAGACATTTGTCGGCGGCACGCGCGTCTTCATTTATGGAATAAGTCGGTAGAAAGTCGGCGGAAAGTTGGATACCTATCTTGCCCAACAAATATGGGCAGTTTTCGACTACCATTTCGCACCTAAAAAGTCTTTAGTCTCTGTTACGCGTTACTCTGTATTATTTTAACACGAACAATAGAACATCGATTTAACTGTCACTAAAGTGAGTACGGTATACAACGTACGCCTAAATATGTCTAACCAGTTATAAACAGAGGCTCCAGATAGAATATTAACATTAAATACTACATACAGCCTATAAAATCTCTCTTGGCCATTGCTTAAAAAGCTCTATCGAGTAATGGCGTAAGACCGATGTAAAATTTTGTCATGTTAAATTAATTTATCGCAGATTTTATTTTAAAATTGTACCAAAATTACGGGATAAGTGACAACTCATAATTTTAAAAGAGAATGTGTTCAAAATTAAATTATATGTTTTTGATGACTTAAAGATGTGGCCAGTTGCACGTACCTACGTTTTATATCATATGGATTAGAAAAATGCCGGCGACATAAATTTAAGGAAGGAAACAAAAGAGATGTATAAACACCAGGCGATATGTTATTCCATAAAAACTTCATTGAACTTCAAAGAAAATCTACGGAAAGTTTAAAGAAATCTGCACTTTATGGAACTTCAAAGAAACCATATAAACATTCCTTTTATCAAATTGATTCCGCGATTGGCGACGAGAATATTCCGGATTCCCGATATCTTAGTTGACGTATCACATAGGATTACGCACCAAAAGATTTTAAAGTCCTCAGAAAATGCTGAACTTCCTAATACACGAGAACATATTATGTATTAGCATTGTGTTTTTTTTTAACTTGTGTCGTATCATTTCAAAATGAATGCACCAATATTAACGTAACTTTTATAGACATTAATTACAAGCAGTTTTTCAAATTACGTTTTCATGTGTTGATTATACACAAAATGCTGCAAATTTAGCATTGTTTCATAGTTTTCATACTAGATATAGCAATATTATAACGAGTTCTATATTTTTAAAACTTTTGTGATTAAGTGTCCTTTACGTGAACGCTTTTTAATACCTTCAAGTCATAATTATCCTATCACGTATATGTAGAAAAGAAAATTAGCAAAATATACTTATTCAATTGAGACTTTATACATGAATAGTTTCTCCATATTTTAGACGGAATTTGTATCAATATAAAGCAAGGGTAAAAAAATAAGATATACAGGGGAAAGGGGCAAATTTCGGACGCGGGGTAAGTAAAGCAACATTTGATTTTTTTCATGCAAAAATGTAGTATTATATATACTAAATCTGCACGAAGCAATCAAATATATAGTTCGTAGGTTGAAGTAGAAAAAAATAATGCGAGACCAAAATTTGAAATCGTTAATATTAGTAAATTCCAAATATGTGAAAATGTATCATCTCAATTATGGTTACATTAGCTTTTTTGATTTTTCATATAAACTATGAAATGAGAAGCTAGCCGCTTTATGAATTTCTAAATATTCTTATTCGTTTTATCATCATAGAAATAGCTCAAAGTTATTTTGAGCTATTTCTATGATACTTACTAATATAATGAATAATCTTGAGGTATTATACATGTTGGCCGTACTGTGAACTCTTCAATTTGCACTGAATTTTAAGATAATTTGGATATAAAGGTGCTCCCTCACCGGGAGCATTCGCCTGTAATATAACGTTACAAATTCGAGCATTACATCAGTGAGAAAGGAGAACCGAACATTACAGTGCGAAATCTGTAATATTAATACAAAATGTAATATTAATACAAAATCGAATCTGAAATGTTACTTTACAGGCAAATGCTCCTCAGTCATGGAGGCACCATTGTAACGTAATAGCCCAAATCGACATTAAATGTTACATTACAGGCGAATGCTCCCGGTGACGGAGCACCTTAAATGCAATAATCTTAGCAAAATCTTTATAGGTAATACACGTCCATTTGTATAATCATTAATAAAAGCTAAAATTATTGAAGCTCCAATTAAAAAACCGTAGAAACAGTAAAGGCGTTTCTTGAAATAAATAAATTTATTTGAGGATTTTTTATAATTACTCACCAATCATAAATAAATAAATAATAAATAAATCAAAATAAATAAATCAGCAATCATAAATACTTACAGACAATAAGTTTCGATTAAGAAAAAGTGTTTGTAAATATGTTAAGAAAAGTTATTATTCTGTTATTATTATTTTCTAAGTTTTAATTACAATCTGTGTTAACATTGAATATATAATTGCTTCTGATTAAAACTGACTTAAGATGTTATTACTGTACTTGTTTTATTTACTATTTCTCTTAAGAGTTCATAATTAAAACACTCTCACCTATTTTAAACCTATTCCCAAATAGCAGTAACGCAAACATTTTATTTAAGTACATAAATCCAATTGCCTCCAAAATTTCTAGTAACTGCCAACAACATATTTCTACTCGGAAAGTTCTATTAATTAGCAGCGTATGGTCAATGCATTCTTCAAAAGTTGTTGCTTTGAATAAAGTTGAAAATGTAGGATTATCCTTGAATGACGGGTGAACTGCTAGTGGATTTTGAAATATTTTAAAAGATCCCCAAAAAAATGAAAAACAAGGTAACCTTTTTATCATACCTTCATTTCCTCTATATACTTTTTTAAATTGTTTTGTTTAAATTCAAACTTGTATATAGACGCACAGCCCTTTATACTTACGACTTAAAGCTGGAATATGTAATATACATATCACAGTAACCTTTTATGATGGTGTGCCGATATGCGTAACTCTCGATTCATGAATTGTTTCTTAACGGTATTTTATGTTCAAAAAAATATTAAATAATTCGCTACACACGATGGACATGATGACTCGCACAAACCATGTTATCATCGAAAAACATTTAGTCAACATTTCGCGTTGACCCAATACATCATCACACCTAGATTTTCTCTATATACTTTTTTAAAATTTCTTCTTTAAATTTAAACTCGTATTATGCAGATATGCGTAACTCTCGATTCATGATTTGTTTCTTAATGGAATTTTATGTTTAAAAAATTTTTTTAATAATTCGCTACACACGATGGACATGATGACTGGCAGAAACCATGTTATCATCGAAAAACATTCAGTCAACATTTCGCGTTGACCCAATATATCATCACACCTAGATTTTCTCTATATACTTTTTTAAAATTTCTTCTTTAAATTTAAACTCGTATTATGCAGATATGCGTAACTCTCGATTCATGATTTGTTTCTTAATGGAATTTTATGTTTAAAAATTTTTTTTAATAATTCGCTACACACAATGGACATGATGACTCGCACAAACCATGTGCGAGTCATCATCAGAAAAACAGTCAACATTTCACGTTGACCCAATATAGGTACATTACATCATGACTGATATTAATTTTTATCAAACCAGACTTTTATTTTGTTGACCCTAGGTTCATAATTTCTTAAAGTAAATACCGATGATTACTTGTAAATACATATAGGTAACAGAAAAAAGTAGATAATAATACTTATGTTTACGTAAATAATATCTCTTTTATAGGCATTTTGTAATATCAAGCAAAATATATATTGAAATTTTGGCGTCATAATGTGATGAAGTAAAAAATAAATTAAGTGAAAAAAAGCTTTTACATTATCATTGCCATATCAGAATTACGTTAAAGTCAAATTCGAAATTTATATCATAACGATTTTATATTACGAACGTCTTCTAATGCCGCAGTCTCCATCAGGGACATGTCTATGGAGGTGAAGGGGGCCCAAGGGTACGGACATCCTTAGAGCTCTTTGTACTTACACTAAATATTTTGTTATAAATATAAAATATTCAAGAACAAAAAAGGTTCGATGACCAATAAATGTGCCCTATTTACGGCAGTGATATTCCATGTTACGGCAATAGTCTGAAGAAACATTACGGTACTCTAAAATTATGAATTAAAACATTGGATGCCACGTTATTTACCGGTCGAGCTTATTTCTGTGGTCAAAGAGTAAACGCAGAAAGGTTGTATTTTAAAAAATCCTGGCTAAAACATCAGCCAAAGAAGTCATTATTTATTTTATAGGTTAAATTTGATTGAGACGCAAAAATCCAAGTACTTAGATGGTAAACTTATTATTAAAGCAGCAACCTTTAACTGCAAACCGCAATGCCCTAAAAAGCATCAGTGCTGTGGTAAATCGTAGTAACTGATATAAAAAATTACAACAGACAAACAAATGTAAACGATAAATAAATCTAAAAAAATGAAGCTTTTACATAGTTGGAAATCAGAGGTATAAACATTATTGAAATTTTAAATGAATAAAAATATATAAACAACACATCGAGGGTAGGGGAATGAAGAATGAAGTATTCGATCCGTGGTTTTCCGTTATGTAGGCAATTTTAGGCATTGCGCTTTCAGACGAAATTTAAACATTATAACTTAAACATTTAGGCACTGAGCCATGGATTGTGAGGTGAAATATGTTGGAATTTGGATCCGAGTTATAAAAGGGTGAAAGAATTATTGAGGATATTATACAATAAGGACACAAGATATAGATTTAGCCGATCGCGAATCTCTAAACATTTCAATTGTGATCAATACTCAGAAATTTGGTTGTCTCTTAGAATCCAAGACGACAGATGATTTCGAATACACAAGTTTTGAAGACGTTGGTTAGTTTAAATTAGACGACGTTTGAGAGAATGCATTCTGAAAAAAAATTAACGTCGTTCACCCAAGAATATGTGAGATATTGATCAATCAGTAGACCAAGACTTTTAAAAGTAGAAAAATTAGGTCTCTAATAGCCGTTGTTGACCAATTGTAAGAGATCGCTCAAGGGTGTCTTCGATAGAAATTTTAGATTACCAATGATAAATAGTCTGTGATATAATTGGATCAATCACGTTACTAGTCCACTCCTGATAAGATTTAAATCTGCATTCAAGATACCAATCCAAGAAGAGATTTGATTAGAACTGCAGTGATAGTTTGGAGAAAGTTGTTTCACTACGGGATCAATAAAGAAGGAGAAAAGGAGTGGGAAAATAAGACCTCCTGTGGAACTGCGGCAATAAGACTAGTCTAATCTGAACCATTTTCCGGAAATTTTGATTGCCTCTACGACGACAAAGATACGAATTGAACCAGTCAACGCGTGGCTGTGACAGAATAAACTATTTGAGCCATTAAACCAAAATATCAGAATCAACAGAATTTAAAGCATTACTGAAATCGAGTAATATCAGGACAGAGAGACGGGTATAATTCATGGCAAGGCTTACATTGTCAGTCACTCTAAGCAGTGCAATTGTATTGCTGGCCTCATTTAAAATAGATTGAATGGATTTAATGGAATCTAGCAAAGTTCGAGTATTTAATAAACTGACAAGTTGAGTGTGTACGATCTGCTCAAAGACCTTCTTTAGTAGCGGTAGTAGAGAGCTATCTGTACAATCGACAACTTTTGGGAAAATTTGGGAATAATAACGCACACCTATTTCCATTCACAGGGGAACTTACCTAAAATTATTACAAAATATTAAACAAATCAGCGGTAGTGTGTGCTTCAATACCAATAATGGAAACAAGTGCATCGATAATTAAACCATCCTTGCCTGCGGATTTAGATTTAATTTCAAGAAGATTCTTTTTTACATCAGATAGAGAAATTGCGCAGATTACAAATGCATTGTCATTAAACAGGTTAGATTTTATGGTACTCAGAGTTTCTTGCCTCAATGCGGCGTCTAACATAACTAGTGAGGCCGCAAAGAATATGTTAAGATCATTAATGTCAATAGAGTACTGTTTCATCTCACGTTTTTACCGATCTAATCCAAATGTCATCTCATGTTTGTTGCCACATTATTAATGATTAAGTCAGTTTTTTTTATTTTTCACAAGGCAGCACATAAGGTTGCGTTGTCAAATTACATACTACTCATTAGTACCCTTTTGAAACTATTACTGCTACAAAAATAAAATGCCATTTTTTAGAATATTTACTGTCTTTCTGATACGGATTCTGATTTAGAGGTGTGTATAGAAGTAAAATAATTTATATGATATTATTTTTGTTAAATTATAATACCATAATACTCGACGTAAAGTATTTTTAGAAAAAAGAAATATCATTCTTCAAAGTTAACAATTCATTAGAATCAAGCAATTTTTATTCATTTTTTGATAAAGTTGCGTATCGTACTTGAGATGCGGGTAAACTCGGGGCCCAACTTAACAACTGGAACAGCGCAAGAGGATGATAATATTTAAACGTTAAAACTTAGTTCAAACGTCATGAAAATTCTACTAAAGGATTTTGACGAAATGTTCAATTCTTAAAATCTTAGTTCTTCTTAACAATTACGCTGTAATAGAAAGGGGTTGAGCAGGATATAAAATTTAAGTTAGATTAAATTAATAACGTGGGAAAATGCTAACTAAGAATAGAACTAACAACAACTAGGAATGTAACTAAACAAACTAGGGATGTAACTATTGTAATTAACATTATTTACTTTTTATATAACATATTCAATTGACTAGGAGTAACATACATGACAAAGCACTACGTCCAATATGTTAATGCCCTAAAGATATAAATATTTTTAACTTATTTTTAAACTAATGGCTAGAGTTAATCATCAAAACATATTGTTTTTCATCCTAAGAGTTTTAAATAAAAAACTTCGATAATCTTTGTCCTAAGATAAATACGATATTTTCTATCTTCTAACAAATTCGCATTGGGAAAACGAGAATTCTCGTTTTGTGACAAATGTGCGATTTACTGATAATTTCTTAGATGTGAAACATATTAATAAAAAAATTATTATCGCAATTTTAAGATTGATTGAAATATTTTTGTTTTACAATAACGCGTTTTATGTGAAAATTATAGGAACAATTACCCGCGGCGATTGTCTTAGGAGACAGTTCACAACTAAATAAAAACCGGCAGATTGTTTTCGCAGAAATAAAAGGAAGTTAACGAGCATAACCTAATGATTCTTACCGAGGCGGGAATTATAATAATAGAACAAATACTCGTAACAACGGCCGGTTATTTGAAATAATTTTATCGTCGAGCTGACCGTGACCGCATAATTCCAGTGCTCGATAGAAAAAGAAGATGCTAGCGTGACGTAATTCTCGCGATGTTAATAAATGAATAAGAATTTTTTTAGTGTCATTTTCGGTCGTATTTATTCCTGACCCGACACCGCCGACATGACATTTATCAAATACTTATCAAGGAAAGCAAATCCAATTATTAATGTGTAGTAAACACGTAATAATGTTAATATGAGAATATAGGTTTGAACCCAGTCAACCGGATAAGTATTATTTTCACCGCTTTGTATGTAACTTCTGTTACTACCCAGTCTAGACGCAATAAGCTAATGCTTTATCCTATGATACATCTTTCGCCTCGCAAAATCTCGAAAGACGCTTTCACATACGGTCTACTATTAGTTTGGCACCTTTTATTAACATCTTACAAACATTTCTCAATATGCCTTTCTGAATCGTCTGCCTTTTCTTTTCCTGCCATTTTTTCCCCTATATTCCTTTTTCATCAGGTTTTCCATGGCCATACAATCGGAAAAACCATCTCAAAATTTATTTCTTCGTCTTCACAATCGCACTTTTTCTTTGACGTTTTATGCGCGTCGAATTTTCGCAGTTTTAGTCCGATCCGAGGTAATTTTGAACTGTATTCAATTAAATTTTTCCCTGTTTTTATATAATCAAAAAATCCCATCTCTACATATTCTAAATGTTGATATTGAGGTGGAGCATTGTAAAATTTGGCGCTCTCTCATCACTACCAAGCACATTCATGTGGGAAAAACGGTAAAATAAAAAACAAAAAATACATTTTAAAAAAATACATTTTCCCAAATTTTAGTATGGGATAAATTGTGAAAATGTTTATTTTATCTTTTATCCTCTCTATATATTTTTTAATTGTGTTTAACAAAATAAAAAAGTATCTATTCGTTAATAAT
This sequence comes from Druceiella hillmani, assembly GCA_039881145.1. NCBI lineage: Eukaryota > Metazoa > Arthropoda > Insecta > Lepidoptera > Hepialidae > Druceiella > Druceiella hillmani. Next base: position 20,547,180 of record JAYKKI010000022.1, read on the forward strand.
CATCTGTGATAACCTTAAACAAAATAATTTCCTGTGACAAAATCATTTAATTTAGTACAAGCATCAGTATTCCTAATACCACAAGAAATGCTTTCAGGTCATAAAATATTAATCTGTTCAATTAACAATATTTCCAAAAAGGGAAAGTATTGTTTTACTAATTTCCATTAGATGATTCTATCATGTTATAATTCTAATTAAAGTGTATTAACAAATATATTCTAATTAAAAATCGTTTATTTTTCCTTTAGTTCTTTTCATTAATTTAATTGACAGTAAAAATAAAGAATTTTTTGCATCAACATTTCATAATTTAATACAGAGATTATAAACTTTTAAAATAATGTTAAATCTTACGGAAGCACATATTCGAGGATAATTATTTTTCAGATTAAAGTGTGTTAACCAATATATTCAAATTAAAAATCGTTTATTTTTCGTATAGTTCTTTTAATTAATCAAACTGACAACAGAAATAAACTATTTCTTTGCATCAATCATTTCATAATTTAAAATATAGAGGTTATAATACACTTTCCGATATTGTCAAATCTTTTGAGAACACATGTTCGAGTATAATTATTTTTCATTACCACATAATTTAAAACAAACTTATTAATAAAACTGAATTTAATACAAGCCGATGAATAAATTTTGTATATTGAAAGGTTAGTCACAATGTTTTGTTATTCATACGTATACAAACTCTTCAGGAAGTTCAAGTTCTCGGATTGAACGGAAATTCCACACAAAGTCAAGGTCAAGGCAATATTTATCATAGTAACACAATTAAACAAAAAAGTCTACAATAAATATTTAAACAAAATAAAATAAGACTTTAATGTCATAACAACAATCTTATGTTCTCAGCTCACCTGTCAAGTGACGACAACGTTGTGCTCCAAGTATTTTTTTATGTGAAGAAAAAAATATAAAATCAAATCACTTTCATTATTCACTTGATCATAGCACTTTTACACACATTATTTTATCAACGGTTTACACAAACTCACTTTCATTAAAAGCTTCACTAGATCATCCATTAAATAAAACCTTTTTATTTAACCAGTTTAACCAACATTTACCATTTAGTCGGTTGTCATTTGTCAACTTAATGACATTGAAACATATGCCGCTTTATCTTGTATATTTTGGGATATGACTGCAGCAATAAATATCGCTAAATATCTTGAAGAAAAACAGTATTGAACACATTAGTTTGAAAACAAAATATATTTATTAGAAAATCTTTAAAACAATGTCTATGTATATCGATTATATTTTAATTTGTTTTAAAGTAACCATTTGATTCAAATAAAAAAAATTTGCAGCGGGTAATTTTAAAGAAATATGGTCAATTTATTTAGAGAGCCATTTTGAAACTTAAATTAGAAAGGTTTAGTAATACTTCAATTTTTTATTATATTATCGTAAATATAAAAATTATTTTTGAAATATAAATCAAATGATAATAGCTAACGTTGTCAATAGTGAGGCTAGTTAGTGAAGTGGAATATATTATTTTATAATGTTTATGTCAAAATATGCACGGAATATTGGAATTATAATAAAAATTGGCCATCTTATCCGTAATCATGTAATGGCCATACATTCAAATCTGGCGTCATTATTTAATTTATGATTCCTTTGTACCCTATATTATCCGTAGACTATTACATTTAAAAAAAATACAGGAAAAATAGGGACATTCTCAAAACTAAAAAGCAGCCAATAATAATTTAGTAGATTTAATTTGGTGGAATAGTTAATAACTGAATGTAAAAATTAATAGTAACTGTGAAGCAATTTAATTACCGTGAATACATAGGAAGAATCATTGCATTAGTAGCTGTTATTTACTAATATTAAATAGAGACACATCATTTGAAGCTGGTCATATTGGTCATACCATAAAGGTAGTCATTAAAGTTATTTAAGAGGCTCTAAGCCTTTGAGCCAATTCTAAGCCAAAAAATTATAATATTTTGGTGCCATTGAATATCTAATCGAACGACGCGTCGTTCCATTGAAAATAATTTTACCTTTATAATGTACAAAAATTAGATAATTGTAGTCAATAAACTTAAATATTATGTTGGCAATTAATAAAATTGCCACTTTTTTCCAGTAATTTCTGAAATGTTTTAAAAACTTCCCAAAAATTTTTAATAGAATATATAAGAGTACGGCATTCTATCTTTATTGTTCAGATAACAAACTAAGTTTTGGCAAGTAAAAAACCAAAACAAAATTTCACAAACTTGGAGTGCTCTTTTTTCATGAATTCCGTTTAGAGCGAACAGCGAAGCTTTGGTTCCAAAGATTTTCAGTAATCCTAATCCAATGCGACCTTACGCATTAAATTTATAAAAATTTTAAAACCCTCCCTGAATCACATCCCAGGTTAAGTTCATATTATCTAGCAGATCAATTCGCAGGTTCTCATATTGCAGTAGGAAAACAATTTGATGCCTTGAAATTTATGTTTGGCTACCATACCAGTTAACAGTGATGAACTGACACTGTAGGTTTATTATTTGCCATCCAAATGTTGTCTTTACTTTTTTAGATATATTTTGACTCCAAATACTTCAAGAGAAAAGACAAATATGATCATAGGTAATGTGATGCTTACATATTGTTGTATTCAACTATGTCTTTTTGAATAAAACAGATTTATTTTTCCACCCTCTTCAAAATATTGTTATTAGTTACTGAACAAATACATAAAATATTAAATTAATCTCAATTGTACTTAGTTTTTAAACTGCGTAGTTGTAAAAATAAATTTATCTTTCTTTACTATTAAATCACTAAGGATATTACATGATAGCATATATAATAAAACATTATAGAATTTCAAGTTTTTAATTTACGAAGTGATTAAAATTTATAATATTTTAATTAACTGTTTGTACAAATTATGAACCTTCTTTGTTGTCTAAAAATTACATTAGTAATATTGAAATTTCAATCAAATAAACTTTTTTATTTGTATTCGTTAGGGTTTGTGAGAATTAAATGTTTTAACTCATAACACCAAATGTAGTATATTAAGATTACTTTGTTATGAATGAATGGAAAAAATTGTAGAAATAAAATTATCTTATTTACATATTAATATTCATATTAAAAGTGTAACATATAAGATGATAGAAAAATGGAAAATATTCACTATACTATCACTTTTTCTTTTTAATTACTAACAATTCCACCAAATTAAATCTGTTATTTGAAATTAAATAAAACTATGAGTCAAGGATACTAATTATTTATTTATAATTTAAGATGAAATAGTATGAGCACATTTTTTTAATAAATAGGGTCAAAATGTCCCCGAGCTTTTTTACTGCGCTGTGCCTTTGCAATATCTACATCAGGATATTCCGCTTTCAATTTCTCCAAATCCATCTTTGGGAAGCGCTTAAGCAAATGCTGCACATGGTTGAAATCTCTATTCCTGGCTTTCCTTTTATCATTGTATAACTTTTCTTTGTATAATCTGAGAAACTTTCTTACTGCATGTCCCCCGTGACTATGAATGTGAGCTTTAGCCCATTTTGTATTCATGAATTTGGGTATCAGATGCTCCGACGTAGTGTAATCAACTTCTAAACCAAACTCATTATGCATTACTTCTGTCGTACGTTCTCCTGATATACCAGCTTCTAGCTCATGGTAAGCAACATTGCGCTCACGAACTACAGTTTCCAAATTTTTCATTGATTCTTCGACTTTATCAATTCGTTCAGGATTCGGAAATAATCTCACGGAACGTTTGCATTCATATTCCATTGTCAATAACATATTTTTTTCTTTAAGTAGTACAAACCAAAGTTTGTGCAAGTCTGTGTTTGATTTTATTCGTAATTCATCCAATTTCCACGACCTACCTACTCTTACTTCGTTTTCCACCCAATTCGATTTTTTATCAAAAAATTCCATTAAACCCTGATTTGGTGAAGATGTAGACAAATATAAGGCTTGCGTTAACTTGCTCTGTTGAATTGGAGGTTCATGTTGAATTATGTTGCCAATACCGACAATGGATCGTAATGATCGAGCAGCAGAGAATAAACGGGTAAAGTTCATTATGCTCGACAGAAAATTACGATTTAAAGGAATGAGTCATATATTTATATTAATAAAATGATGTTAAAAGGAAAAATGAAAATATTAGGTTTTATAACCTTGCTTTTAATATAATTTCCAACGTCAAATTGCATTGACGTTACAATTTATTTTTAAAATGTTTTTTCCATGAAATCTAAGCCAGCAGATTTTATCAAAACAAAACGTAGAATTAAACATAAATATGTACCTAAGTGCTTTATAACATATCAATAAATTATTAAATCATACGGATATGGCTTAGATCAAAATATCAATGAAGAATGCATGAAAATTATTATCAATAAACAATATTAGAAATTTTAATATAATAGAAAATATTTTTCGTTCGAGAATTATTTTTAAATTATCTTGGTACCTATAAATTAGTCCATTATTAAATAGATTTCTGTCAACATACCATTATAAAAATATACATTTTTGGTTTAACTTTACGTCTTGATTATTACTTATTAATTTGCTATAATCTAATTATTATTTATCAGTGGTCGGATTTCCAGGGGTCATTTTAGGGCCGGATTGCAAAAGCGTTGCTTGATTTTTTTGAAAGAAACTTTTAATTAATTTCCAGAAAATAGTGTTATTACTTTTTGTAATCCAATTTGAAAAAATATTTTAAGACCGGACTGAGACATCACTTTAGAATTTATGTACTTATTGGCAGATATATTTTCACAGTACTCCTGAAATAACTTTATCAGTATTTATTCTGATTATATAATTGCTTCACTGTTCACAATTGCTTGACTGCTGATTATATAATTGCTTCACTGGTCCAATGTTTAGTGTGTGTGACTTGTTCACCGAAAACCTGCGTTCGAAACTACTGCTACATTCAGCTCGTCATGTATTACGACTTTTTTGTTCCTGTTCATCCGCGCCCGACTTGTTCGTTTCTATCCGCGAATAAGCGAGTCATTTGTTCACGAATAAGTCAGGAAAATCTAACTCGCAATTTGTGAAGTCGTAAATGTTGCAGTAGCAGTGCGCCTATTTTTTAAATTAGTATAGGTCTATCTCACAATAGAAAAATATATTAAGTTGTTGTTATGCGACAGATACCTATTTTATTAAATATTTATGTAAGCGCTAATAGAAATATATGTCTTATAAGCTAAATATAAGTTATTGGAAAAGTATTGTCTACACAAATATCATTTGCGTCAGTAATATGTCGAACATTTTTCGTTTCTCTTTCATCTATCTTGACGATAACGATTGATTCTGGACTCTGATTTGTTATGTATTTAAGTTTAGTTTCCCTCGCGCTTTGACTGAATTTGTAAGCAATACGGAAAATTTTTCATTTAAATTTATTTTTGTGTTCTCAACAAAAATTTAAAGGGATCTACATCTCGAACTGATTTTAATTACGAGTTGGCGATGATCATTTGTGCAAATATAACATGGGTAAATTTTAATAAAATTCATTCATTCATTTTCGAAAAGTTTTGGTGTGGCCTGCATATTCCTGAGGAGACCATTTTAAGAAAATCATTTTCTTAACAAAATGTACGAAAAATATATCATATAGATGCGCGAGGATATTGGACTTTCTAGGATGAAATATTGGTCACGTACTGTTACAACCTTGAAGACAAAAGAATTTTCGGCTTGCCAACTAATTACCTCAAAATTTGTGCCGATCAATCCGAATTTTCGACGTTTTTGAAAACAGCCTGAAATTGCAATGGTAAGATGATGCTGAAAAAATTATAAAAAAGTAATTATTTTTGCTAAGGATCTGTGAAACAGTTGCTTAATGCGGAACGTAAAATTAAGATAAATATATTATTAAGATTGTCCATGGGATTGTTGAGGAAATTTTTATAAAGTTTATAAATAATGCCAAAAAGTGTTCTTGAAGGCGAGATGATTTTAAGCACTTAAGGCCCGTATAGACTACGACACTTAGAATATAGAGGAATTTATTCTAAGCTACGACACAAATTCTGATACTAATGTCTGTACCGTTCACACATAAGGCGGTTTCAGTGTCGCAGAAAGTGTCTGGACACTGATGTCGCAACACAATTGTCTCGGCTGTTTACACATAAAGAGCCGTATAGACCGTATATGACCTATGGCCGTATATGACACTAATTGCAACACAAATGTCTGGCCATTCACAAATTAGGTGATTTCGGTGTCGCGATACTAAATGTTCACACAAAGACACTCGATGTATACACTAAGTGTGTGAACCAAAGTGTCGTTAGACTACGAACCTTACCGCGGCGTAATTTTGCACGTAAGAAACGACGTTAGCAAAATAGAAAAGTATGAGTCCAAAAATGCACACGAAGAAGAGAAGAATTGAAAGCTTATCATAGATTATTAAATGCATTACTATATGAAGGTTCCAAGTTATATTTTTTAACAATTATTTTTAAGCACTTTTTCTAATAAAATAATTAGTAAAATCCTAAAGGAAACCTCAAGAATATGTATTAGAAATGGCATATTGATCATTATGACATATTTATTTCACAAAAAAAAATGGAAACTTTATAAGTTAGCTCCATTATTCTGATAGAAGTCTTTCTCAAACACCGTTTAAAAAAAATTCATATAGAAATTTTTGGGGTGGCAAAAAAGATAGAATCCTTTACTGTTACTTTGCTAACCACACTAAAACAATATTGCTATTATTTTAATTTTATAAGATCCCAAAACCAATACTTCAAATAAAGTACCACTGAATGCTTCAATACTAATCAAAAGTACATATAAATGTATAACATATGTAATCATATAAATGTATAACAAATATAATTAAGCATCTATATTTGATTAATCTACACTATTATAATTTATACCAAGCAGTGACATAAAATTTACAATATAAATATTCAATTTCAATCTTAATTAAGTAGTCATAATACAGGTTTCTTTTAATATAACGATTTCTTAGGTGGTAGATATGTATTGACGAATTCAAAAAAGAAAATATTATATCAACTTAAAAACTTTATAGTCCACTTCTCTATTATCTCATCTTCCTTATTTTATTATTAAGTTGTGTCATGTGTTGTTAAAATTTGTAAATGCCATTTTGATTCAACGCGGGTCACGAGTGTCTAAACAATTTTACACCAAAACTTGGCCTACCATTCATACGATGCTCGGTGTGATATTAAACCAAGTGTCGCAAGTGCAGACAGTGGTGTTCACACACAGACACTCAATGTATAAATTGAGTGTATACACCAAAGTGTCACAGTCTAAAGGTAGCTTTAAAGAAATGCATCCTAATATTCCGTTACTGCCACAGCCTGTGATTATTCATTATGTTATATGAATAGAAGCTGGTGCTAATTTAAGCAAATTGTTATTTCTTTAGACAGTGAGCAAGTGTCGCAAGACAGAATTCATTCAAATGTGTATTTCTTCTCAACAAATTTTAAAACGGTTCTTGAAGTAATAAATAAACTATAGCTGTCCAGAATAATAATGTGCACAAAATAGAAAAATCATTATAAATCAAAACAAATGTCAGAAGTCTTTAAAGGTAAAATGGAAGCAATCTTGAAAAAAAAATTCAGATCTCACAATCATTGACACAATCCAATTGGTATACCAAAACATTCCAATATATGCATTTTAGTTTGCCCCCCTTACATCTGTTGAATGTGAAAGTTTAAATGCAAACTGTTGTGCTACCTCACAAAATTCCAGTCTCTAAGTCTTGAAACAGGTTTAAATAAGAGGTAACCAAGATAAATCTCAAAATATAGTACCAGAACACATATTTTCATCGTAACTGGATGCCTCAAATTCTGAATCATTCACAACCCACTATTATTAGTTTAGTTTATTTTTTTAGTTGAATGTTACGTTGCTTTTTGTCTCATTCAATTTGTTCATTGTAATTTATTAAATTATATGAAATGTTTCTTATTAATTATTTTAGTTACTGTGTTTTACTTAATTCCAACTTATTATTACTTCTGTTACTGCAGTTCATGCGTACTCTTCATTATTTTTAGGCAATACATATTGTTATATATTTTTTCTATTTGATGTTAGAGAAATTATTACTATTTAGAGAGTAATAATTTAGTGTTTTGACTTTGTCCAGAAATAATATTATTTATTTCAATATTTTTTTATATTCACATAACAGAAATGTGATTGAGAAGCAAATGGAAAGATTTGATATATAAATTAAATTTTTTGTTGCAGAGTTAACATTTCATCCACAGAATACTTTCATGACAATTTACGTTTATATAGAGCAAACTAAGAAATAAGGAAACTGATATTAAAAATTTATTCTTACAGTGCACTGTCGAGATTATTTGAATATTTTCTCGGATGATTTTTTTGGGATGTATAAATATTGGTGCTTGACGATATTTGGCTTCCAAACATTTAAGTTGGTTTCTGGTTGAGATATGGTATACCAACATATTGTTTCACCATGTTTACTGTTGAGGGTAACAATTTGAGTGGTTGTTTCTGACATTTTCTCCTCCTAAATAATTATTTCAGTTTCGTGGTAGTACTTGACTCGCTGCTCCATTGAATAGATGAGGCTGCCAAAGTTATGTATGATGTACTTTCAATTTGTAAAGTACCCATTTTTATGCATTAACCAGAAGACGACTTGAGACCTTGAGACCCTGAGACTTGAGATATTGGGTGCAAATACAAATTGATGCACGTTGCCCGAGGATCTGATATAGGGTGTGAAATATATGGCAAATTCTAGACTTGGGCCTTCTGCGTCTATTCAATAATTTTAGCCCTGGTCCTAGACAGGTTAGCAATATTGGGATCAAAGTTAAAGCAATTTGTCATTGTTACAAAATTGTTGGGATGGCATTGGCTATATTTTTAATAGTACCTTGCAACCAGTTTTTAGCAGTAACTTGCTTATCTAGTAATTATCTTGCAACTCTGAAGTGGAAATGACAAACCATTTCTAAATTGCTTTTTCCTTACATAAAGTGCACTGTTATACATATGTACAAAGTATTTATTATTATCTGATATCCAAAGATCTGATGCAAAGACAATAATTAAGGTTCTGTAATTGTTGCTAAACGACTTGTGACTCAATGATGTGTCTTTCCTGTATCAGTTGTGTTTATTTTTTTCTAGTTGAAAGTTCAGTCAGAATTTAAAATTCTTTATAATCTGTAACGGTTGAAAATTTAGGAGTTTTAAAATAATCAAAATTTAATTACCAGATTTTGGTGAATTTTTGAACGCACAATCGTGCTCGCCTTAGTAGCTTTGTAGTACGTTCACATGAATTTGGTGACAGAGTTTCAATTTATCTTTATTTTGGCTTTTTGATGAATGGTCAGTTGAATTTTGTATAGAACTACCAGTATCATCAAGCTCCGTTAAATGAGAAAATTCACTATTTGGCTTATGTAAAAAAGCAGCCAGATGATTTATGTGAGTTATTATCGTGCATACAATTTGCCGCCTTTTGGCTTTCCAAAAATCTTCCAAATAATAGACTTCTTTCTCAGCTCGGCTTTTGTAATTTACCATATGTAAATTAAATAATTAACAGGTTTAACCCAACAAAGTGTTACAAGTCTGACAATAAAACAAGTTTGAAGCAATTTTTTATTACACGTGGGTACCAAGTACGTTACTTTTGATTTGTATATGACTCTGAAGAGAGAGCAATTCATGCACCAACCACAGCAAGCTATGGAACAAGCCAGGCCTACTTGTTAAGCCAAAACGGTTAAACCTCAATTCGTTTTGAATCGGTTTGTAAAATCAAGTTTTATAATCTCTAGTTGGGCCATCCATACGTGATCCCCTTTACTGTTCATTTACGGCTAGTAGCAATTTTTTTATTTGCCTCTAATTGTTTTGTCATGCTAGGAAATAATTTTGTTACTAATTAATTCTATTAATTAATCCATATTCTGGAAGTGTTGAGCTTTAATATAAACACACAAAAAGAACAATTTGGTAGAATTAAAACCTTGGCAAATTAATTCTAATATTTATTATTTCATTACACATTTATCAACCTCAACTTACAAACTGAAAATTATGAATTGAAGTTATTTGAGTGCAACAGGTTTTGTTGCTATCTAGAAGATTAAAATATATTGGATTGGAAGAGTTGTTGGATCTCTGTTTACTTTAGTGTGTATATTAACCAACTCAACATTTTGTTTTCACAATGTAGTGAAATGGGGCAAAAGACCAAATACAACTTGCATAGACTTAAGTGTTTTTCCGAGCATATGAGAGTACCTTGATATTAAGTTTTTTTAAATATTTATGGACTAAATCTTCAATTAATGTATTAGTCAGTGAATGCCGGATCACATACACCACTGGTGATATATTTACAAAGGGTAAGTTGGTGCAAAGCTACCTAATTCATCAAACACCGAATTCACATACTGTCTTAACAAAAAGAGGTATTAACTAAATATAGAGTGTACGTAAGTATGCCGAGTTTTAAATATTTTAAATTTTAGTATTTTTTATTTTATTACCCTTTTCTGTGTACAAAAAATGGGATGAAAATGCTCAAGAATCTTAATAAATCAAGGAATCACAGTAAATCTGCTGTTCTCCGCTAAAAGAGTTTGGTGTATCATATTTAATCTTCATCATCAGCTCTTTAACACCATCTATGTTGAAAGTGCCCATGAACCTATATTATATAGTATATATAATAGCATAACAATGGTACTTTAAATTATTGAGGAGATTTGTAATCCTTCTTTCAGATTCCTTCATCAGATTCTGGTGAATTTTATATACACCAGGGAAGTATCTGGACAAAACTAGAAAATTATTTATAATATATATTAACACTATTGTAAACATATGATTAACAACTCTGATGATTAACAACATTGAACTCTGCCGATGCCGGTCCCAAGCCCGGATGAAAAAAGAGGAGGGTTGGTATGCGAACGACGATAAACGTATCACCTACATCTAGGTATAATCACCAACCAGGCTGCCGTAAAATATTGTCAACGCCGAGCCAGGGCGGTGGTCATTATAACCCAACTAGGTAACCGAGGACCCTGAGGACTAAACCCCCCAAAAAGTTCGGACGCAAGAACATGGGAGATACTTGCAATTAATCATCCTAAAAAAACCACACAAGAATGAAGTCTGCAGAACAAGAAAGAGAATTACCCCAGGAGGGTACCGGCCGAGCTAGAGAATCCCTTCCTGAGCCCTGCTCAGGCAGCCCCTCGAATTCTGGGGGGGGGCAATGTGCTGCATCACGTGGATTCTACAGAGAATAAAGGAAGCAAGAAGATGGTCCAGCAGGCGTTTCATCCTAGCCTGTTCATTAATAGACCGAGGAGCTTATCACTCAGCTCTTCCAGTGGAAAAAACATCACCACACCAGAAACATTAACTGTCCGGAATAACAATCCTCCTATCTGGCAAAGAGCACCATCCCTAAGAAATCCTAAAAGGAAAAAACATTCATCTTCATCACCTGAGAGGATACCTACCAACAATCAATTCAGTGTACTTGCTGTGGATGTAATAGAGAAAGGGAACACCAACAATACCCTTAAAAAAAGCACCATATAAACCACCACCAATCGTACTGTATGGAATTGAAGATATTAACAAGCTAACTGAACTGATTACTACTGTTGCAGAAAAGGACGAATTCTTCATAAAAATAGTGAACAAAAACCACTTAAGATTAATTTCCATAGATATAGCGACATACAGGAAAATTATTACCATCGTTCATGAAAATGGACTTATAGGTCATACTTTTAATATAAAAGACCAACGTTGTTGCCGTCTAGTGATAAAAAGTCTCCATCATTCAACTCCACATAGTGATATCATTGAAGAAATCGAAAGTACAGGAAATAAAGTACATGGTGAAATCATCAATGTAAAATATGGTCCAGAAAAGAAACCGACGTCGACATTCTTTGTTAATATCGAGAATGGCCTAAATAACGACGCTGCTAAAGCAATAAAAAAGATTAATAAACAACTCGTCAAAATTGAAGAACCCAGGAAAAGAAACACACTACCACAATGCCAAAGATGCCAACAATATGGACATTCCAAAAACTATTGTATGCGGCCATATCGATGCGTAAAGTGTGCGCAAGGTCATAAGACATCGGATTGTCCCAAAAAAGACAGGAACTCACCGGCCTCTTGTGTTCTATGTGGAGGTGTTCATCCCGCTAATTACAAAGGATGCGAGGTTTACAAAGAAATAGTGTTCAGAAGAACCAGTAAACAAAAGCCAACAATGATGCCTATGAATTATAGTAACACACAAAATACAGGACAGCCAACTGTTACTGCTGAATCACACCAACAACACCAAGGGTTCGAGAGAACGCAACATACTGACACAGGAAAACGTACCTATGCAAACACTGTAAAAATACAGCCTACAACCTATAGCAATAATTTAGAATGTATACTCACACAACAAGCTCTAAAGCTAGATAAATTATTAGACCAAACGTCAACAATGATGATTCTCCTAACAACAGTAATCAACAAACTAATTAATTGAAATGACGAATCTGAAAGTAGCAACGTGGAACACAAATGGACTGTACAAACATAAATATGACATACAAACTCTATTGACATATGAAAATATTGACGTACTTCTTGTGTCTGAAGCACACCTAACACCTAATCATAAGATAACTATAAGAAACTATGATATTCATTCGACTTAACACCCGGGCGGTAATAATCCAATAGCTCAGCAACCAAATAGCTCAGCAACAAAATAATCAGCTGTAATAATCAAAAAACACATTCAACATGAATTACTTCAGGAGTATAAAATGGAGTCCATACAAGCAACACGCCCACCACTATACTACCACCGAAACACACGTTAAAGGAAGAATCATTCACAACATATTTTAAAACCCTTGGTAATAGATTTCTATGTGGAGGTGATTGGAATGCTAAATACGTCTACTGGGGATCCTGACTAACTCTACCCAGAGGCCAAGAAATTAAAAGAAGCATGGATAAAAACAAATTATATGTACTTAGTACAGGTGAACCATCATACTGGCCTACAGACCCAAATAAATTACCAGACCTGCTAGATTTCTTTGTTTACAAAGGACTGTCGGACCACTACTTAAGTGTCAAGACATGTTTGGATAGCAGCTCAGATCACACACCGGTAATAGATACAATAAGTACCACCATAATTGAAAGACCAGTAAAAGAAAGACTATACGAAAAAAACCGATTGGGACGCATTTAGAGACTACATTGACAAAAACCTGAACCAGACAATAAAACTTAAAACTAAAGAAGACATTGAAAATTATACAATATCGTTAACAAATTTTATACAAATAGTCTCATGGACATGCACACCTGACAACACAATGACTAAAGGTAGTAAGAACGTACCAAATGACATAAAAATGAAGATCCTTGAAAAAAGACGACTGAGACGAGTGTGGCACTATAGCCGACATCCTTAGGATAAAAAGAACTTCAACAAAGCAGCGGTTGAACTAAAACAGTACCTAAAAGATATCGAAGAGGAAACCATTCAACATAAATTAGAAAACCTAAACCCCCAAGCTAAAAACGACTACTCACTCTGGAACATGGTGAAAACCAGCCGCGATGCCCCTCAGTTAGCACAACATCCTATTAATAGCAACAACATATGGGCTAGAACAGATAAAGAATGTGCTGAGGTATTTCGAGAGTTCCTGGGTGAAGTCTTCACTCCCAATGTGGGTGATGTGGAAACTGAAAGAGAAATATTAAAATACCTAGTAATGGATCTGCAACTCTGTCTCCCCATAAAAAGCTGCTCACCCCGTGAAGTTCTAAAAGAAATAAAGGGTCTGGAACTGAACAAGGCGCCTGGGTTTTGTCTAATAACAGCCGAAATACTAAGACAACTACCTAAAAAAGCTGTAGTTGCAATAACACAACTCTTTAACAGCAGAATTTGTGTTGGACATGTCCCAATGACGTGGAAGGTCTCAGAGATCATTATGGTTCCAAAGCCGGGCAAACCTCCACATCATGTATCTTCCTACAGACCAATCAGTCTTTTACCAACTTTAAAAAAACTCTTCGAAAAAATTATCATTAGCATACAAACACTAAATGCAAACAATATCATCCCTCAATACCAGTTTGGATTCCGTACCAGCCATTCGACAATAGAACAAGTTCACCGAATAGTCAATAGAATAAGAGATGCTCTTGAAAAGAAACAGTACTGCTCTTCTGTCTTCCTTGATGTACAATAAGCATTTGATAAGGTATGGCATTTAGGCCTGCTGTACAAAATCAAGAACAAACTTCCACACAATTTCTTTTTGTTTTTAAAATCATACTTGGAAGATTGAATATTTAGAGTTAAAATCAATGATGCATACTCATCCTTTCAAGAAATAAGAGCTGGAGTGCCTCAAGGTTCAATTCTAGGTACCTTTTATACCCTGCAGATATACCAACATCGGATAACATCCTATCTGCCACATTTGCTGATGATACCGCTGCGCTAAGCAACCATGAAAATCCCACCACTGCATCCATGGTTCTACAGAGTCACTTAAACAAAATTAACCAATGGATGGAAAAGTGGCGCATCAAGGCAAGCTCCAATAAATCGGTACATGTAACCTTCACTCTACGAAAGGATAACTGCCCACAAATTAAACTTGGAAACGATGTTCTTCCTCAACAAGACTCAACAAGATACCTAGGCATGCATCTAGATAGGAAGCAAACATGGAAAACTCACATTACAAAAAAACGCGATGAGTTAAACATTCGGCTTAGAAACCTTTCCTGGCTAATAGGCAGAAGATCACATGTCACCCCGAAAAATAAAATACTTATATACAAAGCCATAATCAAGCCGATTTGGACATATGGCATAGAGTTGTGGGGAACAGCAAAGAATTCCAACGTGGAAATACTACAACGCTTCCAAAATAAAGTACTCCGAATGATATCTGATGCACCTCTATTCATTACAAACAATGAATTACATAAGTACACAAGAATGAAAACCGTAAAGGAGGAAGTAGAACACAGAGTACAATCCTATCGAAACCGCATAAAAGCTCACACTAATATCCTCGCAACAGCTCTAGATAATCCCATAAATAAACGACGACTTAAAAGACACCACATATGGGATCTTGTTAAATAACAAATTCCTAAATAATTAAGAGACAGTTTCCTCGCTGGAGGACCAGTTCTCGCCTGCCAGATAATCTACAACAAATTTGTTGAGAGCTTGTTAAGCTGATTGCAAGATAATAAAAAGAATAAAAAAAAATATGATTAACAACGTGATTACATTAAAAAGTTTATTTTGTTGCAAAATCACAACGTTCTATTACATTAAAAATGTAGAATGAAAGCTAAATATTACAATTACATTTGATTCACTCACACGCCCATTTACTAATGATTCACAAATTTCAGTGGAGTAATTCAATGTACGGCGTTTGAGCTATATAGAAATGTTATGCTTTTATTTGCAATTGAACTGGATTAGGTATTTTCAAACATTTTATGGACAAAATCACTATCCAAATCACTATTTACACAAAACGATGTCATTGTCATGTTGTTCTGAATATTGTACTATGACAACACTTCTGTCTGAAATTTTGATCAAATATTACCGTAGAAGAACTTAATAAATTTTTTGCTCAATATTATTTAGAAAAATAATTAATCACAATCTTTATGAAAGGACTTTAATCCTTATTGTAAATGGATGTCTCAATCAAACGACAAAAAATCAGGATAGATCTCTTGGTCCATCCTCACTAAGAAAAAAATTACCAGATATCTACTTAGAGAATACAGATTTAGAATGAGAATAACTATTTAACCTGAAAAAATAGCTAGAAGGAACTAAAACTGAAATATTATGTTACATTTAATTACAAAATATAGAGATGTTAGCTGATGTTAGTAAGCTGCCAAGTCCTAAATTTTTTTATAGTAATGCTATGGATATAAGAAATTAATGTTTTGTCTGTCTGATACCACTTGTATTCAAGCGAGTGAAGTATACATGCATATAATTAATACAATCAAGAAATATAGTGGCGAACCTTCCTTGAACTATTTAGCAGAATCAGTTTGTCTAAATAATTTAACTTAACCTTTTATCACAAAACAATTCAAAAGTATACATACTTTATCTATAAAATTTGTTGCTTTGGGCTTTTGTTAAGAAGAAATAATATAGTTTCAATAAAAAAAAACAAAATATTTTTTATTTTCATTTACTCAATCATGATTACATTTAAACTTTTCAATATCATAAACAGAACTTCTATGTAAAACAATTAAGAACACTGAATTACTACAAAATATGTTTTTCATTCTGTGAAATAATACTATTGTTCACTATTCAAAGCAAAATAAGTTGTTTGCTGCCTCGCTTTGATGATGGCGTACAGCATGTGTTGTGTATGCACTGCAAGACGTTAACTCTTGTTTTGAAATAGTGCATTTTGAGAACTGTATGAGACATCGATTTGCATGCTTTTATTTTTATTGATTATAATCGTCTTATTTTGTTCTCAGGAACCTATAGATGTCCATTTGCTACATAAATTTAATAACACATGTAAACATATATATATATATATTTTAATATATTAACCTTTTGATCGCCACAATCGCATATATCCAACAATAAAATTCGGGTCCCTTTCTCTTTGGTCACATTTATGCCACTTTTATTGTCCTTTTGAGTGTTAAGACAAGTTTATACGTTTTTTTAGACATAGTTTTATAATGATGATTAATTTAAATACAAATTTGTGCATAAAAGTATATATTATAAAACAAACTAAAGTTTTTTAAAATACCTCGTTCTTGCATATCAATATTGTCCAGTTACTAAATAAATCATTGCCAGAATTTCTAAAAACTTATATAAATCTAATTCACATATAATAAAATTTTGTATATAAAATATTAGACTAATTAATGCTTTAAAATTGACTTATAGTCTATTGTCTTTGTAGCCCCTTCCCTATCATCACATATATGCGACTTTGGCGTCTACTACCAAAGTAAAAATTGACAATTATTACGACCAAAATATATTTAAATCAAAATAATCTAAATCTAATCAAAAATCAAAATACAACTCAAAATAGTCTATAATTTTAGTTGTAGATTTAGATAAGCTGTTGGTAAAAGGGCACAGTACTCACTGTGCCCTTTTACCAACATAGAAGTCATCCAAAAGGAATTGCTTTTCAAAACAGGAGGTTTTTTTAAATCGGACCTGTGGTTCCAAATATTAGCATAATAGTAAATTTCCTATTTTATATATTTTTTTTATTACATCTGTTATTAACACATCGCTTATTTTTTCCCTTTTTACTATTGATTCTGTCTTGGAGCATATTTGTATGTTGGTAAATTTGACAGAAACAAAAAATTTTTTTAATGATTACTTTGATAAAGATTCACTTCCCTAGTTGGTTTATATTTTTCTAATAGCCGCAACGGTACAGTCGTATTTATGCAACCCCTTGTGATGTCAAGTACAACCTGGATGAGACCAGTAGTGTTGTGAAGCAAATTATATTGTTTTCTATAGTTACCGCTGAAGAGCCTTTTACCACTAATAATAATAATATAGTGAGTACCATTGAAGAATTAATTCGTATTTTGGTATTCACTGAACGAGAGGAGAGTAATTATTGATTTTGTCAAACCAATATTTCAAACTTATTCATAATTCAAATATATATGCACTATTGTTTTTGTTGGCACACTCAACTCAAAAGCCACTTCGATTTGCATGTATTTATTTTTAATTTGTGTATAAATTGTGAGTGCCAACCTAAGCAATTATTATACATACTTTTAGTTAATATAACATTTAAGTGCCGATAACACTGATAAATATAATTAAAAATTGGTCAAGTGCAAATCGCGAACCGAGAGTTCACATGGCGTTGGAATATATTACCATTATTTAAATAATTTGTGAGGTTATTATTTAATTAATATCTTAACCAAAGATGTAAATTTGTTAACCTATTACTTTTATCTGCTTATATTATCTAAATCGTCTTTTTTATTATTAAATATATAGCAAAACACAAAGACAGTAAGAATGAAATATTTCGGTGCAGTCATTTTCAGTCAATATTTATAAGTTATAACAACTTATAATTGTGACTAAGAACCACTGAAATTTTTTAATCTTAATTTTTTCTCTATGTCTTATAATAAAAAATACAATGAAATAGTAAAATGTTGTTTTGATGTATTTAAATTGTATATGGCGTCTAATAGATACTACACTATCCTTTAAAAATCGAATATTATTTGCCTATACATTTTCTTATAAATATTTTACATGCAATAAGAGAATGTTTTTTATATAACTACAATGTTCGAAATACATTATTTTATCTTGTAGTTATTTGCATTAAGTTGAAATAAATTGAAGATAATTTTCTTTCACATAAAAATGACATAGCTACAGAGCTTTGCCATATTAATACAACTAAAGCGGTTAAAAAGTTTTGTTTTGCATTATATTTATTTTAAATTGTATTTATTCATGATTTCTATATTATTAAATGTTTTTTTCATGTTTTTAATTTTCTCTGTAAGTGGCAGAAATCTCTGGAATATTTTAGACTCAGAGTATAGTCCTATAAGAGGTATCATTGTCTGTAGTTAGTTGTTATTTATTCAAAAGATATTGAAAACGAGCAGAACAGATGGTAGGTTTTCAATTTATTATACACAAAATTTTACATTAACATTGTACATTAATAAATTTGTTTAAATGGAAATGAACAGATTATATCAAAATCTCCCTAAATACTTTAACTATCACACTTTATGAAAGTTGACCCCAACGAACGTTGCTTTTGGCATACATTACGTAAATAAATTATAACCTCGCTGATTGCTTATAATGATATTTTTTCGTATAAAACAAAATTTAATATGTATTAAGTATTTTATCTATATTAAGCGACACATCACTGGTTCTTCTATCAACAAAAATCGTTGGTTTCTGGCATGGCGCTGGTTGCATGGAGCTTAGACAAACGCTTGGCAGTCAAAAGGTCAATAATTACTTAAATACAGTTGCAGTTGATACACACAGTCACTTTTCAGAGGCTTTATTTAACAACATCAAAGTATAGTCCGCAAATTGTTTTAAATCATATTTATGTAGAACAAATCATCTCCTGAGAGGTTTATGTTCATGATTATTATATTAAATTGTGAAATAAAATATGCATTGTTTTGTATAGAAGCTTTTTTTTAAGCTCAAATACTAATATCAATATTTGTTGAACTTCATGATTTTGCACAATATAAAGAAAAGTAATTGTTTAATATTCTCAAAATTCGTCATCAGGGCAGAAAACGATATTGTAGTGTCATTATGTCCAGTTCTCATCTCAGTTGTTAACTAGCAACTTAAGCGTGCTCAACTACTAAGGGTCCTGTAGGCAACTAGTTTGTTTTCTGAGATTTATTTCAATATTTCATAAAATTTTAAAAATTGGAATTTCCAGAGACAAGCCTTTATCAAACAATCATATTGATATCCATTAGACAATGGCAACCAGCAGACAAGTGAAGCCATGACATAAAATATAAGCTCTTTTAGTCTTACTAGCCCCTATTTGAGTTTATATTCAATTATTAATATTTTTCTCATTCACTTGTTAATTTACTTTCACACAAAATCCTTGTTACCAGAATTATATTATCACGTATACGCCATTTTATATTGCTTCATCCTTAATATGTGAATTTTATACTTATTTTACTTTTAAATATTTATGTTTATATATATTTATGTGTAATAAATTTTGTAACTATGTAAAGTTACAAAATTTATTCACATTTGACAATCAATTGACATATTGTTATAGTTAACAGAAGCTGTCATTAATGCACATTAAATGACAGCTTTTGTTTAAATCCAGAAAATATTAACTGGTACTCTGACATACAATGCCTACAATACCCATGTAACAACACATGTGAAACATTAATTAAAAAGTAAGACGAAAGTAGTTCTTTAAATATTAAATTCTTAGGAAATTTTATTAAATTTTTACAAAAAAAATATATATATGGACTTCACTGCTTAACATTTTCATGATTATTCTAATTTGTAAATATTAGATATATAAATATTTATAAATTTTATATGATATTAGATATATAAAAATTTATAAGTCTAACAGTCTTAATCGTACAAACTTTTGAAAGAGCACAAAATCGGGTGATTCTTTTATTTCTTTGAAAATAACAATCAATTTTTTTAATAATTGGAATATAGACCTATACTTTTTTACAAAGTTTTCAGATATATTGAATGTAGGACACTCGCTAATAATATTGTGTCGATTTAGAATATTAACATATTTTTTCTCTTTGTCTGTTGAACTGTAACTTAATGATAATTCATGCACTTCTTGTACTCTGAAAGCTTCAAGATAATATTTTAATGTTATGTATAAAAGATAAATAATCTGCTCTTTATTAACACTATTGTCTCTGGCATTAACAACCTCGGTGTCAAGCTTCTTTTTGTTTTTACTTTCCTCTTCAAGCCATATTTTATTTACTTTGGTAACCTTATGAAAAAATAAATAAAAGTGTTTTAAAGTTTTAGGTTTTTTCATAATTGGTACTTCCTCTTTATCAGTTGTTGCGTCGACAAATTCCGAATAAATGTTTTTCTGCAAAAAGTCTATACTGATTTGAAGGACATCATTCTCAATGGTGTTCAAGGTTAACTGAAAGTACTTGGTTCCTAACATATACTTGAAGAATTTGGGTTCAACCTTGTCAATGACATCATTAATCACTTGAATTGGTAGACCTGAAAAATTACATATTTGTATTATAAACAACGGAAGTTTTGTGTCAACTGATGCATAGTCACCTTCTGATAATGAACGGCGTTTCGGTCATGTTATTATCAATTTTATAGCCTTTTTCTTTGTGCAGACCACACTTTTAATCAATTAAGGTACTGAGAGCTTATTCTAACAAAAAAACCAGAATTTATTTATGTCTACTTGCACAAAATGTAAAACTGAAGAAAAATATAAAAACAAATATCGGATTAAGCAAAATATTAATAAAACGCATTACAATGAATTTTTCTATTAACAAGGATGAATTTTTCTATTAACAATTCAAGTAAAAATAAGCGTGAAGTATTGTTATGTCAAAAAAAATTCAATAATAAAGTAAAACTTACTTATATACTGTACAATTTTACTGCGATATCACAAAACATATCGTCGGTGCCAATGTGAAAATGTAATTTCAAAAATGGAATTTTAAGATTTTACTTTTAGATGTGTAGAAAATAAATGCGCATTTTGCTGTGTTAAAATTGTAATAAAATTCCAAAAAGTCAAATAGCTAATTTAGAAAAATTTCATAACTGATCAAACTGACTTAGCATGTCTGTTCGTGAAATCATAAAAAAATATCAAATCATTCTGAATTAAAATTCAAGGCATTATGACATACAGATTCCAATTAATTGTTGCTGAAAAACATTTCTTATACTTTGCTGACAAACGTGTTTTCTGAGTTATATATATATATATATATATATATATATATATATATATATATATATATTTTCACACTGACCATATATACAGGTTGCATTTCATGAAAAAGTAATGTTTCCCTAACTAGAGTAGGAGGTCTGTTAAATATAGTATATGCTATAAATACAGATATTTATAAAACTTTTACAAGCAATAAAAGATGATTCATATTTGGTTTATTAACAGATTTTTAAAACCGATTTGGATTTCATTCCTATACGTGAATGTGGTAGTTTTTTACTTGTATGGCTCAATAGAAAAGAGAAATTGGAAAATACAACGCAATGCTATAATTTGTAAATTATTAATTATTCTAACTAGTAATGTCAAATGCTATCTTTAAGTGGAGTTTGGATTATAATATATTTAACGAGATTAATGGAGTTTTCCACAAAAAATACTTTCAGATTACTTGCTCAATGAGTACATTAGCAAAGAGTGAATAGTCAGAAATAACATATTTCTTTCTAAATATGTCTTATTGTAACTGAGAAAAGTCCATATGTTAAAGCTCAATGTTAAAACCAATTTGGTTATTTAGAATAAAAATATTCTATTTATCACTTTTGCAAAATTAATATTTCTATACAAAAAAAGCTTCATTCTGCATGTTGATTGCCCATAAGGTTAATAAGAGAAGCTGCTTCAATATTTAAGGTCTTATAAAGAAACTTGCGAAAATTACTAGAAACATTTTTGGCATAATTTGTTACCATGAATGAATCTGGCTCACTTACTATCCTTATGTTTACTGCCGAAAAGACGGTCTTTGCCGCCACTCAAGAAATTCAAAGTCATAAGCCCAGGGTGAAAAGCTATAGCTTTTGGTTTTGTATAATCATGGTAGATTATTTAGAAAATTATATTACTGGTAGATTATTGAGAGTTAATATTATTGGCTTATACTAAGTGGATCAGTTAGGAAGATTAAGAAAGATAATCAAATGGAAAAGGCTTGGAAAATTGAGAATGAATGTTCTCTTTCACCAAGGCAAGACACCTCGTTAAGGGGCCGAAGTTTTGATTGTTGTCATTCAACAAGCTGGCTTCGAACTACTTGAACGTCTATGCTGTTCTCGAGAACTGGTCCCCAGCAAAGTTTATCTTTTTCTTCCATTTAAAGCAAATTCTTTTTGATTTTTTTGGAAAGGTATTTAAAGTTTAGAAAAAAGAAGGACTAAAAGTAAAAAGAATTCAATTTAAAAATAAATAATTTGTTTAATCATCATTTTTAATAAAAATTTCAGTTTTAATCTTACTAATTTGCTATTGTTTAAAATAATGTCTATATATAAAGTCATAAATAAATAATTTTGGAATATACCTTTTATAAGAGAGAAAAGTCCATCAGCTAAAAATGAGCAATACCTTCCAGGATATGGATAATCATTTGCCGTCCTGTTTTCACATACGTCAAACGTTTGAACCATTGCGTTAACTATTCTCTAGAAAAAATTAGCATTCAATGTTATCGTATTTATGAATTAACAATAATATATATTGACAATTTGAATAAGACTATATAAATTATAAGATATCATTATATGTGGCTACACAGCCTACTTAACAGCAATGAAGAGTTGAAGTTGAGAAGTGATGTATGAAAGTAGAGCTATGAAATTTGAGACACTGATCTATGAAAAAAGTAGCTGAGGTGGTGCAAAGGTACATGTTATTTTTGATTAACCTTACAAGCTACATTTATATGTTGTTTTTATTCAATTGTACACATAGTTTTCATTAAAAAATATTATATGAACATACCGTAATTATGTCCAAATATTCTTCTGGATATTTTAACTCGATGAACTTTACAAATATTTTTAGTATTTGTTTACATGTGTCAGTCAGAGACCCAGTTAATAACACATGGTTCCATAAAATATAAGCAATTAGTGGCTTGGCAGATCGTGTCATGTATTTACTGGAATTGTAGGTGTGGCTGAAATAAATTAGAGGATATTAAGTATTTAATACTTTTTATTTTCTAATAATTTTTATGTTTGTAACCCTATGAAATAATACATAATGGATACATTCCACTAGCCGCCTGCAAAGCTCACAGCCTATACTATTTCCATTTCACTAGTTGGTCAACATTGCAACTGTGAATCCAAATGGAAAGATTGATGAATAATGTATTCGTAATTATGCCGAAATGGCAGGTACTAAACAAACTGAAGAGATTTTAGAGTTGTCTCTTTTTATATATTAATACGTAGATAATAATTTACACTAACACTAATTGCAAAAGTATAATTTAATTTCTATAAAAATTTGACAATTGTTTGCATGTTTTATATCTTCTAGTGTAACATCTACTTCTATCATTTTTCAGAGCTGTCAAAGTGATTCTCTCCATCATCATGTTTAATCTTTGTATCATAGATAATATAATTTTACTTATATACCAAAAACGTAAACTTCATCAAAGTGAAACTAACAAATGTATGACCACAATGACCTACTTCAATATGTGGGTCGGCATGGGCTCAAAGTGGCTGTGAATAATGACATCCTCAATCATGTCTTGATCATTACCACAATAACTTCAGTCATGAAATGGATAGATACAAGTAGCATTTCAATCAGCTGGGACATACCCATTGTATAATATAGCTGGACTGCCAAACATTTTTTTAAATAACATTACACTTGCAGTATTCGAAGGCCATCATTATACTATCATTTTAAAGATTTAGAAATTTTTCTATGCAAAGATTTTATAATGTATTTTTATATACCATTGTAGTAATAGATCCAATGTTCTTCTTATATTTGATCATAGTTTTTTGACATAAAAACAAAATGACAGCTGTAAAGTTTTGTGCATGTTGGAAGCTACAAAACTATTAATAAATAACTATGAATTTATTCCAATGATATATGATCATCTCCAGTATGGTTATAAAAAAACATAATAGTGAAAGAAAGTTTAAACCGGGATTGCAGATAATATTTCTAAGAGTTTATATTTTTTGTTTATAAGTATTGTTCTTTTTTGACAAGACATAATCAGAACTTTAATGATATTCCACTGGAAACGATAAAACAAAATGGCATTGTATGGAAACCTCTATCCAGCTTTAAGGATAACAGCAAGGAATGGTTTGTTTCTATTTTTCGAAACCTACTCATCAACGTGGAATCAGGTACAAGTTGTAGTGTGGTATAAGTTCTTTTTATATCAAAAATTTTTACAAATATTAGAAATGTTATCCAACATATTATATATATATATATATATGTAGTATTTTTCTCTGCGCAGTACTTATCACAAACATAACAATAATTACGTGCGAGAATGTTTCATGGTTATAATGAGCAGATTAACCCATAGGCAGCCTGAGGGTGTGATATCTGGTTCGAATGCAAGTCTACGCTGAAGGCCCTATATCGGGTCTGAAATTCAAGGTCACACCCATCGACTTCTTAAACGATGAAACAAAACAATTTTTTTGTGCGGTGTTGGATATATCGCACCCTTAATTGAATACTGGTTTAACTCAAATAAGTAGATTTCTGGGAAATCTTGTAATTAGAACTTAGTCCACCTATTAATGAATGAAACCAAAAGTAATTATTAAGTAAACATGATTGTTTGTTTTTGCTACTTATGATTGATCATTCATTAGATCTGAGTAAAAATCCAATGATTAGTTTCTATCTATTTTTAAAAAATATTTTAAAATACCTTCTAAGTTAAGCCAGTTTTCTATAAAAAGTAAAGCAAATAAGTTCAAATGCAAGTAGTCTATTTAGTTTTAAACCTTAAGTTATTTAATGTCATTAATTAGTTATAAAGACTCATTATTTAGTTTGTACATGATACTTTAGTAAAACACATTTTAGCGATTGAGTTGTTTTATTCAAATTATGTAACAATGAATAAACTGAAAATTGACGTTTTTGCAATTATCAAATGAAAAAATACTTTTATACCAATCTTTTAATATAAGCTTCTTTCATGGATAAGATGAAGTTACAAAATTATTGAGCTTGATCAGTCTTTATTTATAGATTAATTGCTCAACTTAATAATGCTTGTGTTGAATATGGAATCAGAAAATAGCTACAAAAATTGATCACAATTAAATGAAACTATGTGATGTAGTATTATACTTTATTTCATTATTCAAGTAAGAAAATCTGCTTAATTTGTACATATTTAACAAAACAAACTTAGTTGAGTCATCCAACGAAATCGCTATAAAATCTAAATAAATTCTTCTAAAGTAAAAAACATATCAGCTTAGGTAATTCAACTTAATCTAAGTCTAAGATAAATTCACTATAAAACATAAAATAAACTTTTCTAGAACTTATATTAATTAATCTTAAAGAAACTAGCTTTTTTTAATTAATTTTGGTAATAAATATTTTTATAATTCACATTAATTTTAAAACTTTTTTAATTAACTTTGGTAATTAATATTATTATAATTCGCACAGTAATGTTTAGATGGAATAACAAGAATTTAAGAACACACCTTGGCTAAATTGTGATTTTAATAGATTTGAATATTGCTATTAAAGTTGAGTTAGGAATTAATGAATAGAGTTATAAAAATTTGAGTAGATACTTGGGATCAAATTTTTTGACAATAGCTCTCGCAGGTCTTTCTTTTTGTTCTCATTAAAATCTTATTTTTCTATATACATATTGGTTGGTAAATTTTTAATAGGGGCAGCATTTTCTTCTTTTTACTCCTTAACGAAGCCTTTACGAAAAATTAAAAAGGTGCAATTTTTGGAATCTTTTATCTCATTCTATAAAACAGTACATCTATCTTTAGTTTTATTAAAGTTGGGACCCCTATCTTCTTGAAGTTTTTTTAAGTCTGAAAAGGATTCAAACGCCACCTCATGGACAAAGAATTTCTTGCTAGATTTCTTTGCATTTTTAATTATGGCTATATATTGGTGAGGGAATATATTGGCCCGGATTTCAGGTTTTTTGTGACCTCCTTTTCTATGAGGCTATGAATATTATCACCCTCATTTTGGGTGTTACCTTTTATTAGATATTTATGAGTGATCGATTCAATATTTAGATGGGTAACTGCATAAAGGTAAAGTGCTACTGAAAATTAATTTTTATTCTGGCCGTAGTAATTGTCAGAAATAAGTACTAAGTTTGTCATGTAGTGACTACACCGAAAGCTTCTCAAAAACTTTCAGTAAACAAGAACTAATTTCATTGGCACCACATTTACGAATGTTTCATGTGGCCTTCAACTTTTTTGTTTAAAAACATGCTGCTAAGTTATAATTACTCAATTTTGATTTGTAGTAGAATCCTGAGGTTTCTCCTCTGGGAGACTGCAGAACAGTTTGCAGATCAAATACATGAACTTTATTCTTATCATCTATGTTGCAACGGTTTTTGTGCTTCTCTTGGCGGTTCAATATTTTTATCTTCCAAATGGACATCATAACATTCTTGTAGTGATACTTTCTGTTCAGGTGTCGAGTTGGTTTGCAAACATAAATCGTACTGGTTTTTCTCGGACGGAAAAATTATATATTATTGTGTAAATGCTTTATAAAATGTACAACACTTACCAGCTGGTTTGTTTCTCAAGTAGTACATTGTCTCACGTAATGGGATTCAATTCTGGGTATAGCTACTATGAGCTATTTAATATCGGTGAGTATTGCTTCATTATTCCTTAGATGATTGTTCTCTCAGATCTCTTGCTAGAATTTCATTCTCATTTGTTTTGTCTTTGACAGTGCGTATAACATGATCAGAAATATCCAACGTGGTTATAAAAAACGTTTTACAAACTCACACCAATTTCCCCTCTACTATCAAATGGAATGCTTTGTTGCATTTTCTTAGCTTACAAGCACAAATGCTTGTAAGCCAAAGTATAAATATTTATATCTTGGGGTTATATCGGACATACCAAGACATACAATCTTTGAGCATTAACCTGGCTGAGTTTCCAATACGTGTCAAAAATTATTTGTTTCTGATCAGCAGTTATCTTTTCACAGCATTTGAGCCTTCATTTAATGCCACAGGGTGATATGACAGAACGAGGTTGGACTGTTTTATGTTTCTTGGTTGTGTATTGTTTTCCATTATTTCTTAGATTTTTAGCCTTATTCCGTTTCCAGCTTTCCTCATTCCGTTTTCTTCCTTTTTTGTTTTGTTTCCATTTCTTCTTCTCTTTGTGAGTATCTCCGTGACTTCCTGAAACTTCTATAGTTACAAGTTCACTAATGCTTGTTTGGTCGGATTGCTTTTCATCAAATTCTTTTTCTGCAGTTACCTGAATAAAGTTGACTTGTTCTTTATTCTGTTCATCGCATGATTTTGTATCGGAACTATCACTAGTAGATCCTGAAGATGAAAATAAGGAACTACTTGATAATGTCGATTGTCGTGATGGATATTCTAGTATTAGTTTTTTCTTTTTTTAGGAACATCATATGTTGTATCTGGATCACTTAAATCAACCTCACTATTTTCAGATGATTTCTCGAATGACTCTCAGAGCAATCGCGGATATTCATAGTATTGTGGAGGTGATTTTCATTGTTGACAATTGAGATTCCGAAATTCTCCTGAAAAATAATCCTGTACACTCGAGTAATGCTGATTTTCAGTCTTGTTTGTTATATCAGCTAGCATCTTTAACAGAAAAATGAGACAGTATTGAAATAATAAAAATCAGAAATATGACATTGGTATTTTTAAACTTACTTAAAATGATTACTGTCACATCAGGTGAAGGCACTAACATACTTTTTTTATCTTGAGTTGTCGTTTCTGGCACCTGGCTTTGAGCCTGAACAAGCTCCATTATCTTTTTTCATGTATTAGATGACATTTTCACCTTAAAACAGTAATAGTTATAAAATAGGCTCTTACTATAAAATATTTTTTGTGTTTGGCAATAAAAACACATTGTTTATTTTTTTTCAAACAAACTACTATTGCGGTTAGTAAGTAAAAATAACCTTTAGTAGTAAAGAGACATAAGTTTGAATGACACAAAGTATTACCTTAAATAATGAATAGTTTTAAATAGTAAACTGACCCAAATCACAATCAGTTACGAAAAAATAAACAACATGTTATGATAAACAGACTTAAAACTAAACTGACCTAAAATTTATCTATTGGTGTCAGATTATAAAATTTGATAAAACTTACCTCTAAATTTGGATATAAAAATACTAAATAAGAATTGCGTCTTCGTTCGATAAAAGAATAACAACCTCACTGCGCAAAATATCTAATACAATATGTCATGAGTCGCTGTTTGAGGGAAACACGATGAGAGATCACATAAAAGTGAAAGAGACGGATATATCGCTGGGACGGCAACGGCGCCTAGTTTCAAAATCATTTAAAAGGTAGACGATACACGGCGCTAATATAAGTCTGTGTCTGTACGTAAGTCAACTTTGGCTTAAGTACTAATTGGTCAGTATTCCATTGAGACGGCGTGTTTGTTCCTGCAAATTGTCCATAGTAAATGGAGTTTAAACTTGACCCATGAAAGGGTTCCGTAGCCTTAGATTTACATGGTTTAGCATTAGATGTTATAAAAACATATAGATTTAACATAGTGTCCCTATAGGACGACAATAACATTGATAATAATTTCATACAGTCACACACTTCAAGATTTACACTTAAATTACTAATCTCAACCCTACACCGCTGAGATAACATTGATTAAAACTCCATAAGTATATACTTATACATAATTAGTGTAATGTATGATAGTATACCATACATTACGCTAATTATGTATAAGTATATCCACTCCTATATATACTTATACATAATTAGCGTAATGTATGATATACTGTCTTCTTCATATTAAAAGATAAGTATACATTTTAAAATACGAAGTTATTTTTGCAGTTGATTTAAGTAATTTCTATGAACATTTCACAGACATATCGTAAGTTAGGCAAGTATTATTCCTTTTCCTTTTCATTTCGTCATATATACTACTACTGCGAATAATTTTTAGATATTAAAAAAGTAGCGGTTTAGCGGGTGGTTATACATAACTTGAAAAAAATTATAACTTTAAAACTTAACACTTTATAAACAGATTCCTGTATTGAAAAAGTATAAGTAAAAATATTTTTGGAACACCTATTTACCGATACCTTTGACAATGGGATGAGTATAAAAAAAATTCACCCTCATTTCACATAGAGGGGAGATACACCAAAAAAACTGCGCATTTTACTAATGAACTTGAAAAATTTTACTTCATAAATTATTAGGAGTTATAAATATGTGTAATCATGCAAATAAAATGCTTGTGATATACCGACGGACATGGCGTAACTAATTTCTACTTAGAATTTTTGCCTGTGGGATGAGTTTCCATGGGAAAAACTCTTTAAGAATTGTGCGCGCACTGCTGCCGTGTGGCAGGTAGCACCATCCTGCTTAAACGAAGTTTTAGAACTGTGTTTTCAAATTCTGGCAAAGTTGGGACCAAAAATTCTTTTAGTATTTTGCAATAATTGCAAAATCTTACCGTCGCCCCCTTTCGTCACGCATCCTTGAAGAAGTATGGCCCAACAATTCCTCTTGCTGATGTTGCTGCCCATGCCATCACTTTAAGACTCTAAAGAGGCTGTTGATGCTTTTATTGCGGATTGGTTTTGGACCAGAACCGACAATTTTGTTTATTAACATGACAGTCAAAATGAAAATTGGCTTCGGCACAAAACATTACATTTAAAATATTGGATACTAGTCTTACTTGGGTTTAATTAGCGTTGGAAAGAGTTGCCTTATGAAAGTTTATTTTTTAGTATTATCTTTGAAAGATATTTTTTATTTTGGTTTGGTATGATAATTATAATCAACTTACTGATGGCAACTAATAGAATGGACTCACCGTGAATGCCATATGGCCAAATCAATTTCCAAAATATCTACGAGGCATTTTAAAACAGCCATAACACGTTTAATTCTTTCTGGACGTTCTAGCTTTTCATGAACCTCATACTTCTTTTTTTCCAAGTTTATAGTTGTGATATTCTGCCCCAATAAATGATTAATTTCATCAGCGTCTGGTTGAACTGACGTATCTTCAATTTGACACTGTAGTTCTTTTGATATACGGTTTAAACAATACTTGAAAAAGCCTTCATCATAGTCGTTAGGCTTTCGTTCCTTATGAATGCTGCTGCTTTTTGGCAGTATCGTGAGAAAATCTTTGTAGACTGTACGTACTTTCTCAACGCAAGGTGGATTTGTATCATATACTAAAAACATTGTTTGATGGCATGTATCTATCAAATATGGTATAGTGAAACCGCTGGCAGGATCTTCATGGGCATTCTAGAAATTAAAAAATATGTTTATTGTTATTGTATCTATAGTATATCGGAGTATCTATTCAAAAGATGAGTTATATCGATTTCAAACTTGTTATTTTTTAAAATTATATGAAATATCATTCTAAAGATATTGCTGAAAATATCGATTGTTCTCCGAGTTCACCATAGTTGTTTAGAATTTAACGAGTCTACCAGAAAACTATAGCAATTATTTTAAATGCCATGGTTTTTGGAATATTCACGATATTTTACACTGAAAAGTATGCTGGACAGTACATTTGCTTACTCAAAACTAAGACCAATATTTGTAAATAGTTCAGTAAATAATTTTTTCATAAATGAAGTGTGGTTTGATTCATAATATCCCGATTGACATATGCTATAAAAAATCCAATATGGCTCCCATGGGACATTAGACTATCCAAATTTTATTACTTTTTCTCTTAAAACCCATCATGACATATACACGGTGTCCGGGAATAAGTGTCGGACAAAGAAAGACGTTATTCTTTGACTGAAAAATTGTTCATTGTCGCTAAAATAAAATTTAAAAGATGACTTTTTTTCAGAAAATTTAAAATAATATTTATAATTATTTGTCATCTTTTTCGTACACATGATACTTGCGCATATTGTTCAGCGCCGCTTGGGGGAATAACCGACGAACAGCTACGAAGACATCAAATGTCAAGAAGCCAATGCAAGTATTAGGTGTTAATAAGAATTATATGTAGTTTTTTGTTTTTGCACTTAATTAAAAAAGGGCGTGTTTTACATTTTATTTCAACGACAATTTATTTTTTTATAACCAACGAATAGCGTCTTTCTTTGTCCAACATCTATTCCCGAAAACTGTGTATATTTACCAAGATCCATATTAATTTTCATTTCCTCATATGCATGCATAGAACTAAATTCATAAGTCTATCTTTAGGCTTCGTCGCAATGGGGTAAAAAAGGTTTGAAAATTTCAAATGCACTGCCTTTTCACAAATTCATAAACCTGCTAGTTTCAATCTTCCCATGCATAAAATATTAAAAGAAATTATATCTAAATTTTTCTTTCAAGGAGATAGGAAATTACTTTTGTTCCAAGTTAAGATACTCAAATTACAAAAGAGCTTATAAGGCATTGTTAGTAATACTAATTATTTTTTTATTTTTAATGTGGTCAAAAATGTGCATGTCCCAACCCCAGGCAACATTTATTATGTTAATATAATGAGGAATTTTCACATAACCCCCATTATATAATATGCACCATTGTTGAGAAGCAACGTTGTGTAATATAATTATGATGAGTTTATATCATTAATAATGCAAATAAGAATCCTAAGCTTTATATGGTACAAATATACTAAACCGATAAAATCTCAAAATTCAAAATTTTAATTTGATGTATTTCAAATTTAATGTGTAACTGTGTAATTAAATTTACTTTGTATGTCAATTATAAAAGAAGTTAAACAAAATGAATAATCTTATTTACCAAAATAATTTCCATAAGGTTTCTTAAAATTTTTGCAGGCAAGTAGTTTCCTGGTCTTATAATATTCCTACAGATATTGATGCAATCAGACCACATATGGGATTTGAAATCAATATTAAAAACTTCAATGGCATAACCCGGAACTTCGACCAAGATCTGAAAGTGATAGAAAATAATCCATAAAATACAGTCGTATGCTGTCTACAAATGCAAATTTTTATTTTTATATCTTAGTAACATCCTCTAACTCAACAATTTCCACTCAAATATTTGCTGGACATTAGTACATGCTTTTAAGTTGTGAGATATTTAGTGATACTATAGTTTATTGGGTACAGTGCATAACTTATGAAGACGATATCTACTGACACATTCTAGTAAAAAATCGCAGTATTGAAGGGGTGTTATTATTTTTCTCATAAAATTTGTAGCAACATCATTCAGGCAGTTTCTCATCTTACATATGTAGATAAAATAGCGCTCAAAAATAATCTAAATCTCTATTTTATGGAAGGCCGCTAGCCAAAAACAAACACATGCTATTTTTTGTATAATTAAGGCATAGATATATATTTTTATTAGTCATCCTTTTCATCGCCTTGCGCCAACATTTTGGACTGTTGTCACATAAAGGAAGGAAGGTCATATTTAATATTAAGCATTGATTTTGGGTGTAAGGTAAAACTCACAAAGTGACATCCCGTTTTTTCTTTTTTTATTTGAAAAAATTGAGCGTAATAAAGAATTTTAATTAAACTCACTTTACTTTTCTCCAAGTTTGCATGCTCGCAATTTGCTGGATTTACACATCTGGGAAGAAATTTTAATAAAAATCGTGATTTAAAATCTACAAAATTATTGTATGCTACTTCATGACACGCAAGTACAAAATTCGAAATGTGTTTAGGAGCTACATGTCCATCTGTACTTGAATCACAGTCTTCTTCCACCCGCTTATTGTTAGTTTTCACTTTTTTACGTTTCATGGCATCATCGTCCTCTCCATGACGTTTACGGAAACTTTCATTCCCTCGGAATTTCTTGCGAACTGGACTCTCGCCCATGTTTCATGATTTTAATTAATGAAATATATTCGTAAATTTTGCCGCGAAATATGATAACATTTAGGATTTTAAAAATGCACGTTTTGACGTTTACATTACTTTTCATCCTTATGGCATTCATTCTATTGTGAAAGTTGACAGCAAACTGGAAAGAGCAAACGAAAAATTGCTTCGAAATATTGTACGAACCAATGAGGAAATAAAGTAAAAAACTAATTTATATTAAAGTATACATTTATTTATAGTAAATCCACTACATGGTATGAAAATCAGATTGTTTCATTGCGCCTTCTTACTCTTGAAATATATTAGAGAGACCTATAAGCAAAACAAAGAAACCAAATGACCTGGACTTGACCTTGACCCATATGTGTCCAGTGCCAGAACAGTTCAGTACAATTAGACAAAAAGCCAAATAAGTGGCTACGCTACAGACCACTTATCGTTAGTAGAACGGCCATCTCATTTACTTAAATTCGGTAAGATGGCCAGGAATAAGGTTTTACTATTTAATTTATGTTTCGTGAATCCCAATTTTCGAAGATGAATAATATAAATTAAATGAAGAATTCTAACATTAATATATCTTTTTATTTTAAGTACAACAATTGTACTGTTAACAATGTAATGAAATTGTTTGTAGTTTTTAATTGTAAAAATATTTTATCTATCCATTAGAACAAAACATTGCGATTCATATTTTTTATTAATAGCAATATTAAATTATTTTTTTTGTAAGTTGTAAAACAAGGTTACTAACTACGATCTGGCTACACCTTACGGAAGGCGCGAGTGTTCTGTTGCTTGCGGGTTACGCAGGTTGCAGTGCACCGGTTCGCCTTACGTCATCATGCCTCACGGAACGGCGAGACGGGGCGTGCGCGTTCGAAGATGGATCACGAGCGATGCGCAGAGGCGACCGGGGTGTTCCACGCCTCGAGACTTCGACGAAAATGAAACTCGTAATTTCCGCTTCGGAGACGGTGTCGCGGCATACGTTCCACCACCCGGTTTTTAATTACCGGAGAGAGACGTAGAGAGAAAGCCGATCCCGCGGTTTCACCAGAGCGTAGATGACTTCTAGATCGATTCCACTTGGCTACTGAAGACACACTGAAGACACACTGCCTCGTTAAGGCTGCCCTCTCCCTGCTGCTGCTGCTACTTCCGACGATTGTGGCTGCATCTTTCCGGCTGCCTCTTTTTAGTTTCTTGTTGTGGCTTCTTCTTCTGGTTGTTCCCGATAACTGATTTCGATGTCTACTGGAGACTATATTTTTAGACTGGGTACGAGCTTCTTTTATTAACCCTATCTCGACCCGATGTGGCTTCCGATTTCCCCCTCTCTCCACCCTAAATTCCTTGTCTCGTTCTCTCTTTACCCCTCTTTCCCTAACCAGGCTCCTAAATAGGTTTGTACGCCGCACGCGTTGCGTCTCATTTTTATTCTAAATAAAGGTATATAATATGAAAAAAAAATAAAAATATAAAATATATATAATCGCAATATAAAGTATTAATTAGTATAAATCAGTTTTTGGTGTAAATTGTGCTCTTTGCGTCATCCGCCTTCGAGCAACGGACCGCTGTTTCGAGGCGACGTGGGCAGCGTGTTATCCACCACCAGGACGACGTCTACAAATCGCAGGTCCCGTTCTCCGCACGTGGCTCCTCGCGATAGCAAAGTTGGCAAGCATTCGGGTACCCAGCGGTTCCGGTAGTTGTGCTGTCTTCCTACCAGGTTCCGCAACAACGGATGAGGACTCCAACAGAAAATGGTTCGGTGTCAGGGCTTCGCTATTGCGACTGTCAATGGAGACTTGTGTGAGTGGTCTGTTGTTGATGCTGCGTTTGGCCTCGGCCAGCAGGGTCAGCAACACTTCCTTCCTTAGTGCTCGTTCCTTCATTGTGGCTTGAAGTGCGACCTTCACGCTCCTCCCGTTTTTACTGCGGCGCCCGATCGCGACGTCCATTGGTCCAAAGTAATACAAGCCGCATAAGGTGAACGGGCACTGAGGATGTGCCACCTTTACGGCTGGTAGGTCTCCAATCGGTGGTGTTTGCGGGCGGGCTCTGCGGATGCGACATAATTGGCATTCGCGCGCGACGCGTCTCACAGTTCGTAATACAGTTGTACATTAGTGCTGTCATGGCTCATTTATCATAGTATCTGTGCCAGCGTATCTCACTAGCCTGTGATGGCGGAGTATGATGGAGCTCAGGAGACGAAGATGGCTGCCGACGTCATCGGCTTCACGGCGTGCAGGGCAGCGATTTAGTCGGGGAAGCTCTACCTTTGCACTTAACACGTCCATAGTTGCTCAGCGTGCCATGGGTGCCAGACCTAAAATGTTGTCTTGTTTTTTTCCTTTAATTCGCTCAATAAAGAGCAAGACCTGGATTGAGCTGTGCCGCGGATTAGGGACACGAAAGACAGGAAGCGTGAGAGTTCGGGCAAGCTCGGTCTCTGCCTTACGGTCTACGCCACCACGAATTCAACTTGGCGCTCCTCGTTGGTTGTCGTTGGTTCGGTTTGTTCGGCCGGCCAGTCCTGCAGTCGATGCAGGAATTCGTGTCATTGTCTTGAGTGGCGTCGTCCGCCACGTTTTCTCCTATGGGCACGCAACGCTATTCATGCACAGCTGTTAGGTTTTCAATCTCGCTTACTCGGTGAAATATGAATGTTTTGTAATTTCTCGGGTCAGACCGGTTCCAGGCTAATGTCGTTTTAGAGTCCGCCCAGAACACTTTGCTGTCGAGCTTTATCTCCTGCTTCCTCCCGATTGCGTCGACTGTCCATTCTTGGTATGGACATCGGTTTCAGCGGTGCCATACGCATCTTGCTGGCCACCATGTTCGTGTGTGCCTTACCGTCGGGGTAGCGGTAAAAGACACGAAGTACGATACGGCGACGTACGCCTTCTCACTGGCGTCTCAAAATATGTGTAGTTCGATGATGGTAGCGTCTGCGTCGCGCATGGTGTAGCACCGCGGAACTCGAAAGTCGGATAATGTGTGAAGTTCTCGCAGCCAGGTACTACATTTTTCTTGCTGCTGGTCTTATAGCTCTTCATCTCAGCCAAAAGAGCTGTGCCATACCTCTTGCAGTAATATATTGGCCCGCACGATAATCGGCGCTAGAAGGTCTTGTTGGTCTTGTGGGCTCTTGATAGGCTCAGCATGTGTCGCTGTCGGATCAGGTTCACATTGAAGTGTAGAGTGTCAGTAGTCTGGTCGCACACGAGTCCTAGAGTTCGCGTGGCTCCAACTTCATCTGCCCCTGTTCTTGCTGCTTGCTTCCGACGGTTGTCTGATTCCGATGACTACTGGAGATTCCCTGGTGACACACTGATTTCTTCACCGGGTACGGGATTCTTTGATTCACCCTATCCGGAACTATGTGGCTTCCGATTTTCCCCTTTCTCTAGTTACTTTACACACGCCAATTGGTACTCCACCATCACAGGCTAGTGAGATACGCTAGCACGGAAACTGTGATAAATGAGCTACGACAGCGCTAATGTACAACTGCATTACGACCCGTGAAACACGTCGCACGCGAATGCCAGTTGTGTCGCGTCCACGGAGCCCGCCTGCAAACACCACTGATAGGGGACCTACCAGCCGTAACGGTGGCACGTCATCAGTGCCCGTTCACCTTGTGCGGCTTGTAATATTAAGACATATTATGATTATATCTTGATATATCCTATAGTAAAGTATTAAGACATAATCACAATATAAAGTGTTAGTTCTAATTAACATTTCATAAATCTCGATTGTTGATCCGTAAATATTGTATTTTGTGATCATTTGCCGCTATTTTTAAAAATAAATTTGTTTTTATGTCAACAACTTATAAATGTTTTCCTTCACCCAAAATAAAGTAAATATTAGGTTGGCAACTAATTGACTCCCCATCTCAGTTCCTTAGTGTTAGTTAATGTGGTGGCTAAACAGAATATTTCAACTTCTTCCTCAAGTAAGTAGTCTCATGAAGTAGTTTCTTTATTGCAGTATGAGAGAGGCTTTGCCAGATAACACAAACTTATCTTTTGACAAGGCTTTTTAATTTTCCTAAAATTGAAATAGGAGATCCGCTGAATGAGAATTATAAGAATGATAAAAATTTTCTTCTCTGAAACTTTGAAATCAATGCAGGCTGTGTATAAAGTAATTCACCAATAGTTATACAAATATTACGTGTTGCTTAACTCGCTTTTGACCCTTTATGGAAATTATGAAGCAAGAGCCCTCTAAGTTTTCTTTGTAAAATACAGGGGCGTAGCTACCGCCGTATCTGCCGTATCAATTATACGGGGCCCCCGAGCCACGGGGGCCCCCACCCATTCACAAATGAAAAAAAAAACAATTTGTCTTTTTTTTTCTGAATATCAAAAGTTGGCAACACCTTATTTCGGGTATTTATCGCGGGCTGCGGGATTTCCCCGTTTAAGGATAGCCCTGTTTAAGTAATCGATGTACATACGATGATAAACCACGGAGAGCAGTGTTTATTTATGCGTTTTATTTAATTGTGTATTACATTGCAATACAATACAAACAATTGTTGTTTTGGTTTAGTTGTAATAGCGATTTGTAAAAGAAGAATGAGTGATAGGAAAAGAGATTATCCCAGCGGAGCTACGAAAAGAAAAAGTAAACAGAAAAGGGGAGGAGGTCATAAAAAAAGTACCCAAAATTTCATAATTTTTTGAGAAACCTGCTCCTGTGAGTGATTTAGATTGTAAAGGTATGTACCTACTACCCAACCTATTTGTCTTATCTGTATACCTGTAGCGAAGGGTGAATTTCGTTTTTAACCCACTTCCAAAAACGGAGGTTGTTCGAATTGGATAATAATTTGAGTATAATAAAATAATCCATTTAGGTTTCCAAGCACTGAATTTCGTACGTAAGTGTATGTTTATATATGGGGTGTAAGGGACAGCTTTCCAAACTGATTAATAAATAATCGACTCTCCATACAAAATTGTCAGCTGACTCGTAGATTTTGTATGGAGGGGGGAGGCGAAAAATTTATTTCATTTCCGCAAAAAAAAAATGTTTTGATGGTCTGAAGCCATGGTTAAAGTTTTCGGAAACCTCTCCCTTACACCCAATATTTGTATGTTTTCTACGAATTTCTCGAAAAGATCGAAAAGCCATATCGACAACGATATTCATATCGAGATGATTTTTTTGATTTCAGTGAGGCACAGTCCAACTTAGGAAACAGTTTTGGTTTCATGAAAATCGGTTCTGTAGTTTTAGGGATTAAATAGTACTAAGTATGTTTGTTTGCGATTATCTCAGGTTTAACTGAACTGATTTTGGATGTGATTTTCAGAAAAGTATTTGTTATAGGTACTTAAAAAGATTTTGATGTACATAACACAAAGACTGTCCAATATAAATTTCATCACTGTTTGAAATCGGTTAATGGGTTTTTAAAATCGATTATTAGGGTTTCGTACCTCAAAAGGAAAAAAACGGGAACTCTTCCTTACCTATCATCAGTCCGTATTGTAAATTGCGTGTTCAAACGTGCGCGAGCTCGTGTTGTGTTCGTTTTGTATTGCTACGCGCTGCGTTCGGGTCGCACGCGGGTGAAACGCATGGGCTGTGCGCAGGTGATTTTGTACTAACACACGCACAACCCGCGTAGAGCCTGCGTACGTCTGAACACTCTCTAACTGTAACCTTACGTATAGTAATTTATTTAACATATATTTTTGAAATTTATGAAAACATTCGCTTTTATTTTTGACAATTATATTTTCAGATTCTTCTGAAGCACATTCTACATCAGATATCCATCCCGAAATAGAAGAACCCCAAACACATTCTCTATCGGATGTCCATCCGGAAATAGAAGAAACTCAAGCACATTCATCGTCGGATGTCCATCCGGCAATAGAAGAAACCCAAATCGACGATTCTGAGATATCTGAAGATTGTAATATAGTTTCATCAAATAGAGGAAATTTTGGTGACGGTCTAAATGAATGCGAACG
Source organism: Druceiella hillmani (assembly GCA_039881145.1). Taxonomy (NCBI): domain Eukaryota; kingdom Metazoa; phylum Arthropoda; class Insecta; order Lepidoptera; family Hepialidae; genus Druceiella; species Druceiella hillmani. Next base: position 20,586,823 of record JAYKKI010000022.1, read on the forward strand.
AAAAATAGTTTTTAAATTAGGTCCATTTAAACCACAAGGACCGTTTCCAAAAGATTCAGAAAGTAACCGACCTTTTTCGGCCTATTATTATTCATATTTCAATAAGGCAGGCATAAAAATTCCAAGACCATGGTTATGTTATTCTAATGTTTTAAACAAACCGTATTGCCACTTCTATTGGTTATTACCAGATCGTCTAAGCAAATTGTACTCCTCTGCATGGGTTAACGGTGTTTCCGTTAGAAGCAATTTTACGCAAACTATACTTGACCATGAAAAGTCACAGCAGCATATTAATGCATCCCTATCTTATAATAATTGGTTACAAGGAAATACCATCGATACTCTATTGCAAAGTGAAATCAATAGTAAAATTACATTCTGGAGAGATGTATTGCATCGTATAATTAATGTTATGATTACTTTAGCATCTTGTAATTTACCTTTAAGAGGTCATGATTCTGATTCTGGAAATTTTATGGCAATTTTAGGTTTGCTACCAAATTATGATGCAACTTTAAAAGAACTTCTTTTAAAACCGAAAGGCGAAATAAATTATTTAAGCCCTACGATTCAAAATGAAATTATTAATTTGCTTGGTACCGCAGTTAGGAACAACATTATCTCAGAAATTAAAAAAGGTCTATTTCTGACAATAATTCTGAATACAATACAAGACTTGTCAAAAATTGACCAACTTTCTATACTTTTTCGATACATTTCGATTACAGAAAATGATGATAATGTGCCTAAAGAATTAAAAATCTGTGAGTCCTTTTTGGGGTTTAAAGCAGTATCCGATTGCAGTTCTGAAGGACTTAAAACTGAAATTTTAAATACGATTAATGAATATGGAATTGATTTGACTAAATGTAGAGGACAGGGTTACGATGGAGCAAATGTTATGTCCGGTGTTTATGGAGGATTACAAACCCTAATAAAAGAGCATGCTCCAAATCCCGATTATGTTCATTGTGCTGCGCACACATTAAATTTAGTTTTAAGCGATGCTGCGAAACATGTCCGTGAAGTGTCCACTTTTTTCGATTTTTTTGGCAATAGTATAAAGCGCTGGGCAATGTTAAGTGAGGATTCATCTGAAAAATATTTAATTAACCTTAAAAAGCCTTAAAAATGTCCTACAAGATCTTCAAGGAACGACGCTTTATTAGCGGTGAATAAAAATTATTTATTAATCATGAAAACTTTGCACCAACTAAATTTAATTTCGAATAAAAAAGACGAACGTGAAGAATGTAAAAATATAATTAACATTTTAGAGAGTTATGATTTCTTAGTGCTTGTCACATTTTTTTCATCATTATTTGAAATCATTAATCCTATTTCTAAAGCTCTACAGCATGAAAATAATGACTTACAGAAAACTAGTATTTTGTTAAGTAATCTTTTGAATAGACTGTGTGAATTGAGAAATCAAAATTCATTCAATATTTTGTTAAATGAGTCTAAAGATTTAGCAAAAGAGTGGGGGGGGGGTGACAACTGTTTTTAAAAACAAAAGGCGAAAGATAACGAAGCGCTTTTTTGATGAGTTATCAGAAGATGAGAGAATTTCAGACCCGGAATCCTATTTCAAAGTCAATGTATACTATTGCTGTAAACTAAACAAATATATCAGAGCCTTTGCGACCTGAGTAGTTTCTTCGAAATATTACAACCGGAGAAACTCCTGTCTTCTTCAAACGAAGAGATATTAAACGTTACCGGAAAACTTTCGGCTAAATATAGTTAAGACATCTCAGTTAATCTTTATGACTAATTAAAGGCTCTAAAAGCATGCTTAAAATCTGAAATTCAAAAAATCCATTCCATTAAGGAACTCATTGAGTTATTTCTGATAAAATTCAATACTCTTGCATGCAGTTTTCCGGAGGTAATAACAGCATGCTTTTTATTCTTGATCCTTCCAGTTACAACCGCAACTGCCGAAAGAAGTTTTTCGAAATTAAAACTGATAAAAAATTACCTAAGAACTTCGATGGGAAATGAGCGTCTGTCAGACCTGTCGCTATTGTCCATAGAGGCAGAAACTTTAGGAAAACTAGTCATCATTAGCTATAAATGATTTAATAAATCAGTTTGCCGAAAAAAAGGCAAGGAGAGTCTATATTTAATTTTATTTCTTTGTAAAAATTATCTGTCTGTAAAATTACAACGAATAAATGTTTATTTTAATTTTATGCAAATATTTTTTCTATGAGAAATTTTTACCCTTCATAAGGGCCCCCAAACAATTTTTATACGGGGCCCCGCCAAGGCACGCTACGCCACTGGTAAAATATCACTATTTTGTTTGTTCACGCTAAAAGTCAATTGCTAACTGAGCTGCAGACCATACGCAGCGCTCTTAATTTACCTTACCAGGGATGTTCGAAAAGTTTTCATAATATTCCACAAATTGGTAGAAAAACTAGTACGTTTATTAGTTGCCTACCTAATATTTTGCCTTGAAATACCTGGTACACCCTAAATTTGGATTGATCCTAATTTTTAATTACACAAAAACAACACCACGTAATATTGTAATACTTTTTTAATGACTTGATTGTCATCGTTGCGACTAAAATAATGTCTACGAAATTATTTTAGTCGCGTTAACGTCGAGGTTAAATAATAGGGGATGAAATGATATTTCATTTAAGTGCAGTGTTTATCCCACTATTTTCGAACTGAAATACAAGTATTCATTGGAATTACATCAAACTAATTGTAACAATAGAGTTAACCTCTAATTAAGTTAAAAACTTGAAATGTAATTTAGACAGTGATTTGACGTTGATTAACTTTGCTTTAAGTTTTGTTCCATATCCGGACCAGGCGATCAATGTATGTAACTGTCTGCCACGATTGATATCATTTATGTACATAAATTATACGAAAATTAAAAAAAATTAGGCGTATTTTGAGTAATGGATCAACGACAGCGATAATTTAACTTTTTAAAACTGAAGTTAAGATATTTTATATTTTATTAACTTTAAGGAAAAACATTTTTTTTATTAGCAAGTCATTAGTTATTAGGGTATTATAAATTTTCAATGTATTAACAGACATTCATGTCAAACCAGATGTCATCGAAAAAAGGAAACCTTGAAAAATTAAACGCAGATAACTTTCGAACGCCTTCGATTTTGTCGTATATTTGGAAAAAAAATCTTTATATTGTCACATGATTTTTGATTTCATAAATTATTTCATTGCTTTTAGTACTTTATTCAATTTGTATTTATTATTATAATATATTTATATGTATGTACCTATTGTTTGTATTATTATACTGCTATTACTAATATTTTCATTATTATTTTCGTAAACGTGTAGTTAGAATTTACGCATCTCTTCCAATCGAATACCATCATTGAATACTAGCATTGTAAGATTAATATAAGACCGGAAATATTTTGAATAAAAATATAAACGTTAAAATAATTATATTAGTACATGTGTAGTTAGAATTTACGCATCTCTTCCAATCGAATACCATCATTGAATATTAGCATTGTAAGATTAACATAAGACCGGAAATATTTTGAATAAAAATATAAACGTTAAAATAATTATGTTAGTATAGGTATGTGTAGTTAGAATTTACGCATCTCTTCCAATCGAATACCATCATTGAATATTAGCATTGTAAGATTAACATAAGACCGAAGATATTTAGAATAAAAATATACACGTTAAAACAATTATGTTAGTATATTGACACTATTGAGTTAAGAATGTCCGAATAATTCTGCCTCGTATAGTGAGTGGGAATTAGAACAATGGTAGCGTAGCTCATACATAACATAAAAAGTTATTAAAGGAGTATTTTTGTCCTCTAGGTAGTACTTTGAGCTTAGGACTGATAGCCCTGTACATAAAAAACCTTATTCAGAAAACCAAAGTAGAAATATTCTAGATGAAAACCACATGAAGAATACCTAATGAAAACATTTAAGTACTTGAGACTTGAAAGTTTGAATATTTTGTTTACAGACCGGAAGATATCCTGGCAGACTTTGCTACAGCAGACTTATTTTTAATAAAGTTACTTACAGAGTAGCTGTTTGAAAACGAGACATAGTGCTTGTTTTCTACTTTCTGTTCCTGTCCAAAGGCAATGCACAAAAACATAAGTTGCTAAGTAAGTACTAAAGTGCTAAGGTGCTAAGTTCCTTTCGAAATTTAGATTTTTTTAAAAACAATTTTGCTTTTCTAGAACATGTGGTTTATTAAATCGAAAACCCCATTATTTTTTTAAATTTTTCGTAGAATGTTGAACGTTTACGCCCAATCACGGCATTTTAGCACTTGATTTTTGGTTATACACTTGAATTAAATACATATGTTTTTAGATATATTGCACTTGGTAATGTCTATTTTATTTTAAATATATTTTTGCATACAAAAAGTTGTATATAAAAAATACTTTATTTGATTGGATATGTTAATTTTGTGTGAATCTTATTTCAATTATTAGAGTAATGCCATCTAAATTAAATACCTAGATAACGTCGTACAACAAAATTAACTAATTAATTAAATTTTCAGTAGATGGCACTGTATTATTGCATTATTCCAACATTGGTTATATTGCCCTCAAAATATTTCTTCCTACGGGAAAGAAATATTGTACACTGATTTTCACTATATATTTTCGTTTGTAATATGAACAGGGTAGGTTATCAAAAACTATACTATATTGACCGATGTGTTTAGCGCTCTTTATTTCCACAAGCTTTTATTTAACTTCACCTGTTAGTATATTTGGGTTATAAAAGTAGGCACGTATCAATTAATTTCATTGTCAGTGATTGGTTGTTTAGTAAGTACTTGTCGAAGTATCTATTTTCTTCACGCGACAAGTTTTTTGAAAAAAAAATAATTTAACATAAAATATTAAATCAGTTTCAACGACAAATATAGTAAGTACGTTTATTTTTACTATGATTTAACAATGCGAAATATATGTATAGGTAAGTTTGTTCATGTGCATTACATTAATAAAAAATTTAATTTATTTTATTCATTTTAGTACATGGCTTAAATAAAAGCTCCTTTTCAAAAAGTTTTCTTATCCTTATATTATTTTGTTCATTTGTAAGTATGAAGAAGATAGAAATGGCTTTAAAATATAAAATAAACATCATCGACTGACACAGAAAAATACATAATATTTGAATTACAGGATATGAACTGATAAGCTATCGTAAATCACCAAATAATTCGCATAATGGCATTTTTGGAAAAATCAACACGAGGTGAAATATGTCAAAACATTTTTGTAATGACTGTTATATGTCAACAATGTTGAAAAATGCACTCAAGGTGTTTTCAATGAAAAAAATGGTATTATTTTTTAAAGTGAAACTTTTATTGTATCGCCTCAGAATATTTCGTTTACCTATCGCATGTCGCATTACAGTCGGCCGCGGAGTGGGGGTAAAGAAACCAATATGGCGGTACCTATAGCTCTCATCAGCTGTGCAGCATTGGTATGGTACTACGATCGATGCAGTTTTTACCAGACACATTGAAAAAATAGAATGCATGTCAATGTTTACTTATTTTAGTTACCACAAAATATTATTTACATTTATAAACTGTGAGACTCAAAGCGAAGATGAAGTTAGTGATCAAATAATCGAAATTTAAAATAATTCAATGATTTATATAAATATTGATCTACGTTTTTAATATGTATATATATATATATATATATATATCATACCGAACATTGTATTTATTTATGTATTCTGTACTTTAGTACGCAGAGTAAAATAAACATTCATAGTTATATATCTTGTCTACTATTATCATTTCCTTTTTCACGTCTTAAGTTAATATTACTTTTAAAATCCTAAATCAAGTAGCTTTCGAAAAATTCTCAATTAAATGCCTACAATCTGATAAAAAGTTTCACTTTCATCGTGGTTTCCTAAAACCACACAACTTGTTTTTCTATGTTTTTTGAAGTCTGTTTTTTTTTGTTAAAAAGTTATATTATTTTATACTTTTAAGTGCGTTTCTGTGGCTATTTGAAGTCGGTTCAATTTGTTTGCAAAAATAAAACAAACATTCATTTTTCCGTTTTTAGGGTTTGCGATATCCAATGTTACCGAAAATTATTAAATTGATTTTATGAAAATATTAAATTTGCATATGTTCTGATTGACTGAATCGATTACCATGAAATAAAAACTAAATGCTTCTTTAAGTCGACCCCTATATTTTTCTATAAACTCAATCCAATTTAAGTGAAGTGTTTACAGATAAATATACAAATAGACAAAAATTCCATTGTAATCTTAAGACATTCTTTCACTTATCCATCAAACCCAATCTACAGACACGCTAATACTACAGTTTTATTATACAGATACAGATATGCTTTGGCGCGGCGTACTGGAGATACACTCTTACGTAGACCTGGAATAGATTAATTTGCTACCAATTTATCGGTCGTGTATTAATCTATTGTACAATGGGTAATTATTTGTTCTCTATCATTTTATGTTGATATATCTCAACAAATCTTTCATTAATCTTAATTGAACTTAATTATACTTCAGATTACTTTCATAATTTCCCATTTACTCTTGTTTATCGGAGGCTTACAACATATAATCGTTATTAATCTTATTACTTTTGTGTTTATTTTGCTTTCAACCTTATAATTAAGATGTTAGTATCAGAGTCTCATTATGTATTGATATCTGATTCAATGCAATCTTTTATTATTAGTTTAGTTAGTGAACTAGGCCATGCGTTGCTTTGAGAGGATAACGGTTTAAGATCATTGCTATGAAGGCACCCAAAAAATGTTTTCTCGCGCGAATTTTCTCCTATAATTAAATTTAATATTAAAAGGTTGTGGTATCGATATGTCTGTTTTGATGTATTGACATACATTTATTTTACACAAAAATGCCTTTTATCGGCAAACACAACGTCTATGATTCGGTTTATATGAACACAAGAACCGAATATTTTTGAAAATATGAAAATGTAGTTATCGTCAAGCGTACAGTAATTTTTTGTTTTCATTTTTGCGAATGGCGATTTTCTTTTGTGAAATCATATTTTAGTGAAATTTTACGTAATTAAGGAGCTTTAAAATGCTAATGTTACTCTTCAATTTAAAAGAAAGGCTACGTTTAATATTACTGACAGCGATTGACTAACGAATTTTGTAGAACCAAACAGTAATAGTTAGGGCAGTATTGTATTAAACAACAGTATTAATTAAAAAATGCGATTGAAATACATTAAAGAATATACAAATCCACTTATTACTTTGGAGCAAATAATAATATACACAGTAAATAATTTTTTCGTCAACCGACCATTGAATGTTTTCTTGTAGCTTTACATAAGAAAAAATAGACCTCGGAACACCTCGAAAATGCAATGGACGAAAATGCATATTCATCACGTTATTTCTCGAAACTTTATTGTAATTTTTGGCGGATCTGTTTTATAAACCATTAAAGTTGTTTCACAAAACGTTTACTCATTATTTTATGAACTTTTCTATTGCGGTACCTACTATACTTACCATAAGGAATGAATTTCTGTTTACCCTATATAAGAAAAGTTGCACAAAAGAATAAGCCCCAGAACACCTCGAAAATACAAGTGACAAAAATGAATAGTCCTTATGCTATTTCTCGGAATTTCATCTTAATTTTTGGTGGATTTATTCTTTAAAGTATTCGAGTTTAAGAAAATAAACATTGTTTTGCAATTGTTTACTCCTTAGTTTATGTAGTGTTCTATTACGGCACCTATTATATTTAACGTAAGGAATGAATTTCTGTTTACCAAGTACAAGTTACAAAAATGCATAGTCATCATGCTATTTCTCGGAATTACATCATAATTTTTGGTGGATTTATTATTTAAAGTATTCAAGTTTAAGAATATAAACATTGCTTTTCAATTTTTTACTCCTTAGTTTATGTACTTTTCTATTACGGCACCTATTATATTTAACGTAATTAATGAATTTCTGTTTACCCAAGAAAAGTTCTACGAAAGAATAAGCCACAGAACACCCCGAAAGTACAAGTTACAAAAATGCATAGTCATCATGCTATTTCTCGGAATTACATCATAATTTTTGGGGGATTTATTCTTTAAAGTATTCAAGTTTAAGAAAATAAATATAGTTTTGCAATTTTTTACTCCTCAGTTTATGTACTGTTCTATTACAGAACCTATTATATTTATCGTAAGGAGTGAATTAGTGTTTAATCTGTACATATGCCCAGTTGTGAAATATATGTAAGTTGTACTCCGAATTTGTATATTATTAAAGATTTTTAGCCAATAGTAAATTAAAATGGTATGTATTGACTTTTGAAGTAGTGTTTCGATTTGAAAAAGATTATAAACGTTTTGTTAGATTATTATTTGGAAAATGGTAGAGTTATTTACATTGCCTTTCTATTATATTTAGTATTGTGGTTTTTCGCTTTACTTGAGTTTCAAAGGATTATTATATTATTTTCTGAGGAAACTTTCAGTCATACATTTAATTTTCTTAATCTTGTGTCTTTTAATTTAGATGCAAGATACAAACCATACGAGACATAGTTTGTTCCACCGGCGTTTATAAGGATGGATTGTCGAAAAAAGGTCTTTTTGATAGTGATATACGTCAGTGAAATGGTAACGTAGATTTTAGGTTTACAAAAATTGCGTTGTTAAATCGATACGAAAATGTGGTAAATCGATATCAGCTATTCTAATATGGCAAATCGATGTAGTGTGAAAAATCGATTTAAGCTATTCCGAAAAAAATTACAAATGTAAAGTTAAGATAAGTTTGTAATAATTCATTTATTTATTTTATGGTGCCCTCAACGAGCTGGAGCCAGTTACAAAATGCTAAGTATTTTATTTACTTATAAACTTGATTGTGCATAAATATATGGTGAACGTATTGCTCGAGAAAAAAATTATTACAATTAAACAAAGTAATGGTAGAGGAGAGGGGGCACATTAGAACACATTTTAAATAAAATATAATATTTCTCATATGGTATATTTATCAAGATATGGGGTTTATACAATATTGGAAAAATGTTATTTATTTATTTTAACTTATAAAAATTACACAATTTAAATTTTTAAAGAACCCTAAATTCGTTCAAATATGCCCCATCCTTTAATATTTAAATGAAAAAAAAACGAGATAGAATGAAAACCATTTAACTTAGATCAACACTATATTTATGTTATTTGCATGTTATATTATCATTATACATTGCCATTTATTTCTTCCACTAACTAAAAATGAAATAAACCTTATAAAACTCTGAACAGCCTGGGGCAGCTTTGAATAAATGTAACAAACTTATTAATATAACTGAGATCAAGCTAATATAGCAAAACAATGTTAAAAAGTAATGAAAATTATAATTATCTTATAAAATATAACATTCAAAGTAGTTTTAGGAGATAGTATAAAGGTGTTAAAAATTATAGAATAAACAAGCCTTAATGGCCAACATAAAGTAAATTTGAAGTAAAAACAAAAAAAATCAAAATTTGGTAATAGTTAGTAGCTTAAATTTACTAAATTCAAATTTGAAATTTAACAGAGCAACTGTATTTGAAGTTCTTGCAGCAGGACTTGGTTTTGGAAGTTTCTTTACAATATCCATGATAGGTATGAAGGATTGACCTTCTTTGTCAGGGAAAAAAATTATCACAACTTACTTTTGATTATAGCCACGAAATGCAATCCTGTCTTCTTTCTGGTAGAGCGACGCTGCACTAATATATAATCATTTACATTTAAATTTTCATTTCTCAAGAACCGAATAGATTATCCTTCGTCAAATTGAGTATCAGGCTCAGAATCGTTTTGGCCATCACTTGCATCCATATCAGAATCATCATGTGCATTTCCATCTGATTCTGATTTCCATCAACCTGCGTTTCATGCGCTCTAGATAAGCAGCTTCAAATACAGATTTTTCTGGAGTATCGGTTAAAATACACGATAAGCCTTTCGTTCTTCCTTTTCTTCCAGTACGAGGAGTTGCTATAGGAAAAAGTCTTATTGCTATAAGATTAAGTGCTAATTTTGCACTTATATTTTCAACATTCGGATTTATGGGTGTATAATCAGCAGCAACCGTATTTCTTTGGTCAAGTTCATAGGCAGGTTGAGATGTAAGGGTTGTGGGTTGATGAGCTCACTCAAAACTAGCAATAATGGCGTCATTTTCGATTATAGATGGTGAAGAAGCGACAGTTTGAGCTTTATCAGTAGCCTGAGTGGGTGTTGTTGCAGGCTGATCCAATTCTATATCTTCAGCATCAGTGACATCACTGTCGACGTTATGTAGCAAAGAGACATAGAACTGGGATAAAATAAATGGTGCTTCTGTCGCAGGATCAGCCCTATTATTCACTTCTGAACATTCAAAATCATCGCCTATAAATTTATTTCTCGAAAACGGATACATTCCATTGGCAAAAAAGGCCGATGTGATGTTATTGATGGTGTGTAAAGCGTTATATGTAGGAGTAACAATGCTTGCGAGATCATGAATAGTAATTGTTTTACCCGGATTATTAAGCAACCAATCATTATGAGCGATTGCGAACTTCGCCTTGACAGGACTGTTCACAGCAACGTCCAGTGACTGTAATTTATGAGTACAGTCGGGGGAAATGTCAATAATGTTATTCCGTTTTCTCTAGAAAAATTAATAGCCTCGATGGTGCAGTGACTTTCATAATTATCAAGGAGTATAAAAAATTTATCTTCTGTAGTGCATCTAGTAGTTTGTGTTGTAAAACTTTCAGAAACATTCAGCCACTAGTAGGAATATTTTCGAACCCGACGCTTCTAATGGAGCTCCAGTGAGCATGAAATCATGAAGCCAAACTCTTGGAAAAATAAAAACAGCAGAAATTGCACTCCCAAGGCGTTTATAATTGCACACATAGTTATCAATTGATCTTTTCTGCAGAAACACGTTGACTAACTTGCTTTTGGCCTGTTCTAGCGATGAGATTAGGTGCTTGTACAACAGTCATAATATTGGTTCCATCTAAATTATAGATGCAATCTGGAGTATAATTTCCACGTTGCAACACACTTTCATAATTATTAAAAAACATCTCAACATTATGTTTATTTAAACTTGTTGGGCAAGAAAGGCTGGTACGGAATAACAGTTTTTCGCAAATATAATACCGAGTGGCTTTTCATAAAACATTCATCCATTTAATACATGCCATTCTGTTAGTCATCCATTTTTCAGGACACTTGTCTAAGCTCTTGCAAATTGATATGCAAATTATCGACCTTGCAAATAGGTAAGACCATAATTCATTTTTGACATTTTCAAAAAGTACCTTTCCAGCATAACTTCCTCAGCGTTGGTGAAAACTTGATGAACAGTGTGTTTACTACTATAGTTTTTATTTTTTGGAATAACATTCCCTTATACTTTTTTACTCTGTAGTATAAAGTGGTTATTTTTATATTATATATACAAGCCGAAGTCCTCAGCTTGACACCATCGTTGACAACACGTAATGCAGCCCTTTCAGCATCATCTTCGTTCACGTCAGTTTCTTTTTTCTTTTTGTAGTTTCTCACCATTATGACTCCAAAAACATTATAAAATGTAGTTATTTACCTATAAAGTTGAAAAAATAAATAGAATAATTAATTATACAGGCGAGGGCGCCTTTGAACATTTTATTCAAATCTGCACCAATACTAACCTACCGAATAAAAGTTATTAAAATTAAAGGCTATAATATATGCAACAATACAAAATAACCATAATTCAAGAATAATCCTAAGATTATCAGTAATTTGCTTATAAACAAAAAAATATATACTAACTTTCGTCTCCGTAAAGCAACCGCCACCAGTTTTTCGGAATGACACCGACATTGACGTTAGTTAGGAACTGTCAGATATGTAGTTTGGTGTTATCAGTATTAAAAAGGTTTTAACGATTAAGGAAAACAAAAGATGCGTTCATAAATCCAATAATTCAAAATTGCCTCTGTTCGATACTTCCCTCCTCTCCCCTAATTGAAAAAAAGCCAACGGTAAGCGGGGAAAATAATAATGAAAAATAGTATACGACGGACAAACATTTTCCATATAAATTATTCAAAAACCCACTTTCGAATTTGCACTTTAATTTGTATAAACAATTTCTGAAAAGAAATTCCTTATTTTTGCGATACAATACGGCACTATCTAATTGACTTGTAGTAGAAGCTTAATCACTTTTTAATAAAAGTCTGACAGAAACTTAATAAAGGTTTAATTTTGTTGTACGAACTTATCCGCTTATTTAGTTGATGTATCTGACTAGATCACGAGAAAAAATTAATAAGAATTAATTATTTAACGAGATTTTTGTTAATGAATACACTGAAATATAGCATCATATAACCATTTCTGAAACTTTATCAAAATGAAACGTCTTTGTACGGTAGTCCGTCCGAGTTTGTACGGATACCATATCTACTTGGAAGTATCATGGGTGCATCGGTTGAAATACAGTTTAGGGTGTTTTATTTTTTCTAATAAGTCTTCAAAAAGTTTTTATCGATGAAGATAATGAAATCACCATAATCACAATCGAAATTCAAAAGTCAAGATCTTTTTAAGAGTTGTATTTCTTCGGAATTTACTTAATTAATAGGATTGCTTTAAATTGGAATCGGTTGTTATCTGAAAGAGGACATGTGTGTCTAGATAGATAAAAGGTATTATAAACAAATGTTTAAAAGAAGGAAGCAAAGAGACGATATGTGGGAGGTAAAGAAAGAGACAAAGGTATCATTGAGTCACAATTTTTAAGAAATGTGAACACGTGTTTTAGCGAAACTCTTTGTTTGTCAGAGACCAACTTATTCTAAGTCTATCAGTATATACTGTAAATGAGTGTTTATAGAATGATGTATTATATTGATGAATAATGAGAGTGGGGCGGTTCAGGACTTTAAATGTTATCAGGAGCATCTGTGAGCGTAATTCTGGAGCTAAGCTCTAGTGAACTCATAATTTCATACAAAAGGAATATATCGCTTGTAATCATCCATTTAAACTGCGACCTCTAGTCAGAAATGGTTTTAGATTTTCTGAGATAAAAGATATAAAAATATATGTAATTTTTGAAGACTGTTTACACTTATTTAGGTCGACAATCTTCAGTAACATTTAGATTCATTTAATTGTAAAGGCAGAAAACATGTTTGACACATATGACTTCAAATTTCAGTGCAAATCACTATTTTTTAAGAAAGTTTTAAATGAATAAGTTACTCTATCAATAGGATCTTCTAAATTATCTACTCCGCTTATATTAAAATGTGTATATTTTTTTTCATTATAGTAGCGGATGAAGACGATGTATTAAATTTTATATAAGAAATACTTTAAGGACTATTAAAAGAGATTCACAAACAAGAATGATTCAATATAATTAGATAACATTTTGTACATAATCTATTTGGTAAATTGACTTGTTTGACCAAACATAAAGAAATGTTTTGTGATTATTTTTATAATGATCAATTCAGTAGAACGAAAAAGTAATGTTTTTTGTGTTGTTATAAAGTAATTTTACAGTAACAATAATGTTTGTTAAATATAACTGTAAACATTTATACATTAAAAAACTAGGCCATTTATAATGTAATACGTACGTAAGTAAATTGTAAACACGTTTTATTTTTTCTTTGCCTTTAACGATATATTGACATAAATGTGATTGAATAACTTATCGGCCTTTGCCTCAATTTCAGGTTGCATAATTGCCGAAAAATGCCCAATACGCGGCTTTTTGCCATCGCTTCTTGTTGTGAGTATTTTTGTACCACATGTCGAATCTTGAAGCACTTTTTAAATCCTCTTGAGACGCATTAGGTGTTTCAATAATAAAATTTTCTATGTTTTTTTCTATTTCTTGGTGTAACATAAGTTTGTTGGATGCCATAAATCTAGTAATGTTTGTCGAATATATCTTTAAATATAAATATTTAAAGATATATCGCGAAGGCGTTTGTTAACGTTGTCGTAACAGCGTAAACAGTTATCGCCAGCACACTGACGATTAACGTCAGTGTAGTGCGTCACCATGGCGATTTAAGGAAATACTGACATAAATATTACGCCCCACCCTCTCCAGTAATAATCGGCATTTTAATGTACTAAAGAACGTGGTCAAAATATTAGGATCTGCATCGGTGTTTGCGTAATATTTTCGATATGCGCATTTCATGTTCTAACATTATTACTGCTTATTGATTTTTAAATTCGAGAGAAGAAGGATAATTGAAAAGGTAACATCTGCATTTCTTTGTCTTTTAAATATTTAAATATTATTAATTTTAAAATATTTTTTTTAATGACTGTGTCCTATTTTTTTCTAAATACGTCATTTTAAGCATGTTCTTTAACTTAAAAAAATCACTAAAATTAGCATTTTTGCTGTACTGAACTCATGCCTCACTTTTTATCCATTAAAAGCAAATTTTCGAAATGTGACATGATAGTTATTGTGTAGTAAATTGTAAAAATATTTCAAGGAATAGCAAATATAAATTTGACAGATTTCCAAAATCAAATTGGAAATTAGATAAAAAAAAATAGACGGATAGCTGCTGTAAGATGCTTTCCTTCTGACATTGTTTCTAGTTGGAAAGTTATAGTTGACATTGTTTCTAGTTGGAAAGTTAAAGTTATAGGTAATATGGGTACTACATCGAGTATTGTACTCATTTTGTTGAACTGAAAACAAAAGGATATTATATATTTTGGGCATGGACAATTAAAGTCACGTTATTATTCGTTAATAAAAGTATTACTTTAGATATTTTTCTCTACTTTAAAATAAATAAAAAGGCAAACGGTTTAATATCACTTAACATGATTTTATCGAAACCATGAATAATACTCAATATTCTTCAATAAAAATAAAAAAGGAACAATTGGGTATTTGACTAATTTTTTTTTATTTCATTAATCATGATTTCAAGGTACAAGCTGATGAAGAGTGAAATTTTTTTTTAATAATCTTAAAAATTGACCGAGTTATAAAAGTTTAAATTTAATCTTTAGACAAGGACGGGAATACTGTGTTGTGAGATCATTTTTAATATTGCACATTATATTCTACAAGAGGAAAAGAGACAGGGATATACCCAACCCTATCCGTGTATTCAAATTTAGAAGTCTATAACTGGCTTATTTTTCAATCAATTTTTGAATTTTTTTCAAGACTTGTTTTTAGTTAACTTATATTTCACAATATTGTACGAAAAATTTTAAAATTTAGAATGAGTCAACTACCGTATTGAAACGTAGTTAGGAATACAAAATAAAGAAAAAATGTATGTAATATAACTTACAGCTGATGTCTTTCGTTATTTTTATATTATTCACGTAAACATTTACCAGAGATTTTAATTTGAAGCGTACAAATAAAATTGATGCGCCTATAAAGTTGCGGGCGCTAGGCGGCGCTTATTTCACGCACATACCCATATCTTACAAAATAATTGCGACAAATCAATACTATTAATTTGATTACTGTCCTATAATAGATTGTCAAATTTTAAACCGAAATAAGTAATTAGACAAAATGTATTTCAATAATTATTATTAAAATATTTCGTATGAATGAAAATTTAAACAAGACGTATTTCAAAATTCAAACATAACAGTCATCAACTGCAAATTAAATTCTGAAGGCAAAAAATTATATGCTATTCGTCTAAGAATTACTATATGCTAGGATAGCTTTTAAAAGATTAAGTTTTACTTCGAAATTATTTCCTTCCAATAGGGAACTTTACCGTCAATTTCTCCCGCTAGGGTCTATCTGTACTATAATGTAAACATCATAGATAAACATGCTGTAACTTTTTGTAATTTATATCCGTCTGTGTTGAGAAGTATTGAATTTCATTGGTTTTTCAAATATTAAATATAGATTTATAACAAATGTTGATCAATGTTATGCAGTTGGATGCAATTTTAGTTTTTTATTTGTTATTTATTCCCAAAGGACAAACAACATCAGAAGCTGCGGGAAAGAGCTGTGGGTTGCAAAAACTTTAAAGCAACAAAACAAAACTTTGACATTGTTCGGAGCATTCATTTCATGTAAATTTTTTTTCTGATATTGCTTTTTCGCCATATTTTCTTTTCGCATAAAACTTTTCAATTTTGGACGCCACGAAAATCCATTGCTTTTTTGACAGTTTTGTTTACGTCTTACTTCGGTGGCGCCATCTACGCTTAGCTTTGCATAAGATTCCCTATTGCTTTATTGATTCTGTAATTTATATTTTGTAAATATGTTATTAAATCAAAAATATATAACGTTTATCAGCTATAACGCTTTTGGAAGTTTTAGTTTATCTTTCACATTGCCGTAAAGGCTATTCTGTGTTAATAGTTTGTTTTTTCAAGAAATTAAAAAACATCAGCTTATTTAATCGTGGTACATTGAAGTTAAACGAATTCATTTTAATTAAAGGATGTGAGTGATTTCGAAATATTTCGATTATAAAAAATGTAAATTATATTTTCTTCGTTTATACTTTCACTGTCAGAGATATTTTAACTGTGTATTATTTCGTAGCAATTATCACGATTAAAGAGTTCATTTAAAATTAAGTCAAGTACGTATTTCATTTCAGAGGTCAAATCTACGTCGGAATTTTCATAATTTGACAAGCACCTGGTCGATTTCGTTGTACTTTTCATTGAATTGTGGACTATTTATTGGGAAATATTTCGACTAAATATTTTGCCGAGTACGGTCGAATCATATTATTGTAAACAATTAGCATTGCACCGCGGAGAAACGTTTGTCTATGTTTGACGTAGATTGTCAAGAATTTGGAGTTATAAGTACTGCAGATTTTGGTCACGGGCAAATAGTTGTCATAAGCCGTAGGAAATTTAATTGGTTTGTTAGTTTTAAAACAGTATTTTATGCAAAAGTTAATCATTTTTGTAAATATTTTATTTCTTATTTTAAGGTTATTTTGAACGGAATGTAAAGTGCAATATTTTGGATGGTAGGTCTAATAGTATATGTACTTATAATATTAAGGTTACTTCTCACATTTTTGGGGTATATAATTAAGATTTTGCGCCACATCTGAACTTAGAGATTTCACAAAGTTTCTCCACTGTATCCGATTTTTTGCTAGGTTCCTAAAATCCGCCCAGTCCATGTCTGTTTCTTTAGTTTGTTGCAGCAAGCTGCGCCTCCAAGTTGTTCTGGGTCTGTTTTTGCTCGGATACCTTGAGGCGGGGAGTATCCCTTCGAAGTTTGTTTCCCTTCTTTCAAAGAGTGCGCCCTACATATTTGTGCGTCCACACATGTACCACAGCTTTTAGTTAGAAACTATGTCTTGACATTTAAGGCATATACTGCGGAGCCAGCAACTGACAAAGATCTGTATAGCATTTTTAGTTATTTTTCAGGTTGTTTAGTTGTTTGCCGGCGTGGAGAACTAAGAAAGCGTTGTTATGAGAGGTTATCTCTCCCTGATAATCCCGTGAAGATCCAGGCAGAATGCTGTGCGGAAACCCTTATGGCTTTGTTAATTGTTTTAGCGTCGTCTTGCTCCGTTCCGCCGTCTATCGCCACCATGTTGCCTAGATAATTGAAATGTTTGACATTGTCATTATTCGTGCCTTTCAAAGACATCTTCTGACGAGGCATTATCCTCTTCTCTCACGATCTTCTTTTGCTACTTGGTGATGACACACATTTCTTTGGTCTTGGACAGGTTGATTTTGACTCCAACTTTTCGTTCCACTTCGTTCTTTTCGGTCGAGGTGTTCGATCGTCTGCCCCGTATCTCTCTTTATACGCTATTAAGCAGAAGTCGCGAGCAAAGTCTCGGCTCTCCAGTTGTTCACAGAGGTTCCAATAATACTTCTTCTTTCGCCGTCGGCGTTTCGTTGCTTAATTTAGTCCACCATGATGGCGAATATGATGGGTAAGATGTAAGGCTGTTGGATTCAATCTTAAAGAACTCGGTGAGTGGACCGTTGTGATTGTTTCGGCAACAGAACGTACATCTTCCTGATGACAGTCATTGTCTTTTACGGGAAACTGAACTCCCTCAGGGAACTTTATATGCAATGATTTTTCATTCACTCGAAGATATTTTCAAAGTCCACAAAATTCATATAGAGTAGCAAGTGGCACTTGATGGTCTATGTTTCGATGATCATCAGGGCATGATAGTTTTGCAGTACAGGTGTGGAATATGATAAAATTAGGTGTTCTTTAGGTCTGTAAGATTTTGCGATTTTATTTCGACTGCGCTTATACTGTAGTTGTCCCACCCCGTCGAAGTTGGCTTTTAGTATTCTTACTGAGACAAAGCCTTTCAGGAATGCGCTCTAGAAGCCGGTCCCAGTTTTATCTTCTGCAGCAGATTCATCTGTACATACATGGAGCTCGGAAATTTAAGCAAGCATCTTCAGCTTTGAGGAGTTGGTGATGTCAGCTTTGCGGTCTTCGATGCCGAAGATGTGTTAACTAAATTTTTTTTATTTCCCTAGTACAGTTCAGATGTTCGAAATGACGGCTGTTTCCTAATATTTAGATGGGTGGTCGGGGAATTCGCAATTCGGGAGAGTAAGAGCTTTATAAAAACTAACATTTTTTTATTAATTTATATTTGAGTATAAGTAACCAAGGTAGAATCAGCAGGTTAGGATACGTAACAATGGTGATTTAATCAAGGTTTAAGAACAATTTAGGATTTAAATTTGGCTGCGTTAGTTTATTTGCAATACAAAACATACATACGGCATAACAGAACTTTTTTAGATTCGTTAAGATACATAAGAAAGCATTAAATTCGGTCATTTTCACCGGTTTGCGTTACAAATATTGCTATATCTTACCAAATTTTAAAATTTTGAGAATAAAACACGTCTATTGAAAATAGTGTAGCTTTATCCTACTGAAAGAATTTTTGGAATAGGTCCAGCGCTTCTTTCATATAAACAAATAAAAGAGCAAACTGACACTCTCTTTTTTAATATTAATGTAAATAATTAAATGAATTAATGGTCAAACTTCGGTTACGTGAAAGGATTTACGTGATGTGAGTTATAGGCAAAACTAATATACCTACAGCGATTAAATATTATTTAGCTAGATTTAAAAGCTTATGGTGCGTAACAAAAAGCTTGTTACACCACAGTATTCAATATTAAGTGGAAAAGTTTGTAGGTAAAACACATTTTGATTAAAAATTATTAAAATTTTTGAATATGTAAAAGATTTATTTATAATCGCTAATGACATTGATCACCTAACTATAGATTACAAAACTGCGTGTCGGGACATGCATAAAGTAGGTTTCCGGAGTCGTCCAAAAATCTATACTTAATTTAAACAAAATAACTAAATTTGAAAATTCTAATTAAATGTACCCAGCATTTAGAATCTTTTCAAATTTTTCAAATCTACAGTTGAAAAATTAGAAGAGACGCGGGCAGATTACGTGTCATTTTGAAGCTTACCTACTATTTAAAAGCAAAACAAAACGAAAATGGTAAATGGAACCACAATCAAATTTAAAAAAACAACCAATGGTACCTATTCGTAGGGATGTGAAAAAATAGCTCCCACTTCACATGTATGCAGGCACATTACATTTATTTTTTTAAAAATGCAATTAAGTATTATAAAGGTTCTGAAATTATAAAGACACTTTATTTTTAGATGTCTGTACTTTTAGTTTTAATATGTAGCCTGTAATCAATCAGGAAGATTGTCTTACAGTGGAATATAATGGGGTGCGTTGACTTGATGAAGTGACTTGTAAGTGAATCGCCATTATGAATTAATCTTTCTTTGAAAATTACTGAATCAAATTATGAAAGTTATTGAAGTTTTATCTTCATGTCCAATCCTTGGATCGCTGCTAATTTGTGTTAAATTATTCTTTTAGTCGTTTCTTTTACTATATTTAAGATAATTATTCAAAGAAACTGTAGATTTTCGCATTCTGCCAGAATATGGCAAGACAGAAGTTTGCGTATGAAATTAAATATTTGGAATAGCTTATGTCGCTCCCTCACCGCTTCGAAGTTGTGGACAAAGACTATCATTATAAAATATTTCGTAGGTGCAATAATATTTGTATTCTCTCATTATCAGAGCAAGAAAAAGTAATATGATTTTTTCTAAAGTGCAACGGATTCAATCAAAACTAAAATTGTTTTTCGTTACTGTTTTCCTAGCAATAACCTAGCGTAATAGCATCTAGTTGAACCAAGAATTACAGTCTGCATGCGCTCACTCAGCCATACCTGGTCGTGTGTAGCGTGGAGTAATTAGCCGTTAAAAAGCGCGTGTTGACAAAAAGGGAAATGGCGAGTGCTCGATTGGCATTGCGCGGCCGAAGGCGGTCAAAATGCAACAAAATCCGCCGCCGCACATTTCACGACCGGCCGGTTGGTCCATACTCATTGTGAGGCTTGTTGGTAACAGCATAGTTTTTATTATTTGTCTTGCGTTACAATTCCTTGGGTAAAATAATATTGAAAATTATCTACACAACGTTGCGGCAATACAGTAAGTGCGTTTGGTCGCCGGTGGGGCTTGAAGAAATAGTCTTGTTAGATAATATTCATAGGCCGGCAGCGCCGGTATAAATACCAATGTTGGCGCTGTGTGGGCTATCAGTTGCCTTCCAAGTTGGTTCGTGGGTAGTTTTTAGGATTTTAGTACAACACATATCCGAAATGGCTTTCGTTCTTAAAGTAATTATTATATTTTTTATCAATATAATTGCGAATAATGAAAAAATATCAAGTGTAGTGAAATTAAACGTAATTTGGAGTAGGGAAATAATATAAAGTAGTTTTGTGAAGATTTTCTTGACTCCCTGAGGGTCTGAAAATGTCCTAATATTATTTGAAATTCAATTTAAATCGGTATTCCAATTGAGTTTTAAAAAACCAAGTGACTTCTGCTTTCATTTCGTCAGCTCCTGTCGCTGGAACTAAATTGGTTTGGACTTTCTACAAAGCATTTTCATTGATGAAGCATATTATGTTGTTATTTTGAAAAACTATTTCACTTCTAAAAAATAAGTTCTGTAATTTTTATTTTAATCGTCCTATTGGTTCTTGTTTCATTCTCACAATAGCCGACACTTACAACCCATTAAATTATATGTAAATAGTTTGAGGTTATCCATAATGTTCTTCTATATAAATCATTTAAATTCCCTGACATATATTTTTATCTTAAGAGGAATTAATTTTCTTTCAATTTAAATGCGTTGCGTTAAAGCGACAAAATAGTTACTCGACTCATTCTGTTTAGATAATATATTCATTTTATCATATCATAGTTCTCTACGAACATTAGTTCTCTACGCAAAATTCTCATTTAGGCATATCAATGAGAGAATTCCTTTGGAAATAATAATATATAATATGAATTCTTATGGTAGATCAGCTTTCGTTTGGATTGAATAATTGTGACTGTGACTGTATTCATTTATAAATCCTTAACAATATTCTCAGACCCTTGCCACCTTCGTGCTCGTCAGCGGTGTTCTGAGCCAACACGGTCCGTCACCATATGGAGGCCCGGGTGGCTACTCCTACAACAAGTTCAGTGGTCCAGTTAGCGGCAAGATACGTCAGATTACGGTTTCAGCCCCCAGCAATCTGCCAGCCCAGCATCATGCTGACTATGGCTATGATCATGCTACCGGCCAGATTGACCCCGAGACACAGAAATACGCCCATCTGAAGACGGTTGATTACGTGGTGAGTTGGGAATTTATTATTGATTTTTACATATGTATCCGCCGATAGGAAAAGTCTCCTTCAACTTGATTTCGGAGAAATCGGGAAAAATTAATTAATTTTCAGAAAAATGCGGGAAAAATTAGTTTATTTTCGTTAAAGAATATTTAAATATAAAAAAGTATTAAGTTCATTGATAATACTATTGATCTCCTTTTAGGAAGGTACTTCGAAAAGAGAAAACCGATTTTTGTTCTTCTCAATACAATCCAATACATATTTCATCTGTGAAAGAAATATTGTTTTCTAATAATCTTTGTGGTATGATAAATACATATATTATACCATATTCAAATAATTACATTTGATAAGATTTAGTCGAGAGTTAGTTCGAAATTTTCAAGTTTGAAATGGATCTTAGATGAAACAAAATTTCATTATATCCTTAAATTTCTTACAAGCTTCAGCATAAAGTTTTCACCTTTTGTCACAATTGTTTAAGAATAATTCCAACTTTCAATTTTTGTTCAGGCCAAACCCGATTACCAGTACGCCTACGGAGTTGAAGATCCCCATACTGGCAACCAGCAGAACCACAAGGAGACTCGTGACGGTGATGTCGTCCGTGGCGAGTACAGCCTCATTGAACCCGATGGTTCCCTAAGAACCGTCAAGTACACAGCTGACCCTAAGAACGGTTTCCAGGTATGACTCCTGATACAAACTATTACATATAACATATCTTTTCATGATTTCAAATATTAGAAATATGCGCTTAGATTTAGATTACTATTATATAATTTTTTGAAAAGGAAAATTGTTTGATAAAGTAACTGAAGTAATATTAAGAATCAAGAAGATAGTTATACGCACGGTGAGTCTTCCACATTCGTCGTTTTAATCTGCCTTTGCCGAACGGTATACCATTTCCTAAATTGTCTTTTGATTTAGTGTTTCTGACGTAAATGCAGAATAAAGAAAATGATATTTCTATGCCTTTCTGTTCTTTATTTTCATTTCCTGACAGAAGAGACTAATAGATAAAAAGGAAATGGGATGCCGGACGTCACATAATATGACACTGGAAACTTAATAAACGTGTCCGCATATCTTTGCACAGCTGAATTATTAATAATCGGAAGCATCGCTTTACTTTGTTCTGTTTTCACTATTTGCTTTTTATTTACATCGCAATTATAAACTTGATGACTACACGGTGTTAATAAACGGCCATATTTATGTACATGATTAATTACAGACACGTTACGGATATTAACTGTGGTTAGTGAGGCATGGTTAATTAGAACTTATACCTAAATAGCATGTATTTTAGGATGTTTTATTTAAAATGTTCTCAATTAGGAAGACTAACGGGTTTCACTTAATTTTCACATAAATTTTCGAGAGTATTTAACGTTTTTGCTATTAAATAACTGTAATTTTTTTACTTTCCAGAAAAGTTTTGATTCGAGATTTGTTTAAAATTATATTTGTGGATTAAGACTTTATCCAAAATATAAACATATACATGGAACAGATATAAGTCCTGTGAACTAGTTAATTTTATTATTCTTTCTCTGCCTTTTTTTGCAATAATTTATCCTTATTTTGATTTGGCAGTTAACGATATTTTTTTAATTTAAATCCTGACAAATACACTATAAACCAAAAAATAAATTGAATATTTCTAGGTTTCCGTGGTCATATTATTATATCTAGATTAATCTTCTTCATTTCATTGCTTATCTGTTAGGTTAATATTGTTAATGTTATGATCTTGCTTGTTAATCTTTGGAAAAGTTCAGAAATATTTATATATAACATAAATTTTTATTTAACATATAAATTTTATATAACATTTTCGTTTGGATGATTTATCGTTTCGTGTTGACTATCGTTTTCTGTGCAATTACGATGATTCTTTCAGATTGAAGATTTATAATTCCTCCAACGTTTTAACTAAAATTTTCTTCCGAAATAAATAGTATATAATTTCTAAGGTTTTTAATTTTATTTCCGATACTTTCTTAGAGGTGGAAGATTCAAGACGCCCATTATTGTGAATTCTCTGCCCATTTTCACTTTTATTTCCACTCCTAAATAGTCTACAGTAACCCATTATTTCTTTATCGGATCTCTGTTTTTTTATTTCTATAGATAATTTAAGGATACACTTTTATTAAATCTGAAATCTCAGGTATCCTTTCTATCATTTAGGGACTAGTTCTATTTAAAAGAATATTTTTAATTTATTATTTTCTCGTACCATTTTTATTTACCTCGCTTAACTTTTAGGTATCTTTCATGTAATGTAACTATTTTAAAACGCATTTTATGTATAATTTTTTTTGATAACAAAAAATTATTAATTGACATTCAATTTATGAGAGAATACATGGAAACCGATTTTTTATTATGTGAGGTTTCATAAGGTGTTTCTCGTATTTTAATTAACTGTTTTTAAATGTCTATCCTACAGGCCATAGTCCACAATCAGCCTGGAGCAGCGCCAGCGCCCCCCCAACGTCGTCACTCCGATGATGACGAGAAGGACTACTAGTCAATGGAACCTATAATTATTGCCAACTATATTTTTTACACACTTAAATTATTGTATCATATGTAATTGTAATTACATACTGTTTGTTACTAATTACGTGTTATTATTTTATCGAACTTAAGGCAAAAATGCGGTATCATAATTAAAATTAATTGGATACGTACATAATCTAATTATTCCTGACAATTTTTGGCTATTTTGCTGAATACTTTTAATAAATTGTCATGAAAGCTTTTAATCTATGCATATGAATTTTAAATTTTTAGACTTTCCTTTTTATCGTATTTTATTTAATACGGGATACAGTTGGAAAAAAAAGAAAAATGCTGATTAATTTGACCAAAACCCCTGCCTTAGAACCTTACCATAATCTCAAAAGGTAAAAACTCTATTTTCCAATTTTAGAATCAACTTGGGGGGCAGGGGTTTTAGTCAAATTATTAAGTAAAAAACGATAAAATGGAAAATCTAAAAATATAAAATTCATATGCATAGATTAAAAGCTTTCATGAAAATTTATTAAAAGTATTCATCAAAATAGGAAAATTGTCAGGAATAATTATATAGAATATAGAACCTTACTTATATTGGAATAACGATGTAAAAATGTTGCCTTCTATCTTGCATATTCTTTGGGAAGATAGGCAGTTACAGATGGATAGACACGTATCGGTAGATAGCTCAGTTTGTCCATTTTTCCGATATGGAACATATTAAAATGTAATTAGTCTGATTCATATATTGTTCAACCTAAAACCTGAAGCTTTCTGTAATATTAAATTTGAAAAGAAATAATTTGAAATTTAAAATTCATTTTAAATTTGAAATAAAAAAAACCTTGTACCGTGATTGAAGTAACCGAATAAAGTGTATTAGATTAATTTACCGCCTGAGCTTTCTTTTTCATTCTATTTAAAGTTTCGCCATTTAGTCTTTATGTTTAAGTCTTCACCCGTGACTTTTTTATGTTAAATATACCAAAAAGACGATAATATAATAGATATGAAAAAGTATTTATTAATATACACATTCGATGACATTTCAACACGTCCCAATCCCACAAGGATTAGATTCTTTTTTAATGCATGAATTTTAGTATGAGTTTTAATAATTAATGAATTTTAATAATTCATAAATAACGTACTTTATACGAAACGAGAACATTGATATTTATCACAGATATTAACTTCGTACAAGATAATGAGAACCATTTCGAATTATTTTCACGACAACAATTTAATTTCCGCTTATTGAAACTCGATATAAAAATTGATAGAGTAGTTACAAAAACATTTCGGTAACATTGCGTAACAATCAAAACACGGTAACAAATAAAACACACAGAATTCAACACACGAATGTGAGACATACTAAAATATCTAAAAGGAAAACGAGATTGATCAATGACACGCTCTAGTAATCCGCGAGGTCGAAAAAGTTAATTGTACGCCAAAGCGGAACGGCCTTGAATTCCGTTATTTGCACTGTCATTGATGCTTGACAGTTTTGAGTAATCTCAATAGCACATTGGACGAGAAATGTTTTTCGTTACGTAAACAAACAAATAAAAAAAGCAACTTATAGTAAAATAAAGAAGAGAAATTTGCATAGCTGCAATGTGAAATTTGACAGTTAATAAACTTACGACTCAACCGTCGCAGTTTCGTTTAAAAGTTAAAAATTGTTTAACAGAAAAAGATCTTCATTAAATGTAATTACATTTCACATTGCAGCAATAAAAAACTTTGTGTAAATGATGTTAGTAATAACAACTTGTTAATCGAAAGCAATCCGATAACGACCAATTACGAAAAAGTAACCTTTCACCTTACGTCATAAGGTTGGTAACAGTGCAGTGCTAAATTCAATTCTATCTGGTTCGCTTCGCTATAATTGACATGTTAGATACAGGAGATTGTGCTGAATTTTGTTTGCGACAGTGTCTATTGATTTCGTGATAAAAGTGTAGACAAATAGTAGCCCAAAAAGAAACGCTGTGTAGGTCCTTTCAGTTTTTGTTATCGTAATACATATAGTCATGTAACAAAAATGAACGTTTTGGAGTAAAGGTAGATCAAACTTTCATCAAAATGAGGCAAAGCGTGAATCATACTAATAAAAATATGACACAGTCATAATTTAACGCTAAATTAACCAACATCCAATTCTGGTATTTCACAAACATGATTAGATGATTTAGCATCGAGAGTAGCAAACTTTTTCGATTTATAGCAGAAAAAGGTAACCTTCAGAATTTGAGCTATCAAACTACGAGTACCTAACCATATTTATGGCAATTGACTTTCTCCAGTGTACGCGCGCGGCCTACCGATATCTTTCAAGTGTACGAAAAAAATTGACTTGTTGGGGAAATACTTTTCCAATTATAACTAAAAGCTATGGTAGTATCTATGGATCATTATGAATAGTGTGCAATTAATGCCTTTCTTATCCCATTAGATTTCTTTACTTTTTCGTAGGACATAGATTCAAATTTTCGATAGTCAAAAGCATAAAAGATTTTTGGAAAATGATGGTCTGTTCGTTCTGATGAACGCTATAAAATAAAATAAAAAGATTGTTAGTCAATTGGATGATCTCTTCAGATATTATAAGCCTTTTCAAGTAAATATACGAATTTATGTATGTAAATACATACATATATACCTAGAGACGCATATATGCCTAGAGAATCACGTTTCTTTTGATTTATATCCTTATCCTTTACCCTTACTTCATTCACCCTCTTTTGGAGACTAATAAAATACCTGCATAATTTTGATGAAAGTATTAAAAGATAGATGTCGTTCGAAGGTAAATAAGCAGCTTTTTAAAGTCCTCAGTGTTATCTTATTTTATTATTTGATAATGCGACCTGATATGTATATATATATATATATATATATATATATATATATATATATATATATATATATATATATATATATATATATATAAGTTAAATACAGCTTACAGAGTTTTGTCTGAAGATTTTGGTGGACATTTATTACTAGCCAGTATTTCGAATGACCTATGACCGTCCCGCGGCGAGCGCGAATTTTATAAGGGATGAATCTATTATTCAAATTACATGCAAAATTTTGAAATTTGGTTAATTGTATTTTCATAAAATTGATTAAGAAAATCGCTAACTGTAGTAGACGTGTTCAAACATTTGATCAATTAGTCGGTTCTGACTCGCATACATTCAACAATGTACACTTTTATTTTATTTTTCACGTAATCCGTTGCTGGAGAATGGAAATAATTAATTGTTTCGTAATTTCTTATAATTTCATTAATTTATTAATGAAACTAATAATCCTTTATTTGTATTATCACCAGAAATACGTCATTGGGAAAACATTTCAAGGTTGACGGGTAAAGTGAATGAAAAATCGATTGATTGTCTAGACAATCATAATTAATTCGAAGCGTGTAAAAATGGCAAAAAGTGTAGTTAATTTTGTACTTTCGTCGCTTTTAATGTTTTGATTTCATCATTCATTTTACCAATCGATTATTAGTTCGATGATTTTTTGTATCAGAAGCACGAATGTCGATATATTTTGCCGTTTTAACATTCATTTAAAACGCTTCTTTCCCGCCCTATTGCCCTCTGGTGTTATAATGTGGGGCTAGGTTTTTTAATATTGTTGCTAACTCCAATTTATCTGCTTTATGGTCATGAAACTGAAACTTTTCACTAGAGCAAGGTTACCGAAAATGATTTTTTTTACTTTTAAATTTTGTTGATCACAAAACCATCGACCATTGGTTTATTTTATATTCAGGCGTTTGTTTGTTTGTTTAATATATTCACTGATATAATGTGACAATTCCATATAGTTAATACAATAAAAGATGACACGAAATGAAACAAAGTCGACTGTTCCATTGAGATATAGTTATTGACGTATACGATACATCTGAAATGTTATATCGTTAAATAAATAACTATGCCATGAAGGCATAATTATATATTATTAAATCAAACATTTGTGTGTGTATGTTTGCTTATATATTGAAACCCGTTATATAGTTATATAAATAACTATGTCATGAAGGCATAATTGTATATTATTAAATCAAACATTTGTGTGTGTATGTTTGTTTATATATTGAAACCCATTCAACCAATTCTGATCAATTTTTTTGTGTAGTTAATTTGTTTATTGTATAGATAACACAGATTAAATTTATCTACTTTGCCACAAGTAATGTGCCGCTTAATAAAAATATACATGTTTTTTCTAACACGTACTATTTTTTAGGTACGATTTTATTTAATTTTATTGAAACTTAGTCAATAAAAACGATGACAGAAGTTATTATTAATAGATTTGTACACATTCAGACACAAAACATAAAATTCAAACAAATATAGCACGCAAAATGTGTATGTTTTACATTTTTTTTTATAAACTTTTCTGTTTAAAGGCCAGCAATAATGGCCTAATATAGCTGCGCCTCAACGACCTTGATACCGTTCCTCAAGCCTTTTAACTTCTTGGAGAAACCTCTTTCCCTGTTCATCACCCACGGCTCCAAGATTTGAAGGGAAAGAAGAGAAATGGGAACGGAGAAAATGAATTTTTAAATACTTTCCACCTCCTATATTTTTACATGCTTGTAACAAATCGTTTATTAAGATCTTTGCACTTTTCGATCTGTGATTAACTAAAAAGACTTTTACATACTTAACAGCTTCACTTTTAGAACAGATCTAGCATGAAAATCGTTAAATTAATTGTGGAAAATGGAAATCATTAGATTTCATGCATACAATTAATTGACCAAGAAGGTCAATTAGTTTTTGATCGAAATTTTGGTCTCTCATTAACTGACGTATTTGTGGTCCGATAAATATCCTTTCTTTGAGCTTTGTGGCACTTAATTTTTTTTATAGACTTATATATAAATCATTTTCATCTATAGCCTTCACAACATTCTTCATCAAGCCAAGCTTTATATGTAGCGGAGGTAAAATAACGTCTTTGAGATCAATTAAAGGCAAGCATTTCACATTTGATTTACCACACACAAATTTCGTTCGTTACGGCCAATATTTTATCAAATAGTGCTTGTTAGTAGCTCTGCTATCCCAACTGTACAAAGCTGCTGCTGTACAAAGAAAATAATAGTATTTAGTGAATCAACCCTGAAAACCAAGTATCATTGCTATTACTTTCAGATCAGCACACACTTTCCACTTAAAATCTTTGTATTTTATTAAATTCAAGATTGATTCCATATTCTTATGTTTCTTTTAAAACAGTTAAATAAGCGATTGGTGTGAACGGATACTGATCGCTGTTATGAAGCAAAATTGTCTTCAAACTTGTTTTCGAACAATCAACAAACAAACGCTAGTCTTTTGTTTCTTGGGGAATTTTAAACTCGCCCATCGATGTTGTTACAATAACATGTTTTCCAAATTGAAGTAGAATGAAGCCACTTCTCTATTTCGGTTTCGCTGTTGCTGTTTTTGTGCCGGGTGCCAACAATTTCCAATTTTGCGAAGCAATTCAGCTTGTGTCACAGACGAATTAAAGTCTCGTATCAAATCATTTAATTCATATTGTTAAATTAAATGCGAATCGTGTAGAAAATTTGAAAAGGGTAAAAACTCTGGATCTTCATTGTCAGCTTCCAAGTTATCACCGTCGCTTTCTTCATCGCTCCGTATTTTTAACTCTTCACTTTGACTTTTATTAGGAGGTAAAGGAGGAGGCATATCTTCACTATGAGTAATGGGTTTCGATGTAGAAATTACAGTATATATGTTACAGCTCTATGTTATGCTTGATTTTCTTCCAAAATCCTCGTATATCGGTCATAAAAAAGTAGCAATCATTGTAGTGATTACTGGGTTCGCGCCACAGTGTCACTATTGCAGATGGCATAGATGTTTTGTTTCCATTCAGCGAAGACAGCAGATAAGCGTAGTATGATATGCAAAACAGTTGTAGAATCCAGGACGTTTCTCGATATACAATGCTTCCAAAATATAGGAAATAAGCATTGCATACTTTTTGTTAGTTGGACTTACTAAAAGTATTTCGTATGGATATTTCAAGTACTTGACCGTGTAATCGACTGAGGTGACTGAGAGTTAACGAGAAACAAAAATACACTTTTAACTGTCAGTAAGTCCGACTGACAGTCCTGACCGTGTGTGGTGCATACAGGCGTTAGTTAATGATTATTTCTAACTTCAAATAAACCACACGCAATATATATGTTTTTATAATATTGCAATAACATTTCATTATTTGTATTAAAAATGATTCATATTGTTAGACTCCTAAACTTCAGCCTACGCTGTAGAAATGCGGGCAAATTACCAGTTATGCATTAGAGACATCCAGACTACGGAGAGTAATCGGTCCGACGATAATAATACACTTGTTAGTTTAATTCAACTCTTTCACTACTTAATTGTACTAACAATTATTATTTATGACTTTAAAAAATTCACAAGCATTATATCTGTTTTTATAATTTTGTAATAATATTTTATTATTTGTATTAAACATTACTTGTATTGTTAGGCTCCTAAAGTTCAGACTACGCTGTACAACTGCGAGCATTCACTATAGTTATGCATTAGAGGTACCCAGACGACCGACCGTAATTGGTCCGACGATAATTGGAGAAAATAAAATATATGATATTTAACATCGTAACGCACGCTTCCCACAAAATCGATCCCACTGGTAAAACGGCTCTGGCTGACTCTCCTGAATCCGAACATTACCAGTTAAAACGCGATAACAGAGAATAGAACAGAACATACAACTTAACATGTGCTAATGGAGACGGAAGGCGGCGCGCATCTTGATTTTAACGGTAAGTCGGTGGAAAGTCAGTCATTGACCTTATATTATAAAATTCTGCAGTTGTCGGCAATCAACTCATCACCTACACGATTCAGTTGTTAGTCTGTATGGCGCGTTATTCGATTATTCTCGGAAAAAACGAGTTACGCATTTCCCAAGAAAGATATTGTTGGACTAAAGAAATAGTAATAATATAGAATGTTTGAAGAACTTGTTAAAAATATTTATAGTGAAATTGATATTTATCATTTCTTATGACAAGTACCGGAAATTTGAAAGTTGTAAAAGTAACATGTTCAAAGATATTGATGAAAAACTCCCAAATTTCAAACTTCATCGAAATTGATTTTGGGGTTTAGGCGTATATAACGGGCGTTTATAAATTTTTTACATTGTCACTACTCTCGAGCCAATTTCCATCAAAATGATACTTTTCTTCCCTTCTGTTGTCACTCGAAATTAAAAGCTTGCTTTTTCGTTTCTTACCAAAACTAATTCTCATAATGATCATCTTTTGGTAGCACTAGCTAGAACCTAGGGATTCAATAAATTAAAAAAAAAAGATACAATTAGTGCTGATTAAACAAAATCATTTATAAACACAGATAAACTAATTGATTGTTGATTTGTTGAGTCCGTTCATGAATGGTTCGTTGTTTTATAATTATAAATGAACACAATTATGAAATTTAAAAAAAATATTATTATTCGTAGTAAAATAGTTATATCTTAGATCAATAAAGAAATTTCATATTCTTATACACAAAGCTTTTTTCCGTTTCACTGCCTCCCGGGCGTCGAAAGGAAAGTTTTCAGGAAATCCATCGGGAATGGAAAAATTATCGTCGAATTCTTTTCCGACGATATTGAATGCATCGTTTGTAGATATCGTAACTGCAACAGGGAGAAGTAAACAACGTTATATTAAAAGTTAATTACAATTTTAATTTTATAGACGTTCATTTTTGTTGACAGAAAATTCTTAAATAAATAGTTTGATAGAATGTTAAGTGATGTATGTCACTGTATTACCAAATATAAAATAAATATTTCGTAATATAATGAGATACATAAATGTATACAATGCTTTCACTTCGAATTCGTAATAATACCATTGACTTATGAGTAATAGGTTTTTAAAATATTTTACGTAACAAAACTTTTAAAATGACGTTTACGTAATTTATAATTTATAGTGAGACATTTTAAATAATTATCATTTTGACTTTTCAAAATCTACGTAAAACATAAATTATATTATTAAAATTTGAAAAATTATAAAAAAACATTTTTGTATAAATAATTCCAACATTATGTTTCATCTCATATGAGTATGGATTGTTAATGGTATTGTTAATGTGATTTCTGAATTCTGAGTCTTTTTACAAAAACATCTTTATTTCAGGCTGCTTATACGTAAAATACATATACATACACTTGGACAGTACATATTAATAATAATCTTTATATAAACTGCATTTTGAATTTGGTATTATATTTTAACAAAATAATCGTATTACGAAAACAGTCCATAATATTATGAAAAACTCATTTTTAGAACAAAGTTTTCAATTTAACCTTGAGTTTGTTCTTCTTCATGATTTAAAAAAGAAATATGGGTTGTTTTTATTTGTTTCTGTAACCATGTTTAAAAAAAACGATTTTCTTAATAAATACTTATCGGGTTTTTTGACCCTATGACAATTCTTTGAATGTTCAGAAATGCTAATGTTACAATTTGTTTTTTTATTTTTTTCATACCATATTATATTAATGACCTTAGCTCAAACTCAGTTTTTGTTCGAACATATCAATTAGGAACGCTATTAACGGATTGAAAGCAATTTTGGAGTCTGTTACTTCGGATGCAGATTTGAAGTCTGTCACTTTTTGTATGGCGTATTTTAAAAATGAAATTAAAAATATCGCAGGATTTTTAAAAATAGTTACGTGCAATATAATGTGCGAAACTACATTTCTCATAAAAATATATGATTGGTTTAGGTTTAGCTTATCATTTCGGAAATGTGTGATGAAATCTATAGTTCAGCTCATTTTTAATTTTTACAATGCCCTTATGCGGTGTTGATATTATTCGTATAACAAATCATGGGCTTTAGAAAAACAAACAAGCCACTAAGATCATACCTGCATGGCCATGGGGTTATTGGTGATGAGCTCTGAGGCCTCGCTGAGAGCGCGTGAGGCTTGGATTTCGCCTTCTGCCGCGATGATCTTGGCACGGGCCTCGCGACCGGCCTCCGCCTCAGCGGCCATGGCTCGCTGCAGCTGGATCGGCAGCCGCACGTCTTTGCTGCAGTCGTTATTTTAATGAACATCTTCACGTCCATAAAAAGGTATTGTAATACATTGCATTGATGTACTTATGTAAATTCTAAATTCTAAGCTTCAAGGACAAATTTGATTTTAGTCAAAATTACACACAAGCAGTTTTGTTCTGCGTTTTTAAAAGCATGGTTGAAGAATAAAGGTCGAATCCCTTCACTTAAAGATAAATCTAAAGTTCATTAAACATGTTTTATAAGTACCAAAAAGAAAACAAATAACTAATGTTGTTTATATTAAAATATGGATGGTTGTTGACGTTGACGAAAAACCAATACGTTTTTTTTTGACGAGGTGTGAAAATTTTTGAAGAAATTTGTCTATATCAGACGAGCATTGTGATATATATATATATATATATATTTATATATATGTATATATATGTATATATGTATATGTATATATGTATATATATATATATATATATATATATATATATATATATATATATATCAACACGCTGGAAAACCAAAATTATCATTAAACTGACCAAAAACATAGATTGTTAATGCATGATGAGATGATGTAACCTCTACCGTTTACCAGGTTTTTATTTTTAAGGACTTCGTAAAGATAGTGGATTTGGTATAGTTTTTCAGTCAAATAATACAATGTATTTTCGAACTATAATGCACCGAAAATTATTAGGTATACAGAAAAAGTTTCTTAATTGATAGGTTTTTAAAGAGAAATTAATTTTTTTAGCTTTCCATATCACTTGGGAATTCTTCAAATTTTGTTTATTTTCTTATTTATTTCTCAGGTCATAACTTGGTTATTTTTCAATGTTTCGCCATGAAATTTCGCAAGTATATACTTTTAGTTTTGCCAAGGATAAAGATTAATTAATAAAAACCGGTTCTGGTTATACATTTTTTGAGTTTTTCAATAGATAAATCATAGAAAAACTAATCTACAATCTTAATGTAAAGATAATATTATTAGTTTAACTTATCAGGAACACGTTGGCCGACTATCCTTTAGAGATTTCATTATTTAATCACAACTGATAATAATGTGAAATACGATTATTTTTACCAAGTTAACTCTAAACTCTTGGAATATGTAGTGTAATGATTTTGATATAAAAAAACAGATTTTCATCTATAATTCAAGCAGATGATTTTTTACTGGTTTAATATATTTATTTCTTTAAACTCAGCTTTTTCTTCGCTAAAGAGGGGCAAGTTACAAAAAATCATTCTAAATAATTACATTTAATTTAAAATGCGAAAAAATAGTGAAATGCTATTTCCTCTAATGCAAGTCCTCCAGAGAACTTATTAAAACTATATTTTCCTGTTTATTTTATATGTCCCGTCATATTCTCGAAATATTACTTAGGTTTTTGTCCCTCTGTTCATTACAGTCGTTTTTCCCAGAAACCGCTTGATATAAAAACTTTAAATTTGGCTTAGTAGTAAAACAATTAACCTGCATATATTTCAGTAGCTTACACTCAAAAAAAAAATCATACGGACATTTCCGGAGGGAGTAGTGTAGGATTCCAAATTAAGAACTCAATTTTTTTTTAAATTACACATATTGTACGCAGGATCGTTTGAAAGGACTAGTTATAAGGGTGTGAAAAATATTTTTTTCATTATTTTAGGTATTATATCTTCAGAGATATAATGAAAAAATTGCAGAAAATGTGCCCGCATACCCTGCCCTAATTCCGAGACTAATGAAATTAATATTGCGAAAATTTGGATTTTGAGGAGCCCACGCAAAGGTCGTAGGAAAACTGTAGCGATTATTCTAGATGTCATCATTTTTTTAAATATACACCATATTTTTTCGCCTATGAAAGATATAACAGATTACATATATTTACGTTTTTCTATATTTTTAGCTGATTTTCTCAAAAACCATGTCACGAAGAAATTTTATATTGGCATAGTAACACATCTTATTTACCCAATTTTTTTTAAATAATATAATATTTTCTTTAATTCTAATATGTAATAATTTATATATTAGAATTAAAGAAAAGGAAAATAAAGACCTTCAATTTCTTAAAAATTTTCTATTTCATATGGGTATGATTTGCTTATGAGGTATACACAAATATTTTTTTCTACTTTTAACTTGTATTTAAAATTATAAATAAAATGTTTGTGTATAAAAAGATTTGCGAAAATTTAGCATTTCCCCTTTTTTCCGAAACTACTGAATACATTTACTTTATGAAAAATTAATATTTGCAATTCATTTAATAGAGACACTATGTACCCTTAAATGTTTAAAACTGCCCAAATGTGTGCAGTACTCTCATAATGCTGGCTTTGTCGGAAACTCGTGCTTGACTGGTTTTTATATACTTTATATAAGTATATAAAAACTGGCTGCATGCTATACGCATGTTATAATTTTAAAGTTTCTCTACTGTAGTCATTCATGCCTTATGTAGATACTCAAATTAACCTCATTATAAATAGTTTCGATTTCATTCCACTTATTCAACTATTTAAAGCATTTCACTTATTCGTTCCAGTAAATTATTTTAATAAGTAAAATTAACTCGTCCATTCTTTATTACTTTGCCCATTCTTTTTGATAGTGTCATTTGAATCTTAAACCAAGATAACATTTAAGATAACACTAATTTCTTTAAAGTTGGTATACTAATCGTCTGAAAGAAAACCTGTCCTATTAGGAATTAAATATTAATTATACTAAAAGTTCAGTTCACAATCAAATGAATAATTTAGTAGAAAGTATTAATTTACGCATTGCCAAAAATACAGAAGGAAAGAAATTTAACATTTTTCGCCGAAGTTTTATAATGGGCGATGTACAGCTGCAGTAGTGTCTTTGAAAACAGGCTGTTTATAAAATGTTGTGCATAAATTTATTTTCAAAACACGATAGTTCTGAAATTAGGAACATTTCGTAAAAGTTTTAAGGGTGAATAAATTCCAAAGGAATAAAAAAAATTACGAAACCCGTACCAAAAGCCTTCTACTTTGATGAAAGCTATCAGAAACCCGATACGATTGACGGAGTATACGAAGAAGTGAAAAAGAGTTTCTGAAAGAATTGGCATTAACTCCTGACGAGAAGCATGATCTAGAGCGCAGTACAATTGAACAAATTGCTAGTCCACTTTGGTTAGAACTTAGGCTTTAATTATTAACAGCTTCTTGGTTTGCCAAAATGTGCAAGAAACGTGTAAATACGAATTACACTTCATTAATTAAACAGATTTTATACGGATATGATTTGAACCATTCGGCATTGATAAAATATGAAAAAAAACAGTGAATACAATACTCGGCAATTAGCAATACTTTACATATAAACATTGAGGAGTGCGGCTTATTAATTGATAATAAATTTTCTTTTCTTGAAGCGACGCCATTCATCCAGTACACAGACAGCATTGTATAAATTAAGTGCCCGTTATCTAGTTTCAATTTGCACCCAGATGAATCAGTAAAACAAACAAAACATTGAGTTTTGGAAATACGATTTTGGTTAAATAAATATCGATAAAATCATCCATGGTTTTTTCAAATAGACGATCAGTTTCTTATCACTCCTCTCCACATACCATAACCGATACCGCACCAAATCCGAACCGATTTCATCAGCCAGACCGTAAACGGCCACGACGTCTGCCCGTTTGCGGTCTGGCTGATGATAATCAATTGAAATATGAATTGATTCCGAAACATGGTCAATTCTAGAATGATAATCACCCTTTGCTTCTAGAATTGGTGAATCCTCGAAAATCGAGATTAATGAAATTAAGAGATCATTCATCACATTCCGCTAGTGCCAAGATTTTGAATGCGAGAAACTGAAAATGATCATAATGAAATTTTGCCATGTCAGGGCCCCAAGACTTCCAAAGTTTATAACTATTTCTGCTTACAAGTTATATTTGTAAAATGAAAAAAAAGAACTATTAATTATTGTTTCGTTATGTAAAGTGAGTACACTAAAGGAAAATATTTTATTCAAACAACAACGTCAACAAATCCAAATATAAAACAAAGCTTTTTGTCCGTAATGTTTGCATAGATATATTTAATTTATATTACAACTTTTCGCACTTCATGAGGTAAGTCGTTGTGAGCAATTTATGCAATCTTTACTCGTTTGGGAGTTGAACAAGACAGCACATATGTGTTGGTCTAAAACAGGAGTACCCAACCAGGGGGACGCGCCTCCCAAGGGGGGCATAGAGAGATGTCAAGGGGGGCGTAAAGCGTTTGCATTTTAGAAAGAAAAAACAAAAAAATATACAAACAACATTAACAAATAACATTACAATGTAATGTTTAATTTACATCCATAAAATTAATGAAATTAAATATCATATTCACTATTATTACCACAAACTTGCGAAAAATTTGACGTTTTGGTGTACATTTTTTGTTGAGAAATCAGTTTGAGTGTGTAAAATTATTGTGTCTTACTGTTAAAAGGTAAGTTTGAGTATTTACAAACTTCAGTTACCATTTTTATTTAATTTACTAAATCAAAGGGGGAGCATGAAAAAGTAAAGGGGGGGGGGCATGAGAATATAATTTATAGTCCGGGGAGCCTCAACAAAAAAAAAGTTGGCAAACCCTGGTTTAAAAGGAAAAGATGAAACGGGTTTTTCTCCAGTAATTAGTTAGGTAAAGTTGCTTAAACCGTATTTGCGCCTAATTCGTACTTCGCTTTTACCTCGGCTTCAGTAATAGCAATAAGCGCCTTTAGTAGCAAAAAATATAATATCAGTCGGTCATATTATCATCTGACAGATAACACTGCTTTCGACAAAAATATTGAAAGGGTAAGCTTTTTCAAGCTTTTTCTGTAATTTTGCACATTTCGTAAGAACTTTCTTGAAATTGGAACGTTTATAATTTATTCAACTGTTTGCGGTATATTAATGCGTATATTTGACCTGACGTGATGATATAGGCGTATTTGTTGTCAAAATGTTTAGTAGCAAATTTAAAGTTTGTTCGACTCTTGCGCCTATTTCGTATTCGACGAAAGTTCTTAAAACGTAGTGGTACGATTTAGAAAAACTATTTTATTAATTTCTTAATAAGTTATTACCAATCCGTAAACTGTTATTAAAGAGTTATTTCTTTTATTACGCTTCTGATTTGCAAAATAACCTCAAAAGTCTAAACAAATTAAAACTCGTTTTAATTTCAGAAAAACATATCAAAAAGAAAATATAATTCTTGGAGTGAAGAAAATATGGAAGAAGCTATTAAAAAATATAATGATGGGACCTTACAATTTAACAAAGCTTGTCGTTTATATAATGTACCGAAACCGATATTGAGACGACATTTAAAAGGACTGAATGCACATCAAAGAATTGGACATCCGAAAGATTTAACTAACGAAACGGAAATAGAACTGATCAGACATGTCTTGCTATTGGAAATTAGATGTTTTGGTCTGACAATAACCGACTCATGGCGCCTAGCTTATCAGTTAGCAGAAAAATACGAATAGAAAAATAGATGTAATAATGAATCGCAACTGGCCGGATGGAAATGGTATTATACATTTTTTAATTATCACACAGAAATATCCTTATGAGCTCCAGAACCAACATATGTGGCTCAGTGCAAAGGATTCGACAAAGAATCAGTTATAGCATTCCTCGAAAAATATCTTGAATCAATATTAGATATAAGTTAATTTACAGTTGAAATAACGTGAAGGGTGTAAGCACGGTTCATAAGCCTTTTAAATTTTGACTCGAAAAGGGAATCATCATGTTGGAGCTATCACAAGTAGCGAACGTAGTGTCAACACTTATGGCATGAATGCTGCTGGAGAATTCATCCCACTCATGCTCATATTTAAACGTAAAAGAGTGACAGATGATTTAAAGCGTGAGGAGGCCACCGAATACGTTGCACGATTGTGATTGCGGATGGATCTTGAGTACATTATATATCAAATGGCTTGAACATTTTATAAAGTATCCAAGACTACAAGAAAGTCAGTTCTTCTGATCTTAGACGGTCATTCGAGGCACATAAAGAATATTGATGCAATTAATCTTGCAAGGGAGTATGGAATAATCATGTTCTGCAAGCACATACCACCCAAGTTACAACCATTAGGTAGGTCATTTTTCAAATCACTAAAACAGAATGTTAGTGCTGCTTGCACTTCGTGAATGCAAAACCATCCTGGTTTCGTAATATACCAAATAAATATTGCATAAATTTTGGAAGTGGCATATCCTCGCATCGTTTTTATGCACACAGACATGCAGGGCTTTATATCCTGCGGATCATGGTGTTGCAATCGCTTTAAGATCAGGGTTGAGGAATATATTATTTTTGACGAAGATGCTAATCTAAGTGAATCAGCGGAAGTCTCCCAGTATCTGGCAAGTAAAAGGCAACAAGAATAAACACATATTAATATGTGTGCCCCAATTCAATCAGACTACTTAGCAAGAACAGACTGAAGAAGTTGATAACCTCAAGTTCCTGAGGTATCGACAACTAACCCTCCGAAAAAACAGCAATATCAATGTCTAGGAGAGAAAACGAAGGAATGTTATTTAGATATCAAAGCCAACGTTTTTAATGCAGAGACAGCGTGAGCGACACTTGAAATCATATCTCCAATACATACTATTCCTGGAAATTCAAAACATATAAAAAGAAAACGGACAGGTGCTCTTGTTAGTGCAGAAAGTCCTTATAAAAAAGGGCTCAAGAATAAAATACAAGAATTCCAGAAGAAAAACGTATCAAAGAATCTTGGTGCAAAGAAAAGTGAAACTAATAATATTATATCACTAAAGGGAAATAAGAAAAAGAAACAAGACAAGATGAAAATTATAGTTGGTACTGTAAATTTTGTTAAGAAGAAGCAAAAGAAGTATGGTCAAATGCACACATTGTGAGATATGGGTATATGAATTTTGCGCAGGAATCAAAACAAAAAACAAGAGATTACAACTACGATGACTGCTAAAAATTGACAAAGACCATCCACCAAATTTATTAAGACTTAATCTACAGACGTATTAATATTAATGATTAAGGTTGTGATTCTTAAGACTGTAAACCAATGATAAGATCTCGAAGTGCGATTTAAGAATATATCAGTACGATTTAAAATTAATGGTCCTAAATCATACTTTTTCAATGTTTTTTAAATTCGTTTATTACTCAGAAGTTTATAAGATTTATGTCAAATTAAAAATAATTTGTATTGATTAATTTCGAAAATTTTATGGTTTTTGCTTAATGGATATGAATTAGGCAAGTTTACCCTATGTTTTGTAATTTTGAATACTTAATAATCCTTATTTTTGTTCACGCATTAATATAATGTCTTTTTTTATTTTTAATCTGTCCCACATATAATTAAAATGTGTTGTTAAGAGATTTACAAGCAGGCAGGTTTCAATAATTTCTTGTTTCTGTAGAGCTCATGGTATGAAAGATTTAGTGAGTCTAAAAATATTTCCTTCGCGACTAGCGAAATATTTAATATTTTTATTATTATATTTTTAATATTTTTGAATTCCTATTCTTTTGTCTTTTATGTTGCTGGTGGTTGAAGACTATCAATGCCTTCAATTAATAGCCTCGATAAAGCCGTATATGGAAGATAAAATCATTGTCAATAGCACAGCAACTGGTCTAGTCAATGGTTGAAGTCCGAATTAAAATTGGAATAATGCTAATATTTGTTACCGTTGTATCGAAGTAATTTTAATAATACAAAATAAATAAAAATGGTTACCAAACAAATATAAAACATATATTTTCATTTGTTGCATATCAACAAACGGTGTTGTTACGCGCGTATTAGTAATTTTACGATTAGTAAATATCCGTTCTCGAGCAGCGGTCTTTTGTAAATACGTCCTTAAATATAATTTAGTATCTGCAAATATATAATTTATTATCTATGTGCTCAAATTTATAAATATTTTTATCATTAAGGGAATGTATTTAGCTCGACAATATGGAGCGGGCTCGCAGGGTCAAAGAAATGACACCCTTATTTTGTCATTTGCGGCACCCACAAACACGAATCGGAAATTGCACGCCATTCTCATCGAAGCACTTAGATGCCGCGTGGGTCTTCAAAAATTACTTAGTTTCTTAAGCCTTTCACTTAAGGTGTCTTTTTAATTTTTGCTCAGATCTTTCTACTTCGTATCGTTACTCTCGTTTTGGTATAATTATTATCTGTCTTTATAATTCATTTGAGCAAATACCATTGTAATGTAACAATTTTCTCTAGATTGTTCATAATTAGTTTCAACAAACAATATAAAAATGTATAAATAAAATTGTTCGCTCATAGTAAAATTTGTTCACTCAGCTGACTATCTCATGTTTTGACGAACTGTCCACAATAATACTTTCTAAACTGTTCTTAAATCTTCAGTTATACAACTAAACAGTTTATAATTTGTGATTCGTACAATAGCGTGTAGTCATATCCATTTGGAAAATATTTTTGGAAACGTTTATTTCAAGGTTGGAGTAGGCATAACATTAATTATTTAGTTATTGAACTTCCATATAGATACGACTCTAATATGAGCAAATTTTAACTGCTAAGGGACCATAATTTAATGCATGTCTAACACATAAATTTTGATCAGTTTTTTTAACAGTTGAAAACCGCGCAATAAAATTTTGTCTTATACGCATTTCTATTGTATTATGATATATATTAAATTCGTTTAGAATATTGAGTATATTCGTACATGTTTGTCTAATTTGAATGCTAAATAGCATGGTGATGAGTAGATTGCCACTCTAACAGTATGCAGTAACTTACCAAATCTCTAAATTTTACCTATGATTAAAAATATGTTTCCTTGAACAATTTCCGAGGAAGTGATATCGAATGGCCATTATCCAGCCCTGACTTGTCCCTTCTCAATTTTTCTTCCGGGATTGCCTGAAGAGTCGCATTTATGACAACAAAATATAAAGCGTCGCGGTCGCCCAATTAAAAATAACTTTCAAGGCATAAACTCGTAAACATCGCACCGGTGATATGTCGATAAGTATTTTAAAATCGCCATCAAGAGTAAGTAGAGTGTAAAGGCCTCCTCCAAAGTTTATTTCTGGTAGACCTATTATGTCGTGCTTGATTTCTTGTAATGCTTCGTTTAATTCAGTTAGGCGTTCACGGGTTGCTAGGGATCTGAGATTGTATGTAAGTATGTAGAATTTGTTTAGAGGGTTAACTTGAATCTTTGCAGGGTTTTGGTCGTAATCTTCCACGGGGACCAGCCGTCTTGGAAGATTTATTAAATTACCTTACTTTAATTAAATTACTTATGAATAAATTATTCTCAACAAAGGATATTCACTTCTAATGTACGGTTTTTCATCAATATATTTTTTTCAATACCGAATTAGGTTAACGCGTAATACAAGATATATAAGATTTTCGAATATTTGTAATTTTTCATGCTTTAAATATAGCAATAAAATAGATAATTAAATTTTTACATAGAATTATATGGAAAATGAAAAAAATATATTAGAAACCTGTTGCAATAAGGCTACATGACACGATTCTGATTGGAAAATGCCTTTCTCACTTAAGAGCAGAGCGTGTAGTGTTATT
This sequence comes from Druceiella hillmani, assembly GCA_039881145.1. Taxonomy (NCBI): domain Eukaryota; kingdom Metazoa; phylum Arthropoda; class Insecta; order Lepidoptera; family Hepialidae; genus Druceiella; species Druceiella hillmani. The sequence continues at coordinate 20,629,973 of JAYKKI010000022.1, forward strand.
TTTTCTAATTCTTTAATCTAAGGAATTAGAAAAAAACAACACTACGTGGTTCATGCTTGGATGTATGACCATATCAAAATACATTGTGATATCGTCTTTCTTTTCAAAAGTTTCATTTCCAGCAAGCGTAATCTATATACACAATTATTTATTTACTTTCTTATTGTACTTTCTTTATTTACTTTTGAACGGAACACCCGTTCATTGACATAATCTTCACGGAGGAAATAATTTAGTGCCGTACTCACATCTCGACACGCTCCACCTCGACACCCCACGGCTCGGTGGCGTCGTCGAGGGAGGACTGCATGGCGTGGCTGATGGCTTCACGGTCGGACAGAAGCTGCGAGAGGTCGCGCGTGCCCAGCACGTTGCGCAGTGTCGTCGCCGCTAGCAGGCGGGTCGACGCGCTGTGGGATACGGAAATGTTATTGACATGCCTGGATAATTGTAACGTAAATAATAATCATTGATCAAGTTTTTTTAACTTTATCAAGGTTCATTAAACTCTTCAAATCATATAAGCTATAATTTCAATATAATGCACAACCTTATAAAATACATAGAATCTTGAATGCATAGATTGCAAATTCGATAGTAATAAGCACATTTTTACCATAATACTACATTTACAGTGTTCAAGTGACTTGAAAGAAAGCAATACACAAATGGAAATAAACAAATATATTTTCCTACCCGTGTTGTTGTTGTGGTAGCAAGCAGCGATATGGAATCAAGATAAAAGGCTACCAAAAAAATTCAAGTTTTCTTTTTTACATGACTGTCCTGCTTTATCAGTCGTCGTATGTACAATATATATATATATATATATATATATATATATATATATATGTGGGGATGTATCCAGATGTCACTCTAATGAGCTGGAAACAATAATACGATTTGGACAAATGAAGTATCCTTAGAATTGTCTACCTTCCCTTAAAAAATATTGTAAGTCTTTGGATGGCTTTAAGTAGGGATGTCTTGATTCATGCAATATAGAGATAGAGTTTCCATTCTGCCCAATATGGAAAAATAAAAATTCGAAACTTTCCCCAAATGGCTACCAAATTAAGTTTTGTAGAGTAGATTTCAAGTATATATAATATATTCTATTAATAAATACGATATTTAATGACATAAAATTTAAAACTCCCAAATCACATTTATTTGGGCTGTTGGGTAACATTTCAATTATAAATTTGGTTTTCAACCTCAGGTTTTAATTATGTAATAAACACAGAGAAAATCGAGGAAAAACATTTTTGCTCCTCTGATACCCCTTTGCATAGGTGAAAGGGCTTTGAAAGACCACTTCAAAAAAATTCATATATACGTGTATATACATATCAATACAATTTTATCATATGTATGTATATGTATGTATATATATATATATATATATATATATATATATATACTTACACACACACACACACATACACACATATATATATATATATATATATATATATATATATATATATATATATATATATATATAATTAAACAGAATAAAATCAATTTAAATGAATCTATAATAAAGGGTATCAATAAAATTGTTCCAAATATAAACAAAAATAAATTAAAAAGTACTTACCTGCATAAAAAACATAGTATAAAAACAAGTTATAATACATACATAAAAACAAGTTATAATAGTAGGGAATTATGGCAGGTGAGAAAATTTGTTTTGAATTTGCTTTATTTCCGTGGCCTTATTTAACTGCTAAGAAACATAACTTGTTTAAAAAAAAATAATAATATCTTCTTCTATGTTTGTCGTTTCTATATAGATATGCCCATAATATTTTATAAACACATTATTTTGAATAACTAAATTTATTTCGGACAACATTCGATATAAATAAATATAATTCATGATATTCGACAAATAATAAATTTGTAGTTAACATGATTTTTGCCACTGTCGACCTCCGAATTTACTTGATAACCGTCATGGAATAATTTGTCGTTATATACTCATTTAAAAATAAGTATATTACAATGACGTACACGTAAAGAAAGGCGCACGTAATTTCAGGGTTCTGCAATCATCACGATCGCATCGAAGAAGCTATACGACATGAAACTTTGTTGCTAATATTGAATATATTTGGCGTAAATTGTGTAGAAATTCATTATTCACAATTAAATGAAACTACGTGATGTAGTATCATTTCTACTTTCTTTAAGTTCTTTACCACGACCTAGGTTTCGTTGTATTATAACACCTTCAGGTGGGCTGTTAGCAAAGATAGTCGTGGTACAGAACTTAAAGAAAGTAGAAATAATACTACGTCACGTAGTTTCATTTATTTGTTCCTAATCACAAAACATCAATTTATCATCTGTGCTGATTTACTTACCACTTGTAAAATTATAGTTCGGTTACGGAAATTTTATTCATTATTTTTTTTATTACCGTGCAGATATGCAAATACTAAAGGATAACCTACCAGTAATCGACAACTTTAACAACAGCACTCAGAGGTTCTTTTATTCTGTAGTAGACGACGGCATCCACGGCCACCGTCACTGAGTCTTTCGTCAGAACCTGCAACGATAAATTATTAGCTTTAAACAAATTTTTAAAAAAACCTATAAAAACAATAAAATTAATTTTGGAATTAGAATTTAATATGCTCCCCTCTTTACCATCCTATAAGTTACTGTGTGCCTTATTTATGTGAAGGAATTAAAATTGTCCTGCCGTTTCCTTCCATTTTGTTTTTCTTTATAAAATCTTTGCTCGCCTTGCTATGTATAGTTAATAACAAAGAGAAACAATGATCCCAAACAAATACAATCATAATTTGAAAGGGCAAGCAGGTCGTAATTTTATAACGAATAACAAAGAGAAACAATGATCCCAAACAAAGACAATCATAATTAGAAATGGTAAGCAAGTCGTAATTTTATAACGAATAACAAAGAGAAACAATGATCCCAAACAAATGCAATCATAATTAGAAATGGCAAGCAGGTCGTAATTTTATAACGAATAACAAAAAGAGAAACAATGATCCCAAACAAATGCAATCATAATTAGAAATGACAAGCAGGTCGTAATTTTATAACGAATAACAAAGAGAAACAATGATCCCAAACAAATGCAATCATAATTAGAAATGGCAAGCAGGTCGTAATTTTATAACGAATAACAAAGAGAAACAATGATCCCAAACAAATGCAATCATAATTAGAAATATGCAAGCAGGTCGTAATTTTATAACGAATAACAAAGAGAAACAATGAACCCAAACAAATGCAATCATAATTAGAAATGGCAAGCAGGTCGTAATTTTATAACGAATAACAAAGAGAAACAATGATCCCAAACAAATACAATCATAATTAGAAATGGCAAGCAGGTCGTAATTTTATAAATGGAAAAGTTTAAAAATATATTGATATAGTTATTCAGTTATACCTAAACAATGAACAGCTGGTCATGAAATTGTCAAACAAATATATTTTTCTCTAGAAAACTAATAGATTTCCTGTAATGTAAAACTGAATTTTTTAAAAGTAAGATATGCTTTATGTAAATCCTATTCGTTTGAACACGGTTGAACGTCAGACAAATTCATCTCAATTGGAAATACTCGCAAGTGAAATTGCGTGCAAAAGCTAATGTAACCTGATAGGCACTGCTCTTTATGAAGCAATATAACTCTCACACACTCATATGTTTTTGATTCGATGTTGTGTAAACAATACTTACGATTTATGTAAGTATTTTTTACACAATATTGACCCAAAAATATACAGCGACGATTTGGTTATTCTATAATGAAACAGATCTCGTTAAGTGATAAACCTGCAGAGGACATGTTAACAAATCAGCAAACAGGGAGTTTGTGAAATGTTAAATAAGACTTTTATTTAACATTTCATAACTTCCCTGTTTGTTGATTTCACGACTGTCAGTCGATGGTTGTTATTTCTTTAACGGTAAGTAGTGAAGGAAATTCGAGTTTACTTTCATCATCTCTATGACGTTATTAAACAAGACTTGTGAAACATTGTACGCAGAAATATTTTCTATACTATAATACATTCTCTATTGCTGTAGTTCGGGTCTTAAAAGTGTTTTTAATTCTAACTGCTGTGAGCGACCCAAGTTCTCTAGTTTTAGTCAGCAATAATTATGGTGGTATCCACAAAAAAAACCTAATTATCGTCAATCCACGTATTTTTCTTTCTTTCTTCCTTTATTGCAATCATTGTTGCCATTGGTGTATAAGTAAAAAAAAATTAAATCGTCTTTAAAGAATTATAGGTTATTGGGTTGGTAAAACCACGAGGAGTGTAAAGAACGGGTGCAGAGAAAAATCAAATTACAATTCCTGTTCAGCTTCTTTAGCCAATTATATTAACAATTTAGCACAAGGAGTGAGTTTGATATCATATTTTGAAAAAAAAATCCTTTTCCGTAAAGAACAGGTGATAAAATTGCAATATATTTTGTGATACCTCTTGTGGTGGAACATCAAAGGACACTGTGCGCAGGTCAACCTTCTTATACGTGTCGATGCATGGCAGCACGAAGAAAAGTCCTGGACCCCGTGCTCCTCCTTTCCTAAGGCGACCCAATCTGAATATGACGGCTCTTTCAAATTCTTGCACAACCTAAAATATATCGAATATTTTTAAAAAATTCAATATATCGATATTAAAGTTATTTAGTTTTTTTATAGAGTATTAATGTACAGATGCCGAAATAATAAGGATGTTATCTTTATCATATATGCATCTGTACTGTTTTGCCTGAAAGAATTTAGGCATCATGTAATTTGTCTTTATCAAGTTGCACACTTGCTGGTATGTGCTTTATTATTGACTAGCCTCGAGTGTTGACGATGTAAGTTATTATAACTCGGGTAATTTTACAAATAATCAATTTTTAATATAGGTTTTTGAGAGGGGGAGATCTTCCTTCAAAATTGATATATTTTTAAGTTTTAAAATACTTTTGATCTAAATTAATCTTACATTTTTGTGTTATTTACAGGTCGCAATTCTGAACAGATTATGGTGATCCTACTTTTGATTGGTTAACTGTCAGAATAGGATCCTATTGATGTTCCTAATGATTTCTCAAATAATTGAATTTTTGTAAACAATTTTCGACAAAAACTTTCTTTTTTCGTGCTCGGCGACTGTTCATGAGCTCCGTTTTGTGCGGATTTTCCTAATCCTTCTCTCTGCTCAATCCTATTTTTAATTTCTTTTCATTTCCAAGTTTTTAAAATAAATATAAAAAAAAATTATAAAATAAATATAAAAAAATACAGGCTGCACATTGTTGGTTTTAACAAGGATTTTGAATTGTTACTGCTATTTTTAACGTACTTTATACATAGTCTTAAAATGTGTTGACTGGGAAAACCAATAATTTATAAATGAAATTATCTTATTACATATCATTCAAAGTAACATATCATATATAAGTATAATTAGTAACATATCATTCAATATTCGATTACATTTATATCTATATTTCTTTTAACATATGATATTCCAATGTGCAACTTTTTAAAATTCCTTTTTAGAAAGAAGTAAATTTAAAATATAATTACAAATGCTCGACGTAGACTTTGAAATAGATAGAAAAACGTATCTTGACACATGCCCTTTTACAGAAGGACCAAGAAGATTTTTTTTTATTTTTATAAAACTCCGGAGCTGTATTTTACGTTTAATGTCTTTATTCAGTTAGATGAATAAAAACGTTTAGGCATAAAATACAATTCAAAATGAGTTTTACAAAAATAAAAAAAGTCCTTTTTTAGTTCTCCTGTGAAGTGTTAGATATGAAGATCTATATTTAATTTATATGTATATATATATATATATATATATATATATATATATATATATATATATATATATATATATACATATATATATATATTGCGGCTAACGTTGGCAAAGGAGCTAATCAAAACATTAACCAAATTATCTTAACATTTGTAATAATAGAAAAAATAGAACATTACAACATTAACCGATCATTGAGCGGTTAATGTTGTAATGTTCTATTTTTAACCGGTTAAACGTAAAATAAATCACTACTGCAATATGGGGCATTATTAACTTAAGGTTTCCTTACAAACAGTAGTCGAAAAGTAATACTTAATATTATTTATTTATTAAACTACTCAACATTTCTGCAAATGAAAATCGTAAAGCAATAATGTTACAAGCTTAGTATAAGTTAGGTTATATTAGTTTAAGTTATATAAGGAGCCACGCTGCATGATTAATTTGTATTTTAATTATGCCGTTAGGTTAATCTTAAGTTTATCCTGCTAATGATTGAAATCTCACAAATTAACGCTATCAAACTTTAGCCGACGATCAAACCTTGCCTTAAGATTGACCGGCTGTGTGACAAACAACGCATAACATAGAATTCATCTATTATTTATACAGGTAATTCTGTCCATAAAGCTATGTATATTTGAAGAATGTTTCTGTAAAAAAATTGTATTTTTTTTAATTGGGGTTGTAACTTTGACAGAGATTGTTTCAGACACAGTTTAGAATTGTCACGTAGTTCCTTAACATTTTCTGCTCAGTTTGTATATATGTATATAGTGAGTAACACAGACGTGTAAATTATTCATACAGGTGATTCTGTGGAAAGTGTGTAACATAGACGTGAAAATTATTCATACAGGTGATTCTGTGCGACAGTGTGTAACATAGACTTGTAAATTATTAATACAAATGATTCTGTGCGACAGTGTGTAACATAGACGTGAAAATTATTCATACAGGTGATTCTGTGCAACAGTGTGTAACATCGACGTGTAAATTATTAATACAGGTGATTCTGTGCGACAGTGTGTAACATAGACGTGTAAATTATTCATACAGGTGATTCTGTGCGACAGTGTGTAACATAGACGTGTAAATTATTAATACAGGTGATTCTGTGCGACAGTGTGTAACATAGACGTGTAAATTATTCATACAGGTGATTCTGCGCGACAGTGTGTAACATAGACGTGTAAATTATTCATACAGGTGATTCTGTGGAAAGTGTGTAACATAGACGTGAAAATTATTCATACAGGTGATTCTGTGCGACAGTGTGTAACATAGACGTGTAAATTATTAATACAGGTGATTCTGTGCGACAGTGTGTAACATAGACGTGTAAATTATTAATACAGGTGATTCTGTGCGACAGTGTGTAACATAGACGTGTAAATTATTCATACATGTGATTCTGTGCGACAGTGTGTAACATAGACGTGTAAATTAATCATACAGGTTATTATGTGCGATAGTTTGTAACATAGACGTGTAAATCATTAATACAGGTGATTCTGTGCGACAGTGTGTAACATAGACGTGTAAATTATTCATACAGGTGATTCTGCGCGACAGTGTGTAACATAGACGTGTAAATTATTCATACAGGTGATTCTGTGGAAAGTGTGTAACATAGACGTGAAAATTATTCATACAGGTGATTCTGTGCGACAGTGTGTAACATAGACGTGTAAATTATTAATACAGGTGATTCTGTGCGACAGTGTGTAACATAGACGTGTAAATTATTAATACAGGTGATTCTGTGCGACAGTGTGTAACATAGACGTGTAAATTATTCATACATGTGATTCTGTGCGACAGTGTGTAACATAGACGTGTAAATTAATCATACAGGTTATTATGTGCGACAGTTTGTAACATAGACGTGTAAATCATTAATACAGGTGATTCTGTGCGACAGTGTGCAACATAGACGTGTAAATTATTCATACAGGTGATTCTGTGCGACAGTGATTGTGTGCGACAGCGTGTAACATAGACGTGTAAATTATTAATACAGGTGATTCTGTGCGACAGCGTGTAACATAGACGTGTAAATTATTAATACAGGTGATTCTGTATTAATAATTTACGTAGACGTGTAAATTATTAGTACAGGTGATTCTGTGCGACAGTGATGACATAGACGTGTAAATTATTAATACAGGTGATTCTGTGCGACAGTGTGTAACATAGATGTGTAAATTATTCATACAGGTGATTCTGTGTGACAGTATGTAACATAGACGTGTAAATTATTCATACAGGTGATTCTGTGCAACAGTGTGTAACATAGACGTGTAAATCATTAATACAGGTGATTATGTGCGACAAACTGAGTATCTTGAATTTTCATAGAACGAGAGTGAGAAGTTTCATAACATTTTCTACTCAGTTTCACTCATAGAATCCAATGTATGAATAATAGACATGTTCTTTGTTATATTTTCTCTACATCTATTTTTATGTACATAAATATATTTTTTTCTTTACATCGTTAGAGAAAATTATTTTTCTATACTCACATTCAACTTATATATTTATTGCGATTGTCACGCCCAGTTTGCATTTGGATCAAACTGGGTCATTTTTATAACGTAAATTACAAGTACAAGAAACCATTGAAACGACTTAAAACATAACAGCAATCTAAATAAATATGAAAAAGTCCTAAAAATTAAATGATATTTTAATTAACTTGAGCGCGCTTTCATATAATAGCAAATTGTTTCGAAAAATAAATATTAATATCTAATCGGTTACTTATACTTTTTTATAATATCAGTTTTTATTAAATATACTATAAATACTTCTCAGTAACATCTTCGCTTCTAATAATAGTGTCGCAATATTTTTTTTCTTTAGACTAAGTTTACGCTACTTCGATAATTTAATTAGCGCAAAAAACGGATTAAAGAGATAATGAATTATATAAAATAAAGACATCGAAAAAAGCGAAACTAATATAGAGTGACACAATATTGTAAGTTTTGTGCAACACGGGGAGCTCTGAACAAACTAAAGGCTGTTACTAAACAAAGATATTTTTTGTAAGATTCCAATCAGGTTGATTAAAACTTTAAATTAATACGTAAATACATTATTAAGATAAACGGTTTACTCAATAAAATATCTGTAAATTGCGTAAATTGTAGGTACGCAATTTGCGGCGACACGTCTTGACGTATTTTGGAGAAGGAATTCAAGTCAAAGTTTAAAAGACGCGAAGACTCCATACTTAGTCTCGTAAAAAATGTACAACGAAAAAAGAAAAAAAATTGTTATGGATAATTTTTGGATACAAAGACATCGCGCCAATTGCCTTCAAAACTAAAATAAATTTTCCCTGTGGTATTTTCAATTATAACGCCTAATAAATTTAAATAATCTTAAAACAGATATTGTTCGGGTTATTTAAAGATTACAAATGATAAACTGTTTTTCTTTCTAGTTAGATCAACTAACTAGATTTAACTTTAAATAAGTAATTTCATAGTTATGAAGCAAATGGCACAAATTTTTAAATAATATGTTTGCGTGGCAAAAATTTTGTATCGTAACGATTTCGCCATAAAACAATAATAATCATTTCTAGCATCACATTATTGAGGTATTGTTAAATAAAAGCATGGCGAAATTGCAAAAAAAACATGTTCTAAATAATGTGTTCACGTCAGCCTTTGACTCAAATGTACATATATAAGCATACACACGTAGAAAAAATGCAAGCGGCAGACGACATGCATCCTGCTTTAAGGTAGCTGTCGTATGAAAGTAAGATCCAAAAATGATTATAATTTTTTTTCGAAAATTATTGTTTTTGTTTTCCAACTGTTAATGTAACATCACTTGAACAGTTTGTAGTACTGGTAGAGGTACCTGCGTTGGAATACTTACTTTTCCCGTAATATTAATTACGCATTTTTGAGAGCGATTTTTAACAAAACTAAACGATAAATAACTTTTCTTTTTTTCCAAAATTTTAATATAATATCATTTTACATTGACTTAGTTTTTGAGATAAATTGTTCGAAGCGTTTTTAAAAAAAATAAGTGAGATGAAATTAGCACTTTCCCTGTAGTGTTAATTGTACAATTTTTGGGAACAATTTTTACCAAAACTAAACAATAAATATTTTTTTTATATTTTCAAAATGTTAATATAACATTATTTTATATTTACTTAGTTTTTCAGACAAGTCACTCGATGGGTTTTTTTTAAATAAAATTAAAAGTACGGTAAAAGAACTACTTTTTCTGTAATGTTAATTGTACAATTTTTGGGAGCGATTTTTACCAAAACTAAACAGGAAATTATTTTTCAATTTTAAAACGTGTTAAATATTTATCAAAAATTCAGTTGAATTCCGTCGACAACGCGTTTTACACGACAACTACTTTAATAATTAATTAATATTTTTTTCACTGAAACGTAGTACTTTTTTCATTGAAACTGAAACTTAAGAAATTTTTTTTTTACTGAAAGTTTTACACAACTACCTAAATAAATAATTAATATTTTTTTCACTGAAACTGAAAGAGACTTCTTTGAACTTCAAAGAAGTTTAAAAAATTTGTACTTTAAAAAATACGTAACTTTAAATACTTTAAAAAATTAGAAAAATGGTAGAACAAAGTGGTATTTTTTTATCACAAAACTAACATTACTCAATCAAAATAATTTAAACCAATGTTTATACACATCAGGAAAACGAAATCAGTTTTGTTTGTAACTTAACGGTTTTTAAACGTGATTTAATGGTGTTTAATGGTATTAACATTGCGATTTATAACATTTATAAACAAATTAAATTAAAGGAAAAATGAACTCATAATTCATGAGAGCTTTTTTTGGTGCAATTTTGAAATCAAATTTTACAAAAGTGCAGCGAGTTTTTCCGAGTCGTGTATATTCTTAACGGTTTTCCCCGTCGTTACCAAGGTCGAACAGATCATATAGCTTTCTAATTATCAGTTTGGTTTTCTAAACCTTGATAACAACATTGTTTTTGCATTTATCAATGAAAGCTATATATCATTTTCTTTTTCGCGTTCAAGAAAAAGATCACAGATACAAAAAAATCATGCATTTAAGTGTTATGGAGTTTCAAATAGAGACGTACACCACTTGTGTATTTTGGCATCTTGAGTGATATATTATAATTTAAGATAACAAAATTCATTGTTAATATAATTTTTTCTTATATTATCTACTTTCATATTTATTTAGTGGTCAAAAAAACTGAAGTATAATTTTATTTGTTTCCTAAAAATATTCCAAAATCTGAGTTGCTCATAATTTTGGTTGCATTCATAATATTGGGAAAAAACAGTTTAAAACCAGATTAACGTTAATTTTTATTGCAATCCACTTTTACAATTTTTTTAAATTCTACAAATACACGTTCAAAAGTAAAAAAAATTCTAATTTCTTTTAAATATCTTTTAAAGAAAATAAATACTCAGTTCAAAATTTTTGATAGCATTGAAAACATCAAAATTTCACCTTTAGAACATTTTTTTCTATACGATATTTTTCAAGGAGTTATGAATATTTTTTAAAAATCATACTTTTTACTTAAAAATGAATATTACCACAGCAATGTAAATTATGTATTACGTCAATATGTAAATTAAGAGATATATTTATTGAAATTCTTTAAAATTTTCGTGTACTTTATTGAGAAATTAAGAATAGTTTTATTTATAAATTCTATAGTCAAAAATGACCCAAATTTTTTTTTTTTAGCTTTATTATCATTAATTTTAGTTTTAAAGTGATTTTTTAATCGTTTAACTATGATAATTCGTTACCGACGTATCGAAGGTCAATATTTAGTATCGCCGGCATCAGCGTTATCTAAAGGTACGATTGCGAAGTCGGCGACAGCGACACGCGACAATGACAGACGACAGCGACACGCGACAATGACAGACGACAGCGACACGCGACAATGACAGACGACAACGAAAGACACGAGTGTCGCTAATACTCGCTATCATTCAATGACAGGCCATCGTCGCCGAAGGTAGTTAAAAAAGATAAACGATAGTATCTTTTAGATTTAGGCTGAATGTAGTTATAGCGAGAGTATTGAATAAAAGCAATATAGTCGTTTTTTTACTAGTTAAATATTATTCAAAGTATAGTTTTTCTTTAGTATTTTACCCAATATTATTAAAATTGTGTTGTTGATAAATAACTGTACCTTGTGATAATATGTGTTCTAATGGTAAAATGAAGTGTCAACGAGACATTATAAAATAAAAAATGGAAGAAAATAGGTAGACATATTTTTAATATTCATCAAATAAATATTTTAGTATGGTACGGAGATGGAGCTACCGCATTTTTTGTTTGGAGAATTTACTCTCAGTATTTTTTTATAAAATCTAGAAGAATTGTGAGATTAAATCATGGAGAATAATGATTTAACTAGGGATTACACCTTGGCCGTTGCACGATAGAAAATAATGTTATTATGTGAATTGTAGAGAATTTTTTATTCCACTCTTATAAATGTACCAAAAATTAAAGAGATGCGTAATTTACTTACAAATTTACTTACAAACATAAACTAATATATTTTGAATAATATTTTAATAGTAAAAGACCCTGCTTTTATTTAATCCCCTTGCTTACTCTTGTATAATATAATCCTCAATTAGATTATTTTTATATGTTTCCTGATTTATGGTATGAATTGTATCTTCATACCATAAATCTGGCCTACCATAATCCGTTTATATATTTTTCTTCATTCTGTTCGCAAAATCTATGTTTAAACGAAGAAAAACACGCGTCATCACAAAGACTCGCTCGATAAAAATCGTCCAGCACCAGTGTCCGGTAGTGTCACGTCGTCGCCTGTCACCCCAATGACAGCTTGAGTAATGAACTGATGCCCGACATCTGTCGCAGAGTTCGATCATTAGTCCATCCGTACAGATTCATGGTATCAGCCGGGCCGCAGTAGGATGTCGACAGGTGTCTGTCGTCAGTCTTTGTCACTGATTTCGGAAATGTACTATAAGGTGTACGACGAGGAGTTTGCGTGTTTCCACTACGCTAGTATAAAAATGAAAGAAGAAATACCTGAAACTATCTACTATATTACTATTTAACATCTTTGTTTTTTTTTATTATTTCCTATAATTAACTTTTTATTATCTGCTTTTAAATGCCTTTGAAGTTAGCTGCAATTTTTTTAAATGGAAAATAAAAAATTAAATACTCTCGTATTACGTTGTTAAATTGAGATTCTAGAGGCCTTAATTAAAGATTACATTCCAAAAATGCATTAAAGTTGAGATTTCAGGCTTTGGAATATTTTTTTTAAATATTATTTATTTCTAAAACGATAGCGGTCCACTACTACACACTTTACATTTTCTATTCCCCGCAACAACAGTCGACAGCAAATATGTTATCTCTTCTTTGTTTCTAAATGTCATATCGACATGGGATTTTTTGTTTCAGTCACTAGATTAAATAGTACTCTAAATGAACTTCCTTCGTCTGCGAATTGCTCAAAGCAAATATTCAAATTCATTGTTTATAAATGCTCTTGTTAATAACTACTATATACAATAGCCAAGATTTAGTTTATCTAAAGTAATTTAAATTAATTTAATATGTTAACTCACTTTCTTGACTTCATTTTAAATTATATTAGTTAATTTAAAACGATAGCGGTCCACTACTACAACACTTCAAATTTGCTATTCCCCACAATAACAATCAATAGTATATATGTTATCTCTTCTTTGTTTCTAAATGTCATACCGACATAGGATTTTTTGTTTCAGTCACTAGATTAAATTGTACTCTAAATGAACTTCCTTCGTCTGCGAATTGCTCAAAGCAAATATTCAAATTCATTGTTCATAAATGATCTTGTTAATAACTACAATATTCAATAGCTAAATTATATTATTTAATTGACTATTTTATTGATTAATCTCCATATAATTTTTTAAGAGGATTAAACGATAGAAGTATTAATTTAATGTTACATAGTCTATAAATCAGTGCGAGCAACATCCCGAAATTATGTAAGGTAGCGAACGCGAGAGTGGAATGCTACGGTATGGTTGAATATTGGTTTATAAAATTTATTACAATAAATTACTTATTATAATATTTTGTCATATCTTTTTATTTATTATTATACATCTTTTATTACTTCAGCTAAATAAATAATGTTATAGATTAATGAAATAAGTTACGTAAGTCTATGCGTACTTCATTCAAATCTAGCATAGCACAGGTGTTAACATCCAAAAAAAAAATGACGTAGCACCTCAAATTTCACTTAATAACAATTAAAAACTTGTTAATTGTCTTGGACGAAATGTTTTTCGATTCAACGTTTATGTTAAATAACTGGGTGAGCCAATTCTAGTGACTCATCCATTCATTACGACCGTGGCGGCTGCGAGAGGAACAAAAATAGATTTCGTGACTTAGTTATTGGCGACGCGAGTAGGGTTGCCACTTTCTCAGAAATGTTGATTAATTTTTTTACTTTAATAAAAATATCTACAAAATTCCTCAAAGTTTATAAAGTTATTTTTTAGTTTTAATTTGAGACTAACTGACAATTTATAGCAAGCGTTCATAATTTTAAACAATTGCATTTCATTAAAAACGTAGATTTTGAGGAAAAGAAATTTTTCCAGCTGGATATATAAATAGCAAAAATGAGAAAATTTCCATGTGGAGCAGGTAATTCTTGCCAGTACAGTCAATGTTAAATTGTTTTTGTAAACATTGGAAACAATCGGCAAAAACATTTATGTTTTTTAAAGTTTTTGGGAAATCATGAATTGACGATTGGTTTCTTTGAAATTAACTAAAGGACTGAACCATGTATCTAAAAATGATTTTCCGAAGACCAGATTAGATTTAAATTATATTACTGAAGAATGAGTTCAGATAAATTTTGAAAATAAACGAGTATGAATAAGACATTTTATCAAGGGAATGATATTTGTGGAGTTTTGAAGGATCTTCCGCTATCTTTGATGTGGGTGACGACATGAAAATAAAAATAATTACTTATAAAAAAGAAGAAAGAAACTATCAAGTACGAATAGACCTCACACTACTTGCACACTGGGGCTATGACACTCGAGACATCGTTTGCTTTAGTAGTACGCCAGCGCGGCAACGTACTAGTGACTTCGAAGTGGCATTTTGACAACAAACTTCTGTATAAATATGATAGATAACGCTGAAAGTTTTTGAAATATCAAAAATAGAACCAAACTAGTAAGTTTGTCACTTTTGATTGTTTTTCAAAATAGTCTCCATGGTACTCTATTCATGGTTTCATTCGATGAAACCACGAAGAGAAGCAGTTGGTTCACTCTTCCTTCGACGTCTCTTCCACGACCTTTTTCAAGACTGACTGCCTGCCGCTCCTTCGGTGTCCGGAAATCGTATTTCTGCTAGAAAATTTTATTCTTGGGAATAAATAGAAATTGCATGGTGCGAGTTCGGAGCTGTATGGCGGACGATCCATAATTTCTAAACACACCTAGTCAAATATTCGATCATTCTAGAACTTATTCCACAATAATAGGCAAACTATTGTCGGTATACTAGGCTCCGGTAACTATACTTTTATTATCCAGAACAATCTTTGGATAATAAGCCACCTATCCGTAGAACAAGCAGACCATCTTTTTTCCAGAACTTTGTCCTTTATTCACTTTCGAAGCAACTCTTCAGAAGGAAATACCTCCTGCGCAAACGTCTTCTTAATTTCGGATTAGTAACACTATATTCAGTTTTCGCCACCTATGACGATATCGAATACAGCACGACAGTGGCCTCCGACGAATATGTCTAATATTTCCCGACAGGAATCAACGCCACGGTGTTTTTAAATCTCGGTAAAATCATGGGGTATCTACCTAGCACAAAGCTCCTTGATACAATTTTCTATATTTAACACATAATAATATCTATACTTGCTCAAATCGGTTGATAGGTCATTGTAAATCTTTATCATGAGCTGCACAGGATCGATGCTGTCTTCAGTTATCGCTGCTGAGGGACGTCTCTCACGCAGATCGTCATTGATATTGGTACAACCACGTTTGAACTTGTTAAATCAATTATAAACAGTAGTCCTGAGCTTAATTATAAAATATCAATCGAAATCGATCGTAACTTTGTTGCTGATGGAGTCCACAACGAAAGACGTAAAACATTATCCAACGAAAATTTCCTCCTTCCTTTTCCGTTAAGTTTACTTGCAATTTTTAAATTGCAAAAACACATACACAACCTCATCTGATTAAGAGAGTTCGAATTTGGAAATTTTAATTTATTTTTCGTTATCATTACAAATGATCAGTTCTAAGTACTTTCGGTGCTACCCTTGTATATCTAGTAGGCTCGGTACATATATCGGATAATTTTCTGTATAACTTAAAAGCATTTACCTGACTAAATTACATTAGTTAAGTCTTTGCAACACGTGTTGAATATGGAGATGAACATTTCCTTTTGAAAGTTGATTCTGAGGAACAGGTGCTCCATACTTTGGAGCACAAATTAGCTATGAATTAGTTGGATTATTCTTTAGCAATTAATAGTAAAGAATTATAGAAAAAAAAACATACTACAAGAAAAGTTCAAGTTAAGTCTTACCGAAGAAAGTTCATGCCGATTATGGATAACGTACTTTAAATTTAGGTCTCTTATAAGTGTTTTCATCCATTTCTGACCTTGCTCATTTTTTAGCTACCCACGAGTAATTTAATGGTGCAAAAATGGAACTGCTCCTCTATTATCTAAAAATGTTTTACGTATCTTACATCACATTATGAAAAACAAAGTTTATATTTGAGCAATGTATTAGTCAAACAGAGGAAATATATTCAAACTTGAAACCCATGCTCCAGTTTAAAAAAAATATTCAACTTTATATTCCGTTTTTGCTCTTATCAGATAACAATGTTTCGGTCAATTTTTTGCGGTCAAACTGTTAGTAACACGGGGTGCGAGCAAAATTATTTGTATTATGTCGTTCGTGCGGCCGGTATTTAGTTGTATCTCATGCTGCATCACTTAATATAATCTACTAGGATTAAATTAATGACTTTTTTATTTTTATTATCTATTGTTTTGTTGCAGTACTGATAAATATATAATTTTATATAAATTAAAAGAAGAAAAGCGAAGGGCTGTCCAGCTTTTCCAAAAAAAAATCTTTCTAGGGCTACGCCATTTCTGGATATTTTAAGTCAACATAAAATGTTTTTTTTTTAAATTAATGAAAGTCTACAGATTATGAAATGTGCCTATAACAATGAATTGAAAGTGAATGAAGGTGAGGGGCATTCGCTACTCCTCAGTATTCATACTGAGGTGTAGCGAATAGCATATTTTTTTCTCCAAACTGGGTATTGAAAAGCATTCGCTCTTAATATAAGTAAAGATAAGGATTATATAAATTACTGTTGTCTCTTTTTTATCATTTGGGAGATAGTAAATATAAGACATAATAGCTACGTCTAAAAGATCTTTTATAGTAGCAGAAAAATAGCTAGTAGGAATAGACTACAGTACGACGTTGTTAAATTGGTATAGCAAACCGACCTCTATGGGCTAATAAGTACAATAAAAAGGAGATTATAATCAATATTTTGTTTAGTATCTCGTCCTACCCTCAAGATCCACTATTTCAACTTTCAACGTTTACTAAACTTGGGCAGGGCATGCACATTGAGAGCAGCGCGACATTGTCGTAGTTACAGTACGCTATGTGTCGATTTTCAAATAAACTTCTTATTGAGATTTGAATATTCAGGGATACAGTCATTATATTATAGAAAGCAACATAGATTTTATTGACTATTTACCATTTCTCTAAGTGTTCATTTTCATGATGGTTCGTTTATGATAATGAAGCTTTTTAAATGTAAAAATGTTTGAGAGAATATTCAAAATAATTCCAAAAAGGGCTCAAATAAAAAATATTATTGATTTTTTCGATATTTTTTCTGATTTTTGTCTAAACTTTTTTAAATGAAGAATCCGAAAAAATCTTTGTTATATAAATTAATCAACACGTGTATATCTAAGAATGTGATGTAAAGAGATTGGGCGGTGTAGCATTCTTTTAACATGACTTACTCAATCAAAGTGAGTATTGACGGACGTTGAAGGATGGCGTTTGTCTTAAATGCCCGAGAAATGGTTTATACAATTTTTAGACAGCTCGTCTGTACACAGTGTAAAAAAGAACGTGTTTATTATTAATATAGGTGATTATATGCATCAAGCTGAGAGTATTTGAATCGTGTTTCTGTATAAAATTGTTTTTTCGTTAAAATCCTAAGTTTGACGGTATTTTTTTCAGAAACGGTCATATAATTCCTGAAAACTTTCCATTTTGTGTGGTGTATAGAATCACCTGTATAAATAATAGACACATTTATAGACACGTTGTAACAACATAAATTTATAGACATGTTGTAATAAGATATGTTTATAGACAAGTTGTAACAAGATATATTTATAGACACGTTGTAACAAGATATGTTTATCGACAAGTTGTAACGAGATATGTTTATAGACAAGTTGTAACAAGGAATATTTATAGACACGTTGTATCAAGATACATTTATAGTCAAGTTGTAACAACATATATTTATAGGTACGTTGTAACAAGGTATGTTTATAGACAAGTTGTAACAAGATATATTTATACACAAATTGTAACAAGATATATTTATAGAGACATTGTAACAAAATGTGTTTATCGGCAAGTTGTAACAGGATATGTTTATAAACACGTTGTAACAAGATATGTTTATAGACACGTTATATCAAGACATATTTATAGACACGTTGTAACAAGATATGTTTATAGACAAGTTGTAACAATATATATTTATAGACAAGTTGTAACAGTATATGTTTATAGACACGTTGTATCAAGAAAATGAAGTCAAGAAATTGAGACATGTTGTAACAAGATATGTTTATAGACAAGTCATAACAAGATATGTTTATAGACAAGTTGTAACAAGGTATGTTTATAGACACGTTGTATCAAGATATATTTATAGTCAAGTTGTAACAACCTATGTTTATAGATACGTTGTAACAAGATATATTTATATACACGTTGTAACAAGATGTGTTTATCGACAAGTTGTAACAAGATATGTTTATACACAAGTTGTAATAAGATATGTTTATAGACACGTTGTATCAAGATATATTTATAGACACGTCGTAACAAGCTATGTTTATAGACAAGTTGTAACAAGATATGTTTATAGTCAAGTTGCAACAAGATATGTTTTTAGACAAGTTGTAACAAACACAATAATAGAGACATTGTAATAAAGATCACGTCTGTTATTCATACAGGTGATTCTGTGCATCAAACTAATCATCTTTGAAGCGTATTTCTGCACAAAAAAGTAAATTTTTGTTCGATGAAAATATAACTTTGACAGTGATTTCTTTGGAAATCGTTTAGAATTCTCATATAATTATTTGAATTCATAGTGAATTTTCTATCATTTTCTACTTGGCTTGATGTAGTCAATCTCCTATATAAATAACAATAATAGACACGTTCTTTGTTACACTCGTATAATTGAAATGTAACTCCTAGTACAATTTTGAAGTTTCAAGGTAAGTACAGAGGTTACATCTGACTAGTTTTTCTTATAAGTTATTGGAAACACCCACGAATTTGTTCTGAACAATCATTTACATATGATGTTCAACATCCTGTTACAATATTCATTTAAATATTCAATATGGTTTATTAAAAGTTTTTCACGAGATCATAATTTTCACTACAATATAAAATAGAAATATTAAAACAAATACTGTAAATATAACTTGTATATTAAACGAAATAACGTGATTTCAATTGTATTTTTCTTCAAATAATTGTGTCGCACGCTTTTTGTTGTGGTTGTTATTACAAAAACGATTAATAATCGAGGTCACGGCCAACAACTTTCTGTCACGATTTAATTCCGCAAGTTAAAAGGGCATTTTCACAAACGCTCAACAGATTCTACGCAATCACCCCTTTGTTTTGTTAACATTGATTTTGCCTTGATCTTGTGCAACAATGGTCTCCGCAACAGAACAGAGATAATGTTAATGGATAGAAATTATACAATTGAAGTTGCGCAATAAATGAACGTATTTTCATTTAAAGGCATTAAGAGAAAACGTAGATTCGTCATACTGAACTTTAACCTTCTAACAATGTTGCGAACTACCTCGTGCATCCCCGTGCTACCAGTGCATCGTGGCTTAAAATATATCACAATATTATCGATATTAAACCTAATTGAGTACTTTTCAATATGATTAACATATGAATGAACTAAACGGAAAAAATTTCATGTTACGACCTAGTACGGAAATATGGTTCACTTTTGCCCATTAAAAAGAAAATTTCTGATTTGTAAACTTATTAGAAATCAGCGTAATCAAATCTGTTATCATTTCGAATTTATTTCGAAAACCATTATATTTTTACACGACTATGGGAAAGTCATAACAGGATTACGATTTTAGTAGTCTATAGATTGTAGTAGATTTTAATAGTATATAAGTTATCCATTACCTCGTAGAGCCTAATTTAATCGAAGAATTTTAATAAATGAGATATTTTTTATTAGTTTTTTCTTATATGATTATTCGTTATTACTTGAATAAAAATTGTAACTCGTTTGAATTTTTTTAGACCGATTAAGCGTACCCATATAGGGTACAAAAAATTGGTATATAACAATACTGTATATACTTCGTTATGGTTTATTACAACACAATTAACTGGAAAAAAATTAAAATGGGGTTCATGTCGCCTAAAAATTTGAGGGAACATGCTGGTCATAAAAAAATAAAAAATTGTGACTCGCTTGTGCGGTTTGTTATTTTCGAAATATATTTAATTTTAAATAATTTTAGAACAATTTGATAAAATTTTGATGCATAAAAGTGACGGTAAATTTTTAAAAGTCGATACCTTCAGAAGGTAGGTCATCTCGTTGTTGTCATCTCGTAAATATAAACTATTTAAAGGAAGGAGTCTATTCTGAAATGGATTGAAATAAAGAAATCGGTATTACTTAATTCGTTTTGTTGATCTCCTGAAATATCATGATTTTTGAGAACATTTTGCTCAGAAAGCACTAAATCAATGCTCACTATTTCACACCCATTTTTTGTTTTATTTAGTTGTATGAGAAAATATCAATTAAGTAATTTTACTGCGATTACCTTACAGCTAACAGGTGAAAAGAAAAACGATCTGAAAATATTTCCATAAAAATAGTGTCAAAATTGTATATATGAGCTATTTCAATGAATCGATTTGATTAGTAACTTGACTATGTGTGTAACGCAGAAAAAATTAAATCGATAACTTGATTGGTTTAATCGATAACTGAGAGGTACCTTTACCCCCTTCACTTTAAGTACATGGAAGAGGGAGAGGGTCTCTTAAGAGTCAACTATTGTTCTCAGTTTTGATGAAGGCGTTTTTAGTCGTTAATTTTTGAAATCTAATTTTAAATACCTGATCATGTCTAGTAATTTCATTATGTTTTTTATTACAAAATTATAATGTCAGTTTTACTAAATATACTATACTTATTGTTGAACACATCGTCTCTAATATATATATATATATATATATATATATATATATATATATATATATATATATATATATACACACACATATATAAATGTAGGTATGTATATTATACATATGACATGTATTCCAGAAAACAATAAACTCATAGCGCTTTCTTTAATCACGTTAAATAAGGCTGGATTTGTATTGATTTCAAATACCAAAATTATGAAGCATTGTTAACATTGCAAAAATTTATTAAGTTAATTTTACTGTAAAATTAACTTAATAAATTTTTCCTAAACTATGTAATAATCACTTTATGCGAGAAACTTATACATTATGCTGTTAGTCGGTTTTATTTTTGAAGCAAGAAAACTAAAAAGCCAAGAAATTTCACAGAACTAGATTATTGCAACTAATTTTTTCATTGAAACTTCTTAGTTTAATCGAAACAAAAATTCTACCTTTGGTGTCTAATATTATTTATAAGGGACTTCATAATATTGTAAGGTTTTATTTGATTCAATACTTATATTAAAATATGGTAAAGTATGTTAAAGTTGTAGTAAGTTAAAGACGTTGAAGTAAGTTAAAGAACTGATATATTTAGGGAAATTACCATAAAATTCATCGCTTATAAAGGTCTCACGTCTAGCCCAGTAAAAATATACAAAATTACCGTCCAAAAACATTTCTTAGGTATTTGAGACTTTTTGACAAGTTTCAAAAATGGTGCTCTTAATTAAGAATTTGAAGAGTTCTACCAATAAACGGTTTTTCATTTTCTAAAACGTTTTTTGTTATAAAACAACTTTTTCATGCTAAGAATTAAATTCTTAATATAAAAAATTACTTCAAAAAAAATTATGATAACTTTTCTTCGAAAAGTCAGGACGGCCGAGATTTTCTAAAAAAATGTAATTCTTTATTTAAACAATTAAGAATTCAAAGACTTACACAACAAATGCTCTCTGTACTGGCTCTATATGCAATATTTAAATAGATCAAAAGTCGGTTCTTGCCTAATTCCAAGTTTTGCATTCAATTTGAAAATAATTTTAAAAATTGAAAAAGTGGAAAATTTTCCACTAAGGAAAATAAAATATTTGAAATACTAGTAGCTTTAAAAAATTGACAAATACATTAAGTATCACCTAAAGGAAACGAATATATATGTGTCAATTGAACTTCTATACGTTTTACTTCAGTTTTAAAAATATTATTACAGTTATGTGCGAGCACCTACAAACTGACCTAAGCAGTTATTAAATAGTACAAGATTTTTTCTTTAGTGTATCATTTAATTCAGTTAGGTTTTTCTTATTTTTTTCAATGAAATTACAGGAAAACATTCAGATTTTTCTGAATATCATTATAACTTCTAGATAGCTTGTTTCCGCAATTACTGCGGAACTATGTGCAATACTTATTTCGTTTTAGTCTCCTTTTTTAATTTTCTCTGAGATAAAAGCTATTTTTTAAATGACTACTACACCATATTCATGAATATTAGTACTACATTGAATTACACCGAAATTTATGGTATCAGCTCTACCGATAGAGGAAATATTCGGCTGAATGTGTAGTATAATTTTGAGTTACGTTACTCCAAAATTGATACACAACATTTTCCCATTTACTCCACTGAATCTTTGCGTAATAAAATCTTGGAATTAAAAAAAAACATTCTGCGTATCAGCTCCGACACGCCACTGGAGTTTACTCATTAATTACAATTGTTTTGGAATGTATAAAATAGGTAACATTGTACATAAATATAAATATCATCTATCAATATATCTCTTACCGTTAAAGCAACGTTCATAAGAAATTCAATTCAAGATTTTGTAAGTTTGGATGTAGGAGGTAATTTCCGAAACTACACATCCAATTTCAAAAATCTTTTACCAATATTTAGAAAGATCCTTCAGGATGGACATAGGTTGTATATTATCCCGTTAAACAAATTTTCATAGAGATCAGTTTTGTAACGTAATTCAACGAAAAAACAGTTGAGTGAATGCATTTCTGGTGAACGCTGCCTTAACGGTTAGATATATATTGATATTTATATACAGTGTTACATATTTCATACATTCCAAGACAATCATAATTTAGAAGTAAACTCCAGTGGCGCGTCGGAGCTGACACACACAATGTTTTTTTTTTAAATCGGATGAGTAGTTTCGGAGATTACCTCCTACATCCAAATTTATAAGCTGTTACACTTTTTTTAACGCTCTGAACTTCTGATTTTAATAAATAAATATAAATAATTATAAACTAAATTAGAATTAGATTTTGCTTCTAATGCTTTAAAAAGCGTGATTCAAAAGCATAAAAGCGAGCTTTTCGAATAATGGTCAAGTTTTGTATTTTTAAAAGTTCAGAGAACGAAAGTTTTTGGTTTAATTTTGCTTAATAACAAGTTTTAACTTTTTTTACTTGTTTCATTGAATACTCGATAATTAATAGTATTATGCGAATGTTAATTTTTTACTCCTATTTTTCAATGTAAACTGGGTTGTAAATATTCAAAATACATATACAGCCATAGGAAAATAAAGAAATTATTTGCAATTGAAAGGAAATGCAAAGGAAAGAAAATGAGTGCCATAATGACAAAATGTTTCTAATTGGCTTCAGTGTTAAGTTTATTTTTATTTTTTCTTTTGTAAAATATAAACAAGTACTGAATAATCTATTTCCATCTGCTACGATCATTAATCGAAAACGAAATTTGTACGGGCAGGAGGAAATTCTATTAGCGGTTTAACCAGTTACATTTTAATATTTGAAAAAGTTAATAAATGAAAAACAACACCTTTTTTCGACTGACTCGATAAAAGTAAACAGTTTTGTTTTTATCTTTTTTTAGATTTTGTTTTAAACACCAATATAAACAATTTGAGAACTGGTTGAAAACATTAACGTTGAGCTTTTAGATAATCTCGAATTACTCCTCTGTTAATTATTTTGGGCCAATGTTAATATCAGTAATTTCTCTGGAGAAATTGGTTCTGCCAGCTTAGCATATATTCTTGGCATATAGCATCGAGATTGGTACATAAAGCATTCTTAAACAGTAAACGCTGACCGACTTAACAGCGTCATATTATCTAACATGTTCCAAAGCAATTACAGATAGCGAAGCTGTATTGGTCTCTTTCAACCCATTTCAAACCATTTACTGGGTTGGGTAACATTAAGCTAATAATGTTATAGTCATAATAAAATTTCGATCGATGCAGAGATTTTGTTTAAAACATACGACACCAAATAGCAATTACTTATTAATGTATCAAATTAAAAACTTGTTTGTTCATTTATTAGTCAGAAGTTAAGGGAGGTAGGTCTTAAAATCGTAGATAAGGGCAAGGTTAATTAGGCATGAAAGGAGTAAATGTACCAAATTAGTTAAGTTATTAACTGGACGTTATATATTATTACAATTAACTTTTTATTAAATAAATAATTATATTCACTAATTTAATTAGCTAAACTATAGTTATACTCTTTCTATCACTGTATTAAACAGGATAGTAGTAAGTAATATTACTTACTACTGTTGTATATAAATACTACAGTACAGTAGTAGATGTAGTATAAGTATAGTTAAAAAAAATAAACATGGTATAAGATTTATGTTTTTTTGCCTAAAAACATATTTATCAAACGGATTATTAAGCGAATACCTGTTAAAAAATTCCTTTAAAAAACGATTTTTCTTATCTATTTTGAGATTGACTAAAACAATACATGAGTTTATTATTTTATATCATTAGTCATTTACCAACCTTAAAAATCTAGATTAGGTATTAATCTACTTAGACGTATGGTTTGATTGATATGCTTACATAATAAATTATTATTTTCAAAATTTGCTAGTAAGTTATATCAATTGAGCTATACGTTGTACCCCAGGGAAAACAAATGAAACAAGACAGTATATATAAATACTATAATTTCCCATAGTTTGTTAAAATTCCTATTTAGAAATGTATTTTTATTACATATATTTCCTTTAATCATTCTGTTTTTGGTAAATTTGAAAAAACTGTTATGAAGGTAATCGCGTCCAAATATCTTAATCGTAAAAAGTTTTTTAAATTGTTTGTCGTAAAATTGTTTCAATATATTTATTACGTCAAATCCCACTACTCTTTGAAAAAGAAAACTTTAAAAACAATCAGAAAACTCATTTTCAAATGAAATACCGCTAATTAAATCGGTTAACCATCCGCAAGGTATTGACATGAAATTTTTTTCATATTAATTTACAAAATGTTTGTGATTCTTGCCATTATTTTGAATAAGAAAAACTAAAAAATTAGTTTCTTAATTTTCTTTAAATAAATAATTTTTTTTTCTTTTTATTATTCAGAAATAATTGGCCGAAACAACCTTGTGAAAATATGTAATAAGAAATAATATACCCTGGCTTTTCCACTACATTTCCCCTTGTTTATTAAAGGCTCGTATACCTTATTATTTTATTTCAGTGGGTACTTCGTGATATAGTTGAGAAAAATAGTCAGTTAGAATTATTTTTTAATGTGTAATGTGAAGTACTTGTAGTGTAAAAGAAAATTTAGATGTGTAGAAGCATACGCCATTGCTGCGATCGTAGAAATAAAACGATGTGAGCATTTTCTAATTGTTAAGCATGCCTTGAGGCACTCAAGCAATAACAATGGGAAATTGAGAATGGCTAATGCAATAGATAACATGCTTATAGAAGTGTAGAAGCATACGCTATTGTTGCGATCGTAGAAATAAAACGATGTGAGCATTTTATAATTGTTAAGCATGCCTTGAGGCACTCAAGCAATAACAATGGAAAATTGAAATGGCTAATGCAATAGATAGCATGCTTATAGAAGTGTAGAAGCATACGCTATTGTTGCGATCGTAGAAATAAAACGATGTCAACGAAATTTAGAATGACTACTACGATAGATAACATGCTTATAGAAATGTGGAAGCATACGCTATTGTTGCAATCAAAAATATAAAGATAAGAGCATTTCCTTATTGTCAAGCATGCCGTTATTTAATTAATATTAGATAAATACTGTACACTCACCTTGAAGCATTCAAATAATGATAACGGGAAGGTGAGAATGACTACTACAATAGATAAAAATGCTGCGAATCTTTCCACAAAACTCACAGCCTCTGTGTTCGCTGAAATTTACAATTTCAGTTGAATATTTTTCATTCATACATCATCAAATTACATCTTACATGTTTACACAATAGATTTATTTTCAAATGATAGTTTTTTAAATATTTTTTTGTATTTTATGTATTTAAGAAATTATTTATTATTAACATTTCTGCCGATGCGAGAAAGAGGTGTGATTTCTCCCAAACTATTAAAGAATCGTTAAAATGAGTCTTAGTTATTATTTTCAATTGTGACGTGTTGAAATATGTAGATGCTTTCACATTTTTATTCTAAGTATTTTAAGAGATAGGAGAGGTACACGAAATTTTCACATTTTTTCGCCAGTAGCGAGTTCAAATTAAAAACAAGAAAATTGAAAAAAGTTAAATTCAAACCACGTTTAAAACGATTTTTCAAACAATGTATTGCATGCCAATATACATAATTTTTGAATATACACAGCCCCTTAATTTGGGAAAAAGAAGGTGGCAACCGAAGGGCAGAAAATTGAGCTAGTACAAAAAGATTCCGCTCAAATGCTTCGAATACAAAGAACATACTGTGATAATAAGCCCTAAGTCATCGGAACAGTGCTATTTATTCAATTGTTCTCGAAGAGAGAAAATATAATTTTAAAATTGTCTTGTAAATTATATATATTGAAATATAATAAAAAACGGTTTCAAATAAAATGTATAACATCGATAAATACTAATCACGTTTAACGAAATTTAAATATAAAAAAATTTAAACTTACGCATCTGTATGGTGATAGCGCAGCTTGTCGTTGGATTGTATGCTGATTAAACAAACAATTTTGATTTAATTTTGAAGCTAATTCTTAACTATAACTATAATTAATTTATAAAAACTGCCGACAAAATTAAATTTTCTTAAAAATACCTGACTGCTGATATCTCGTCTGCTTGCCAGATTCAACATTTTCCATGTTTTTAATTTCACTTATTTTAATTTTAATACTTTTCTTCTATACGAATCGAGTAAAACTAAAATACGTTATTTTACATATTTTTTGGTAGTTAAGTTAACTGCATGATATTTGCGTGTAATGTAAATTGATTGCAGAATGTTCACTAGAGAAGCATTCCATATAGACTGACGAATAGATAGTTGCTGCAAAGAAGCAATGTAACAAACCGAAGGCAATAAACCTTTTATTTGTGCTCCTGTCGAACCATAAAAATGTTTACCTAACCCAAATTCAACCAAACGTTTTCCGAAAATAATTCAACGAACTTTTAATGACCAAATTGAAATTTCACTGTGGACTGTCTAAAGCCCTACGTCAAAAAACGCGTCAGTAGCTGGCCACCATCTTTAGTCACAACATTAAAAAAAACAATAAAATATAATATTTACGTAATTCACAATAGCACTCGACTTGCCCGGAATCAGTATCTTGACATCCACAATCCATTTATGTTTAATTTTAATGAATTTAAATTGTGCGTATAACTGAACTTACATAATGAATTCATGAAAATATTCTTTTAATCTCAGTCACTATAAACACTCGAACGATTTTTTTAAACGGCTATTCCCTTGTGTTTACTTCGGTGTACCATATCGCAATAATATTTATGGCCCACGACTGCTTGGACATGGGGAACGGCGATCGCGCCACTGATCTTCAGCCAATTATCATGAAACTGAACTTTTACGCATGTTTCAGTGAGTCGAGTACCGGTAGAAGACTACGCGTGGTCAGCGGCACACGTGTTTAAATATAAATATCTATCGTGATCAGTATCACTAAAGGCAGATTTATGCTTGGAAATCACGATTTTGGCCTGTTGAATGCGTGTTTACTGAGGCAAGCCGTGGAATTTGAATTAACATATGTAAACCAATATGTCCGATGCAAATAAATCTGGTTCTTTTCCAGCTACAAATTACACAGAATACGCAGTACAACTGCATAAAATATTTTAGTATTATCAGGGTTGTTCTCAAGCTTTAGTTTTTATGAGTACAAATCCATCAATTACAAAAAGGATCAATTTATAAAATATGGTAAAGAAGCATGGTGCCTATGAACTTTTAACCTTCGATATAGATGCGAGTAGAACATTTAGAAAGAGATACAGAAATTACACACTAAAAATATTTTTTATGCCACTAGATAAAGGATATAAAAGATAAAAAAAGTTATATAAAAGATAAAAAAAGTTATATAAAAGATAAAAAAAGTTTTGAATTCATAGTGAGGGGAGCAAAAGAAAGTTCTTGTGTATGCTAAATTGCTCATTTATGACAATGGTAAGTATAATGATAAAATATAAATTAAAATTTTGTAAATCAAATTCTTTAGTAATTCATTAAATTATTTTGTTTGAATTTGTTATTTTTTGTACAAATTTGTGGCAATTAGAATTTTGTTTGTATCACGTTAAGATAAAGTTACCACGCGATAAAATTCGTTCGATGATTTTTTATGACATTCCTTGTGATCTCAATCAACAACAAAGTTACGATCGACTTTGATTAGTAGTTTATGTTGAAGGTCCATCCTACGATACTGTTTATCAGTGGTTTAACGAGTTCAAGCGTAGTCGTAGCAATATCAGTGATGATCTGCGTGAGGGACGTCACTCAACAGCGACAAGTGAAAATGACATCAATGCTGTGCGGCCCGTGATTAAGATTGACAAGAGAGTATCATATCTACAAAGTTTGGGCAAGTTTAAGCAAAAATATAGTACATAAAATTCTACATGAATACTTAGGCGTCAGGAAACATTGTGCTAGTTGGGTACCTCACGATTTGACCAAAGCTCAAAACCCTCGCGTTGAACGGTGTCACGAAACGTTAGAAACATTCAAGAGAAGTCACCCAAATAATGTATGATATCCGAAACTAAGATGCCGTCTGTATAGTGGTGTTTTGTTTCGGAAGAGTTACACGCAAAGGTGAAGAAAGGATGAAATGTTGGAAAGAAGGATCTATTCTTCTTGATGAAGAGTAACTACCCTTCATCAAGAAGACTAGATCCTTAGTATAGACCAGATTCTTTAAAAGTTTTTCTATTTATAATTCTGTGCAGTGCCATTTAGAGTCAATCCAGTAAACTTAAATTATTATATATTTTCCTCTTTTTAAGGATGACAAAGCATGAACCCTTACACTTTCGGTACCTAGTATTCACATAGTACAAGCAAATTAATATCTATTAATTAAGTTATTAAATTAATAATTACTAAATTAGTAATTAAATTAATAATTATTAAATTAGTAATTAAATTAATAATTATTCAATTAGTAATTAAATTAATAATTATTAAATTAGTAATTAAATCAATAATTATTAAATTAGTAATTAAATTAATAATTATTAAATTAGTAATTAAATTAATAATTATTAAATTAGTAATTAAATTAATAATTATTAAATTAGTAATTAAATTAATAATTATTAAATTAGTAATTAAATTAATAAATATTAAATTAGTAAGTAAATTAATAATTATTAAATTAGTAATTAAATTAATAATTATTACATTAGGCGTGTTGTGTTAAACACAACAGATAGGGTGACGAATTTTTACGCAATCTCTTGAGTGGCCTGTCACTGGACTGATATTTCAAAATGAAACAAATTGTATCCTAAAACTTGTATTATTGCACTATTCATCTTATATAAGTCTCCAAAGTAATTAGCGAGTGTCTCTGCCGCCTTTTCAAGCAATTTTTCAAATAATCTGAAAAAAAAATTCAAGTGACAGTTTTAAGCTATGACTTTTAACGAAAGTTGGTATGGTTAAGTTACGTACGCTAATCTATGACTGTTTTCGTATTTTACGTATAGTTTGTCTAAATATGAGGGTGCGATAAATTTTTAGCTTCTTTTATATATCTTTCAGCATAGCGTTATTAGGTTAGTAACAATTATTTTCCAAACTTCATAAATTTATACCAAACGGTTTGAAAGTCAAAATTCGATGACGGATAGATGAAAAACAGATTAAGGAGTGATTTCGAAAATTAAAAAGAAAAAATAGGATAGGAAAAGTACGAACATTATTAGTTTAAGAGCAATTTTCATTAGATCGTCATTTTATCAAGGTATGCGATGCTTGTATCGCTTGGCCTTACGTTTTTTCTGACAGGAACGGCTGTCTGGCTAACGGGAGATTGGTTTAAGAAAGAAATTTTGACATAATTACGTCATTTTATTTTGGTGTAATACCAGCACTTTTATAATTTTATTTGTTGCTACAGAAACTTGGTACTTTCAATATAATAACGGCCTTACCACACCTATCAACGTAGCAAAAATATATTTTTGAAAATAAGACACAAAATTTTTAATTAAATTCTATTATTATTTCATAATATTAATTAAATTCTAATATTATTTCATAATATTAATTAAATTCTATTATTATTTCATTTCTAAATATTTAGCAACATACCAATTTATAATTATTACTTTGATGCATCGAAATTATTACTCTGAAATTATAACTTTTGCAGATAGGGGCCCTGTATATCCCATAAAAATATGATCATGTTTAGTTCACAGTTTAATTGATAAGTGGCCGAAGGGCATACTATTTTTCATCTTATTATCAATATTTTGAAGAACCCATCGATTTTAATTATAGATTCAAAGTCCTAGCTACTCATGCCTGGGATTACGTACCGAATATCTCTCACGTCTTTCTTTACTTTTCTACATACTACGTTTCTGTCTTCCTCTCGTCATTCAAAAATAAAGTACAGGTTATTACAAGTACTGCTCCAGCGTTCCCTGGGATAATGAGGATATTTAGGATGCTAGAAGGAAGTAATACTATCAGAAACGACATAATATTCGAAATGCATCATCGATTTATGTTTTCAAAAGTAGTCTGGAAACGTTAGTGCTGTCTGAATTTCTTTCATTCACCTTATACTATCTTTTCTTATTTTTTCTATCCTATCCCCTTTCCTATTCACGTTGGCGCCTAAATTATTTGTTAATTAAATATATTTTAATAACATTTGTAATCTCCCACCCACCCCTTGTGTAAATTTTCCCTATCATTAAGTTCTCAACGTTAAAAATAACTAAATACAATTGATGTCTTTTAGAAACGTAGACTGATAAGACATATTTACTAGAACAAGATGACGTATTGTATAATTGATTAACACATTATGTAGATAAATAGAATTATTTAATAGATAAATTATATATTCTTTTGCAATAACATATTAACAATATAGATAACGTCAATTTGCATCAATATTAAACTCAATTACACGAAGACCCCATTTTTATATGAAAAAAGATATGGAAGAAACGTTCGTTGCTGGAATGTTTAAGCTATGCATTCAGAGTAAAGTTTGAATATCTTTACTTATTGTTGCATCCAGTAAAGCAGGTTTATGCACTAAAAAGAAGATCTTCTAATTATAAAATTAACCTCCATCGGAACCACTGCGACCTTGATACAGTTTTTTCGTGTATACAATTATGACAATAACCTTCCATGCTGCCAGCAGGTAAACTTATATTGGCCACGTGGAGGATCTTAAAATATTTATATCTTCACGCCTAAGGTAGCAGCGATCAGAGCTACTTGCCGTTAATTGAAATATGGACAATATATTATATAAATTACAGGGTCACCTAATATGCTGATAAAACATTTACTTATTACGTATTTTTCAATGTGTAATAGGTAACAATTTTACCAATAATATTTCATCGGAACAAAACACAGAAACACATAGTTTAATATTACTAAAACAGTTGCATGTGATCGCAGTTGGGGGTAATTTATAATTATAGGAAACAAGAGAAATAAACATTTTCGGCAACATCTGATAATATTATAGCATATTGCTCTTTCATAAGTAAACAACAACAACATATGTGTGTTTCAACATATGTATATCCTCTTTAAAAAAGTTACGGCTTCGGGGATAATTTACAAAATAGGTACAACATAATGAATGGGGCTATAATACTATAAATACAGCTATGAATGGTATTTATAGCGTTTGGAGATATCTGTGATAACAAAAAATACCTAAAGATAATATCAAAAATACCTAAGGTAACTAAAAATATGAATTTGAAACTAAGTAATGTAAAAAACTCAAAACTGTATACTAAAATAAAACGAGCGATTTTGTGGGAAAGTCACCACACACAACTTCAATCGAAATAAAATACTTGAATTATAGAGGTTAACATTACAAAACATTTACAAATAAAGGAAAATCATGCATAATCTGGTCACATAAATCGTGTGATCTTTATACTGTTCCCTAATTTCTCATTATATATGGGTTATTAAAGCGAAAATTATACTTTCTAAAAGAAAAATTAGATTATTGAACTAAATAAATTCCAAATAATAACCGAAAAATCAATATCTCACCAAAATAATCATGGAACTAATTTAAGACAAGAATTTGAGTTTTGAAACAACGTAACCATATCAACGACAATAACGCAAGAGCTATTTTCCTAATGCATGTGCGTGGTTTCTGTACTCTTTTGGCATCGAACCTTCTGAATCAGAAAGAAAGCAGTTTTTGACCGGAAACTGCCTTTCTGATTTTAAATTTAAACAATAGATACCCAATATGTACCAAAACTAAGCGCCTAACATTTGTACGATTCGAATCTAATAATTAATAATAATTTCAATAATTAATTTCGTCCTAAGTTTTGTATTATAGGTTTAAACATTAAGGAAAACGTACGTGCCGTCAAGCATTATAAGACAAGAGAAGTTCCATAGCAAACGCACTCAACTCAAATTATACAAATATATATTTAAAAGTAAAAAGGCAAAAATTTCCTTAAACTATACCAGATTCCAAATTAATTTAATGGAAACCTTAACTGATTTTTAATTATGTATTATTCACATTTCGGCTTATGTCTTTGAAACAAAAGCCTTGATTCTGCACCCGGATGTTATACTTTGTAATTTGGATAATTCTGGTTAATCTGACAGGTTAATGAAACTAGTTAATCTAACAATTTTACAAGTATATATTTAAAATTCAAAGTGATAATTCGTGCTTCACGGTCGCCAACCACTATTAACGGTAAAAATCTCGTACAATGGTAAATGCCCAATCCGTTATGCCCAATGTCCGCTTCCGATTACTTCTGAAATCCGCGGTATAACACTTCCATAGAAGAGGATTGATAAAGAACCTGGAAGATTGGCGAGTTAAGGATTTACAATGGACTCAAATACTTTGAAAAGGGCAGCAGAGGTAAAGGTAGCATAGAAATATTCTAATTTCGCTAAATCTGAATTATATTCTTTTTTCTTCATTTCAATAGATATGTCGCTAAGAATTAAAATAACTATGCTTAAACTTTAATAAGTCTAGATATATCAATATTAAGTTAACGAAGGCATTTATTTAGTTCTCATTAACCAAATTTTTAGTTCAAAAAGATTCAATTAGTTAATAAAATTATAAAAATTCAGCGTAGGAAACATTAAAAATTTTTAGCGCTTTACAAATTTGTAAGATTTTAAAACGGTTGTAAATTTTTCCACATAACTTTTCTTTTCACGCCTTTTTATCATTCGTAAACAATTAATTAACTTTGACTGATTATAAGGATGCGCCATATTTAATTGACGGATTCCATAAATCTTTTTATTGCTTATGGAATCAAATCTGCACATGTGTTTTTTGAAAAATATTATGTGACGATCTTGTAACGCATCTTGTACGATTATTAACAACTAAAAATCTATGGCAAAAATTTATCTCATATTTTACTTAAAATATTGATATTTTTTTTAATGTTACGATGGAATAAAAGAAGATATTTATAAAATTAAAATATTAATGAAAGGAATTAATTAATACATAATCTAGTTAACGCATTTGCTGACCTCGTTACGAAACTACATTGCTATTCGCCTATCCTATTCGTAACTTATATTTCCGTTACGTTTCCCTAAGACTAATAAATTATATTTTTTTTAAAGATGGCGTGCGTGCATACTTAAACATTTAAGTTTAGCGTATTATTGAGTTGGCAAGACTGTAGTGTGAATAACTTCACTCCAATGTTGCCAACTGTTTTTAGCAATATTGACGATTTCTTGTAATGTTTTGCATTTATTTCGTCTTTACAATTCAATTTATTTCCATTGTTTCTTATCACATATGTCAAATGTTTCATATTTATGTTAGCGACAAAAGAAAATTAAAAAAAAAACATTAATCGCAATCTTTATGATTTTTGCTTCAAAAGTTTTGGAAATAAGGGGAGAGTAGGGATTGCCTTATTTTCCCATAATTTTAGAATAATTTTATAAATATGGGATTTAAATTATGAAAAAAATTACTTTTTATTCTACATAACCAATCCGTTTCAAATAATACCTCTTATGGCACATAAAGTTTAATTTTTTTTAAATTTATTTATATATTTAATTCTTAAATTATTATATTTAAAAAGTTAGTAAAATATCTAGGTTAATTAGATATATTACTATGTCATGTACTATGTAATGTTACGTTTCTACATCGCATAGTTTCTAAGAAAATCAGCTACGACAGAGGGACAACCTTGAGAGTTTATATATATATATATATATATATATATATATATATATATATATATATATATATATATATATATATATATAGCGTCAGTGTGACCTTATAAGGGTTCCGTTTTTCAGTTTGAGATACTGAACTCTAAAAACCTAAAAATCAAAGATACGAAAAAATTGTGGAAACGCTTTCCACTACAGTCATACTGTTAGCAGTTCAAGTTCATAGAAGAAAATTATCTGATTTCATTGCGTCCTTCTTGTCATTTGACAAATAAAAATTCATCATCATTACTTAATGCTATTTAATTAATCGATCGAATACTACATAATTATTTCATAGCGACTTCTTTTATATACGTTATCCTCTACTAGGTAACAATATTCAATTAATTTGAAATAAAACGTAGTTTGCTAATTCCCTCCTAGATAACGGTATTTTTTTAATAATGTAATAAATATCAAGGCATTATTTAATAAGTCATTAATGCCTTCATATTCACAAATCAGCAGCTGTAGTATTATCAGTATCTGTCAGATTGTAAGGCTTTGTCCTTGTTACACTTCAAAAGGAAAGTTTGAAGATCTAGAAATGTGTAACATAACTTTTCACGTATATAGAGCGAGCTTAAACGCTAGGCAACAAATAAATATGTGAATACTGGGTCACAGAAAAGCTATGAGTGCTGTGACAGGATTATTATTTTTTTTTTAAATTATGGTTCGAATCGTTTGCTTGTAGAATTTCCGTAGTTGAATAATTCCACGACGTATTTTATATTAAAAGAAATAAATAAAATTATAATATCGAATATGTATGGTTTGTTACTTATCGAAGTTACAAAAAATTTGTTTATAGAATTTGTCAATACGTGAATCTTTTAAATTTATAGTTAAAAAGATGTTTTTATACAGGTACTGATTTGCACTAGTAAAATAATTTTAATAACATCGATTTAACGTCGGTGCAAATCATTAAAATAATTTTAATTACGTTGATTTAACATTGGTGCATATCATTAAAATAAGTTCCATTCACACTTGACAATTTGAAAAGAAGTACAGTACATTCGTCATCATTTAATAATTTTGGCGTACAATACGTTTTACGTTTCAAAACCGGCTTGACACCCTTAATTTGTGTCATAAAAATCTGAATAGATACATGAGCCATATTCCATTCGATGGATTATTAAACAAACAAAGTTTTATATATTTATTAACATTGCGGAGACGTCATAGACCGATGATATCGCACTGTAAAATTTAGTCGCGAAAATGTACGCAATACGATGGTGCAAATTAATTAGCTTTCGTTATGCTAGTACGACTTTGAAGTGCCATTTGTTTGTCTTTTACGCTTTACCAAGTAGTTTATAAAAAACCTCAATATTTTATACTCATTTAGGTATCACTCCTTGAATTATGTAAGGATGCATAAAACAAACACTAGAATATTTAGAGACACGAGAGATGGAAAATCTGTAAAAGCACGGATGCTCGATGCTGAATGTTAAGGACTCTGTGGAATCATCTCAAAATTTCGGTATCACACCGCCAAAGCAAACAAGTGTCCGGTACAATCTTATTGGCCGTGTGACTATACTGGCATCTGACGTATTTTATGTCTTCAAAGTAGCATCTATAACCCGACACAGCGCCATACATTTTTTTATTATATTTATCTGCAAATTATTCAAGGCCTTAACTGCAATTTACATAAACGACCTCATTCATCAATGAATCGACGGACAGCCGCGGCCGCGGCGCCACCTGCTGCCCGCCAGAAATAGCGTACGCTCGCCCTGCCTCGTTCACTATTTGTAAGGAAATTGGTTTATAGTTGTTTTATTGTCTTTTAACTCATTCTGTGCAGTGGAAAAGATAAACACGCGTTATACGGCGGCAACGCGCGTGGGTTATGCGTGTGCTGTTTGTGCCAGTGGAGCTGGCTCGTCCGGACATTGTCTGAACCGATATTTTGGTCCACATTTGATGCCATTTCAGAGCTCCGAATAACTATCTTCTTATACTTCAATTTAATGAATAAACTTCAGAATAATTGCCTTAAAATTAAATAACTGATCTAACAGTTATGCAATAACAATAGATATTCGTTATAAACTGTAAATTAATTATGAAAATATTTAAAATCGATTCTTAGCATAGACAGGTACTGTGTTTTATTATGTAAGGTTTATTTATTTATATTATAATATTGTACATGGAGATACCTAATTTAAAGACGAATAATTTTAAAATCAAACAATGATAATTAATAAAACAAACAAAAAATGTAACAATTCAAATGAATATCATAATAACTAATGATCAATCGTGAACTAAGAACTAACTCCATAATCGTGTTCTTGAAGCGTTCAACGGAACAAAATAAATTCCTAAACTGGGCGCGTTCCGCAATACCACTTTGAACAACGTACCCTTACTTAAGGGCGCGAAAAACAGGTGAGTATTTCAAAATGATTCTGTGCGTTCTAGGTAAGTGAAATAAACTATGTCTTCATCTCCTTGTGTAGAAGTACGGACTATAAAGCGTTATTAAACCCAATACCAAGGGGTTATCAACATATTATAAATTAATTTGGACCTGAATTGAAGGGAATTAATTACATTCGACCATACATTATTTATTTACGAGTATTACGATATCTGGCACACAAACAATTTTAAGATATCAATTAAAAAAGACAAAATATATTTGTAATTATTTTTGTAACAACATCATTTATATAAAATAAAACCAAATTTAGGCACATTTCGAGATAATTAAAATGAATTAAATAAATAACCAACAACCAACAACCTTCCTTTCCTATCCTATCCTGTTCTATTTCTCTTTTATAATCAAGTTAATATATAAAGTATAACGCTATGAGCGTTATATACTTGTGTTATTAAACTGTCATAACGAGCCAACTAGTTTTATTTTGTACCCACAGAGGGCATAAAATAAAACTATTATAATCAATATAAATTTTTCGTTTCTTATCTCCTTCCCGGTATATACTATTACAAGGGTTAAAGGGTTAAGGGCCCTGCAGTGCACGCACATCAAGCGCCGTACAGTTTTATCAAACCCTATATACTATGCGACACGTCTAACACTTTATTCGGCTTTATACAGTGAGCGACACGAGCAAAATTTCTCAGAGAGAAAAATCGATTTACTGATCGTTCATTGTTTCTCTTAAGTTTTTTTGCATAAATAACCCTGTTCATGACAGTGAAACGTTCGAAAGTAATTATAATTGAGAAAATAAATAATATTGTGTTATTGAAAAAAAAATTATTTTTCTTTATTAAAGATCTAAATAAAAAAACGTCGTAGCCTTTTTTGGTTTTATATTTTTGAAAACAATCGGAAAAAAATTGATGTCATAGCAATTATCCAACAATCTGCATTGTAAAAAATCGTGTCATTTATAATTTTAACGGAAAATTTATAACAGGCTTGTATAATAATAATGTCTCCATACGTCAAAATCCTTATCAAATCCAACAGTACTAAGCTGCTTAATTTGAAAAAATTTCTTTAGAGAAATGTGGCCAACATATTCTTTACAATATTTAATGACAGAGACCGCTGTTGATAGCTAATCAAATCTATTATTGGGTTGAAATAAATAAATAGGGATTTAAGTAATGGATATTTTATTCGTTTAATAATCTGTTATTGTAAAATTATAACGAGTTTATGATAAAATATATTTAATGCACGAAACATTAAAAATATAAAAAAATAATTTTAGAATTTTTATCTGTTCGCATGTTTGATTGTTCCTGTATTATTCAAAATCTATTAAACTTATCCTGAACGAGTTGACTGTGGCCGCCGTCTTATAAGGAATATGTCGTAATCCGACCACTAGTCGAAGACGCACTGATACTCCAAGATTGTTAATTGAAATAATTATTTATGGTAACTATCTACAGCTATACCATAACAATAGTGTGTGTCGCTCAATTTTTGATACGAGCGCAACATAAACGAGCTCTGTCTAGCAGTCATTTTACCTGAACACATTTTGTGTATGTTAAGGCTAATAATAATTAATTCATCACAGTCTTACCTAATTTTCAGATAATTTAGGTAAGCCTGTGTTGAATTAGAATTTTTTTTAAGAAATACACATAATTCGCATAATCTCTAAAATTGCGATTATGGCAAAAATGTCACATTTAGTGAATTAGTGATATGATGTTAATTTATGAAGATGTTGCAGTAGGTACATCACTACTATTTTTGGTCTAAACTATCACCATATTCGAAGGTAGTTTTTAAGGTCATAAGCAAGTCTCTAGTTGTACAGATTTTACTACATTGATTTTTTTAATGTACCTTTTTTTGAAAAAAGAAAAAAATTAACGTACAGTTACAAACAACAGCAGAAGTTAAGAATAAACACAAAAATCGCTCATTGTATGTTTTCGACATTTCCACACCAAATTTCATGTGATTTAGTGTAATAGTTTTCGAAGAAAAGTGATTCATGTGACTAAAGTAAAGATTTTTCAAAAAGTACAAAAAAATCATATTCATTTTTTTAATAAACTTATCACGATATTCTTCACCAAAAAAAAATGTTGGTCTCTTGTAAATAGGCCACGCTCTAAATAGCAGAATCAACTGTGTTTGTTTAGTTTCACTAGTCACTAATAGATGACGCCACCTATATTTATACATGGCTATATGGTTTTGTTGTACGTTAATCTATAAATGGACTCATGGTCAAGGGAAATTTTAATTTATTTTATTCAGGACTGATGTTATTAGCTATTTCAGGAATTTTAATCCTCCATTTGGATTGGGTTATTGCATAGAACGATAGGGTTAAGATATCGATAATTTTATTCTTTACTTGTATCGAAAGAAAGTATCGATATCTATTCATATCTATCAGTTTTAGTGGGAGGTTTTGTAACCAAATAAAAACACGATATTCCAATAAGGATTTTAATTGTAAATTCGACGCAAAAAGAAATTTATCTGAGAGACACCATCCAAAAATTAAAATTTTTCGAAATATTCCCTTGATAATCGTTTTTTTTATTGGTGATTCTTGCATCAGCCTTAGAGAATAATTATTCGCAAGATATCAAGGTAGCAACAAACACCAAGTATATAGTGCTCCCTTGCTTCCATTTCATTTTCTTTGATCAGAGTTCTTGGTTTCTGGATTATCTTACTACATGCAGTGGGGTCTTGGAAATGTAAATTTTAAACCGGAGATCTCAAAGAGTTCCTAACGCTGTGTGTGTGTACGTAATTTATAAAAACTCTTTTTATTCATTGTATCTGTTCATTTATGTTTAACCCTTGGCGGGTTAAACACAATTCTTTTGCTTTTGCGATTCTATATTCATAAGTTTTCTTCACCATATCATATTTAACACTGAGTAACTTTTTAAAATAAGTAGACGAAGGCACTATATAATTTGGAGCCAATTGTTTAATTAATTTAAAAAGTTTTTCTCCCTCTACGGCACAGAAGGGGCGCGTACCCTTATGTATATAATAATATTCCCATTGTAATTTTATTCTATTTTGAACCACCTTCTGAAAAAATTATGTATATTTAATAATCACTATTGGTAAACAAAAAAGTGAAATAATTCATACTAACTTTTTTGTGAAGACAATCTTTTAAATGCAGCTTTTATAATATGACAGACGTGTTGGTAGTCAAAATAAAACTCAGCAGAGTATATACTACCATATGATGATGGCATTGATGGCATTGATGTCAATGTTAGAAGTCGATGGCGATGACAAGTTGCTTTTTTCATAAATTTTACCTCTGCATCAAGCTCCTTTTGGATTCTCCTAATATATAAATCATCATCATCATCATCATCATCATCATATATATTAATACGCTAAGGTTAAGATGTTACTCTCCCTTTTTAGAAAAAACCTCACAACTAATCCATATAAATTATATATCATTTTATAGATAATTGCTTGCTCTACCGGCATCCACAACTAAAAAAATTATTATTGCTATTGTTTTTGCAAATTAATTAATTATTAAAATTATATACACAAAACAGCAATGCTGCCATTTAACGGCTCAACGTCAATATGATTGACGGTCGGTAAAATTTTTGTTTAATTTCAAATCCACTCACGTATAAATAAAGTGGCGCTTTAGCTCAATGCTTTTGATACTCGCGCCTCTATATGTCAATTTTAGTAAAATATTTGTTTGATCTGTCATCTGAGCTTCATAATGGAATAAATAATGCGAAGACTTCGCACGGGTCACGCTAGTTATTTATATTATATAACGAAATAAAATACGTATCCAACTCAAGAAATTTAATAAAAAATTGAGTAAGAATAAAGGAATTCTTCAGAAAAAAAAAACAAAAAAAAACTTTGTAAAAAACACATGTTGTTTTATCTGTTCACTCCAAATTTGTGTCATTGATTTATTATAACTTTACATATCTACTACTTTCAGAAAATATTTGAGGTTAAAAAGTTATTCAATTTCATGTTTACGTAATTTTGGCAACAATTTATATTAAGAAATGTAATTGCCTATACAAACCCCAAAATACCTAAAAACAATGTTGAGACTCTGCTTGGGTACACTTAGGTACTAACATTAGAAGTATGGTATACAAAATCGATTCAATACTGGGCTAAATAAACTGTAATATTTACTAGACACGTTTAAAAAAAACATTGTAGTTGGACTCATTATTTCAATTATTAGAAAACACTTACCTTAATGTAATTTTCTGTCTTGCAGGTATATAAACATTAGGATGATATTTCAAATGCTTATGTAAATTTTATTGCCACAAAACATGACTATATTTTTTTCCTTTCCTGCTATGTCTGCATCCTTTTTAAAAAAATGTTTCCACGCCGAAGATTTTGGAGAGCCTATTCTTAAAACAATAATTATTATAACAATGCAATACAAAAATATTGTATTGTGATATTTTATTATATTATAACAATACAATAAAATATTACAATACAATATAAATTTTTTATAACAATAAACAATAAATAAATCGTGCACGCAACTATCTGACAGTGACATCTATACACTTACCAAAGTGCAACGCCAACAAAAGCTTTTTCTTTTTCTTTGGACGAGTACTTTTCATTTGATACACGTCCTTTCGCCGATACGTACTTGTTACTCAGTTATAAAGTATGCCAAAAGTACTTGGTATCGAAAGAAAAGTATCGAGTAATTACTTGTATTTACTCGTAGCGTTTTGTCCCTAATTCTTATTAACATTATTGCAGATATTACTAAAATAGGCTTTCTTTTTAACAGATTTTGATTAGATTAGATCAAAGGAGTAAACGAAGATTAAAAATACCATCTAATAAGAGACCTTTTACTTATATATAACTCACCAAGTTATAAAATAATTTAATAACACGCTAGTATTTTGTAGTAATGTTACAAATTCCCACATATAGAACAATCGACACTTTTTATACACATTATATGTATTCAATAAAAGAAGTGAAGATAACGTATTACATTTAATTCTATCTCAAAGCGGAAATGTGCATTTAGTACATATTTTATAATTAATATGTAAGTTAGTTTGTTTAACCTAACGTTGTAGCTGGTTTTCGAATTTTATGATATTTGCACAGAATATAAACGAACGAAGATTTTAAACAGGCATCATAGAAGTTGATCAAAGCGCGCACGATTGTTATCAAATTGTGTTAAATCGTCTGCGTTTGCGATGATGAGTTAATTAACGAACTGATTGAACTCCTACGCAAATCGTAGCTTCGTCGCAAATTAGGGATGCGATACTATAAATGATGTCGATATAAAACCATCGATGTTATCATCTCCACCGAAATTTCGATAGCGAATTGTTATCAAATTACGTAAAAGCGAAAATATCGATGTTCATTCTAAAAATAAGCGATAAATATAAAAAATAAATAATAAAAATTGAATAACATCACTAAATTATTTATAACGCTTTACTCAACAATTTTTGAAGCGAGCACGTCAATCAATAAGCAGACAACTGGTAAAGTAAAGCTGGCTTCTTTCAGTTTTCATTATGCTCATAGTCGCAGTGAAGCGTGTATTCAGCTTTATGTGTTTAAAATATCATAAACGAATGCAATCGTTTGTGTTAGTATGAGTGCGTTG
This sequence comes from Druceiella hillmani, assembly GCA_039881145.1. NCBI lineage: Eukaryota > Metazoa > Arthropoda > Insecta > Lepidoptera > Hepialidae > Druceiella > Druceiella hillmani. The sequence goes on from JAYKKI010000022.1 coordinate 20,673,343, forward strand.
TATGCACTCTTCAAAATAAAAATACATATTTTTGCTAGATTGAAATTTTCTAGTTCTTTTTAGGGTTCTATCCCTCAGAATGAAAAAAATTAACCCTTATAGGATCATTTAGTTATTCGTATTTGCGTCTGTCTGTCAAAGCTCTTTTTCCCAGAAACGGTTTGAGAAATTAACATCGTATACTGCGGCATATAAGATTAAACTATTTTTAAGTTTTTTTTCATTCATGCAACAAAACATATGGCCTTTAAAAATGTCTTTATTTTTACCATAGTCTTACTCACTGATCATTAAAGCGTGTAGAGTACTTCCGGTCATTTCCCCTTTTCTTTTAAGAATATTACACCAATTTTATAAGAGGAAAGTTTTTTCACGTTTTTTAATCCGTTTAAAAACCGTTTAACCTATCGACTAAAACTACATTCACCGTTGTATAGCATATACTATCCAGATGGACACAGGATCCTATCTAGATGGAAATAGGTATAATTTATTTTCAGAAAGTATGTGTGTTTGTAAACAATTTTTAAAGCTATCCACGAAGGTGTACATGTATATTTAGTAAGTTATTTCTTTACATACTCGAATCATTTTTTTATTTATTTGTATATGTAATAAAATTACATTGGGTGATGTTGTTAATATATATATATATATATATATATATATATATATATATATATATATATATATATATATATATATATATATATATATATATATATATATATATATATATATATATATATATATATATATATATATATATATATATATATATATATATATATATATATATATATATATATATATATATATATATATATATATATATATATATATATATATATATATATATATATATATATATATATATATATATATATATATATATATATATATATATATATATATATATATATATATATATATATATATATATATATATATATCGATCTCTATGTATAGGAACATCGTAATGAAGTCATGTTTGAATATCGAATGCTATTTCAAATATGGTACAACCGCCTATTTGTGTCTACTTTTTGTAAAATATTTGTAAAATCAGAGAGTTATGTAATTAATGAAAACTACCATCAGTATGGAAGATATTGTTTAATCATGCTTTTAATATTAGAAAAAAATCACCACATTTAGTTGCATTTTCACATTAAAGAGCGAAATTTTAAAAACTTCAATTGTTTCCCTTATTAGGAATCTGGTTGTCCTAGTGACGCTTAATACAAAACTATGTATATTGAGTAAAATCAAAATTTATAGTTATTATCTTCCAAATAATCATTTGAGAGTTTAGTTTAAATTTAAATTCAAATTCTTAGCACAATAATTTAGCCAAAATTAGATTATGGGCCTTTTTAGATCTATTAAAAAAGAAAATTGCAATAAAATAAAAAATGTCATAAAATTAAAATTAAATTTATTTTATCTTTTACTACTAACTAATCTATAGCAAATAATCTAAGAGACTAATTAAAATCTGTCATTTGTTTTTAATTACAATTTATCGTGGGCCTTATTCGGAGTATTGGAAAAACACTTAACCAAACTTTGGTAATAAAGAAACTATACTAGATCTACATAAGATAATTTCTATAGATAATTTCTACAAAAAAAAACAAAAAATACTATGGGAAAACCGACGCTATCTTTCGTTACAAAAATCTACGAATTATTTTCTGTTTCAATTCTTACTCGCAGTTGGGACACATGAAATCTCCGTCTTTTCACGTTCTTTACGATCACAAGCTTAGCATTCTATGTGCTCTCTATCAACACCTTTTGCTCTCTTTTTTATATTCTTGCTGATTGTCTTTCTTTTGAATAGGTTTTAACTTTTTTAGCTACTTTTTAGCTTTTTCCTCTTTCTATTAGTTATCTTCAGTTTCTTCTTTTTTGTCTGCTCGAATCTTTTAGCATTATCGTTAAGAACATCAAACAAAACTTTAGTATTTCATTGACCAACGCGATGTAAACTTTTGCTTTTTTGTTTAGAATTAACAATAGCAAAATTTGGTGTTCGAATTAGTTTTTGAAAAATGACGTTTATCTTCAGAATAGAATATTAATTTTTTGGGTAGTAATGTTGATGTACGTCTTCTTTCGAACTAGGATCTAAATTTTCTAGATTTTCTGGCCGTGAAGAAGAGGTATAAATATCAATCATTCTGGCTCTATGTTGATATTGATTTGGGAAAGCATATATTTGAATTATACCGAAGTGTTTATTCAACAGTCTTAATAAGGCTCGGGCTTTCTTATGATGCTATAAGTGGGCTTTCTAAGACATTTCCACTTTACAAAAAAACATCGTTAGGAAAAAAAATAATGAAACTTATGTAGCATTCTAATAGCAGAAAAAAAAGAAGAAACATACAAATTTTAATTTGACACGAGAAATTTAAAAAATATTATCGTTGATGTTATAAAAAAGTATCGCATTACTCGGTTATTGACAAATTGACAATTGCTGCCGAAATGGCGGCCTGCTGCTGTCGAAATGGCTGGAAGGAGTGGGTTTACACTTTTGTTTAATAATGTGTTCTCGTATTTGCGCGAAATTTAAATTTATTTAGACAATGGCAAGTACGAGTTTTCGAGTGCGGGCCTTCTTAGGAGACAGGCCTTGTTGGGCGACAGTTCCTTAGTTATTTCTTGTAATGCTTCTAGTACACTGTCATCAAGACTTCTCAATAAGTGTTTTGTGGAAATATTTGCAACGCAAGGAACCACGATCGGACCTCGGACCTATGCTTCGCTCGGATAATGTAATTCAGTTATTCTTCTGTCAATGGACAAAGATGGAGTTGACATTACTGTTATTTTAACTTTTCGTACATATTCATATTCTACAATGTGTGTGTAAGCCCACAAAAATTAAATTCAGAAAAGAGATCAGATATGTGTGAAACCCATAAAATATAAATTCAGAAAACTAGGAAGCTCGGAAGATCCCGGATGAAAGCAATACTTTGAGACAGAACAAGTATCATCCCTACAACATACAATAGTGTTAAAATATTACAAATTTGTGCGAGTATATATAGATATTTTTGTAATTTTATTGAACCTGGCAACATTTGAGTGTAAGCTTGAAATTTATAGCTGAAATAGTAGGCCAAGATATAGTAATATCATCACCGTCATCATCGCGGTGGTTAATTGGATTAATTAACAGGATTACGGCTTTGATGTTGTGGCACACCGCGTGGTTACGGTTTCGGTTCCGGCCGCTTGTCGGGAGGAACTGTATTGATGGAACTGTGTGGCTGTAAAATTGGCTAAGATCCATGCTTGCTACCTTAGTGATAATGAAATCCTTGAGTTTACACGTTTAAGAACTATATAAAAAACTAAATATTATAGTCCAAATTCGAAGCTTCGAAATGTAATAATACTTAAAACCAGGTGCTTTTATCGTTGAACGTCGAATTGGTGGGTGTGAGAAATGCCAGATAAAATTAAACATTTGAATTGAAACTCGATGTATATATCTATTTATATATATATATATATATATATATATATACATATATATATATATATATATATATATATATATATATATATATTTAACCGTTTGAGTGCCGAGGTTTTAGCGCGCGGTAGGGGTGTGATATATATATATATATATATATATATACAACAGAATAAAACTAAAGGATGAATTCCAGAAGATAAACCTAAATTCGAATGCATCTGAGATGCAATCTTTTATTTTGGAGTAACTGTACCTATACGGCTTTGACGCATTAATATCACGCCAACAAAGAAATTTCGTGAGTGTTTACGATGTTTTTCCGAACGCAAAGAAAAGTCGAAAAGAGACGAAGATTAAAGTATTATGGAAAATATTTACAGAGCTTGCAGCTACTTCTTTACGCCTTTTAGTTACACCGACGGATGTTTGTTTTTCACACATTTATGATATATGATAAAAAGTTGCAAGTATGCAAAAATATTAAATGTTTGCATACTTGCAACTTTTTATCATTAAATTATTAGGTATCTTATAATTGTTGTATTTTGGATTGTGAAAACCTATCGCAGCGAAAAGCAGAAAATATAACCTTTTATACGTAAGTTTTTTTTTTTAATAATTAATAAAATTTTTAATTTATGGCCCTATCGTCTATTTTAAGTCGCAATACACTTTCAAAGTCTGTTCTGAGATGATATTTTTATGTTTTGCGATATTTTTATATTTTCCATGTTCATTTAATTTTTGACCTATGATTTTAACAATTCTTAATTTGTGACATCCTTAGTTTTGATCCTGAGAGGGTAGTAAGTTGTACAAATTTACAAAAAAAAAGAGTGTGCTTTAGACCACACGACTGAAGTAAAACTTCAAATTCACAAAATATGACCTTTAAAATTAATTTACAATTTTATTCACTTTAAACGTAGAATATTTAATGTATTGAACAAAATAATAATTTATAAAATTGTTCAAGAACGAAATGAAATTACAAAATAATCAAAAAATCACCGTTCGCGTAACGCTAGCAGACTCACATATATATATATATATATATATATATATATATATAGGCTTGCACTGTGTCTTAGATATGCGAAACATAACTGGCTATGAGACAAAGAGAGAAAGAAAATGTGTGCTCACACCTCTCTCTCTTGTCCCAACAGTAATATGGTAGTACCTAGGTAGGTACCTACCTACAGTAATATACGTAACTCTCTCTTTCTGTCTTCACTAACTTATATCTCCCTCTCAACTACAGTTCGCTTCCACAAACAAATCACCTTTGATTTCAGAAATCACCAAATTTTGAAACATGACTTATTCTAGCGACATGGTTTCCTAGTCCATTTAGTTAGCTTAGACTAAATAAAGAACTTACTCGTTTACTGCTTCATATAGAAAAGAAGAAATAAAGTAAAAAAACAAGACTGCGTGTTTATTATATTAATAAAAAAAGTGGAAACAAGTCAAATTTTCAGATTAAAATATTTTGGAGACTGTAAAAGATTACTCAATAGTACCTACAGACACGTAATCGGAAATGTATACCATTGGTTGAAAAATAGTTTTAATGGACTCTGACTGCGAGTCAATACTATAGATTAATAGTAGAGCTTAAAGAAAGCGGGAAAAAATTGTGACTCAATTTTTAAGTCTTGCAGTGTGTCTTGTTTCCAATTTTTTATTCACGTATTAAATAATATTTCGATCTCTTAATACTTATTTTAATTAGTGTTTGATTATGATTGATATGTACTCTTATGGGCACACGGTACCTGACACGCAACAGTTTGACAAGCTAAGCCAACAGATTGAAAAACCTTTGTTAGGGAAAACGAGGGTAAATAATATACTTATGCGTGTTCAAGAATTTATTATGGCCAATTTATTTTGTATACTATGTAATGGTAACCGATAAGTTCTCACAAACGACTGAAACAAATGTTTAAAATGTTTACATAAATAAATTTCCAAAAAATGCCTTCTAATAGAAGCTAAGTTGTTTATACCAGATTTGACACAAATGTATTTTACAGTACGATAAATTTAACTAGACTACAGCTGGCACCGGCTATATTCGATGTCGAAGTATCCAACGAAATATATTTTACTGCTAGTCAGGAATGACTCACACTAATCGCCAGTATTTAATGATAACAGTGTCGGTCCACATGTCGCATTTATTTTTGTATTGTAGGTTGTCGTAATACGTGACTGTGTTCTATAATTATTACCTTCACAATACGCTATCTGCGTTGTCTTAACAAACTGTAATTACTTAGTTTGATGAGATACACTCAGGCATTACAGAAAATGTACAAGAAAAGTAAATATTTACTAGAGTTACAACAACTATTCGGCAATTGTTCGGTATTCGTCAAATTCGCCCATATTTTTGATTTTCGTCCGAATGCCGAATACCTACAAATATTTGAACAAACAGTTGCCTTATCATACAAATATTTGCCTTAATCATTTATTTAATACTAGCGTGACCCGTGCGAAGTCTTCGCATTATTTATTCCATTATGAAGCTCAGATGACAGATCAAATAAATATTTTACTAAAATTGACATATAGAGGCGCAAGTATCAAAAGCATTGAGCTAAAGCGCCACTTTATTTATACGTGAGTGGATTTGAAATTAAACAAAAATTTTACCGACTGTCAATCATATTGACGTTGAGCCGCTAGATGGCAGCATTGCTGTTTTGTGTATACAATTTTAATAAATAATTAATTTGCAAAAACAATAGCAATAATAATTTTTTTAGTTGTGGATGCCGGTAGAGCAAGCAATTATCTATAAAATGATATATAATTTATGTGGATTAGTTGTGAGGTTTTTTCTAAAAATGGAGTGTAACATCTTAAAACCTTAGCGTCTTAATATATATGATGATGATGTATATAATTTATTATTTTTGTTATAATTTTTAAATAATTATTTAATATTATAATCAAAGTATAAAAACGGTTGGTATTATTACTAATACTTCTTCCAGGTGCGGATAGTATTTTGCTGTAAGTATCACCAGACATTGTGAAAACTGTACCATATTTACTGCCCATCAAGTAAATGAATTTTCATTTATTTTACGTATCGACTTCTGTTGCACTGCTCGTTTTATATTGCAATAAGGCTTTCGAGTAAAATTTATCGCCGGAATTTTTCTGCTTAAAAAAGTATTTATTCTCACAAGGTCTTAATAAAAGTTGTAGTGATAACACGTGACATACTTTCAGGTATGCGTATAGGCGCCAAATCCGTTCGAATAGTTTTAATAGCCCATTATATCTCCGAAAATACTATTCGTTCAGCATTCCGCTTAAGCGCGAATTTACTTTTCGTTGCTAGTCTAGCAGTTATATACTGAAATAAAACAATTCATTTTTCATATTCAAATACTATATTTTTATAATAAAATTGAAATAATTGTATTTTCTACATAGCACTCAAAATTTAAGAAAGCATAAAACAAATATCCCTTCATTGCACGTACTTGGCCCGTTTTATTATTCAAAAGCTTTCCTATGTTTTTAATGTTACACAGAAAATGAAAGTGTTATGATATGCACAAAGCAGAGTTAGAGTGTTGTTATGGTTATTGAAAGTATCAACCAAATGCTAGTTTCGTATCCAGATTTTTTTTTAATTTTTCATTTTCAATCGGAAAAACTCTATAGATTTTGATGATCGGTAAAACAATGGTATAAATAAAGAAATATTGCCTACAATATATTTCGCAGCCGCGTGAATAAAATTTATAATTCCACGTAGTGTTAGAAACCACTGATTTTTGGATTTTTTTCCTTTACATGTCTTATCAGATCTCCAATTATGCCGTGTTTTAAGATTTAAGTCGACCGGAAGTACGCTATAGATTTTGATGATCAGCGAGTAAGGTATAAATAAAGAATTACTATGAATACTATGATATAAAGAAATACGCTTTAAAGGATCACATCGTTTTGTCACGTGATCCAAAAAACTTGATTTGAATTTATAGCAATTTAAGACTACACGCCTTAGTATACGATATTAATTTCATATTCATATCTCTTTGCTATAAGGCTTTGACACGAACTTTAGACGGACGAACGGACGGAGAACCAAGCGATCCAGTAAGGGTTTCGTCTTTTTTTCATTTTGAGAGATGGAACCCTCAAAATGATGAATAAATCTGCCTTGTTTCCTGTATACCTAAAAAGGGCTCATATTTCTCTATTGTATATATAAAATTTATGAACATAAAAATATAAATTTTGATGTGTGGAAACTAATTTTTCTCTTTGTATTATTCTCTTTAATATCGTAATAAAAACCTATTGAAATACGTTTTAATTAAATATGTTAGGCTGCTAGGTTACTAAGTATATATGGGGGGTTTGTCTGATTATCTTATGACAATATTGAAACTGTAAACCTGCTAAAATTTAGGGAGTGACTTCATTTTATTCCACTAATTACATTTCTTACGAGTCTCTCGAAAACTGTTTGGCCGATCTTCATTAAACAACTGCCAATGCCAATATAATTATTCTTTCATAATCTAACATAAAAGTGTTATAAACAATTATTTTATGTGATTGTACGACACTTTTATATAAATATTAAAATTAGTTGTTTTTGTAATAAGGAATTTTCGTCTGTTCAAAATTCCTTATTACAAAAACAACTTATTTTAAACGATATGATCGTTTAAAATTAGCTGTTTTTGTAATTAAATAAATAGGTGTTTTGAATTAATATTGTTCATACTAATTTATCAAAAAAGAATATAAACTAAAAATGTATTTATTACATTAGGCTGTATGTACCAAATCAAGTCGAAAGTTTTCTGAAGTTAGTCGTCGAAAGTAAAGCAAATACAATGGAAATAAAACTATAATAAAGATAAGGAAACATTTTTTGTTGTATATTCATTAGTTCGGTGATTGGAAATTTATTTATTTGTAAGACTAATAAACGAAAATAGACAGAAGCTGATTAATGTTTGTTAAAATTAATGATAATGCGTGGAGTAACACTCAATGACCATGTGTAAATTAAGAATACTGGTCTGATTATAAGTTGCTTACGCTAAATATTTTTTCACAATCCCGTGGTTTAATTAAAAATCCTTAGGATATTTAGGGATTTAATTGTCAGCGTCGCTTACGACAGTTAAACAATATTAATTAATGAATCAATTTAACACTTTTAAATCATCGTAACTTGGAAATTTGTCGAAAAACAGCACACGAATGCAGAGAGAGAACTGTAACTAAATTGATCACCGTGAAAAAAGGTCGTAAAATGATAGTTGTATGCAATCAACAGATTTTAACATTGGACAAGCGCATGAGGAAAAATTAGTGAAAAGCGGATTTGTTCAATATTTTCAAATCGACTTGGCAACAGTATTTTTACTGAATATAGTTTTCTTCATTTTTCAAATTTTATATTCCAATATTAAATGAAACTTGTTCCACTTTTCCGAATTGGGATGTGTTTTCAAAATTTATTTATGCAAAACTTGTTAATTAAAACTGATTCCTCCTATTTATGTTAGACGTCCCGTCAAATTGGATATTCCAGAAAGCGTTTACGTGCAGTCAGAAAAAAATCTCAATTTGCAAGATTATAAGTTACTTGTTTACTAGGTTTTATGGTTTCGTACCTCAAAAATAAGGACGAAACCTTTATGAGATTATTCACGTCTTCGTCCGTCTGTCGTTTATGACTATTTTTCTCAGAAACCTCTTGAAGTAGGAACTTGAAATTTGGCATGGTAATAAAATTTATTATCCATACAATAGATTAGACTCAAAAATATTTATATGTAAGTGTTCTGGGGGGGGGGAAATTATGAACTCAACTTTTTTTTAATTTCCACATGTAGCGTGGAGTATCGTTTGAAAGGACTGGTTATAAGTGTTTGAAAAATATGTTTTTCATCATTTTAATTATTATATCATCAGAGACATACTGGGAAATATGCAAAAAATATGCCACTCCGCCTCCCATTTCAATTCCGAGATTAATGAACTTAAAATTATGCAACAATAGGTATTTTTATTAGTACAGACTAGTTCAGACCACAAACGGGCAGATGTCGTGGCCAGTGACACGAAGCTGACCACTTTATTGCGAAAGATAATATATTCCAGAAAGATATATATATATATATATATATATATATATATATAGATTTGGAATCACATTTAGTGAAATGTTACCAAAACTCTTTGCTTCCAGAATCGGTTGTTCCTGGACAATCTACATTAATGAAATTAGGAGATCATTCATCATATTCCATTAGTGCAAAGATTTTAAAAGAGACGAAATAAATATGAGCAAATTAAAAGTTTGTGTTTTCAGGCTTCCTATACTTCCAAAGGTTATAGCCGTTTCTTCTTACAAGTTATATTTGTAAAATGAAAAAAAAACTTTAGTGATTCCTTCGTTAACTAAATAAATACTAAATGAAAATATTTTATTGTAACAAAAATCCCAAATATACAACAAAACTGTTTGAATGTATTGTTTATGTAGATATATTTAATTTTAATTAGAAATTTTCGTGCTTTATCAGACAAGTCGTTGTGAGCAATTTACACAATCTCTACTTATTTGTGAGTTGAACATAGTATTGCATATGTGTTGCTGTGAAAGAAAAGGGATACAAGGAAACGTAGTAATCTTATATACTTTTTGACACATTCATGTTAAGATGTGTTTTCACGGGAGTCACTGGAAGATGCTTCTATCTTTTCTGATTTCCACAGGACTCATGGTATGAAAGATTTAAATGAATCTAAAAATATTTCCCCTGCGATTACCCTATTGTTTTGTCCATTTTGTTGTAGGTGGTTAAAGACGATAAACACCGTCGAAGAATAACTATTGTTGCCTTGATAAAACCATACGTGGAAAATAAAATCATTGTATACAGCCATTCTGGTTAGCTGGAATGGTCAAAGGATAAAATCCCAATAAAAACTACTATAATACTAATATGTGTTATTAATATTGTATCGACGTAATTTTAATAATGCAAAATAAGTAAAACTGTTTGTCAAACAAATATAAAATACATTTTTATATTTTAGTTATAATATAAGCGATCAAGATAATGCGCATAAGTTAAAAAATTGATACACACTAACAAGCGCATCGCCACGCGCGTATTAGTGATTTTACGATTAGTAAATATCTGTTCTCGAGCGGCGGGATTTTGTAACTATGTCCTTAAGTAAAACAAAGCATAGACAGATTTGATATAAAATCAAGTAAAGATTAAAGCAAAGCAGGGACACGTTAGGGGAGGGAGGAGATAGGGAGGTTATAAAAGTAATTTAGATCTGTCCATTTTGATAGGTAATATAATTTCAGATGATTTTTTAACGCTGATGGTGATGGCGCGCTTTATATATTGTTGGTCAGTTGATTCCATGATTTAATAGCAAGTACGTTAAAATATTCTCCATATAATGGAGTTTTATGCCGAGGGTAACGGGGTTATTGGAGATATTATATGCAATACGAATGAGATGAAGTTTGCAGTTAGACATTTAAGAAAATTTTTAAAGTAAATTATAGTAAAAATATGATTTTGATAACACTCGTTACGACGTACTCACGAATGAAGATGGGGAACGGAGAAACGCATAACTGTATGCGTTTCTCCGTTCCCCATGGGGGGGGGGGGGGGTTATATTACAAGTGTATTGTGTCGCGGTACATTGTTATATTTTTTTTAAATAAAATAAAATAAATAGTCTCTGGTGTGATATAGAAAGTAAATAAAACAATTTTGGATCTTTACTTCCAATATAATATCACATTTTAGCAAAAAATTTTTTGATTAAAACATATATTAAATTAAAAATCAAATTTAAAGTAAACAATTTTGGGCTCTACTAATAATTTTTGGTGTTTGTGTGTGTGTGTGTGTGCATCTATTAATAGCGAGAGATTTTTGATAAATTTCAGGAGACCGAAGATTCTCAAAATTAAGAAACTAATTCCCATAATTATTAACCAATGGCATGTTCAGAAAAAAAATAAAACTGTTCTAGACAGCCCTAGGGGCGGTTGTGATATTATGTACGTATGTCTACAATGATGTACCTCTGTACATATTTTTTTTTGTTGTGAAAAATGAGGAAAATTGATACTGGTTTAAAAGCAATTCGATTTTAAATTTGACCCAGTTGAAAGTAGAATAAATCCTACTACAAATATCTTGTTGAAAAATCATTTCTGCGCCTCGAATTTGAAATGCACGCTGGGTTTATAAGATTATTTTGTTTTATATTATTAAATTTCATTAATAAAATAAGCGTTAGGTTTGTGAAACTTACATTTTCTTCTACTGGTATTGCCTTAGCGAAAATTATATTTGATTAAAAGTTATGTTTGGAGTAAATTTAATTAATCAATTATATCTGGCTTTTTTGTTTATAGGGCACAATTTAAATTATGAGTGTTAAAACACATCAGGAAAACCAAAAATGGCTATTCCAAAAATTTTTACGGCATTACATTGATTGATTAGAAGCTATGAAATCGTATATCTCCCTGAACTTTTTTTATCTTTTCTTCTTTATTATCTTCACAGAATAAATGAACACCTTATTATAAATATGGTAATTATATGAAACTACGTGATGTAGTATTATTTCTACTTTCTTTCAGTTCTTTACCACGACCTATGTTTCGTTTTATTACAACATCTTTAGGTGGACTATTAGCAAAGAATCTTTGCTAATAGTCCACCAGAAAATGTTGTAATACAACGAAACCTAGTAAAGAACTTAAAGAAAGTAGAAATAATATTACATCACGTAGTTTCATTTAATTATCAATAATGAATTTCAATAAAATTAACGCCAAATATATTCAATATAAATATGATGTTAATAAATGAACGCCATATTTTGTATTACATTTGTATGTGGTTTGACAACTTATACATATATCACAACCGCTCGTGCGCCCGCTAGCGGGAGAATTTCTGAGTGAAAATCCCAAATAAGAGGTTGAACGTAGATGGAGGCATATGGAGACCCATGTCTGAGAAATTAAGACTATGGGAAAGATAATTAAATATCAAAGGACAAATGTGCTAAATTTTTTAAATGAATGGTAGATTTTCCAATTTTTCCAATTTAATTTAATATTTTTGATAAATTGCTTTATTAGATATAGTATAATTATATTATTACAATTTAAAAATGTTATTTAACACCAATTATCACAAATGGGGGTATAATATGTTCTATTTTTAATTCGATTATTTTTATCGGTTTCGTGTTTCTTTATAATTTAAATTATAAATACCACGTCATTAAAAGATATATTGTAATAATTGTACGTGTAAAGAGGTAATTATTTAATAAAATTATCATTTTGAGTGAATATTCCATCATCAGTTAATTAAAACATATCTTACCAAAGCGGGTTCAAGGCCGTAAAGCGAAAACATATTTAGCATGCCCGTCTGTCAGACGGCCATCTTAAAGGCCAATGACAAGCGTTTCATGTTTGAGGTTGAGAAAAGTGGCTAGCTTCCAATATAAATGACAGTTGATTGATCAATCGGGTCTCAGAGTTATTCTTGCTCACAATTTTTACTATTCTTTTGTATCTAGGTTTATTTTTGTAAAATGCAGCCATAGTTTTTTTGTCTGGGGAAAACTGGGACGAAAACTGATTTATGTTTGTGGGTATATGTACCAAATAATAAAATAGTAAATATTCTTTTTCAAAAAAGTTTGGAAATTGTCAAATGGTTCCTTAACATTTTCTATTCACTTCGATGCTCAAAATCACCTATATGAATAATAGACACGTTTTTTGCTATATTGCGTATATAAATAATCTCTTAGATTCTTTATACTTTATTTGAAAGAATGTTTTAAAGTATAGTGAAACTAAAAAGAAATAAAAACGTTTACAATGATATCAAGACACAAAAGTAGTCGAAAAATATTTTCAAAGATCCTAATGGTTGTAAAATTTTTATATTTAATACATGGCTAAATATAATTCCTAAAGATGAGTAATAAATATACGTCATTTTTAGAGCCAAGCAGTTTCAAACCTTTACAGTTCTTTTTGTTTGTCCGTCCGCCCGTCTGTGTGATTCAGCTTATTTACGTTCTCTTTTTCTACCTATTAAGACGAAATTAAACTCGGTATGGGGGACAGATATTAATCTTGTAAAAAAAAGGAGACAAGGGGAGGGGAAAAGGAAGTGGAAGGGAAGAGAAAGGGAAGAAAAGGTAAAGGAGAATAGCAAGGGGAAACGGTAAGGGAAGGGGAGGGTGAGGTGGAGAGGAGGGGATAGTGAAAGAAAGAGGACTGGGAAGGGGAAAGGGAAGAACGGAAGACGGGGAAGGGGAAGAGGGAAAGAGAAAGAGTGGATGGGGAAAAGTGTAGTGAGGATGCGAAGGGGGAGGAGAAGGGGAAGGGGAGTAAAAGTGGAAGTTATAGGGAAAGGTGAGGGGAGGGGAAGGGGAATGGGAAGGTGTAGTGGAAGGCGAAGAGGAAGACGAAGGGAAAGTGGAAGGTGAACAGTGAGGGCAAACGCGAACGCCAAGCAAACGCGTATAAAAGTTAAATAAATAAATATTCTCAAATAAATTAGAAATTATGTTTTAATCGTTTCCAAAAATATTTAGTTTTCCAAGAAATAAATGAAATTCCTATAATTGTTTCTTATGTTATCAATTATTCCTTAATTTAAAGTAAATTATAAATATTTTATGGGATAACGTCTAAAAAATTATGATAAATAATTTAATTTAAATTAAGTTACTTTTTGAATATCGTACTTTAAAGGTTATACTATCAAATATTTAGAGTCACTGTTAAGATAGATTATTATGCTATTATTCCGATTTTTAAAACTTACTATTGGAAATAACGAATATAACTAAAAATATTAAATACTATTTTTAAATGCATTTTGAAAGAAAATTAAAAACATTGACTGATATCCCATTTGATGGGGGTAGACGAAATATATATCTAACGTTTCTATGAACTGCCTAAGCGCATAAACCTGCAAAATATTTAAAAATGACATAACTACTGCACTATGATATATATACAGAAGACGGACAGACATGATGAAAATATAATGTTCCTAGTTTGTTACGAAACTTTCAAAAGAGCAATGCCTAAATATCTATCGGTATAAAATTGAATTCAGCAATTCTAAGCCCAATTAATTTCATCGACAAAATTATCGATAAGATGATAAATTATGATATTTTAACTTATACCTTTATTTTCCGTGCAATTAGGCATATTAGTCTGTTAACTGTAATATGTGAAACAATTATTCCTGTTTTTGCTAGTTGTTCTCGTAGGATATACATATAAATTTAGAAAATGATATTTTACATTTCAATAATAGAAATGACTTTGTATAAATTCCCTTTTTAATTTAAATTTCCATATTCTGAGTTATAATTTTATTTTTTTCTCAGTAAATACATTTCATTAATTTTATATAAAAATTATTTTATGAAAGCTTCCTACTGTGTAGGTAAAGAAGTTCTTGAAAAGAAACATTTATTTTTTTTTTCTAAAAAAGGTGGTACACACATTTTCTTATGTTGCATACAGAACCACAGAATAGAGTTAGGTACGTTACAAGGGGAAATTTTCTATAACACATATTTTTTATTCTCTATTAGGATTATATAGCGAAAGTACAACGTCTGGTCATTGCGACTGCAGGATCATTACTTGTTTGCGATTTGAATTTATTCATTAGAATATAGATGAGCGATGCTGAATTAGTCAATGCGGTGTCGGTCTTGAATGTTCCCCTGCACTGTGATTTTATTTACATGAATCATAAAAAGCGTGTTGGCTAGATTTTTTTAATTCTCGAAGTTTATCAGCTTTCAAAGGTTGTTCGCAAATGATATAACAATTTCAATGTGCTGCTAGCAAGAGATTTCGATTCCAACGACAAGAAAATACTTTGCCATGCACATTCCAATTAAACATGCCGTTACCCACTCTCGTGATAGCGTTTCGGCTCAGTTTATCGTTATTAATTTTTAATGTTAAAGAGAAACCTCTTGCTTTTGTTGTCCGTTTTGTAAGATCGCATTTTTCGTGTCGGTTTTGATCATTTATTTCGCGATTCAAGTTACATAAATCTTACATATTGTGAAAACTAGTTATGCTTATTTTTCAAAAGTAATGAACATACAAATCTCTTAAGTAAATATTAGAAACACTTCAATGGGTTCCGAGCGCGAGACTAAAATTTAAATTGACATAGAAAGCGTATTGTTATGTATATTTCGAATCGACACACCGTCACGAATTCATATGATAGCATGTAGATTTCATGAAGGACGAGAAGAATATTCTATTCGTTTTTGTTTCTCTCTAATATATTAGATTACGCTTTATCATGTTATGTATAAAATAACTTCCGTTACTGGTTACATAGCATCGCATTTTTTGTGTTGACCTTGAAAATTTAATTTCAGCCCCTCTAAAGAAATATAGTTCTACAATGAAATAGACTTCATTATTTTTCTGAAAACAGGCCCTACAGACACTGCGTAAGTATAGCTTATAAATATACCATTCAATGTTTTGGAAACAAATATGACCAGAGGTGAAAATAATCAACAATTTATAATGTTTGTGGAGTGAGACTTGTGGAGTGATGAAGATTCACGTATATTAAAGCTTATATTAACGTTCAACATTGTGAACGAATTTATTTCTGAAAATATATTACTGGCTAGGACACTTTAAATATTCGAATATAATTTTTGAGAAGTATAATCTATGTAGATATTTTTTTGTTTTACATTAAATATGAAAGCGCTACATAAAAATTAACAGTAATTTTTACTTACAAATTGAAATTTAAGATTTTACCGAACGAAACTGTAAGTATTGCAATTTATAAGTATTTTTCACATTCTAGTTACGTTTAGAATTTTTATTTTATAATAATTATTATAGGTAAATAGAATGGTAACTAAATAAAATGCTTTCAATATCTAAATCGTCTTTATTTATACCTAGGTATTGTAATATAAATGCGCCAATTATGCAAATATTCTTATTTAGTGAGGGCCTTGAGAAGTACCATGGTTTTTTTGACAACCAACTTAAAAAAATAAGATCACGATATATTTGCCAATCTATAATTTGGAGAAAAAATGTGCTTTAGTAAAAACGAATCATTCACTAATTGCCTTTATTTAAGTAAAAGAAAACTTGTACTATGCATAGATGTAGTCAGCTTCAGACTACCTGTTTATTTTATAAACAAATCATTAAATGAAATATTTCCCGTACAAGCTATCTTTTTTCAGATTACTTTTATAATATTTTCGATTTAATAGCCGATGTTTGGGTCACTGAACACTAAAAACACAAACACAAATTGATACATTAGATAAAAACAAACTACAAAAATAAAAAAAAAATAATAAGTAGAAAAATACAAATGATCGTAAGTTTGCGTAAAAAAATCTTGAAATTCGACGTGTGACAACCGTCGTCAGTAGTCAGCACTTTTCAAATCGATTTGTTTATCGATTTGTTATATTCATGTGCGGCGAATGTTTCATGTAAATTATTATCTTATTTATGTAGATTCTTGGATTTAATGAAATAATAAAAATGCGCCGATTATGCAAATATTTTTATTTAGTGAGGGCCTTGAGAAGTAGCATGGTTTTTTGACAACAAACTTTAAAAAATAAGATCATGATATATTTGCCAATCTATAATTTGGGGAAAAAATGTGCTTTAGTAAAAAGGAATCTTTCACTTGAAGAAACCTTGTACTATGCAAAGTTGTAGTCAGTTTCAGGCCACCTGTTTATTTTATAAAAAAAATCATTATATGAAATATTTCCCGTAGAAGCTATCGTTTTTCAGATTACCACTTTTATAAAATTTTCGATTTAATGGCGTTGTTTGGGTCACTGAACACTAAAAACACGAACACAAATTGATATATTAGATAAAAACAAATTCAGAAAATAAAAAAAATTAATAAATAGAAAAATATAAATGATCGTAAGTTTGCGTAAAAAATCTTGAAATTTGACGTTTGACAACCTTTGTCAGTAGTCAGTATTTTCAAATCGATTTGTTTATAAAAATATTCATGTGTTTTATGCTTAGAATAAAGAGTACTCCAGATGACGAGAACACGCGCAAAAGTGTGTCCAAAAAACTACGCATAAAGTAGTTTCAAAACACGGCTGTCAGTGCAATTTAAGACAGCTCTGAAAGGTTATGTGCTTTCTACGTGACAATATAGCTTAAAATGCCGGCTTATGCTATTCCCACCTGCAAAAATATGACTGGACTGCAAAAGAAACAAATGTGCATTACTTTTCATACGTAAAAACTATTACTTATTTCATTTTCAATTAACTAAGCAATTTTAAAATATCGACGTAGATTATTATTAACAGAAGCGCGCCATTTTTATTGGTGTTGTTACCTCTTAAAAAATTGTTTACCCAGATTAAAACATCTTAATTGCTCGATACGAATTTGGTGTAACGTTTAAATTTCCTATATCATATTCAATTTTAGAATATTTTACGTATTACGTATACAATCACTATATGTAGGATTACGGCAAGAAACGTAGGTATGTTACGTTCATTAATTTCCGCCGTCTTCTTTAATTTCTTGAAAAATGCGATATTGTTTAAAATATAAAGGAATTTTATCACGACATTGAATGCTAATTAATATAAATCATTGTTTCGTCCTATTTTTAATTTCTTTAGTCTGAGATCGAATATTTTCAAACTTTTAGTATGGGCTTTTTCACATCTCTTTTTACTTTGTCACTAAGATAATTGTTTCGTTTTTGTATTAAAAGTGTTAAGTCATGAATAAAATGGTAAAATATGACAAAGTTTTAAAATAATTTTAATCTAAATACTTTGGCCATTGTTTGTGGTCAGAATAAACATTTTGTATGTGTCGAATTCCTGAAGTTCGTGGGTAAATTTATTCTGCGGTAACACCGTGCGCATTGGGGGAGGGAGCTAGTAGGTAGAGCGCGGTGCCCCCTCCACCGATTTTTGACTTCACCGCGAACGCGAAGAGATTTGTGCGTATGCGCCTTCTGAATTATTCTATATTCTAAGGTTTTATGTAAATTATTGTCTTATTTATGTATATTCTTGGATTTAATTAAATAATAAAAGTGAAATTTTCGCATTAATAAACTGTATTTTACTATATTTTATTTTATCGTTTCAAAATTATTCATAAATTTTCAAAAATATCGTCGTAAATATTTTATATGCGCAGTACGAGCGAAAATCAATAATTCATCATTCTGCTTTTCAATGCCAGACATTAAATGAAATAAAATATCCACAAAATTAGAAATTAAATGTATTATAGAATAATAGTATAAAAAAAGATACTTCACATATTTATTACATGGTAAGAGTATTGATAATGTAATATGTGTGTCAATGGGTAAAATTAAATGACTACCCTGTAGAGATATTTTAGGAAGATTTTGTTACGCTAAGATTTTATTAATATAGTTAATATAGTTTAATTTAATTAATATAGTTTAGCGTTCGTATAACTAAACTATATTTAGGTATACCATATTTTTTAACGTTTCAAAATTACGATTTACCTACATATAAATTTTTAACAATATCTTCGTAAATATGTTATATGCGCAGTACGAACAAAAGTTAATAGTTAACAATTCTTTTCAGTGCCAGACATTCAATGAAATAAAATATTCCCCAAAATTACAAATTCAAAATAACCTGAAATAACAGTGTAAAAGAAGATACTGTACATATTTATTAGATGGTAAGTATTAAAAATGAAAATATAAAATGCGTGTTAATTGATAAAATTAAATGTTTAGCCTATAGATGGATATTTTAGGAAAAGGTTTCTTTTTTCTGCTGTAGATTTTTATTTCTACCATCTCCAAATTTCAATAGAGATATAGAGATACATTTATTAAATTTTTTTTTAAATTTTAAGCTATATATTTTTGTTTCTACTAGCGTCTGAATTTTAATACTGACATGGGGATTCGCTTGCAAAATGTTTATTTTCCCTATTGTTTAAATTTCAATACCGGCATTCATAGTCCACACTTACATTTTTAGTTTCACTAATGTCTAAATTTCAATACTAGCATACATAGGATGCATTTCTTTGCTTCCCGTATAGATTTTTATTTCTACTAGTTAATACAATTTAGCATTCACATTACTAAACTTTATTTAGGTATACCATATTATGTTTTATCATTTCAATATTTTTATTTATCTATAAATTTTCAAAAATATCTTTGAAAATATATTATATGCGCAATATGAATGAAAATCCATAATTTCACAATTCTGTTTTTCAGTGCCAGACATTCAATGAAATAAAATTTATATATTCAAACATACAATTATAAATTCAAAATATTACAAAATATCAGTGTAAAAGAAAATACTGCTCACATCTGTTGGATGGTAAATATTTTTAAAATGTAACATGCGTGTCAATAGATGAAATTAAATAACTAACCTGTAGGGATACTTATAGGTATACAGTATGTGCAGTGGAAAATAAAAAGAACCCATTCTTTTTATTTTCCGCTATACATTCTTATTTCTACTGGTGTCCGAATTTCAATAGTTGTGTAAGAAATAGATTTAGAAAACGTACCTTTTCATTTTCCGCTCCTGATTTTTATTTTTATTAGTCTGAATTGCAATACTGGCATGGAGATTCATTTATAAATTGCTTTTTTTTATTTTCCTGGAGTGACGTACATAGTGTATTTTTAGAAAATATTTCTTGTTTTGCCGCTATACATTTTTATTTCCACTAGTGCCTGGATTTTCAATATTGACATAGGGATACATTTAGAAAAGGTTTATTATTATCTACTATAGTTTTTTATTTTTACTTGTGTTGAAATATTAATACAAGGTAGCTGTTTTTTAGGTTTTCGTGTGGATAGCAAAAATGAAGCGCTTATAATTTTGGTCATGTTTTTTTGTCCGTCCGTATGTCACAGCATCTTAATTTTTTTCGTTTAACACCAATTGTTATGAAATTTTACTTGAAAGCATAATTGAAATTAGTGAACACAGAAATAAAAAAAATATTTTTAATTTTACCTTCTACCCATATGTAGAGTGCGGTTGAAGACGTCTTTTGAAATGCGATTGAAAATGTAATAATATTTATCTCTCTACGAGATGAACCTCCAACTTGTTTTACAGTGTAGTGTGTAGTCTATCCTAAAACAGGAAAAATCGTCATAAGTAATTGCATTTAGTACATCAATACAAAGTTATTTTAGTCCACTTGCATCAATAAATTAAAAAAAATATAGCCAAGCAATTATTTTTCTTATTTTATACAGTGAAAAAAAAAACATTAATTATTGTAATAGTCTAAAAGAGACATTTTCTTAATTGTTTAATTTTGATATTGTCCAAGTTTGTTCAGAATTCTACTAATTTTTTCAGAGTTCTACTAATTTTTTTTTAGTTTGTTCAGAGTTCTAGAATATATTATTAGTATGCTTTCATAATTTTCATTCTATAAGTACGTTTTTTAAATTTTTTAAAAATGGTAGAAATTTTATTAACTAAAGCAAGTTATAGATATAAAGCCAGTGTAATTGGCAAGAGACTAAATAGTAAGAAATATTTAGTGCTTTGGCTAAAAATATACAAGATGGCCATTTTAAAGAGGTGCAAACATTTTTTTAGGTTCAGAACATGTGATAAATCTTTTAAAAAAGTTAGTTACATAAATATCAATAGAAGTCATTAAAAAAAATAGTAGTTTAGTAATAGTAGTAGCGTAAATCAATAGTTTAGAAGTTGATTTTTTTTAAAAAACCTTTACTCCAGTCACACAAATCTTATTAGATTTGATATGGAAGCAGAGTAGTTATGTAGCAAGCATGCAATGAGAGATATACCTTAGGATGTAGTGATAGTCTAAACATAAAATCGTAGCGATATAACTATTGCAACGTTTTCAGAAATCATATAGACATCATATAGACTAAGTCACTAAATGTGAAATCTCTGCCATAATCAACATCTACAAATACACAACTTTGATTACTTTTTATGGGTAAAAATTTGAAAGTGGAGTCTATCGCAATTGAACTAATGCTTGTAACATAAATTCATCCAATATTTCGATTATGATGTCCTATAATTTATTTCACAGTTTGTGTTTAGTGACTTAAGTGATATTATGTCAATTTCTGAATATGTTGAATTGTTGATGTTGACTTAACATTATTATTATATACAACATACATGGATATAAGGCCAATTTATTAGTACGAAGGAGGGTTTTTATTAATAAAAATTGAAAGTTTATTTTGCACTGTTTAATTTTTTTTTAAAAGGGTTTATGAAGTTTTCCTGTTTATATTTAGAACCTGATAATTTTGAAGTTAACTCTGCTAGGAACACTTATGATTTTTTGTTTTGATTTAATGTTTACCTGCTAATCTCATTAGTTTTCATGTGTAAACAAGTAGATAATATTTGTATAATTCTTATAGCTGTGTGAATTAGAGTATGTATTGGTCAACAATAAAAAATATCAAAATGAACTTTTACATTTTACATATGACCGAAAATAAGATATAAGCACGGAGATCAAAATTTATAAACGGTTATCTAGTGATTCAAGTCAAATATATCACCAGATTATAAATGTAATATATCAGTTCTAGTTTTCTGATATTTATTATGGTTACCCTATTCACACAATAGATGGTGACTCTCATCAACTAACAGGGTTGCCAATAGTCTTACAAACCTTAAAATGTAGGCATTGGAAGATTGACCTGGAAATTAAAAGCCTATGGCACTTTATTACTCAAAATTCCATATCATAGTTAACTGTAAATTGATATTGACTAAGCTTTATGAAACAACTGTGACTTAAATTATTTAGTAACAAAAAAAATATGCAT
Source organism: Druceiella hillmani (assembly GCA_039881145.1). NCBI lineage: Eukaryota > Metazoa > Arthropoda > Insecta > Lepidoptera > Hepialidae > Druceiella > Druceiella hillmani. The sequence goes on from JAYKKI010000022.1 coordinate 20,695,849, forward strand.
GTTTTCTGTAAAGATTATATACACATATAGTGTTATATTAGTATTAGACACATATAGTGTTATATGTTTATAATTTAATTTTAATTGGGCGTATTTTTCCAGCATATAATTTGAATAATTGAGCCCGAAAGTGGGATATGGCTTTAGCAAAATCTGTAATCAGCAACGTAACAAATAAAGTAGTTGGAGTTGAAAATGTGGCGGCCTGGTTGCTTTACAAAACTCCAGTTCAGGTGTGTTACATATGTGTAGAGCCCACTGCAATAGCGAATGATATATTTAAGTCCATATGTGTGCATTAATGCATTAATCTGATATAAAAAATGGATTTTTAATTAATTTAGTAAGTTTGATGCTGACAGAGATATTATCGTTATTTACTATCTTTCTTTTCAAGTTTGTTGTTGTTCCTATTACCGTAATAAATGAAACTTAATTGAATTTCTTTTAAATCTGATTAAAACTGTAAAATTAAAATAAATTTACAGGAAAATTTTCCATCAATTCGTTCAAGAAGTAGTGTGGCAGCTGAACCCTTTCTAAATGGAGGAAATTCAGCGTACGTTGAGAGTATGTATAATGCATGGATGGTGAATCCTTCCTCAGTGCATCCAGTAAGTGTCAAGCATTGGTGAATTATTTATTGAAAAAATAAACCTATAAAGAAGTCCATAATTTGTTGAACTTAATAATTTATTTTACAATCCTTAGTATCTTTCCTTTACCGCTGCCCATAATTCATAATAATTGTTTTTTTCAGTCGTGGAATGCATTTTTTTGCAATGCCACTGCCGGTTATGAACCAGGATTTGCACATCAAGTACCGCCGAACTTATTGCCATTAAAGAAATATCCCATGTCAATGCCTGTTTTGCCGGCGATTGGAGCAGCATTGGCTACCAGTAGTATTGTTTTATCTGAACATATTTTTTACTCATTTACAAATTTATCTCTATATTTTATTTTTTAGTTTATGCGTACTCAACCAATTTTTATAAATTACCGATATAAATGCATAGCAGGAGCTTTAATAGCGAACAAATACGAATACAGAATGTGAGAAGGCGTGTCGTCAATTGGCGATGTGGGTATGGGGGTTAATCCCCCACGGTAATATTATGGGCACATTGGGATGTGCCACAATCTCATTTTCATAAAATATGACTTAATATTTTTTTTACTTCATTTAAAACTACTTCATTAAGTTATAAAAGCCTCTAAAATTTTGATAATGTTTATTTTATTATTTTATGTGTAAATTATTTGATAAGTTATTAATCATGTATATTTTATTTAAGGCCAAAGCTGTGGGACTGGTCCGCCTTCACCTAGTAAGTTAATTGAAGATCATTTGAAATTGCAAGGCATCGTCAGAGCTTATCAGGTATGTTTGTTATTGCTATTCTTTCTGTATTGTGTAAATTTGAGTTGAAATTTGTCTATCATGTTTACCAACATTTTGTTGCATCAATTTTGCATAAACATTTAGTTTAAAACATCATCCAAGTTCTTGCATGCAACAAAGTGTTGCATCAACATTTTGTTGCATGCAAGAACTCTGATGATAATTTAAATTTGATTAAAACAATTATATTTATAAAAACAAATAAGAATTCCCCTCCATTTGGCATAGTTAAAAACAGTTTATAGGAAGCTTTAGTCAATTAGATAAGGCACATAGGGCTCCTAAAAGGACACTGATTATGAGTACTTCTTAAAAGGATTAACATTATTGGTTGAAGAAGGTCGATCCATTATAGAATTTTATTGTGAATTGACGCTTCTATTGTAATGTATTTAGTAACATGTGTTTAATTTTAATTTAATACAAGAATTGTTTCTCAAATTTATTCCTAGATTTTGGATATCATGAATTATTGTTATTATGTTCTTCACAAGAGGTGTAGCCATACAGGCGCTTAAAAGGACACTGATTATGAGTACTTTTTAAAAGGATTAACATTATTGGTTGACGAAGGTCGATCCATTATAGAATTTAATAGTGAATTGACGCTTCTATTGTAGTGTATTTAGTAACATGTGTTTAATTTTAATTTAATACAAGAATGGTTTCTCAAATTTATTCCTAGATTTTGGATACGATGAATTATTGTCATTATGTTCTTCACGAGAGGTGTAGCCATACAGGCGCATAAAAGGACACTGATTATGAGTACTTTTTAAAATTTAAAATTTTAAAATTTTATTTTGGTAAATTCAAAATAAAATTCTACAATGAATCGTTGTAAAGTTACAAGTTATTAGTAATAATTATTTACTTTAGTAACAAGTATTTAATTTTAATTTAATACAAGAACTAGTTTCTTAAACGTGTTCCTAGACTTTGGATAGGATAAATCATTATTTTTACGTCCATTCACTTGATTGGGATTATAGTTGCAAATTTTGAAAATGTATATTTGGCATTTAGTTTTTTCTTGAATAATGCAAGTTGTTTTTTCAAGTATAATTTTTTTATTTTAAGCCATAAAAATGTAATATACAATTCCATTGTATTCATCAAGAATTTTACAATAATTTAATTATGAAAATTTTTTATGCATAGACGAGAGGTCACTTTACTGCTAAGTTGGATCCTCTGAAAATTCGTGCAATGCCACGTACTGGCACTACTGGACCTGAAAAACTAACATATGGGACTACGGGTTTTGAAAGTCCAGTAGTTGTACGGACCTATGGACAATTTTGTAAGTTTTTTCTCATTACAATCCCTTTACTTATTAATTTTGGATTCCTATCCTAACTTCTACGTAATATTCTGGACAATTCTATATTAAATAATACTAGAATATGTGAACTAACAGTGTACTTCTTCACATCAAGTTTCCGACTCTCAAGAACTATTTTACCGTAAAGTTTTCTATATTATCGATTTAGAATTTGATCTGATCACGTTTTGCAGTTTTCCATGAAATTACTCCAAATATAATAATAGTAAAATGTTATAAAATATGTATATAAAAGCATTAAGCTTCATTTCTTAAATTTTTAATTTTTTATATGGCAAAAACTAAAAGTGAAAATATGTACAAAGATTAAAATTTTTGGAAATGCATTTTTTTATTATTGTGAGCCCTATTTTTCTCTAGAAATTGAGTAGGTAAATTTGAGATTTTAATAGAATTCTTTTAACATATTTACATAGCTAGAAAAATTGGCAAGTTTCGCCTTACCAGTTTTTTATCAGAGTGGAGAAGTGGATGTTGAGAAAGTTTTTATGCATTTTCTTCATGGCTTTATTTAAGTTTATGCATTACTATACAGGTGAATTTTTCTTATATTGTATTTTCACAAGACCGATTCCTTTTATCATTCTGTACGTAAATTGTTTTTGGTGAATGTGAAAAAATTCAACTGTGTCTGTGATAATATCACCTTTGAAGTTTTAAATTAAAATTAAAATTACTGTAATACATTTATAAAATGAAATTTTAAAGAAACAGAAACACTTTTTCGTAATTAAATATCAAAAATATCTGCTTAGAATCCGTGATTGACATAATGTGATGAGTGACTTTGTTTCCACATCACACCCATACACCAATACCTCATCAGTAATATTTGCATACTTGGAAAGTTCTCGGCATATTACTGTTCGGTTGCCTTTCTACTTTTGTGTTACAGTTTTCAGTATTATTTATTGACAAGGTATTACTTATATTCCAATCTCACAACCTGCTGACACCCGAGTGAATGATTTGATGGGGTCAAATCAACTGTAAACGTTGATTTTGACCTCATCAAATCATTCACTCGGGGGAATATGAGGTAAAATTGTCATCAATGATTTTTATATTATTTTAAAACCACCTAAACTACTTACATCGTGTGCAGTTCAGAGAATCCTACTTTCATGAGTAAATTTATGTGTTTTAGTAAAATTTTTCTTAAACTAACACAAAAAATTAGTCATATTAAGAGTTCAAAGAGACACTAAAAAATTTGTCTTGAAACTTGTTCTCTAAATTCCACGCTGCACAATATTGCCAAGCAACCAAACAATAAAAACAAAGTTCTGGTTATTTTTACAACACGCTCCCATGTAAAACTACAATACTATATAGTTATATGTCCTTCATAGGTGATTCTGACATGGATCGAGTGTTTAAGCTGCCAACTTCTACTTATATTGGTGGTGAAAAGCAGACCGAGACAGAATTACCATTAAAGTAAAATTAGTTTTATTTATACCAAAAATATTTTTTTTACAAATTGAAAAGTAAATTGGTATTTTTTCTATTGTTGTATATTAGTAAATTCTTGTATATTATGTTCCATCATAATACAGTATTAATGTAACTTTTAATGTCGTGAAAATATGTAAAAATACAATTTAAATTTCATATTCAATTTAAATGGGTACACAACATATAATTGTATATAGTACTTTACTAGATATGCTTGTATAAACACAAACGCTTATTAACTTATATTTATTTCTTAGTGTTCTAAAGTCTGTGGTTTATTTTAATATCACAATCAGTCGATAGTTCTTTGATATAAATGATAATATAATTTATATGCTTTCGGTAAATATGCTCTAGTTTCTTTATTTAATCAGCAAAATTTTCAACAGGATTGTACGCATAATGATGTAGCCATAGGTAACTCGTTAATATTTCTAATATTCGTACTCAACACAGACACATATTAGTAAAATAGCATAGTGTGTTAACTTAAGCGGTTTATGCGGCAACTACTATACCATCTATTGTATATGAAGCAATAAACGAGGTGTATTTAGTAGGTATGATATAAGTTAGAGATGACAAATTTAGCACACTTACGATAAATATTAAATTCATATTAGCGTTTTAATGACATTTAGTACATAATGTTAACTTGTTAATGCTATTTTAACTGTTAAGTACCAGAAAAACAAATACTGGTATATATTAAACTGGAAATTTTATATTGTTTCTATTGTATAAATTAATTGATGTTAAATAAAAATGGGGTGTGTAGTATGAGTAGGTTAATTTAAATCTAATATAGCCTTGAGTAAATAGTTATCGTAGAGAACAAGGACCGGGAACATCACTCATCTTACAGAGGGATTAAATTAAGAGAACAGCTGTTGAAATGTTCAATTAACTCTTCACAATGAGATTATCAATATCTACATATGTATATGTATATACAACATAAGTATATGTATATAGAGATGCATGTAAAATATAACGTAGCTTTTTTAGTCTGAGGCTTCACCTGTGTGCATTTTCAGTCAATGCTACCAAAATGCCTCTTTATAAATCACATTATCAAGTACTGACCTGATAAACATCATAAAATATAGATACTCTCCGTCAAGAACAACTTCAGATGTATTGATAAAAAGTAGCCTATATATTAGTCCAGGCTTTAATCTATTTGAAAGCCAAATTTCGTGTAGATTCATTCAGAAATTATTACGGAGTTATAAGAGTAGCGAATATGCATCCATTCATCCAAAAGTTTCTCATTTATAATATTATTTAGGATGTGCTAAGAGTCGGGTCACTTAAATTAAGGTTAAAGCAATATTAGTGAAATTTTTAAAAATTATAAGACCTAGGAAAATCACTACAGTTTGCCTGTAATCATCTAATTAGATTCTACCAAACATAAAAAAACTAGTTTGCAATGCAATTTTGTGAATGCAATTTTTACACATTTCATAAATAATGAAAAAAATATATCTGCGTTTCTTATGAATAACTCTTTCGAATGATGCCCCATATAATATAAAAAAAGAAAACACATTTCTAATACTTAATTAGCTTTATACAAAATTACCATAAACTATTTTAATGTATTAGCTACTTCAAAATATGCTAGTCAACATATGATGTTACTATGCTGAATTTTAAGTTTCTACATTAAATGGTTTCTTCGAAAATCGGCTATGACAGATAGACAGAATAGTCAGTGATTTTGTAAAGGTATCGTCATTCCTTTTGAGCTATGGAAACCTAAAAACAGGTCATTAGAGTGAATCTGTAAATAAATTTTTAAAATCCAAACACTATTGTTTTAATGACTTATTTTAATTTTTTTGATAAAAGAATATATTTACGAATATTTTCTAATAGGATTAATTCATAATTCTTATATCTATTTTCCAAGGAGCAAATATATTAATATTTGGGAATGTATAGATATTGATTTCTTGCATTTCTATAGGTGTTCGGACAATCTTAACATTTAAGTATTATAAATTTTTTTATTGATTATAACAAGTACAATAAAGGGACTTCATATGAAAAATGTTATTCCATTAACCAAATGTTTATGACATATCATCAGACAATAGTGCATGGTCCCTATATTTACATGGTACCTATATTTAGTTTTGTATTTTTGAATATGGAATTTTAAATAAATCTGTGCAATTTTAGGTACTAATTAAAATAAACACGGCTCATTAACAATAACATAATTTTAAATTTCAAGAACCTTGAACAGAAAATACAACTTTTCCCATGAAAATTTTGTAACAAATACTAGCTTTTGTTTTAAATCAATATTGCTATTGCTATTTTAACATTTCACACTTCCTCTGTATTTATTTTTGTACTTTTAAATATGGAGTTTTTGACAAATTGCAATTTCAGATAGTAATTAAAATAAACAAACAGCTCATTCCCAATAATGTCATTTTAAATTTCAAAATTATTGAGCAGAAATACAACTTTTTCCACGAAAAGTTTATAAGAAATACCAGCTTTTATTTTGCTGTTGCTCTTTTCAAATATATGGCACTTGTTCAGTAAAGACATTTAATAATAAAATAAATAATTTTCACAAATAAGAATTAAAAACAACACAAGAATAATTAATTACTCAGTTAATGTAGAATGCTTATCAAAGTTGTATCACTAATCACCTTGGACACGTGGTGTTTAAATACTTACTTCGATAAACAGATACTAAATGTATTTAACCGTTTTAGTGCCATCGTTTTTTACTCATATATACTTAAAAATGCCAAAGAAATCTTTTGTTTTTGATGTCATTTACCCTTGTCTTGAAAAAAAACTGTATCTCTTCCAAAAATTATCCAATTTTAATAATTTTTTCCGTGTTTTCTTAATAAAAACTTGTACAAGGATAATAAAATACAAAGAAAATTATGGAAATATGTATTGTGAACAAAAATTATAACAAAAACTGAAATCAAGGTCACATCGTCATTTTTGCAGTCCGATGCATCCTCCGGATCAGCAAAATAATTGTTACCATCACTATTATCGCTATCACTCAAAATTTGCATTACGCCAAATCATGAGCGCACCACAATGTCACTCCCACTATCACTTTCTTCACAATTTCAAAAACGATAATTTTCACTCAAATGATTTTCGTATTCCGACATTATGGGTTAAAAATATTCTTTTCCTGTATCCTTTTTATATTGTAATTACTAATAATAATATAATTTGAACTTTATGTAACACGTAGAAAGATAAAAAATTAGCCATGCGTGCGAGCGAACTCCCCTACCGCGTGCTAAACTAATGTATATCAAACGCAATACCTTGAAAATACTCATCATTTACACCCAATTTAAATTTACCTATTGAACAGAAGACTTTTCATAAATCTTAATTTGTAAATGGCTCCATGTACATATAATTTTATTTCTGACAGCAAGATCCCTTTATTATCTGTTAGCAATACAGACAGTAAAACTATATACTAACATTTCTGTGTATTTGTTTCATTTCATCTTTGTTCTTAACTTTTATTAATTATCTACTTCTTTTCTTTGGTTGGTTTGCAGAGAAATTGTTACTCGATTAGAAAAAGCTTATTGTGGTAGCATTGGTGTGGAATACATGTATATTCCAGAGGTGGAATGTTTAGACTTTCTTCGTAAGAGATTTGAACCACCAGGCGTAATTGACTTGACACCCGATAGCAAAAAAAAATTGTTATCACGTCTTGTGAGGACTACTGCGTAAGTTTTCACCTGAGTCTATATTATATTTCATTTATCCTGTCTGTAGCCTTTAATATAAAAATTATCTATAACTGCCACATTTTACTGATATGGGTAAGTCGATATTTGAAGATCCACTTGTGAGAATCCACCCATAGTTTGTTAATTTATTTAAATCAATTATTTATTAAATTAGTTTAAAGGTCATTACGACATATATAACTCTTCAGTTTATGATCGATTGTATACATCTTCCTGTTAATTTTCACCACATGAACAGTAGAAAAAATAAAAAATATTTTTCATTTTTTTTTTAAAACACCACCTCCTCATACTACGTACTTAGGGCAAATATTTTTTTCTCACATAATTTGAGTGTCATTCAGGAAGATTCTTAAAGTGCAGTTAGAAGTATCTAGTGATTTTTCTAACACGGCGTCTTCACGAGGTAGAAGTTGTCAAAGTATTATGCAATGTCGTTGCTTCACAAAATTTTAACAACACAACAAAAAAGTATTCTAGTGCAAAATTATTTTGATCAACAAGCATTAGTAAATTAAAAATATAAAGGCAACCAACTTTTTTGTTTTATCCCTGTGAAAGTTATATTAGGGAACTATTTATTTCCAACGAGATAACACAGGTGTCGAGAATTCATATATAGTACATTGTTACCACTACATAAAAGTTCTCATATAGAATTTACATGAGAACTTTTATATAGTGTTAACTTTTTATGAAGATATTAGCATCCATTAACATAAGACATAATGTGGGAGGTTATACTGACAGCATATATGTAAAACAATGCAAGTACTACTAAGCAGTAAGATTGAGTAGTAATGTACACAACGGGCAGTCCCAGGTTCAGATCTCACTATTAAGTTTTTTATATTATATTTTTTATTAATTCAAATAGGAACCATTGTATCTTCATCGTGTTTTCTTTCATCTGTCCACCAATATATCATAACATCATAATGGTATTAATTTAAATCAAATATTAATAAAATTTTGTAGAAACACTTAGATTAATTAGCCCTACACATCAAAACCAGCTGTGCCCTATGTGGTGAGTGCAAAGAATTATCTTAATAATAATGACCCCTAAATTCCTCCACCACATTAACCAAACAACGACTGATGTCATTGGGGTCAGGGAGGTAACTCAGCAGGAATTCTTGGAATGAACAGTCAGAAAATAAATAGGTTTCCCTCTACCTTGCACTATTTAAGCAGTGTTCTCTGATTCCTGTGACACTTTTTACCATTGCTTTTTACCATTGCCCCTGTGAATTGTAGCATGATGACATAATCTAAAATATAGGTTTTTTAGGACAAAAAACATTTTTCAAATTGGACTTGTGATTTTAGAACTTAGTGCAAAAAAACAAATATAAACTTATTCACTTTATATATTAGTAGAGATAAAGAAACCGCAATTAACAATTCTTTATGAACCTCTCCCTATGACAAAACCTAGGAATGAAAAATGTTTTTTTATGGACTTCATCGAGTAAGGTATCATTGAAAGGGTCTTGTATTCTTTTGTTACAATGGCTTCTTCATGAGATATGAGTTTTAAGTGTCAAAAATTACAATGGCAGTATTCAGTAAATACTTTACATTAACAAACATGGCAAAATTCAATTATTTATCTTAGACCTGTGAATGCGTAATATTAGGTACTTTACATTAGGTTTATTAGGTAATATTAGGTTTTTACACAGGGAAATATATAATTAAAATGTATAAAGGGTACTCTGTACATTTAATTGTTTCAACTTTTATATGTACGGTGGTAGGGAATACTCAGTGTGACACAAAAAGAAAAGTTTACCTGAAACTAAATTTCTTGGATCGTGCCATCTCCTTGTCAGCGAAAATTAATATCAATATTTATAAAAAGTTTAGTAAAAATACTAAGTACCCTTAAATGTTTATTATTTTATGATACCTAACTGTGTACCATATATAGTGCGAGTTCTGTTGATCTTAACGGGTCTAACTATTTAACAAATATTTTAACCTTTATTTAAACATGGAGTAAAGGCAAATAGATATACAAAATATGCAACACCGACAGCTCAATTTAATTTCTTTCACCACAACACTTTTATAAAAAATTTCTCTACTGTATATAAGTACGTGATTGTAGGTTTGAGGATTTCTTGGCTAAAAATTGGCCAACTGAGAAAAGATTTGGGCTAGAAGGCGGTGAAATGATGATACCGGTTTTGAAACAGATTATGGATACTTCTTCAGCTTTGGGAGTAGAATTTATAATAATAGGAATGCCACATAGAGGTCAGTTTTTCTAACTGTTGTATATTTTCACATGTACCAAGTGTTATGAATTTCATTGTGTCTTTATGTCTTAAGTTATTAGTTTATTTTTCAAATCACTTGTATGGAAATAAATGTCCGCTTTAAAAAATATTGTCTAATATTGAAAAATTATGATGCAGTCAAGTTTATTTTTACGGTGCATTTCTCAATGAATCCATTTTGTAAATTTTAATTTAATACTGTTATATCTACGCATGAGAAAGAATGTTTATAGAAATTTATGAACCTGTACACTAAGGTGCGCATTAGCCAATAAAATGTTAAACTGAAAATAATAGGCTATAGACATATCAACGTCGACTTAATTATAATAAATAATGACCAATAAAAAACACTCTCAGTTTAATTGCTTGCTAGTTAATCGGACCAGTAATTATGCTAACAGTATTATTTGAACTAGAGTCATGCTAATTCGGCCACTTTAATAAGTTTCATGAGAAACCACTGCAATGTATGTCCAATTTCATGGTTCATTAGGAGCTTTTTTATTTTAAACTTTTATTAAAATGTGATATTGATTCTTAACATTTCACCAAACTTTGTTTATAACGCTAATTATGAAAGTTGATATTGCATATAGCATTGTAGAAATCAATTAACACTAAGTTTACATATTTGATATTTATCAAAATCTAGAATGCAATTCTTAATTTTATTGGTAATATATATGAGGAAAGTTCAGTTACTATATTCGTCAATACTTTGCTTCATTAAACATAAAACTATATTCATCAATACTTTGTTTCGTTCTACATAAAACAAGGTTGCAATGGAAAATTAAACTAAATTAATTTGTCATAGAATAATAAGAATAAGTTATAATTTATTACAAAAAGTTGTTCATATTTTCTTCAATTTTAAAAAATTTTCAATTTGAAATGTATGAAAATCAAAATAGTTTTCTCTTGACACGACTTTATATTACAAAAACCACCTGACTTATTAAAATGGTTCTGTAAACTATAAATATTTATTTCTTAAATAATCTACAAAATTCTATAATTTGGTAAACATAAAAATCACCATAATTTTCTTATATTGATATTTTGTATACAGATTAGATAGATCTAAGCTCCTTATCTATTTTTGAAAATATATTGCATTCAGGGTTGAACTGGAAGGGCCGGGTGGCTCTCCCCAAACCTGGGATAAGGGTAGATGGGATACTATCGGATAATAATGAAATATACATATTAATTTTCAATGATATACATTATTAGATAAATATAGTTTCTAAAAAGTACTTAAAGAACTGTATCGAATGCCCTCAAAATCGGTTAATTAATTTAGAAGATATTGCCATAAAAACTTTTCGAATATCTTGGTGGAGCAATATTTTTGAATAGACATTATTTCTTGGATAAAAAAACAGCATTGAATGACCCAATTCAGTTAATCTCTAATGACCCAATTCAGTTATCTGAGCTCGAAAATGAACAAAAAAGTCATATCAGCGCTTAAAGCTCGAAAATAGCGGGAAGTTTCAGAGATGGCCTCAGGGTCCGTCCACCATTTTTAAAATTTATCTGTTTCATTTTTCTCTAAGTATGTATGAACCATTTTACATGTAAGTCGTCAGCCAGGGAGTAGGTAGTGTCAGAGTCCCTGACAGGCAAAGTCTAGGGCCTGGCTGGCATACACCACCTCGATTATATGGCTAGTTTGACACTGATTGCATTATTTTCAAAATTACAGTTTCATATTATTGAAATGTGATGTAAGTGGGCGGCTGGTTCAAATTTAGTGTTGTATATTTTGTAATTAGAATATATATATAAATGAAAGAAGATTTTTGTAATTAGGAATTGTAAAACTGAATAATATTCTTAGGTCGCTTGAATGTTTTGGCAAACATTTGTCGGAAGGAGCTTTACCAAATATTTACACAGTTCACGAGTCTTCAGCCTGAGGAAGAAGTGAGTATAATAATAAGTTTGTAAGAATTTGTTAAAAAAAGTTCATTTCAACATGTTTGACTATCTATTTCAAGACTTTCTAATAAAAAATGTTTTCTAGCCTTTACAGAGTCCTAATTAGGACCTATATGTACCTAATTAGGTATACCTAATTTCTAATATAAAATGTGGGAAATGCATATATTTGATAACTATTGCTACTGAAAAAGTTTTATAAAACTATGTATTTTTATACTGGAAAACCTTTCTATTTAATCAAATTTAAGAATAATCAACAGTAGTTTTCCCTTTTTCAACATCATTAGTGTAATTTCAAATTGAAGCCAATTTAATTATAAATTAAATGTTTATTAAATACATTTTAACTCCTGTTATATGTAAATTATTATTGACATGTTAATTACCTGACATATTTTACTAGTTGCAAACCAGCAACTTTGTTTCTTAATGTTACCTGACATATTTTACTAGTTGCAAACCAGCAACTTGGTTTTCTAATGTTACCTGACATATTTTACTAGTTGCAAACCAGCAACTTTGTTTCCTAATGTTACCTGACATATTTTACTAGTTGCAAACCAGCAACTTTGTTTCTTAATGACTATCACTTCTCCCTTCTTTTCATAAATAAATCTTATGTTTTATAAGACTTGTTAAAGAAGCCTTACATGACCGTTTTACATGACCGATTTTCATATACCGTGGGCACTAAAATTTTCCATAACTTTATATATTGGGTTGGCAACTTATAAACCTGCCATTTCTCTATACAAACTTTTCAACGTTTTATATGTAGTCAATAAAATCAATAGTCTATTGCATAAGCACCATTGGTACCTAACACTTATTGCCAACGTGTAGACCGAGCCAGAATTCCTGTAGAAATTTATGACTGAAAAACCAGTGATGTTCTATGTTGTAATAACTTTTGTCTTTACATTTACAATAAATCTTAACTGTAATTGTACTGTTAACGAGGAGGGAGTTTTCAATAAATAACTATACGAGGAGGCATTTTTAAGTTTGCGGAATGGAAAGGTAGGCCATTAGTAAAGGTGATTAACGGAATGATAGCTAGTTAAGTAAGTCATTATTAGTATAAATACCAAGTTTTATCATAATTGGATCATTAGTCTTTGAACTATCGTCAAACAAACAACTCAATCTGGAAGAAAGTCTGAACTATGGAAAAAATAGAGTACCGCGCCGTTATAAAATTCCTTACCAAGCAAGGAAAATCAGTTTAAACCATACTGAAAGAGATGGCATCCGTTTACGGGAACTCTTGCCCGGGTAAAACCATGGTTTACAAGTGGCACAGTCTCTTTAAAGAAGGTAGAGACTCACTTAAAGACGACCCACTCCTCGGTCAGCCAATCGAAATGACTACTCCGGAAATTATTTACAAAATTGAAAAATTAGTATTGGAAGATGCCAGACTAAAGAAGAAACAGCTTGCAGAGATTGTTGGAGTATCGGATACAATAATTTTTAAAATTCTCCATGATCATCTTGGCATGACAAAGGTCAGCGCAAGATGGGTGCCGAGAATGCTCACACTGCCTCAAAAACAACCGCGTGGAGTGTTCTCGCGCATTTTTGGACCTCTATAGTGAAGACAAGGATGGACTATTGAGCCTAATTGTTACTAGAGACGAAACTTGGGTTCATGATTATGAACCTGAGTCCAAACAAGACTCAATGCAGTGGCGCAAAAAAGGCACACCACCACCCAAGAAGTTTAAGGTCTCACAGTCGGCTGGAAAAACCATAGCGATAGTCTTTTGGGATCCTGTTGATGGGTTATAAAGATAAAGGTGTTTCCATAACTGGAGAATAGTATGCGTCAATTCTAGAGAGGTTGAAAAAAGCAATCAAGGAAAAAAGAAGCGGAAAATTGACCAAAGGTGTCCTGCTTTTGCATGACAATGCTCCCGTTCACACGAGCCGTGTTGCGCTGGCCGCCCTGCACAAGGTGGGCTTCGATATTTTGAAACACCCGCCCCACAGTCCTGACCTGGCTCCCCGTGATTATTACTTGTTCCCAAACCTTAAAAAAGAACTTCATGTAAAGAAGTTTTTAAGCGATGAAGAAGTGGAGGACGCAGTTTCAGCTTATTTTTCGGGCGAAGACGTAACTTTTTTTTATGAAGGTGTACATAAGCTAATTGAAAGATCTGAAAAATGTATTAGGGTAGCAGGAGAATATATTGAAAAAGAAAAATAATTTTGTAGTTTTATTCTCACTCCTTATCCTCCATTCCGCGAACTTAAAAACGCCCCCTCGTATATAAACTCCATTCATGCTCAAAAGTGTATTTTGCCCCCACCATATGCTCAGAAGTGTATTTTGTACAATTTTATTTTTTGGATCTTTACCTTACGTTTTTCTCAGCCCCTGGCCACTGGAGTTTACGTGAAAAATTAACATAAGTCACCCACTTTTCATCTCCTGTAACCAAATACTTTTGCCACTCATTGGTACGAAGGGAACTCAGTAGCTCTATACACACATTAGCTCTCCTCTGAAGTTAAAGGTGTGTTAGCTCCTGTGGTAGCTAAATGGGATATTTTCACTTCTTTCTCAAAGCATGAAATTGTTTTTCCACTGCAGTAAGAGAGCATAAATGTAGTTCTGCCAAACAATGCGGGCTTAATCTGGGATCTGTTTCAATAAGGTTTTTTAATTTTCCTCAATATATAGTAGAAGGTCGCCTTGGATGATATTAATCAGACAGATTAAAATTCTCTTCTTTGAATATTTGGAACCAGTGCTTAGCTGTCTTGTAAGAGAGCACACCTTCACCCTTGTTATGCATATATTACGTGTTGCTTCGTTGGCTTTTAACCCTAAACAAAATCCATGAAGCAATATCACTTATAAGTTCACTTCACGATATCTTCATTTTTTTATTTTTTCTACACTAGCTGATTACACAATTGCAAATTGAACAGAAGCTCGAATGCTACACTCATTATATACCCTACATTCCAGAAATCAGTAGAAAAAAGTGGCAGATTTATAAGTTGCCAATCTTACATAACTTATTTTTGTTATGAGTTACTTTTGTATTAAAGAATTACTTGTTTGCCTAATATATTACACAATTGCAAATTGAACAGAAGCTCGAATGCCACACTCATTATATACCCTACATTCCAGAAATCAGTCGACAAAAGTGGCAGGTTTTAAGTAGCCAATCTTACATAACTTAGTTTTGTTATGAGTTACTTTTGTGTTAAAGAATTACTTGTTTGACTAATATATTACACAATTGCAAATTGAACAGAAGCTCGAATGCCACACTCATTATATACCCTACATTCCAGAAATCAGTAGAAAAAAGTGGCAGATTTATAAGTTGCCAATCTTGCATAACTTAGTTTTGTTATGAGTTACTTTTGTGTTAAAGAATTACTTGTTTGCCTATTTTATTTCAAATAATTATTCAACTGTATGTCAATAGGGTTCTGGTGATATTAAATATCACTTGGGATGTACTGTGAACCGTCTGAACAGAGTTACTCATAAGAACTTACGATTATCTGTTGTGGCAAATCCTTCACATTTGGAGACGGTGGGCCCAGTAGCTTGTGGCAAGACCCGAGCTGAACAGTTTTACAGAGGTGATTTTAATGGAAATAAGGTATGCCCCTTTGCATAATTTTTCTGTTTTTCTTTTTATGGACAATTTTTTTTCTAATTATACATGTTATCGAAATTTGAATTAGTAATTTGCTCAATATTTTGAAAATTAATATGTTATTAAAATCATAGAGTTTAAAATTCCTGGATACAGATAGCACTTATTGAAGAGAAAGTTGCCGTAAAGAACCATAATATTAAATTGATATTTAATGAGTTGAGAGAGGTTATATTCAAGTCTGACATAGTTACAGTGTACAATGCGATCATAGTGTGCAAAGCAATGATATAGGACTATAGGGACAATGAAAATTTTAGGGGAAACTTGTATAAGAAAATACTGCAGACCAGGGGTGGGTCGCCGACACTTACAATCAACGAGATGAGACTGTTTATCGTCTACGATAAACTAGTTTATAAAATATAATTTTGACTGGTTTACACCGTTGACAGAACAACATTGCGCCGTTGAATGAAGTACAATAAAAAAAAGGTGTTTATGTAGTCCATTCGTGTGCATTTTTCTGTCGATGTTATGAAAGGTTTAGAAAAGACTAAGACTATTTTCGCTTGCTAATAGATGATCGTTTGCCAATAGACGATCAATGGTTCAACAAATTTCGATTGTTAATTGAAATTAACATTCATTCATACTTTTTCCAGGTTTAGTACTGTCGGGCAGGCTAACTAACATAATTGCATTTATTATAAATAATGAATATTTATCATACACGCATTGTGCATTCCTGGCGTATTTAAAATTTCATTTTATGTACATAAATAGTAAACGTAGGTATTTATATTTACATAGTATGCATATATTTAACGTCCAGAATATTTATGTACAGGTAATTGTTTAACCTATTTTGATAGAGGTTCACATTTAAAAACATTAATTGTTCTAATTTAGTCGTGGATAATCTTGTTCTTCTTTGATTCAATATCAGTCCATATTTTGCGAACATTTGTTCACAAGGAACAAATATTGTGACTATGTTACAGTTTTTAATGAAAATTTTAGTAAATTGGGATACACTTGTCGATGGTATTTCCACCACTATAGGGGGCTGGTCCATTCTCCCTTTTCATTGTATCTTGAAAAAATATCATCAGCCAAGTACACATCCACTTCTGTAATTGCTTTAGCTAAAGATGTTATAACACTGGATGTGCTTTGTTTAATCATATTATCAAAAATATCCCAAGGACTTTACACATCTTTTCCAGTTTCTTCGTTAACGAGCGACGAGGCCGTTTTATCGTCTACAGAAATACAGGCGGCTATGAGTCTCCTCACGTTGTCTTTTGTTTTTGTTGCTTCATTTGTATCTGAAAACACCTGTATTTTGAAGCAAGGATCTAACAAAATGTACAGAGCGAGTGAACCACTGTGTACTATATCAACTGCCTGAAACCTTTCATTTGAGCCCGACATCAGTAGTAACGTGACTCCGTGAATTTGTTGTGTAAATTCAGCGTTTTCTATAATTTGTTTACATGATTTCTTAAGTCTGCGAACCATAATAATAACGGAACTACCTGTTAAATATTGTTGCCTGCTCTTTGCCTTCGTCAGTTCTTCAAATGGGTGTAAAACTTGGCAAAGCTGAGCACAATTAGTCCAATCTCCATTTGAAAGATGGGGTAAATCCTTGTCCAAGTGTCAGCAGTGTGGTCCACCCACACTGCTTTTGTAACTCGACCATTCTTTCAATTATATAATACATGCTATTCCCCCACGTTTCAAGTTGTTGGATAAGACGCTTAGATTGCTTATTTTGTGAAGTTTTCACATTTCACAAGTTTCTCCGGCGATAATGTCCTTCTTTTGTTTATCTGTAAAATTTTCTTGTATCTTGACAGCATCATCCACCAACCAATTAAGCTTATACACGAAACAACCAAAATGCATAATTCTAAGAAAATCCTTTATTGCTTTCACCATATTCGTGACATTGCCAGTGAGTGCAAAATTGACTTTTTCTCGGAAATTCCAACTATTGAGATTGTCCTCTTAACTCCGATGCATTGTTTGATTCTGTGTGACTCCCAGATAAATGACAGCAACTCAATAACTCGGTGTTTAATTCAAAATCTTGAGTTAAGTAATGATCCGTGACGGTAGTGTAACTCTACGCCACTCTTTATGTCCAAAAGTGAGTCGTAATGCAAATTGTTTGCATTTCTTGAGCTATACGAGTTTTAATATCGGTCTCTACTTTGTTATAGCATTCCTATAACAAGGATCCGGACAATGTTTTTCTGGTTGGTAATTTTTATCCAGGAATCAGTCTACAAAATTTTTTAAAAGCTCATTCCCCCATGACCAAAAACTGAAATGAGTCTATACATAAATCAAGTAAATAATTATCCATTTGTGTTTTCTTTTCGACACAAATTTTTTTATTGAAAAATGTATCATATATTGCCACTGAAGAACACGAAGTCCCCGGTTGAATGTTTTCTCCTTGGACATTACACCACATTACCACATTACCTTCACGAGTTTCCTTGTGATCTCTTTCCATGAAGTACCAGATTGGCCATCAGCACCAAACACCTATATATAAAGGGAAATATGTTTTCTCCGTATATGACATTTTAAATTTGCGATTGATGATTTATAACTCAAAACGTCTTTATACTCATACACATAGCTTTCAATGTTTTATTGCCCTTTTTAAAGTGATGCCATATAATGCTACTATCTTTACGGCCCGACATAATTAATATATTACACTAACAATATAAATTGTTCAGTTGAATCCCAAGACACATACGTATGCAGTTTCCGCAAGTATAGTATATAATATTTACAATATTATCACAAAAAGTCTAATTTATACAAGAAGTCTACCTATCGACCTATTTACACTTTTTTATAAGTAGTTAAACAATCAATTAAACAACAGACAATTTACACACACAAATACTATACACACTATTTACAAAATTATACAGAAAACTTAGTTATTTACACTTTTTTATAAGTCGTTAAACAATCAATTAAACAACAGACAATTTACACACACAAATACTTTACACACTATTTACAAAATTATACAGAAAACTTAGTTATTTATACTTTTTTATAAGTCGTTAAACAATCAATTAAACAACAGACAATTTACACACACAATTATATAGTTATTTACCTTTCTTTTATATCTTTGTGGTAAAATTACTTGAATTCAAATGCAAAACGTATGTCATAAAGCGCATTCCAATCAAGACTAAAAAAATTATAAATGTGTTATTTAAAATAACGAAATTTGAAAATTTACGTATTTAATATTATACACTAAATGCAAATCTATTTGCATTACGATAGTTTATTTTATTAGACTGCAACCGCCGTCCTCTCAACCAACGAATCTTTCAAGCATGTGCAGGAGAAAGAGAGATACCATACAAAGTAAGGTTTCCACTTGAACCTTTTAATAGAGGCTGCACTGCCAGGCGGCATCTTTTTTGTTTCAAATTAAGGCAATTATAAGACTTACAAGCAAGCGCTATAATATAATACTAAATATTCAATTTGATATATTTTAAAACATATTATACCATGTAATCCTTCAAGTCACCGACACCGATATAAATATTTTAACGTAAAACATCTTAAGATACGGAGCTATATATGAAATGTATATTTGTAAAAAAGAATATATTGTAATATTAGGCATATAATGACATGTTAATATTATTTTGGGATTAAAGATACAGGACGTTTGGCTTCTCGTCGTGAAATTCTTGTTGACCTTTTCCCCCGCGCGAACACAATTTGTACTCTAATAATATTTATTCCTTAAAATTCTCAATGTAAACTTTTTTTTAAGTAAAACTTAAATTTTGCCCAAATAAAAGAAAAATTTTAAAATATGATATTTTTTATTATTTAGTTCTTTTTACCTTACCTATTTAGGTAATTGTTTAGTTCAATATGTATGATGACATCTTATAGCCTGATGAATATTAAGCAAATTTCATATTATAACTTAAATTCATCGTTTGTCCCTTATACTTTTTGATTTTCAGTCTAAATAGTTCTGGTTTATGTTCTTAATAATTGCTTTAACACGCATTTTGAATTCAAATTCTAAAGAGCTACCAGTAAATCGAATTACATTAAACTGGATTGATATATAATACAAGCAGGTGTGAAGTGAATGGAATGCTTGATCGTTGATCGGCCCGGATCAGGTGATTTTGGCTAGTGAAACAGTTTTGGGCAATGTTGATGGGTGGCGTCGGGAGGGCTGCATAACGCAAAATGTAGTACATGAGTAAACTAGTTTATCAGTAGACTGTAAACTAGTTTATCAGTTGATGAGCAATAAACAGTTTTAAAAAACTGTTTGTTGATTCAACGTTCACTCCTACCACAGACTAAATGTGATGATGCCAAGTTAGGATAACAGTCTCGGATGAAAAAAGAAGTAACTTTGTAAAATCTATAAAATATGATAGGTTGTAAAATCACAGATAAGCTGCATATAATTACAAACAAACTGCACACGCTGGTGATATATGTAGAAGTAAAGTTATGTCTACAGAATGAAAAATGTTTGCCAATTGCATATACGTAGATAAACTAATCTGGTACAGTAGCATGGTAGTCAAGTATTAGAATTAGGCGGTAATTATTAATTCTTGAAAGTACTAGGAAATAAATTATTTGGTTTTGTTGCTAAGAGAATACTACAGTAATAAGAATTCCCGGAAACTTACGGTACAGAGAATTCCTGCTAACAAATCCTATTGATAACCCATGTCCATTAATAAGCCACATGAGAGGTAGGCGTCATGACTCATATCCATCATGTATGACAAATGAATTAAAACCAAAATATTAAATGATTAAAATATTTACTGAAATCAATAGTTTAGAAATCGCATTCAGTAATCATTTCCTTTTTTTAATCTTGCTTTTCAAGACCTATATAAACAAACTTACAATTGGAACTTAACATAGTTTTTAAGGCATTATAATTTCTATGTGCAGACTATGTGTATTCTAATCCACGGTGATGCCGCCTTTGCTGGACAGGGCTTAGTTTATGAGACTATGCATTTGGCTGATTTGCCAAATTACCAAGTTTTTGGCACTATTCACATTGTCGTCAATAATCAAATTGGTTTCACCACGGATCCTAGATATTCGAGATCATCTATTTATTGCACAGGTAATTTTTTTGAATTCATTCACAAGCTTTTGACATTACCTAGACATAAAACGAAAGTGAATCTTATATTAACATGATTGTATTTATTTAAAGGACGTAAACATTATTTTGAGAATAATACATAAGTTTAGAAAAATTGGCAATTTATTTTGCGAAATTTAAATAATTGACCCACAATAAATTGCTATAATTCAAATGCTATTAATTACCTTTCTATTTTTCTTTACCATTTACCAACAATTAATCATATGATTATATCACTTCTTTTTACTTAAACATAGCTTAAGTCACATCTTCAACCAGCTTTACTTTTACATTGATATACAAACGTCTACAAATATAAGTGCTATTATTAGGTATAAATACTGATGTTAGAAATATTCATTGTTTATTCCTTCTAGAGCTAGATTATGCCAAGTTGAACATTTTTATTACTTTAGAATGTTTGCAAAAATGACACTTTCAATATGTATAAAAAAATTTTTTTAAAGTACTTATTTTAAAAAGAATTTTTTTAAAATAAGTACTTTAAAATATTTTTCTAAAATAATAACTGTGAGTATGGTACAATCAATTGACTTTAACCAATTAACTTGCAATCACAGATGTCGGCAAGGTGTTCAACTGCCCAATATTCCATGTGAATGGTGAAGACGCTGAAGCTTGCTCGCATGTGGCAAAAGTTGCATCGGAGTGGCGACAGACTTATAAACGCGACGCTGTCATAGACATCGTCTGTTACCGCAAATATGGCCACAATGAAGTTGATAATCCCATATTTACACAACCACGAATGTACAAGATCATTGCGGAAAAGAAACCTGGTATTGTTATAATTTGTCCCAAATAGCATTTAGTATTAGTCTGTAATAACTTTAGTTTATGTAGTAGAGTACATAGGTTAGGAATATAAACAAACTTGAAAAATATTTGTTGCTTTCAACACTATTATGTAAAATTGCTCAAGGGAGAATTGTACATGGAATATTTTGGAACATTTTATGTTAGGGCATCTTTGGGATCGAGT
This sequence comes from Druceiella hillmani, assembly GCA_039881145.1. Taxonomy (NCBI): domain Eukaryota; kingdom Metazoa; phylum Arthropoda; class Insecta; order Lepidoptera; family Hepialidae; genus Druceiella; species Druceiella hillmani. The sequence continues at coordinate 20,717,912 of JAYKKI010000022.1, forward strand.
AGAAGCCACAAACAATTTCTTTTTTTTTTAATGTTTGTCTGTCTTTTAAATGTAACAGGTGGCAAAAAGTATTAAACTGATTTTCACTTGCATGATGCCTGGGATTCAGATTAAAATCTAAGTTATCTTTTGTTTCCAATGCATATTCTCTTATTATCCAAATTTCAGTGACAAACATGTATGCAAAACAATTAATAAATGAAGGTGTTATCAATGGAGGCACATTTACTGAAATTAGAAGCAGGTATGAAAAAATTCTTACCGATGCATATGATAAAGCTGGCAGAGAAAAATCCATACTAATGAAAGAGTGGATCGATTCACCGTGGTCAGCCTACTTTGAAGGAAGGGACCAAACCTTAGTAAATATTAATTCATTTTTTCTTAAATATCTTACAATATTTATAATCTACAATTGGGTATTTGACTGATGTCGATATTTTTTGTAAAATTATTTTAAGACTTGTTTTAAACTTCAAAAAAATTGTTTTAAACTTAAAAAAATTGGAACGAAAAAACAATGCTTATAACAAACATTTAATCAAAATTTCTAAATAGGAAAAGTGTTCATTTTTTGTTCATTAAATAGAAAAAGTTATTTAATAAGCCTCCCTTATAATAAATGCTAAATACGGGCCAGTGACGTCATAATCCAGTTGTCTTTTGTATGGAGCATTTTCGATTGAATCGTAGTTTGTCAGTTTTTAAGTCTATAACTTTGTAATGAAAAATCCTAGGTACGATATATTTATTTTAACTGTTCTTAATGTCATTACTTATTCTATTTTAGCAATAAAAGAAATATAGTCAAATACTCTATTGACATCAGCATTAAACAATTTTTAATTAACCGAAAAAGATGTTTGAAATGCAAAAGTTTTATTTATAAAGTTTTGTTTGTTAAATTTAAAGTTTTATCCTACAATAATGGTCTAGGGCATTTTAATGTATTAAGAATTATGTGCCACAAGTTTATAAATTTTTGGAAAAACCATTCACTTTAGTTGCTGCTTCAAACTTCAATTGCATATTTCGTTGATTTATTACGTTTGACAAAGTAATTTCAACCTAGTGTATTACGGATTGTAAACTCAATATGTAAAATTGATTTTCCAGCTGTTCCCTAATAGTGTAATTACGGTATTCTCATTGTTCACTTTCTAGCTATGTCCTACTGGAATTTATGAAGAAACACTTGTGCATATCGGCAAGATTTTTGCTTCACCCCCTCCTCAAGATTTCGTAATACATCCCGGTCTCGGAGATGTCCTTGCTAACCGAATGACTCTGCTTAAAAAACGATTAGTAAATTGGCCAATGGCAGAAGCTATGGCTTTTGGGTCTTTGATGAAGGAAGGTATTCATGTCAGGCTCAGTGGTGAAGATGTAGAACGAGGAACGCTGTCCCAAAGGTTAATAATTTATTTATTAATAATCCCTAAGAAAAATAATGCATAGAAGTAACTCGAAAATTTTATGATCATACCTTATTCATATCATACTCAAAATATTTCGTTTCTACTGTCACTGCTAAATAATTTACTCACGATAGTTACATTTTTATGGGATCATTTAATTTTTTATTTATTATATTTATGGATACATATATATATATATATATATATATATATATATATATATATATACACATGTATATACATATCTATATATATATATATATATATATATATATATATATATATATATATATATATATATATATATATATAATGTAGCAGTTTATAATAATGTCTTATTAATATTTTACTAACAATATTCTCTAGTGAAAAACTTCTAGAAGATGATCTAGTTACACTAAATAGTTAGCATTTTTTATATCAATGATAATTGTGTAAAGTATATTAAGTGCGGGTTTAGGTTTTTGATGAAAAACTGTAATTTTTGCCAAGTTTACTTTAATCTCTGAGAATACATAGGACAAACCTTTTGAAATAGCAAAATAGATCAAAGCTTTGTCTATAATTCATATTGACCACTTTTTATTGACCACTTTTTATTGATCACTTTTTATTGACCACTTTTTATTGATCACTTTTTATTGATCACTTTTTATTGACCACTTTTATTGATCACTTTTTATTGATCACTTTTTATTGACCACTTTTTATTGATCACTTTTTATTGATCACTTTTTATTGATCACTTTTTATTTTCACATATTTATTTTTTGAAAATCAGCTTTTTGCAACTCAATCTGCACCAAAATCGCAAAAGAGCGGTAAGTTTAGAGGATTCATTCCAAACAATTACTTATTAATTTTAAATGCAAAAAAGCAGTGATTTGTACATAAAATTATTTAGATTGAAGCAATAGTAAAAGAGAAAAATATTTAGTGAACAAAATTTTTGTCATTCATTTTGTAACACCACTTTGAATGAAAATAAATGTGGTGTATTTCTACACTATTTTTTTAATAATAATGGCATCGACCATCCTCAACCATAATAAAAAATTTTATTCATTTGAAAGATTTTATTTTATAGTGTCTATTACTTTTTTTGACATTTGAATGATGCTCATGTGGTAAACTACACACACACACACACACACATATATGTATAATTTTTTTATGCAAAATCTTAATTAACAGCTGTAAAAAATGGTTTTGGGATATTTTACTGAAATAAATAAATTTTATACGTCTGCTGCATGTAATTAGGTATGTGGTGTTATAACTAAAACATAGTTTTGATTGAATATTCACTAACTATCAGTGTAGAAACATCATTAACACTCCAAATGTATTTTTGTATTGATATTTTGTTTAATCATCTTTGCTATTAATGCTTCAATCCTTTGCTGTTAATACAAGATTCTACAATCTCCTGCATATGATAATTCCTTACATGGATGATCTTTTCAATGAAATTTTCCTTACTTACCCACTTTCCTCTTCATCAAATTCACGCATTTTCAGTTGAATTCATATTGCAACCGTTACTTGACTAATTCAACAGTGGGATATTTTGGTCATATAAATATATTTTGATTGAACGATAAGGAGCTCTCTTTTGCATCAAAATAAATGGTTCCCCATTTAAAAACCACTTGGAACCAACAAATTCTCTAGGACTTCTTTGTTGACTCATGATGCCTGGTCCGGCCTCATAATGCCTTTCACTATGTAAAGGCATCCAGTATTATTCTTGCCACTGATGATGGATCATATCATAATTTTTGTTGTATGTTTCACAGTCTGTACAACGAAGTCTGGGTAAAATTTTTCACCTTGATTGTGGCGAATAAATTGAGCTTTTTTCCCTAAAATTTCAAATGTGTTTTCGTCGCTAAAGCAAACCTGTAAAAGAAACTAAATAAGCGCTTAAATTGTAAAAATAAAAAAATAAGCGAATATAAAAAATATTTAATTATCTATATCCAAAACTCCACATCTTTATTTTTATTGTCTTTAGCCCACCTCAGATGTTTTGCTTCAATCGCAGCAGTCAATTGAGGCTTCCTAGCTCTATGAGCCTTATAAGGATTTACACTTCGATTTTCTGCAAACAGTGCGCTCAGATATAATATTATTAGATTTAATTACTCTTGTAGTAGAAAATCTGTTTTCCACACAAATTTACTTGACAGATCTTTCTAACCTGGAGATCAAAATTGGCTTTCTTACCCATTTTTCTGTTCTTTTTGGACTCAGTTCTTCACCCATAATGAATTTTTTCTCTATGCATCGTACGTTTGCTTCAGACACATTCAATATTTGTAAAATTTCATGTTTGAATACATTTTAGTATTAAGAAGGGCTTTGACTTTAGTTTTTTTTATGCAGCGATTGGTCTCCCTTTTTACCCATAGTTAGACAATTTTAAAAATATTTTTTCAGTTGGAAAAACCACTAAATTTAATTTAAATAAGCATAAATATAATTAAACCAATAAATCGTAAAACAATCACCACCAGATTAAAAAAACACGTCCGCACACGTAGCACGCAAGAATGCGACTGAAGCTTATCTGTGTTTGTTTGCAGATACCAAAATATGGATAGGATAATATAATAAAACAAAAATAGGTTTAAAAAAGTAAAATATAATAATTGCCCTAAATGATAATCACTATTTATAAAGCATAATAACATGAGGTTGAGTAGTAATTATATAAATAATTACTACTCAACAAAAAACAACTCAATAAAATTTACTCAACAAATTGTGTAGTAATTATATAAATATTCTGAAAAAGAGGACTGCATATGAGATACTTAGTTTTACTATTATTATTTCATAACTGTTTTATCATATTTTTAGTCAAAAAAGCATAATATATAATTGTGAACTTGTACCAACATTTATATACTTAAGTAAATTTTAAGTAATTGAAATTGATGTTGTTAAAAAGAGAACATTGTCAAATTCAGTAGAAAAGAGTTTCTAGAAATAAAATAATGCGAGGATAAAGTAATGCACACTCAGACTGTTGGCCACGTCGAACATGTGTTGGTCATTGATTTAAATAATCTAGATAAGCCTTGCACATCAAAATTGGGTCAAAATTTGTTATCGATGTGTGTATTTTCACTCACAATGAAATAAAATGTATAAAAATATTTACTTCTGTTGAACTGATGCTCAGTTACATACATTGCACATAACATATTGTGGACATTTTTTGTGTGATTAATGTATGGGCAGGGCTTATTTAGAATTATTTAAGGATGGTATATACGGAAAACGTGAGAAACGGAAACCTAAAAGACAACAATATAAAAATAGTATAGTATTAAAGTTGTATTGAATACCAGTTCTATGGTTTTCCTGATTAGAAAATAAGACTATATTAACCAATAAAATCCTCTTGTACCTAATCCTGTTCTTGAGTTATACTATTACAATATTAAACAAAGGGATACGTGCAACATAATAATTTTCAAATCACTCATTATTGATTTTGATATTTCATAGAAAAAATAAAGATTATACTAAAGATTTACTGTTTTTCTTAAGCCGCCTCCTACGTACAGTTTATGGTAATGAAAGTTTAAATGTAGTTATGATTGAGAGAATGTTGAAAATCAAAAATATTTTTTCATTAGAAACGGTTATCAAAACAAGAAAACACTGGTGTGTGCTTGTGGCCATATAACAGAAGTGGACACTTCTAATTTTAAAATATATATGTATAATTAAAGTTACATTCATGTTATAAGATCCGTCTTATTTTGGCAAATCAGTAACAGTAAAGTAGTTTCAAAATACAGTTATTATATTAAACTACTTTCAAATAGAATATTAAAAATAAAACGTAATTCTTGACAAATGCACTTCATGTTAGACCGTGAACTTGCTTGGTCGATGTCGAAGGGAACAGAGTTTACCTGAATAGTGAACTCGCTTTGCCCATGCTAAAGGGAGCTGGGATTACCCGATTCAGCACCATTGACCCGAGGGTGATTGCCCAGTTTAGTCCACTGCTCAGAAAAAAGTGCTCATTGTACACCTAAAGAAGTTTTCGTTTCAAAAAGTTATTTTCATCTTTCATTTTCAAGAATCTGGAAAAAATTCTTGCTTATCAATTAACTACCCTTGTTTATAATGAGGAGTGAAGTGAGAGAGATCCACATATCCGGATACGGAAGATTGTGGCATTCGTACATTTTTATCCTTATCTGTGTTTTACCTACCCTAGATGAATAAAATTGGTGGGTAAAGTTTATATACAAAGGTGTAAAAAAATTCAAATTGACAAAAATTATACTCATTTCAGGCACCACATTATACACCACCAGATGATTGACAAAACCACTTACAGTCCTCTTGCCAATTTGTACCATGACCAGGCTCCATACACTGTGAGCAATAGTGCTCTAGCCGAGTATAGTAAGTATTATTAGTTTCCATACTGGTTTTTTTAAACCAACAACGTAAATTACATTTTTATAAGAAAATCAATACTTTTAATAGGCTACTATTTTGAAGGAAACTCTTATTTCTCATAAAATAACAATACACCCTTTTCGTAATAGTAAGTAAAAGAATAGGTTTTATCAAAGACTTATAAAGCGTTGTATCTTCTTTTGACTGGTTTTTGGAGGTACGAAATTCTTCACATCAAAGTAGGTAGAATAATCCAAGAAGCTATCCTCATGCACATTGTGGTATGTATAAAGGCGTTGGCCAAAAACCATATGATGCACAGAAAATTGGTTTTGTTGCAAATTTTTGTTGGGAAAGTATGATGCTAAACAATTTTGACTCCAATGTACAGACAAAACCAACAAAAGTGACTGAAATGAAACATTGAATGCAACTAGTCTGTTATCTTCATTTAAGCCGTTTTATGTGTACGATCAATAATTCACTCAGTCATTCCAGTGTACCATAATCCTTCATAAAGTAAATTTTAATATTTGCATAAAAAGATACTATAATCACAAGATATTTCAGACATACAATTATTTCACACTTTCTAAAGCTATATGTCTATTATTTGAATAGCAAACAATTATTGGGACAATTATGTTGATGTAATTTAAATCTAATAAGAAATATTTTACTGGCCAAGAATACATTTCCAGAGAAAAGTTTAATTCACTTTGGAGCAGTTAATTAAGCAACATCTAGAAATTATCATCTTTCGGAGATGACAAATATTAACAAAAATCGTGTAGGATATTTTGATACAACCTGGCTAATGAAATCGTCACTGGCATTTATATGATAATTTTCATATAGGATCAATAGAAAGCTCAGTAACAATAGATAATCATAAAATAATTTCACCTTCCTAGGTATTATGGGTTTTGAGCATGGTTACTCACTAGTAAATCCCAATACCCTTGTACTTTGGGAGGCACAGTTCGGAGACTTCCACAATTGTGCTCAGCCTGTAATCGACTGTTACCTTGCTGGAGGCGACGCCAAGTGGATAAGGCAGTCAGGGTTGGTGTTGCTATTACCACACGGGTTGGAAGGAAGTGTAAGTTTTTTTGTAATAGTTAAAATTTAATGTTTTATTCAAGTTTCGCAGAAGGAATAAATTCTTACTATAAAATTGTAACAAAGTCTATAAATTAAATCTTTTTTTCACATGCGATATTAATTATGAAGATCATTGCTCGTTGTACAAAATCAGTTTGGACAATTCTTATCTATGCTTGATTTCTTTCCAGGGTCCTGAGCACTCGTCTGCCCGTCTTGAGCGTTTCATCCAACTGTCAATGGACGATCCAGACTTCATGCCACCACAAAACCCTAATTATGAAGGTTGATTATCTCAGATTCTCTAATTATGTAGAAAATAATTTTTTTAGGGTAATGATAAGTAATACTTTTCTAAATTGGACATATTTCAGTTTTACAGCTGAAAAATTCAAACTGGATTATTGCTCATCTCTCAACACCGGCAAACTATTTCCACATTCTGCGTCGTCAAATTGCGCTGCCGTTCCGCAAACCGTTGGTAGTTTTCAATGCTAAGTCCATTCTCAGGGCTCCATTCGCAAGGTCCTCATTTGATGACATGATAGAGTGTACATACTTTAAAAGGTAATTTCAAGACTAATATTTACTGAAATTTTATTAATATTATTAAATTTTTCTAACCAAGCCTTTGATGCTAATTGTAGCATGCTCATTCAGCAATAAGTATTAATCAATCCAAGCTCGTTACTTACTTATTTAAGAATTACGTATTTCAAAAATTATATTTTAATTTTTGTTATAATTTAATTTATTTACGATTGTGAATTTAGTATTTTTAGTATTATCTAGAGGTAATATGTGTTAATCTATTGTATTTAAAATATTATTTCTTATTGGAAATACTAAGTTCTGTGATAAGTAATGATTTCATTTCTTACTTACTTTAAAAATATACTATTATTTTAAAAATAATTTCATTTTAAAATATATCTATAATTGCTCTTTGGAGTATGTCTCATAAAAATGTCTCTTCAACTATTCATGGCACTTGTAATGAAAATAATTTTTATGCTTAAAGGGAGTGAATTTGGCCCAGTAAAATTGAACTTGCTAAAGATAATTTATTTGTTTCAGAGTAATTCCAGATAGTGGTCCAGCATCCAAGAGTCCTGATGGTGTTAAAAAACTGGTATTTTGTGCGGGTCGTGTTTACTATGATATTATAAAAGAGCTTGCTGCAAAGAAACTGGAATCAAAAATAGCAGTGTCACGAGTAGAACAAGTTGCACCATTCCCCTACGATTTGGTTCAAGAAGAACTACAGAAATACCCTAAGGCTAAAGTCGTTTGGATGCAAGAGGAACATAAAAATCAAGGGGCATGGCTATGGATACAAATGCGGTTGCATAAGTTGGTGCAGGGAAAGAGGCCTATAATGTGAGTTTCTTCATCTCCCTGTGTAGACAATATAGTCTGCAACCAACGCTGCATAGTGTGCATTACTTATACAAATCCTATATTATTTGTATGGGAGGACAAAGCTCAATATTCAGTATAACTATAGTAATAATACAATTCCAAAAATTTTAATATTCATACTCGCACTTTCATGGGGTTGTTTTGTAAATTGTCAAATGAAACCAGGTTAATACTTTGAATTACTCTGATGTCCCTTTACTTTGGTGAACAATCAATTTGCGTTCTGTCTGAGAATTCTCTAAAGAATATACAACGGTCATAAGACATAATGTAATTTGGCAGTTTAAAAGTCTTATTGTAAAATTGTATATGGTCACATTAACTGTTATAGATACGTAGTAAGAATGGTTAATATTCACTTTACATTTTACACTTTTACACCCATTGTATTTCATATATTTTAAATGATAGAGAGCAGGAATAATATTTGGTACAAATAAGAATATAAGACCCAAATATATATACTAATAGATTTAGCTACTTCAATAGAGCAGGAACATTACACCATAATACAATAGAAAATTTTTGACCTTTTTGGTTTAGTTATGAAAAACAAAATATCAAAACTCAAATGATTAAAACTTGGTATTCCAATCCAAAACTTTACGAGTAGACCATATATACACAGCTGCAGAATCAAAGTCAACAAAAATTACTTAGAAAAATATAGCAGTTGTAAGCAATGAGATTAATATAGTTCCCCTCTTTTTACTATTAGACCAGTGTCGAAGGCTTCAAAAAAGGTAAAAAGTACAAAAAAATCGTAGTAGAATGAAACCTATTGGAAAATGTTGAGAATATTACAAAAATGAAAGGAAAAATAAATTACGGTCGATTCGAGGTCGGGAAGTGGGAGAGGGTGGGTTTTTAAGGGTTAAAATCGGTTTATCTCATAACCTCAAAATTCACATGAAAAACTCAAAAAACCACGTTTATGGTTTTTTATTTTCATCTTTTACAAAAATATTTTTTTTTTCATGAAATTTGGTGAGAACTTACCTTTGTATATACCAAACACACAAGAATTTTTTGGATTTGAAAAATTAATTTTTTCTCCTTATTTTTTATTCAATACCGAAAAAGCACCCTAATTTTCAATCGAAAATTCACGCGTCTAAATGTTAGCTTTTTTAAAAAAGTTGGTGGGCTTTTTATTCGTTGGAATCTCGACTTTCTGATAGTGTAATAAAAAATATACGTCACTATGGAAAATATTTTCAAAAAATTTAAAAAACGAAAAAAACTCGAATCGAAAAATTATTTTTCTATCATTATGTACAAATTTGAGCTATTTATTAATATTAACGCTGTAATTACTCATTTAACGTATGATTCTAAGTTACATTGATGAACAAACAAATTTTCAATGCATCAAACATTAAGATTGCTAAATAAAACATGGGAAAATGGTTGTTAAAAATATTCAAGATTAAGGGAATTTTATCTAAAAAATGAGGATGTTACAATTTTTTTTTCAGTAAAAAAGCTAGTTTATTACAGTTTTATTATATTTTTGTCATAAAAAAAATCTCATACTATATAAATGTTTTTCATAATATTTTTTAGTTCAATATTTTTTGTCTCTTTGATGGTATTCCTTCGTCGTTTTCTGATTCTAGCAAATCTTGGGAATCTTCAAGACCATCACCGTCTTCGTTTCCAATATTATTTCCAGTCTGCATTATTTCTTCATCCACAATTTCATCCGAATCATTAAGTTCCTCGTAAGCTTTTTTTTCTACATTAGAGCATTTTTTAGAGCCATGACAATTTGAACATAAATTTGTGCATTTTAAACCATGTTTTCGGCAACCACATTTTAAACTGTTACATCCAGTTTCACAACTGCAGCAAATAGTTTTGAGCAGTATTTCCGGAATCAATTCCTTTTCTGTGAATTTAGGTATAATGCCTCGTTCATGTTGTTTCCAGCCCCAATCTGTAGCTGTCAGTTTGTTACCCAGCCAAGTTTGAAGCTGATAATATGCCCTGTAACAATGTTGTTCTGCTGCACCTTCTGTGGGTGGAAGATTCGCCAATATGAAAGATGATTTAATTTTTGCCAATTGATATTTTGTAAATCTTAATTGATTCAGCGTTAGATTGTCATTTTTACACTTACAAATAGATTTTATTAATTGTAATCCATTATTTTGGATATCGTGTTTGTTTGCATCTTTTTTTGCAAAATTTTCTGAAGGTCACTCAGGTATATAAATTATCTTCAAATAGTAATAAATAAGCATCTACGCATTTAATTTAAAGAAAATTTTATGACTTTCTTATAATATTGTAGATGTTTTATCAAATATACACATTATTAACTTAGTTGTTTGTTAATTATAGTAGTATCTTTTAATTGAAAATTTGTTTGTTCATCAATGTAACTTAGAATCATACGTTAAATGAGTAATTACAGCGTTAATATTAATAAATAGCTCAAATTTGTACATAATGATAGAAAAATAATTTTACGATTCGAGTTTTTTTCGTTTTTTAAATTTTTTGAAAATATTTTCCATAGTGACGTATATTTTTTATTACACTATCAGAAAGTAGAGATTCCAACGAATAAAAAACCCACCAACTTTTTTAAAAAAGCTAATATTTAGACGCGTGAATTTTTGATTGAAAATTAGGGTGCTTTTTCGGTATTGAATAAAAATAAGGAGAAAAAATTAATTTTTCAAATCCAAAAAATTCTTGTGTGTTTGGTATATACAAAGGTAAGTCCTCACCAAATTTTATGAAAAAAAAAATATTTTTGTAAAAAATAAAAATAAAAAACCAAAAACGTGGTTTTTTGAGTTTTTCATGTGAATTTTGAGGTTATGAGAAAAAAGTGTGAATACAAAAGTTGTAGATCTTTTTATTACTTACAACTTTGCTATTCAACTTTTTTCCATAAGACTTGTAGTTTTGCCGGAAATCGAGATAAACCGATTTTTACCCTTAAAAACCCACCCTCTCCCAATTCCCGACCTCGAATCGACCGTAATTTATTTTTCCTTTCATTTTTGGAATATTCTCAACATTTTCCAATAGGTTTCATTCTACTACGATTTTGTTTGGTTTCAAAAATTATCGACCCTGGCCTATATTAATAAATACCCAAGTTAAACTTGTTTTCCATAGTAATGTAAGTTAGTTAGTTAGTTAGTAGTAGCAAAAATAAAACCCATTGGTAGTGAGAAGGTATGGAGAGCGTTATGCTCTCCAGTATTACAGTGAATAGCATATCGCCAGTATAGTAGTAAACTTGGCTTATTTCAGTTTTTATTGTACTTTCAGTTGAAGTAAAGCAAATATTTCATTTTTGGGTTTTAACTAAGGTAAAAATAGTGTAACTCTTGAAAAATCAGGATTATTATTTGTAAGATTAAAATGATTTTATCCACCTAAGGGCCATTCCACGGTGACTCGTGTTACATTTGTACACATTCAAACTGATATTAATTCCTAAATTAGAAAATTGTATGCATTTTGAATGTAATTCAATTAGTTTCATTGTTTCTCTTTAATTAAAAACAAAAATGCAAGCAAAGCTTATGACGGGTGTTGAACAATTTGGGAGTTACGATTATAAATGAAACAAAAACTGAAGTAAATTTTTAAACTTTATTAATGTAGCCACTAAAAACTTGAATTATAATATTTTAGATATGACTTTTGGCTATTATCACTTATATTAGGAATAAATCACTTTTTAAACATCAACGGGTAATGCAAATTTAAAAAAAATCCTGTTTCCTTTTGTGATTAGAATGGGAACAGGCAACTTTCTAAAATTTGCTTGAAAGTCATATCTGACACGTCCATATCATCAACTTAGTCACAAATTTTCAAAAACGTGACAGTTACCTCACCTTCCTCATTGCCAATATTGTTTACTATACCCGCATACCGATATTGAGCCCTTTTATTATTAAACTTCACTAGAATATAATCACCAATCTCGTAATTCTGTATACACAGACCGCTGCTGCTCTGTGCTCGTCGCTTTTCTTCCAAGTGAATTTTCTTCTTTTTAACCTTTTTTCTTATTATTTTTTGTATTCTCTCTTATTTGTTATCCTTGCTCTCTTCTATCTGGTTTCTTGAACTGTCCCGTTTCATCTGTATCTTTCTTCTTTTTACATTTCACATCATTTTCCCTCCCTTTTTCTTAATTTTTTTTAGGTTTTCTTTTTTAATGATCATATTTTTCTGTCTTGGTTTTCTTCACTTTCTGAATGTGAGTAAACATCTTCGTATGCAACTTTGTCTTTGAACAAAAGACATTTTTGGGCACTTGAACTGCCCGTAAGTCCATATCATATGTAGTTTCCTCCTGAGTAACTGAAATAGTTCTATTTTTGCAGTTGAGGTGTCAGTCTTAAATGTTCAGTTCCTTAACTCAGTTCCTTAACTCGTCTTCACGATCATGAGTGTCGATTTCACTGATGAAATGACATTTAACGACTTTTGGCTCTGCAGACAAGTATTCAGGACATTCTCAGACTGTATCGATAAAAGCTTTCTGAAACTTTATTGCCTGCCAAAGTCTGTCCTTCGGCTGTCGATAGCACCCCTACCATGGCTAGTAGCAAAAAAAGCCCACTACACTTTAACCACCCCAGTCTTTCTCACTATAATAGACACTAGAAATGGTAAATCCGTTTTTAAACTGCGCTGCGCATCCGTCTGAAAAAAATGTAATTTTTTCACACAAGGATATTGTGTCTTCAGGTCGTCAATAACTGCCATGCTCATGTCTTATTATGCAATAAATCGTTGTTTATCACCACAGAGCTGACAACCTTTTGGCTTTCCTGTAACCAAACACAGCATGTAACTAATGTAGCTTGAGGGTGGCGCCAATGAGCACTTTGTATTTCATACTGAGATATTATGGTAAAATTTTCTGTAAAGTCAATTTGCATGACAGCTTCCTCCTCTGTAGAATCTAACTTTTTTGTTGATTCTACAGAGCAATGAATTTTAAATTTAGAAATTCTGTTCTACATTTTTTTTTAATAATTCTTCTCTGGAGCCTGCGAATTCCTGAATTTGTAACCAACCATCATTTGTCTTGTCCCATTGCTTCCATTTTATTTGAACTTGTAAATCAGAATTTAATGTGACTAGATCTGAAATACAAGTCTGATTACAATTTGACCATCTTTCGGTCATACAGTTTTCATTGTCAGTGTCACAGCAAACTTCTTTTAATAAATCGAGTGGAGTGTTGATGGAATATAGGATTTCATTTATGCCATCCAAGATAAAGATGAAATTCGCGGGATAAATGCATACACAGACATTATCAGTCTTGGATCAAACTCAAACAATTTTATGCTTTTTATTTTTATTTCAGGGTGTTTTTCTTTGAATAAAATGAATACTATCATTATCAAGTGTCTTTTAAGAATAGTTACTCCGCCATCTATCTACATTTTTATGCATATAAAATCTTTGCGGTTTGGAGACTGTCAGCTGATATCATCACTATTATCAAAGGACACCATTTTTTGATGAACTCATTGGACAATAAACCCGATCTCTTAACAGCTTTTACTAACTGTTCTTTATTTGTTAGGGATTTCGGCAATGTCTCCTTCGCCACCTCGAGAAGAACTGCTTGCTGTTTTGTTGGGCTCTCAGGCAGAGATTTTTTACTTTGCAAACAGCTTTTCGGAGCATTTGCTTACAATTGTATGTTGCATTTGTAGTTTTATTTTTATCTTTGTTGTCGGACCTTTGTCCTGATTGCAAATCTGCTAGCATCAAATTTCCTTTTGTTCTTCAATAACTTTGTTTTTTTCTCCTGTCTACTTTCTTGTCTCTTTCTCTCTCCTTCTCTAAGTGTATACGCCGTTTTTCAGGGTCACTTTGTAATTTCTCTCGACTTTTTCTTTTTCTTGCAGTCACATCTATACTGTAAAAATAAATTATTGATAAGATATGCCAGTATTCAAAAGACATTTTACAAACAGTTCATATACGCTTCAGAATAATGCATCGTTATGGTGTAACACGCCTCAAGGACATCATCATAAAAATTTAAATACAATTGTTGTTCACTGCTGAACTACATATTGATATTACATAATTATTGTGCACTAGATGATATTAAAATTAGTGAAGAAAATTGTGATGGGTGTTACACAAATAAACCAGTACATATTTTAACACAAAGTCCTTTTGAAGGCACACAAATATTTTTCATGCACTATTTGATCACATAACATCACTTTCGCTAGATCAGTAACATAATAAAATTTAGTATAGCTCTTGTAGGAGACACTTTTCTATATTTTGTGACAGACGTTACACAATACATGCAATTACAATTTTATTAAGAAAATGATTACTACTTACCTGAATAATTCCATTAATGAGTCGCAGCACTGAGAACAAATAAAAATGGCGGCTTGTCAATGTGATCGACGTTACAAAATTTTTTTTCTTACCACGCTGACTTTGGAACCCTCTAAGTTTGAAGAAAATATTACCAAAATTGACGAAAATATTAATGAATTTCTTTTCAGTTATGAAAATTTAAAACATAAAGCTAGTTAATTTCCTATTTTAGTGTCCATATTTGCATATTATTTTTTTTACTTTTTGGTATCTAATTAACGCGGAATGAACCTTATGTTAATGTGTATGCAACATTTCATAGAATTCGGTTAACTAGTTGAGGACACTTTATTACCTGAAAACATTAAAAATTGTATTATTGAAGTTTCACTTCTAATATGTGTAGTGGTTAGGTACCTTTTTTTAAATCGTATTAAAGTGATTTAATTGTCATTTCAAAAACTTCCAATATGGATATTTAATTTTTTGTTTGATTAAACATTAGTATACCAATATATAATTAATATAATAAATGTACTATTCTTCTATATAGATGGTTATATAATGCCGTCAATTGTATTTTTAATATACATTGTGTGTATGTATGTATATATATATATGGTTGTGTGTATGTATATATATATATATATATATATATATATATAAAATACAATATTATATTAAAGAACGGAATAATTTAGAATAATCATATTCGTTTATAACTACACAATGTGTAATAACCATATGCTATTGCTTATATAGTAATTTGTACTACTGATGTCTGTCTTAATATAAATTCAGTGTATACAAAATAGATAATTATCAGGGGAACGATCACTATAGAATTTTAAAAACTTATTTTGTCATAAATAATGATAGTAGCTAATGTGAAATGTCATATTTTTTAAATAAATCGTATTCTTAATGTTTACTGCACGACGCGTGTATTTAGAGGATTTTCAATGCCAGTACACCAATTGCATACAATGTGATGACTTTAATTTAACTGTTTTAGTGCCATAATTTTTTACTCATATATACTTAAAAATGCCAAAGAAATCTTTTGTTTTTGATGTCAATGAGACAAGGTGTCAAAAATTATCCAATTTTAATAATTTTTTCGGTGTTTTCTTAATAAAAACTTGTAAAAGGATAATAAAATACAAAGAAAATTATGGAAATATATATTGCGAACAAAAATTATAACAAAAACTGAAATCAATCACATCATATTTTCGCAGTCCGGTACGTCCTCCGTATCAGCAAAATAATTGTTATCGTCACTATTATCACTATCACTCAAAATTTGCATTACGCCAAATTGTGAGCACACCACAATGTCACTCCCACTATCACTTTCTTCGCAACTAGAAAAACAATCATTTTCACTCGAATTATTTTCGTATTCCGACATTATGGGTTAAACATTTTCTTCTCCTGGATCCGTTTTATATTGTAATTACTAGTAATATTATAATTTGAACTTCATGTAACACGTAGAAAGATAAAAAAATTAGCTATGCGTGCGAGCGACCTCCCCTACCGCGCGCTAAACAGCAACAGATTTCACTCGTGGCAAATTTAGTTAGTATGCGCACGAGCACGATGGTGCTCGTCGGCACTCAAACGTTTAATTATTTTAACCAGCCATTATTGTTTGATCAATGTTATTATAGTTTTACAATATATTTGTTACTTTGGATCCACAGATACCATGGTCGCCCTACTTCTGCTAACTCCGCAACTGGTTACGCATTTATGCATAAAAAGGAAATAAGAGATTTCCTTGACCAATTATGTACCTTGTAATTGTTTTTGTTCCACTTACATGCTTTGTAAATAAATTAAAAGTTTTGGTTTAATAATTGTGCAGTATGATAAATGTTATTTACAATATTACTATTATTTATTTTTGTATACCTACTATTAAGTCAATCAGTTTAAAAACTACCCTATTTTTTTTATCAAAGTGAATGTTTTATATAATAATCATGAAAGATTATGAAGACTTCAAATTTTTTATGTATCGTTTGGCAAGTAATATAATAAAATGAAAGCAATTCACAAAACCCAAATTTTATTGGCTTGTTGCATACGTATTTATTTATTATAACAGCAGGGTAAACGAAACACTTAACTAACTTTTGAAGTTAACTTAACCGTAACAAAGGGAGTATCTCTCTTACAATAGTGTAATTTACAATTCGAGTAATTTAATAGCATTGGTTTTTCTACGAAGACCTACGAAGTGACAAATGATGGTAGAACCATAGACTTAATACACTACAAGTAGACTAACACACTCTATATGCCTCGCATCACCAAAATTCAATTGCCCTTGTGTGCGTAATTGTACATATGTGTGAGTTTTTTAGTGATGGTTTTCACTAGCAATGTTATATCGATAATATAAAAATAAAGGGGTCCCAAAGCCCATAATTATGAACTCGCCCCCAATTTAACATATTTTTAAGAATTATTAAATTCTATAAGGGCGACTCCCGTCTCAAAAATATGCAGTACCTTATATGAGGCATTCCCTCTCGTATTATTAACCTTAAATTTTTTTTTATTTAAACATTTTGGGTGCATAATTTGTATTGTAAAGAAATGCCAATCCGAGCGTATTCGTATAAAAAATTTAATATCGCTGCTAGAAATGCAACACCACTTCGAAATAAAACAAAAGTTGTATCAGAAAAATTCTATTTATAATATACAGTGTGAATGTAGTGGAAATATATAGTGTGAATGTAGAAAAATGTGTACAGATATTTTAAAATTAACATATTACCTAAAATAACTTAAGTACTAACAAATTAAATTCGTTTTTAAAAGAAGAATCAAAAAGCCCTTGCCTTGTTTTACGAAATCTTTGACTTATAAGTGACTCATTAGTTTGTGATTGTACCAAGGAAACTATACAAACTTCACAATGTATAAATATTTTTATTTTTTGACCACGAATCCACCACCTATATTCGACAACCGATTTAATAAATTGTGATAACTCTTTAGAAGTGTTAGGGGTAATCTGTCTAATAATACTGAAGACATGTCTTTAATACACTTGGATTGTCATTTAGAAAATTATCGCTCAATTAAAATTCCTTTAAAATTCATCATATAATATACTGCAGTATTAATGTGTTTTGTGGTGGACACTATACCGGAAAGAATAGTAATTTTTTCTATTTCCAAGCAGTTGTCACATTGACACAATTTTCACTCTGCATGAAAAAGTAACCTTTGTATGCAGATATAAAGTGTCTGATCGTTGGATTATTATTAAAACCACCATAGAACGTACGACACTAAAAAATGTTTCCAAATAATTATATCAGAGAGATATTTCTAAGTGTGTTAATATGAGATAAACAAAGATCAAACTTTTCACGGATATAACACCTTGGACTATAGAAATGGAGAATTATTGCAAATTTTCTGAGCTCTTCACTATATTATGTAGGATGGGATATTTTACCAACTTTTTTTTCATTTACCCTATCTACTAAAATTGCAACGTTTCATTACTGCAAGACGTGGTAAGGTCGTCTAAGGTAAGGTATCCCGAAAACCTAGACTTTTTTAAATTCTTCAAGACCCAATTGTAGTGTTATGTTTTTCTTCATTCTCTTGGAATCAGCCATCAAGTTCCTGGTGTTGTAATGCTTATATTTTAATAATATTACATTAAAAAATGAGCAAACAAAAACTATGTTAATGTGAAAGACAGCTACCAATTTTATTCTAAATATTTCATTATTATATCATACAAAACAACTAAATATAATATTTTAAATTAAAACTTATTATCTGTTTTAACTAAAAGTATATACATGACATGAATTTTCTCTAGAGTCATAACGTTATCCAGACACGGTATAAACTCTCACTTACTAAGCAGTGTGTAGCTTGTGTAATCTTTGTGAAAACACTAAACGTTGATAACAAGCCCTATTACAAATGAGTATGTTTATCCTGAAAATAATAAAAAAATGCCAAATTGTGTAGTAAAAATATATTTAAATTTCAGTTCGAGACCCTTCAGTTAATAATCGTTTCTTATATATATTTTTTGGTGTTTATTGAAAAAATATTTGTATTTTAGTAACTATATGAATTCCAACATTGTGACCTTGTAAGGATGTATTTTCACACATAATTTTAATTTTTCTTTGCTTTACTTTTTGAAAATATACTGATGAGTACGATGTCGAAAAAACAAGAAACCTTCTAAGCAAAATGAATTAATAGGTATGTGTTCATCTGTTTGTCACTTCAATAACTCGAACGTTTCTAAACGTTTTTAAAAACGTCAATAAACTTAAAATTGAAAATGCAAGTATAAAATGTTCATAGGTTTTGAGTCATTTAGTGATTAAATATAGAAAACTAATTTTTGAAACTACTGATTTTCATTAGAAAAGAGAATTGACAAATCTTCTAGATAGTTCCTTCCAAATAATAATTATCTATAAGTACATATAATAATATTGTAACGGAGTGAATTCTGTACATGGAAAATATTTTAAAGAGTGATTGATTTAACGTATAGAATGGTAATAGAGGCCAGAAAACCATTTTCTGCCATTTTTGTCTATTTTGTGCGTCAATCACGCAAAATCTACTTACTAGACGGATTTTGACGAAATTTGGTATGGTAATAGTTTGTACCTAAGAGCAACATATGAGAGAAAAAAAATTGTAATAACTTTCTTATTCCGAATTACATGCGAACGAAGTCGTAGACACAGCTAGTTTAAAATATTTGCAAACAACTCGAAATTGTATTATCACTCTCTAAAACCTATTTAAATTGATTATGTCAAATATTTGGTTAATTTTTAAAGCAGGGAAAAGTAATAAGGGATTTTTTGTAAAGGTAAATAAAATAGGAAAGCATAACGTAATTGAATATTCAGCATAACATGAATTGTATTGACGGAGTTGTCGGAAATTCGCGTTTTATGTGGTCGGTAAGAATTTAGACGTCACCCTGAATGAGTTGGATCTTTCTATATATCTCGCACATTACCAATCTTGTACTAAAGTAATAAATATTTTAAACTAAAATAATATAAAATACGAGAACAGGGTAAATGATAATCGAAAACATGCGGCACCTGTATGTAGACGGAGAGTATCATAGCATTATAATTTCTTTAAAATAAGTTTTACTTTTTTAAATCTTATTAACCTTTTCATGGTGTTTGCATAATCGTGTTACCAACGCCGACAACTATAAGTACGCAACCTCCCCATACAGGGGATAAATTAAATCTGATTGGCACAGAATGAAGTGGAGATAATTAAGCCCCCTTAATTTCGAATAATTCCTGACATATCTATATAGTATAATGCCATTATATCTCCACAAACTACAAATTTGCGTACAAATCGAAAACCATTTTTTTGGTAATTTAGTTAATAAATAATAAAATGACATAACGCCACAACACATTACATCTACGATCGCAAACACAGATCCCATAGATAATATACTAAAACAGATTCAAGATCATACATCGTACAAAATCGGCCATGTGACTGACGAAGTAGTTTCGTTTAATTGCAATAGATGGCGCACATGATTCGGTGTTGTCATTTTCGATTTGGTTTATATTCCTTTGGCAAGATACGGCCAAAGGAACATAAACCAGATCGAAAATTATTAAGATCAGTGATAATAACATGAATTCGAAAATATTTAGATCAATGCTAATAATATGGAAACCATTATTAAAGGATTAAATGCAAATTTCACTTTTTCTCTAATTGCCAGCTTGTTTTTTGATTTTTTTTATATACCAACATTATAAAAGGCCAGCTCTTATTTTAATTTCTGAATGATTTAAATATATTCAAACGTTTTAAGTCTGAAAATATTTTTCTGATCTGTGCATTATTTGAACTCACGCCTTATTCGGTCACATATATCACCAAGCCTTTAAAGTGTAAATAACATTAACAATTTTTTTCGTTTCATCTACTAACAATATCTACTGCAATCTACCTTCATTTTCATTATAGAAAAATATCGACTTGACGACACGATAAAATAATGCTATCCCCTTAGAATATAGAATATCTAGAACATATAAGGCGCATGCGCACAAATCTCTTTGCGGTCGTCGTGAAGCAAAAAATCGGCGGAGCGGGCATTGCACTCCGCCTACTAGCGCCCTCCCCCAACGCGCACGGTGTTACCAACAGAATAAATTTACCCACCAACTTCATGAAATCGACACATATAAATATATTTGCTTGCATTACGATTCACATTTGCATCAATTTATATGGTTATGGCTTGGCTTATATGAAGTATTATTAAGGCCGCCATGTTAAATTTCTAAAATGTTTATTCTGACCACAACCAATGGCCATAGTATTTAGATAAAAATTTTTTAAAAATTTTGTCACATTTTACCATTTTATTCATCACTTAACACTTTTAATACAAAAAGAAAACAATAGTCTTAGTGTCTTAAAGTAAAAAGAGATGTGAAAAAGCCCATAATAACAATTTGAAAGTATTCGATCTCACACTAAAATAATTCAAAATAGGACGAAACAATTATTTATATTAATTAGCATTCAATGTCGTGATAAAATTGTTTCACATTTTAAACAATATCTGTTTGCATTTTTCAAGAAATTAAAGAAGACGGCGGAAATAAATGAATGTAACATGTGTTTCTTGCCGTAATCCTACATATAATGATTATATACGCAATACGTAAAATATTCTAAAATTGAATGTGATAACGGAAATTCAAACGTTACACCAAATTTTCCAACGACATTTTCAAATTCCCGATTTTTTTACAAATAAAATTTTACATTTTTCAATATCAAGCAATTAAGATGTTTTAATTTTGGTAAACAATTTTTTAAGCGGTGACAACACCAATAAAAATGGCGAGCTTCTGTTAATAATAATCTACTTCGATATTTTACAATTGCATAGTTAATTGAAAATGAAATTAAGTAATAGTTTTTACGTATGAAAAGTAATTCCCATTTGTTTCTTTTGCAGTCCAGTGATATTTTTGCAGGTGGAAATAGCACATGCCGGCATTTTAAGCTACCTTTCAGAGGTGTGTTTTAAATAGCACTGACAGCCGCGTTTTGATACTACGCATTTTATGCGTAGTTTTTTGGACACTATCGCGCGTGTCGAGAACACGCGTCCTTCTGGAGTACTCATTATTCTAAGGCTATCCCTATATGTCAATCCGTAAAATGTAATTTTTCAGATATAAATCCCGTAATTATACACGCAAAATATAAAAATAAATAATAAAATGTAAAACAGAATATATTCGTTATGATATGTAAACTTGATAAAGTCTAGTTAAACGATAATTTAGCGGAAAATAAGTGATAAAAAAGTAAATACGTCATCGCATTTATTGTGAAATGTCTCTTTATTTGGATTATTTATATGTGTAACTTTACAATCCAATACTGGCAAGACACCATGGCCTATTCTAAAATAATATTGTGGAAATATTATTTGACAATATACGAAAATACTAAAAAACGGCGAGACGCTATCGTAGCAAGAAACTAATGGAGACTTTTATCTGTCAAAATAGTTTTAATTGTTTACGTATTGTCATCCACAGAACAGATACGGTACAGAATAGACACGACGCATACGAACTCTTAAAAAAAGAGTCACACTTTTTTATACCTTCCCCAACGCTGTCAAAGTGACTCCTCTCTCGTTGCCTCACCCCCCCTGATCTAAGACTTGTGTAATTTTTATTAACTAGCTGACCCGTGCGAAGTCTTCGCACTATATCGCCATCTAGCGTGTTCCAAGTATACAATTTGGCTAAGATATTTGATGTGTCGCCCACAGATGGTGAAAAATTAATTTTTTTATTAACAAAAAGATTTTTTTCGAATTTTTTTATATTTTTCGCCCAAAGTAGAAAACATAAGCTTTAAGTGGGTATTTTTTTTTTTTGGTGCAGTAGTTAAAGAGATCGAGCCGCTCGACCAAAAAACACCTTTTAGAAATAATATATTTAGATGCCCATAGATGCCGTAATCTCTTACTCTCTATTGCTCGTAAATGGCTATCAAAGAAAAAAATTTTTTTATTCTTACGAATTAATTAATACATTATAGAAAAAAAAATACTTATAATTTTTAGAAGTTTATTTATTAAACCATTATAACAAAAATATTACAATCAAAAGACAAATGTCAAAATAACATTACTATACAATATCTCAATATATAAAGAAGCTAAATACAGAGGTGTTGACTTAACAAAGTTTTGTATAATAATGCATCTACGCTTGTTGAGGACGGCTTTTATATCTTACGATGTGTGGAGTTGGAATGCAGAACACTTCAGTTTTATGAAGGGAACGCTCTGTTCTACATAGATGGCCAGCAAATCTTCTTTGGATATTTGAATATTTCAGCTTGTAATTTTACGTCCTTGAATTTAATAAAAGGAGTCCTTTGTATTCGTTTTAGTCAGAATGTGCTGAGTGGGCGAGCGGGCAGTAAATCTTTCTTATAGAATCTTTCTTATAAAATAGGATAATTTGATCGGAAATTGCAGTCATTTAACATGGAATAGCAGTTCAGTAGAGATAAGTGGTATTTTGGTGATAAATACTGTGTGTCCATCGTCCTGTTTGACTATCATCCTTGTTCCATTATAGTTTTGGTGAGTTGAGATTTGGTCAGTCGAAGGCAGTGTAATGGAATTCCTGGTACTTGCAAAGAGTTTAAAAATTCTGTAGGGAAGTTGACACTTTCTTCAACGTTTACCATCGTATCGATCGATTTATATATTTTATCTTCACCAGGAATTTTCTTTTGAATATTTAAGTTGATATCGTCGACAATATTATTTTTAGTTGCCAAAATTTCCCTCTGAAATAGCCACTCCGGATTAGTATAGTTGTGAACAATGTTTGGATAAATTTGGTCGATGACTTCTCAGTAGTGGCTATGTTGCAGAAATCACTGTTGAGTTCGATGAGGCCGGTCGTCTGGTCAGTAGGAAATGTGCCTTCGCCTATTCAATAGTTCAACTCTCATATTTTTTGTTAGTCGCAGTATTTTTATGTGTGGCCATAGATGTGATTTTTTTAAGCATGCATTGATTTCTTGTGCTTGTGTTGACTTGGGGATAACTGGAAGTGTTTGTTGAAAATCTCCTGAGGGCATGAGTCACTTCAGAGTTTTCTCGCAAGTCTTGTAATGTTCTGTCCTTGGATTCGAGTAATTTTTATGTGCCTTTGTGCATTCGTCCCTGAAGATAATTTTAGCTTGTTTTAGAAGTTCACCCCGTCCAGATGCTCTTGAGATTTTATACAATGAGAATTGTTCTTCGGCTGTGTTCAACTGTAGTTGTAGGGCTAAATGGGTAGTTCGTCCTCCTTCCATAAGTGTGGAAACAATGGATGATGCTAGTGTAAGTGTGATGTGTTGTTTAGCGTGTATTTCTGTCAGCAATAGATTTATTAGAAACGTTTTCTCGGTGCCGCCTGGTGCGTCCAAGTAAATAATTTCGCCAGTGTTGTTGTTGATCCGGTCCATGACAACGATGTAAGTAGTTCGTTGATGTTGTAGCTTTTTCCTTTTGTAATTTCGAAGTTTAGCACACTGAAATTTTAATTTTAAGAAAATCTAGCATACATCTTGTCGTGGTGCTGACATCCCAAGTTGTACTAAGGTCTGGTTTTTTATTGCTAAATATTTATCTTCAAGGCGAATGAATGTTTTATTGAAAATGTCGTCGTTGAATTCGATGGCCAGTTCTGGATGAACTTGTCGGATTTGGTACAGTATATCATAACTCATACTCTTTTGGAAAGAGTCCTGTAGCTATTTTGGATTCGATGAGTTACATGTTGTTAGTATTATGGCGAATAAGTCTCTGACTTGTTCAGCTGAGGCTGTGAGTGAGGCTTCTTGTAGTGTTCATTTCCAGTGGTTGTCGTTTTCCAGTAGTCCTAAGCGTTGGCATGCTTCTCTGTTCGTCTGGAATAGGTAACCGTCAACAGTTTTGAGATCTGTGAAACTTGTTGGTGGTTTTTTTAAGCATGCATTGTTTTCTTGTGCTTGTGTTGACTTGGGGATAACTGGAAGTGTTTGTTGAAAATCTCCTGAGGGCATGAGTCACTTCAGAGTTTTCTCGCAAGTCTTGTAATGTTCTGTCCTTGGATTCGAGTAATTTTTATGTGCCTTTGTGCATTCGTCCCTGAAGATAATTTTAGCTTGTTATTGTATTTCGTGTAGCAACATCCGGAGGCCCGAGACATCGGGACCCCTGGATGATCCTCTTCTGGAATTCCTTGTTTTCATCATTGAAAGATTTTTCTTGTTGTGTTGCACGTGTAATAGGTAGGGACGTCGATATACAGTAATGTCTTCGCGAACGGATCCGTTTGGCACAGTTGGAAAAAAAGCTGTTAATGTTGTGTTCTTAGGTGGTTCGCTTGCAGTTTTTCTGGCGGTGTCTTTTGTGAAGTAAACTCTCTGTCCATTCTCCAAATATACTGCTATATGTTGCACATTGGTCCGTGTTCGTGTATGGGAAAACCGAAAATCCGCCACGCTGCTACTTTACTGTTGATATACCTTCCCATTTGGTATATGAGGATCTCGTCGTTTCTGTTTTGTTGTCGCTGTTTTAGCTATTCGCAATACAACCATGTCACTGCCTTTGTTCACATACTTACAGACATATTTAATGAATTTCACTGAATTATAGTATTCTACGTTTATGTGCCTGGAACATTTTGGAAAGTAGTGGGTTATATGATACTACAAATTGATTATATATTTCCAGTTCGTCTCTGCCTAATATTTTTTGAGAGATCGTCATCTGTATTTGGTATAAGCATCATCTCCGGTTTATGTGTCGTCCAAGTATGGTTTGAGGTATTTTTTGTACATTTTCCATCATTCATACATGGCGAATTGGGTTTTAATGTTTTGTGAATCATGCTATTCACAACTATGTCATACAACTCTGGATCTTCTTGTGGATTGGGGAATTCAGCTTGGTTGATTTTGTCGATATCCGTGGGATGAATTCTGTTGTGTAGTCATATGAGATTGTGTGAGTGAGAGAGTCCTCGTTTTTGCCATTCGATTGTGTACATCTAGCATCTAACGGTTCCAAAGATGTGGTATTTTGTGATGAATTCAATAAATCCCATTTGTTTTTGTCGGTAAACTCGGGCTATTGTGTTGTGTATCTGGCCACAATGAGTTGCATGTGAATGTAATGAAGAGGTTGGTTCGTCCATATTTTCTTACATAGGTCATGGTACTTGAGTGTATTCGTGCATTAGTCTTTAACTTCCTATGTAAGGTGAGGGTATAATTATCATTGTTCCAACGTCGTCAATATTTTCGTCATTTATGATCACGTATTGAAGGTGGATGTTTTCTTCCGTGCCTAGTTTCTTCTGATTCAGTTTAATGTAAAGCATCCGTTCCGCTTCTTTTTGTGTATACGTATCTACCAGGAATTGTTGAAGTAAACGACGAGTGTTGAGAATGAAATTGTATGTTTCATTGTCTCTGACCTTCTCTTCTTTGTTGTAAAATTATGTCACGGCTTGTGTTTTCATTGTCCACAATTACAATGGGAACTTCATCTATCAGAGGTGCATTAAATCGACGTCCGTGCTCTGCAAGTGGTCTCTTGTCGGCTCGAATTATAACTGTATAGTCGTCAGAAATCTTTCGTTCTAGTTTTGAATATGTGAATAAGTTGATTGTATTTGTGTAAGATCCTCTGTGGATCTTGAATTATGTCTCGTTTCAATCCACTGATGTTTGTGCATTGTTGATCAATTTCTATTTCTTCATTTCCGATGAAATATACTTGCAGAACTTTATAGTCTTCGTTGGGTAGTGGTAGTAATCCTGAGGTATGATCCCATTTTGTGATAGATTTGTCCTTGGATGGAAAAAACATAATCGAATCGATAATTTCTGTTAGTGTTAATTGAAGTGACACCGAAAGATGTCATTTGGAAGCAGGCGTTGTACGCTTTTATATTTTGAAGAAAGGTTTTTGATTCTGGAGTATCCCCAGTCCTGTAATGTAGAAATTCATAATATACATTTGTGGTGGTAATCGAATTTTTCCATTCATGCAACAGATTCCTGGTGTTTCTCTACTGAATTTTTTTGCGTTGCAAAATTGACCGATGTTATCCATTTTTCCGATTACGTCGTGTTTGTGTTTGTTATATTCTCTCGTCGGGTCCTAGTGGAATGCATCATTTGTTAGGTTGTACCGTTTACTTGTCCTCGATCCCGCTTCTCGTAGGGTGACATTTTCATAATTGGCTTGCGTTCGCTGTCTTTTATTAAAATATTGTGTCGCAATTCTTGATTCTTCAATTCGTTCGTTTCGTTTTTCTTCTGTTTCTCTACTTCTCACGGTACTCATTCTCGTTCGTTGGGAACGTAAACGTACTTCGCGTTCTTCGTCTGTTTCGTTTTTTCGCTATTCTGTTTATTTTCGCCGCATTGCCTCAGAATTGGCAAGATCTCCTACTCTTTTACGTTTGGGCATTGTATAAAATATAAATCAAATCAACTTTTTGTTAAGAAATAAATACAGTAAGTACACTTTTTTATACTTTATTTTCGATTTATATACAGTCACTGTATCACTTTGGTTATTCACACTTCACTGTTTAATTTTATTCACTCACTGCACTTCACTGATTACAAAAACTGACGTTCGAACCCACGACGGATCTTGCTTTATATACCCCTACCAATGGGTAGACCCGGCCATAAAAAAGGCTTCGAACGGTCCCCAATGTTCCAGAACATTACACAATATTCGGGAGTGTTTTGGAATATTCCACAATGATTTGGGTGGTTCAGGGATGAAGTTGGGGTTGTTCAGGGGTTCCCGAACGTTCCAAACTATTTAAATTCCAGAATGTTCTCCCATTACCACATATTCCCACTTACCATTTATTTCCATTCACAACATTCCAGAATGTTATTGGATATTCTGGAATGTTGTGAATACTCACGAATATTCTGGACTGTTCTAGACATTTCTAGAGGGCGAAACTTCCAGCACTTAAATACGCCTTTCAGGTAAAAACGGGAACCTTTTTCACTGATCGGGGGCCGGAGGGCTACCGCAACATATAACTCTCTTGATCGTTTCTCAGTTTTAGCGGTATGCGCATTGTACACTTATTTTTATAATATATATTGGCTAACTTATCCAGAGTCGTTGGTACTATAAACGCTAGGGGATTACGCGCGCGAGATTGTGATGTATCTAGATGTCAGCCCATGTGTCACTGATCTTTTAAAAATGTTACTTGTTAACTGAGGCATAAGGTTGTAAATTAATTATAATGTTGTACAAGCCGTTTCTTAATCCTTTTTATTCACATGCGCAAAGCAGAAATTTCACTTCACAGGCGACAACGTTGGTATTAATCATTTCATTAATTTTGTTTAAATTGAGAGTGAAAAACTAGATATTTGTTTATTTTAAAGAAGATATTATAGTCAAATTTTATAAAGGAATTAAACATGGAAAAACAAAAGATAAGGAAAACGTAAGATTGATTAGGAAATCGCAAAAGTATTGGCATAACTTTTTTGAAATATTTATTGATATAATAAACTACGTAAACTCGCATAATCTGACATTTAGAGATCATCGAGAATCCCTTAATATAAACGATAGCGGAAACAGTGACCATTCTATAGATCTATTTAAGTACACCTGCAACGTATTAATAAAAAAAAGTTATTCATTATCTTAGCAACGACATCCAAAATGAAATAATAGTATTAATGTCTCAATCAGTTATTGACGAAATTATACACGGAGTTAAACAAGCAAAATACTATGTATTCATGCTCGATTGCACCCGGGATGTGAGCCGTGTTGAACAAATGTCAATAATATTAAGATATTTTAATTCTTCAACCTTAGCGATAGAGGAACACTTTGTTGGGTTTATTGCTGTCATAGAAATAACGTGTGAATATTTAACATTTTCAGTATTACAATAACTGTAAAGAAATGATCTAGATATCCAAAACTGACAAGGACAGGGACATGACAACGGTTGGCATTAAAAAAGGGTTAGAACAAGAATGTACAGTATTAATCCAAGAATATTCTTCACGCCGTGCGGATACCACAGTTGGAATTTACTTTTGATAGATGGAGATACGTCTTTTAAAGCAGCCAACACCATTTTCGGCTTTTTTAATAAAATCTATTTCCTCTTTTAAAGTCAAGCAATCGTTCCTCTATTTTTATTTGTGTAATTTATTGTCATTTGATTAGCAATAATATACTCAAGTATGTCGTATTAATTTATTTAATTTTAATTTTTTATCAGTGTATAACTTAGTTTATTTAACGTTTTCTTTCTGACTGGGAAATACAAGAGGCTTCGCAAAGCTAATGTCTACATCCACGTGTGGTCTAACGCCGCCATTGTTTGTAAGCAAGAGATTGCAATGTGAAACAAAATATCTGTTGTAGTCTATTAGGGTCCACTAATCACGAATGATATACCTATGAATGAATTCATAGTTAAGTATTTGAAAAGAGATGTGCGTAGACAAAGAAACCTAAAAAATAAAGAAAAGTGAATTTTGGTATCAAATAAACCAAAATTCATTTTTCTTTATTTTAACAAAAGACACAATAACATACAGTTTAACAAAACAATTACTCAAATAACAAAATAATGATTATATATATATATATATATATATATATATATATATATGTATATTTATATATATATATATATATATATATATATATATATATATATATATATATATACGTGGCTCATTATCAAATTTATTGCGAAATTATTAATCAGTCAATTTCATTGATAATTAAATGAAGTGAAAATTAGTTCCCATATTCAGATGGCTTCACAAAAAAAATTTATTTATTTTTTCGTATATAGTTAAGATATAGAAAATGAAACATTGAGATACTTTACCAATTTCTTCACTTAAATTTAATATTTTGATCGAAAATTTTATTAAAATTCTATAACCGTGAGCAATATGGTTTAATAAGGAAAAACATGTGGACAAACATTACGTAGTTCAGTTTCAATTATTCAATAACGTGAGTCAGCAATGATAAATTATTTAGTTTTTGTATAACATATGTAGGTCACAAATATAATTTTTCCGATGTCTGTTTCCATTTTCTTCTACAACAAAGCATGTGTTACTGTGTATATATTAGTATAGTTATATGTTTATATATTTGTAGTTATATGTTTCTGAGAATCTTCCGAAGCATCGTACAAATAAACACATTATCCAGAAACTCCAGACCTCTGTCAACTACTGTATCCGCAGATAAAGTCACATCAGATGACAAGATATGTCCTCCGACATACAGCGGTAGGACAGGTGTAGAAAAAATACCATCGCAATTATCCTGCGAGAGTGACGCTGGTAGTGAAAAGGGCACATCTCAAATCAAGAGAGCAATTCTCCAAGGGGAGGGGTTTAATTACGCCAAGGAAGCCCTAAAATGGAACCTTCAAGCAGTCCTGAACAGAGGCAGGCCCAGATTAATTTGACTGTAGGGGCCCAAAGAACCAGCGGTGGACTATAGGAAAGTGAGAAATTCTGCATAGTTCTTAAGCACTGGTGTGGTGTAAAAGCCTAATAAAAATAATAAATAATATATACATGTTGCTTAAATAAAAACAAATAACGTATCAACATTATGACGGAACTTAAAAAAATATAAACAAAAAAAACTAATAAAAATAATAAATAATATATCCATGTTGCTTAGATAAAAACAAATAAAGTATCAGGATTATGAAGGAACTTAAAAAAATCCTAATAAAAATAATAAATAATATATACATGTTGCTTAGATAAAAACAAATAACGTATCAAGATTATGAAGGAACTTAAAAAAATCCTAATAAAAATAGTAAATAATATATACATGTTGCAGAAACAAATAAAGTATCAGGATTATGAAGGAACTTAAAAAAATTCTAATAAAAATAATAAATAATATATACATGTTGCTTAGATAAAAACTAATAACAAATCAAGATTATGAAGGAACTTAAAAAAATCCTAATAAAAATAGTAAATAATATATACATGTTGCTTAGATAAAAACAAATAACGTATCAAGATTATGATGGAACTTAAAAAAATATAAACAAAAAAATCCTAATAAAAATAAATGATATATACATGTTGCTTAAATAAAAACAAACAACGTATCAAGATTATGAAGGAACTTAAAAAAATCCTAATAAAAATAATAAATAATATATACATGTTGCTTAGATAAAAACAAATAACGTATCAAGATTATGAAGGAACTTAAAAAAATCCTAATAAAAATAGTAAATAATATATACATGTTGCTTAGATAAAAACAAATAACGTATCAAGATTATGATGGAACTTAAAAAAATATAAACAAAAAAATCCTAATAAAAATAAATGATATATACATGTTGCTTAAATAAAAACAAACAACGTATCAAGATTATGAAGGAACTTAAAAAAATCCTAATAAAAATAATAAATAATATATACATGTTGCTTAGATAAAAACAAATAACGTATCAAGATTATGAAGGAACTTAAAAAAATATAAACAAAAAATCGAAAAATAAACAGATATTTTAATTAAAAAGACCATTTATATAGTTTACGTACAAAATCACTTACAAAAAGGTACGTGATGCATCGCTTACAATAGGTACTTGAATCGGCAGATTCAAGTACCTATTGTAATCGGTGAATAAATAAATTATTGCGACGTAAATAGCTAACCAACTTAGTTTATTATTTGTGGTTGGCAGCCTTAGCTGCAATCAATTTATAATAATTTATACATGTTGGTTTGCAGCATTTTCTTCAATTGTTTTTTATTTACTATTGTTTCTATCATATTTATTATAACGGTACCAAGATCACGCACAGCCACTTATAAATTAATAGCTACGGAAAAATTTCTTGCAACTAGGATTAATTTGTTACATTTATCGAGTGTGGATTTTATGTCGTTGCGTTATAAAGTTATGTGAAGATTAGATAACATCAAATGTCTACAGATACAAAGATCGATACGTCTGGGTCTAAATTTAGTAAAATGTCGTGAATAAATCTATATATACAAATATTTTCAAAAAGTATTGAATAGGTCCAAGTGTACCATCAATTGGCGCATTTCACAATATCGTGTCATTCAAAGAAATCATCTTAATGCCCAATTTGGGTGTTTATTAATTCTATACATCAAGAAAGCATTAACAAAAAACTTTAAGCCTTATTAATTTTATAATATGCTTACAACAGAAATTAAGCCAGAAATTATGCTATTTGAAATATCTACAACTTTTATTTAAATTAATTTTAAAACATTTTTTTGCGGAACTTTAGAAACAGTTTAAAAAAAATTATCTGTTAAATATGAGTTGAACTCATACGAGTACCCACTTGGTATATTTATATTTGAGCATATAAACAATTATTGGTTTACATGTATTTTTATTAAGCTATTATACTTATACATACTACTTTTCACGTGTTTAATTAAAATGTTTGAGAGCATGTCCCACTATTTTAAATTTTTATAAATTCATATATGGCGAAGAAGACGACGTATGAAAAAATTGACATAAAATTTTCGATTGCACTTCGAAATATCTCATTCGATGAGGTACTAGAAAACAAAATTATTTTATTTAAAGGGAAGTCCTTAAAAAATTAAAAATTCTCGTTTCTCTATTTTTATGTGTTGACTTATATAATATACGTGTTCGTATAAAATTGCATTACGATCGGACTCAAATTGGAAGAGTTACGATGATGGATATAGGGAGAGACAGAGAGACATAATCAAATTATAAGGTTTCGGTTTTTCGCCATTTAATTACGGAATCATAAAAGTGAGATCTGTGCACAATATAAAACACATTTTCTTGAGTTCTTCTCCGTTATGAAAATGAGATAAGGCGAAACAGGGTAGAAAAGTATATTAAAATTCTGATTTTTTATTTGTATGTTCCATTTGAGAATGACGCAAATATAATACAAAAAAATATACTTATAAATTGGAAAAAAACCGTGTGCTTAATGTGCTTAATACTATAATGTAGAAGTGAAAACTTAGGTAACCGATATAACCGTACTGTGTATGTTGGTAATTTTCAATACGAAAATTAGAGAACAAAAATAATATATGCGTATTACATTAAATTTAATTCAAATAAAATACTATTCAAAAATAGAATGTAATTCTTGAAAGGATGCACTCCGTTTTAGACAGTGAACTCGCTCGGCTGATGTCGAAGGGCGCCGAGTTTACCCGATTTAGTATCACCGACCCGATCGTGATACGTCAGCGATCCGAGCGTGATGGCTCACTTTCGTTCACTGCTCAGAAAAATTACGCACGAAAAAATACGAATTCAAAAATAAATTAACTGAAAAAAACGAGACAAACCCAAATTCAGCGATTCTCACAAATTGGTTCATTGCAACGATCACAAAAGAATGGTCCATGAAACGTATTTGCAAAAGCATTTATTAATTGGTCTATTTACTCACACAATACACTATTTCTTCATGATTGTGCCGAACAACGTTATTGAAAACATGGTCAGTACACAAACTCCAAACTTTCATCTGACCACGCACGCACGCACGCACGCACGCACGCACGCACGCACGCACGCATATATATATATATCTAACAATACATAGGTCATTTACATTCGTCACTGATGATGAAGGATCTGAAGAATTACATTGTAACGGCTTGATGGATTTTTACTCCTGCTACTTTCTTAAGCATTGGCCATAGATATACATTCCTTCGTATTTTAGAATTATACTAATATACAATTTTACAAAGAGGCTAGATACAAATGATCCACATGTATATGGATTAGGATTAAAAGTGAATATCTTTTTTAGTTTTGTCCGAAATAAATAATCTCTTTCTATCTGTTTTACATATTCACTGTTTAAGTTTTTCAATGGACACTTAAAGCTGCACTTTGTTTATGAGAAACTACAGTGCAAGATGTTCATCTGTTGAAAATCTTAAAATATAAAGCCTTTCTTTAACTAAGAGTTACTTTTATTTTCAATAATAGTAATATTTTCAATAATACTATAAATAGTAGCACTATTACGCTCAATAAAATATGAAATGGCTTTTTGTTTATTTTTAATAAGAGGTTCCTTAAAATAATTCAGTTTCACTTCAGAACCTTCAGAGTAAATGAGGAAAATTGCAAAACTAATATTAAAACATTTCAGCGTCTAAAACTTTTGCATCGAACCAAAAACTTTTTTTTAGAAAACCCGTAGTCACGATGATATTCCGCGAGGACTTATTTATAGTCAATGATAAAAGTTGTGATCAGCTTACAATAGTTAGTAGCAAACTAAATATTTATCCAAGATGTTTTCAGAACGCCAATTCCATTTGGTGTGTTGTAGTTCGAAAACCATTACTTCAGCTACAAAACAAGAAACTGCTTGAAACTGTCATGAGTGCTTTAAACTATTGTGGTTGCTCAGAAGAAGACTTTAAAATAAATTTAAATGGTTTGATTCAAAACAATGAGCTTCTCTGTTCAAAGAAGTGCTGAAAAAAAGATGTTGTGTGACCATATAATAACATTAAAATATGACGGTGGTCCATTATGATCTTTCATTTCTGTTGCTTATTTAACAAAGGAGTGAAAGATTTAATCAAAATTGATAGAGCAAATATAAATGTATGAAAATATAAATCAACGGTATGAAGAGCTAAAGATTCCAAATATAATGCACTTGGAGGAAAAATAAGCGACGTACATTTTGGAATACATTATATGGTCGCTATAATTATTGGATTTAATTTTTTTTTAATTTGCACAGTTATCGGAGTCACGAAATAGTTAACGCAAGACTAAACGTATGAACTCGCGTTAGCCAGGACAGAAATCAATAAATACTCTAATTAATTCATCTCAACCGATTAAAGAAAAATTAAGACCTGTGCGTGATTTAGGGTAAAGCGGAGTACAGTGAAACGAAAATGTGTTTTTGAGCTATAAAAAAGAAAATATTTATATCGTATTCATTTTTTTCATTTTCATGGTCCGTAAAAAATTACCAATAAAATATTTGGTTTGTTTTCCAGGAAGCCTAATGACAAAGTAATTTTTCTTTGGAGAGTCATAACAGCTCAGAGGAATGTTATCTTCGTGAGCAGAAGATTCCAATGTAACATCAGTATCAACATCGGAATCCAAGAAAATATTTTTGTTAACTTTTCTACTTCTTTTTTAACTTTTTTTGAAGCTGGTATTCAGTTGCTTTGGTTTTATTGGAGTAACTCTTGCTTTGGCTGTCTACTCCTTTTTCTATCTTTAGAAAAGCTCTGCTTCAATATTCATTTTTGTTAAAATGTGCATAAAATCATTTGCTTTTAAAGTCAAATCAGTATTTTTATTTAGTGTCCCTGTTTGACAACAGTCTTTTTAGTCATTTTCAACTCTCTGCTCTTCAAATAAGCCTAACGATGTTGAAGATTTTTAATGTACCTGTTTTAATATAAATTAGATAGTATCTATACTCCCCTGGTGATGGTGTTCAATGGAATAAATAAGCGGCCATTTTCTACAATAGGAGTTAAAGCGAAAAAGTTGCCAGGAACAACAAAATGTTTGTCTGATAGTTTACGTTATGTATAAGGACGACTGGTCACCTCACTAGGCATATAATTATCATCTACAAAATGCCACGATCGAAAGGGAAAATCCCCGTCTTGGCAAACTATGATTTACTATTGACGTGTCATAGCCTTTTCGAATGCTGTTCCCAATATCCCCGCAATGTTATAAATTGAGATTGAAACTTCCAAATTTTGCATCAGCCATGTATCAACATCTATATTATAATTAGGCTTTCAAAGGGCTGAATATGGGCACGTCTAAGCGTTGCGGTTTATGACTTTAATTAGATGGAATAGTAAGATATGTCACGCCATTGTTTTTAATAACATTTAAACCCACTGCAGATAGATGGCTCCCGTAATCGTCTAGAATTAATAGACTTTGAACCAGTAATTTTGGAACCAGTAATCCATAAACAAACGATAAAATGTTTCATAATTTCGCGAACAATTTTGCGTTCATCCAATCTGTGGGTTGAACAAGTGCCACAGTCTCGGGGGATCTTTGTTAAGCATAAACTATATATATATATATATATATATATATATATATATATATATATATATAGTTTATATGTGGAAGGACCATGGCAGATGATAAAACTGATCCCGTGGCTGAAACAATGCAAGTGGCGACACTTGATGTCGCCATTTCCAGGCCGCCTGTTCATAACTTTCTCCGAATTGGTGAAAAGTTACCCTGTTGCAAGATGTTACACGAGAAAGCCTACATGGTTCAGGTTTCGTAAAGGTCAGATCTAGGTTTTGTTGTCGAAAAACATGTAGCGAATCGATTCCCCCACTTTTATGGTCTTCCATAATTGAGACATGACTTTTTATGTCAGATTTCTTGTCTCGATAGTGTGAAGCACATAAGTCATCTTTGCACAAATACTATTTTAGGGTCACTTTGTAAGAATTTAAAAACACTCTTTGTTCGGGTGCATCATTTTTATTCACTACTCACTTTGTATTTGGGTCTAAACTGCATTACCTTTGCCTCATGTGCTGAAGTTAACATTTTTCAAATTTGTTAACATTTTTCCTATCACCCTATACCAGTGGTTCCTAACCTTTTCAATATCACTATCCCTGTGAACAAGTATGGGAATTGTGTTTACCCCTAGCTAATTTAAAATAATTCAACCACACAAATTCGAACAAAAATATCTTTAGTAGGTAAGAAATTGCACGTTTAGGTAACTAGTAATATGTAAATCTCGGACTTAACTAGTGTGAAGGTTGATATTGCTTTGCATTCGCAAGTTTAACAATATTAGTTTCGTTTTCACTCAACGCGCATCTCATGTCATGCTCCACATTCAGACAGTTTCTGGCTTTTGTTTTTAATGTAACAAGAGTCGAGAAATCAGTTTCACATCTGTAAGTTGTAGCAAATGGAATCAACATTTTTAAAGCTCTTTCAGCTATAATAGGGTATTCTGCAGCTGCTTTTCGCCAAAATGTGCCGAGTTCATTATTTTGAATATCAACTTTCAATGAGTTATCTTCCCGTAGTCCAAGAAACTCTACTTTTGCTGATACATCTTCGTCCTTGAAAATATCAACACAAGTAGAAAATGGTCTTAAAATCCAGGAGTAGGACTCACGACTATCCATGTTCGGAAAATATTGCTTCAGTGAGTCTATCACAGCAGTTAAATGTTGAACCACGGAATTTTCAAACGTGATTTTGTCTTGTTTAGTATTTACCAATTGCTCACTTAGTTGTGTAAACATTGACACATCGCCAGCTTGGACTCTACGTTGGTGAAGTTCCAATTTGCGCAAAAAACTTGCGATTTTATCCTGCAACGTCAAAATATTTGCTGCATTTCCTTGCAGTGAAATATTCAGACTATTAATTTCACTGAAAAAATCAGCAAGGTACGCCATCTTTGCTACAAATGTTTGGTCTTTAATTTTTGCACAATGTTCTTTTTCTTTTTGTGTTCTCTGATTTTCAAAAAACAATCCAATTTCTTCTCGAAGTTCGTAAACCCTACTTAGAACTTTCCCTTTTGATAACCAACGTATCTCTGTATGGTACAAAAGAGCATTAAATGTAGCACCAACTTCATCGCACAAAACTTTGAACAATCTTGAGTTCGTAGCGCTGCCTCGAATATGATTAAAAATTTTTACTATGTCACTCAACGTGCGTAGCAAATCTGGTGGAAGCAAACATAGGACTTTCGTTTATTTCAGAAATAACGGTTGCTAGAATATCGGCACTCATTTCACAAATGCGACTTTGAACAGTAGTATTTGAGAGTGAGATTTGTTTAATCTTAGCTACATATTCCTCACCAATAACAAGTGATACTGCATCACACAAACAAGGTTTGATGAGGTCCTCTCCTATAGTGTGTGGTTTTTTATTAAGTGCAATGCTTTAAGCAATTTTGTATGAAGCTTGAAGACACGATTCATTTGCTTTCTGCATATTACCTGTAGAATCCAATCGTGAAGACTTCAGAATCTTCTCCATTTTCTTAAAAAAATCTATATTTTTATCTGTGAACTCCTTGTGAACTTTCTCAAAATGTTCTTTTAATTTGCTCGGTTTCATGCTTTCTGGATTAAGCACTTTATTACATAACACACACTGAGGCTTTTCTATATTCCTGTCTACGATACTTGTGAAACCCCATTATAGAAATGTTCTTTATAAGTGCACTTTTTGCCAGATGAAGTAGAAGCCATGTCAAAAACACCTGTAGGTACCTAAAACAAAAGTTAACAAATACATACGTAAAGAAATCACTCGTGACAATATTAAGAAACGCTGCTTACCTTTAAATTTAAACAACTCAAAAAATTTCTGCCATGCGGAACAAATAAAACGCGTGTTCTTCCTAAGGTTAGGTAATTCAAAATGAAACGGTTGCCGCGCGTCGCCGGCCCGGCTGCCGCCGCTAGCCACGACGAAGCCGTGTTTCACCCCTCCCACACCGCCGCTCACCCGCCGTCGCCGTCAGCCGCGCGCATGAGAGCGCCGTGCTACCGTATTATTATTTTGTTTATTATTTTAATACTTTTTTGTGCCAACTCTGTTACCCCCTAGAATTGCCGTTTGAAAAAATTGTGGTATTCTTCAAAATTGTCTGCATTGGCATTTTTCACGAACGAAGCGATTGTATATGCCATGGCTGCATAGCTACTTTACTAGCTTGATCAATGGAAAGACTGGAATCGGATGAATACTGACCTAATCCAGGTATAATTTCAAATTCGAATAAATTGCGAAGAGTCTTGTTCTAGAATTAACAATCGGTAAGAAAGAATCCCGATGGCAATAATTTGATTGAAATGACTAAATAAAAACATGAACTTAATAAAATAAATATTGTCTTTGTCAAATTACGAAAGTTAAACTCCTAATTGCAATCAGATAAGATTGATTATCGAAAGAGAAAAAAATCGTTAAAAATTTCTTTTACCAAATATTAGCATTAACTATTATTAATTTGGATATATGTGATTAACGTAACCAATGTTTTTGTATTAAATTATTATCATTAAATGAGTCAATCACTTTTGCTAAAAATGTTACTTTTTATTTTGCAGCAGAACATAATTTTATTCAATATTATTTTTATTGAGCTGAATGTTTCATTCAATTTAAATAAACATTTTGTTGGGTCAAACTCATTATTTTTCCTAACTACCAGTAGTTATAGCATTTTTATAGCATCGTGTAAATAAAAAAGAATAAACGATGTTACTTGAGTAAGCTTTTATTTTTAACATTGCTTTAAACCCCGGAGTGGAAATGTCCCGGAAAAAGCGATTTTACATATGACAAATAGTGCCGCCACCCCTTCCTCTCCGGTTTTAACGAATTATCTCCGGAATTTGTCCTTTATTTGTGTTTATTGTGCAGATGAGTGGTTATAATGAAACATTGAAACAAAAAGCGTCAGAGTGAGGATATTTTGAAAAAACAAGTGTATTGAGAAGAAGGTGATATGTAGTTTATGTAAAAATCAGTATAAAGATTTTGGAAATACCACAAACATGATTACACATATGCGAAGTAAACATTTGCTTAAATTCAAAGGATTCTCAGAAATTAGAGACAAACATGTAAATACATCAACATCTACTATGTGTCAGCTAGAAACAGTGAATATTGAACAGGTCGACTTCGAAGATTCGAGAAGTGGGACTAAAAAGAAGCGATTTAAACAGCTCCAGTTACTTTTACCATTTCCAGTTACCATTTAAACGTCCAGTTTACATCATCGACATCTTTCAGCAAAAAAAAACAAAGAGAAATTGATACTGCTTTAGTATAAATGATATGTACAAATCGTCAACCCTTGCAGATCGTTGATAATAAAGGATTTGTCAACTTTGTCTAGACTTTACATGCAGATTATGTTCTTCCAGGCCGAAAATCTTTATCTGAAAAG
This sequence comes from Druceiella hillmani, assembly GCA_039881145.1. Classification (NCBI taxonomy): domain Eukaryota; kingdom Metazoa; phylum Arthropoda; class Insecta; order Lepidoptera; family Hepialidae; genus Druceiella; species Druceiella hillmani. The sequence goes on from JAYKKI010000022.1 coordinate 20,757,787, forward strand.
TATGTACCTAAAGAATATCAAGTACAACGTTCTTATGTAATTGATATATTGGGAACAGTAAAAAAATTAGCTGTTACCACAGATATATGGAGTTTCGATAGTAATAAGTCTTATTTGACGATAACAGCTCATTTTGTTTTCAGTTTTATACTATACGCGCGCACATTAAGTATCTACCTACAATAGAAGTTAAAGATGTACATTCTTCTATTTTTATAGCTAGCGTTTTAGAGGGTTTGGAGGAATGGAAAATCATTGACAAAGTGGTTACTATCGTAACTGATAACGCAAGTAATATTAAAAAGCCTATATCAGATTTTTTAAACACAAGAAACACACAACACAAACACACAACACAACACAAACTCACACTTAAGTAACATATTTTAAACAAAGCACTAAATTACGCTACAAATTAAGAGAAATCCAATAACTAATGAATGTACTCATCATAAAACTAAAACAATTACAAACTAAACTCTACTTATCCGCATTATCTTTGTCAACCATAACATCTACTCCTGAAAATCTCATGGCCAGTCAAGGGGAAGAAATAGAAGATTGTTTTAATATTTTAAAGCCTATTAAGCAATTGACTACTATACTATCAGGGGAAAAATATCCAACTTTGTTCTCAACGATTCCTTTAATCAGAAATGTTCAGGCTTGTCTTATGAGAAAGGTTCCAGCAGCGACGGTAAGGAAAGACCTTAAGAGGTCACTGTTTACTGCTATAAGTAAGCGCCTCGGTGTCTTCGAGACGAACAAAATGGCTGCCAAAGCTACCATAATGGACTCGAGATATAATAAAGCTGGTTTTGGTATCGAAGCCAACGCAGAGAAAGTTTTTCAGTGGGTGGTGGAAGAGTTAGGGTCTCTGTTAACACAAAATAGCAGTGCAGTTCCAGTTGCACAGAATTCTACGGTGATCGGTGAACGTAATGAAACGTCCAATATAACGCCTACTCGCAGTTATGATACAAATAAGAAATCCGATGATTTGTGGTAGCAGTTTGACAAAAAAATTACAGAACTAGGAGTAACTCGAAAAAAAAACCTAACCTAACCTGTGTCATCTACTATAGTCATGATGAAACAATATATTGATATGCCATTTACTTTTGATTAGACGGCGCGAGTGACTCCCCCCGCGAGCCAGCAGCGCGGGGGGAGCAGTAACTAGAGAGAACACCCGCACTCAGCCGTTAATTCTACTATCGTCAACTTGTGTAATTTTCATAAACTTTTGTTTTCCGTAATAGTTATTATTACAGTATGCTGTGTAATTTTATGACTTCGGAAACTATTTATTTGTTAGATTTGTTATCATGATGGACGAGGAACGAAAACAGAAGCGGAAAAAGAAATACGAATCTAGTTTTCAGGAGGTATGGTTAACGAATCATAAATTTATGAAACGGATTAGAAACATCCACAAGAAGCGCGTGAAATGTGTATTTTGTAATGTGAGTATTACAGTCAAGTGGGATGGCGAAAAAAACTTTTAACAAATCATATCAGTTTTGAAATTCACAACAAAAAGATAACAAACTTACAGTCTAATTCATTTATGACAGCATTTCTTCCAAAAATAAATACGACTGAAGAACAAAACGTTGCAGTTATTGAAATAACAACAATTTATTACGCAATTAACCGTCATCATAGTTACCTAAGCACTGAGGGTGGCATTAAACTCAATGCCTCATTATATGCAGATTTTGCATAATCCAAAAAAAAACCATTGTGGTCGAATCAAAGCGGGATCAATTGTTTTAAATATTCTTACTCCAAAGTCAATTGAACAGCCTTTGAAAGAGCTCAACATTTCTAACGCATCTCAGTACGGCGTACACTTTTCCATTGCTATTAACGCTTTTAATGAGGTTTCTCAAAAATGTATCCTATTGTTATAAGATATTTTGATTGTGAAAAACGTATCCAAAATAAATTAATGGATTTTTTTTGATGATTCGCAAGAGACATCAACAAAAATTCGGAAGAAACATTTTGAAAATATTGAAAAAATTATACAGAAACATGACTTATATCCAACTTTCATATCAGGTTTCCCATCTGATAATGCATCAATGAACTACGAGTACGTAATTCTGTATATTAAAAAATAATTGAAAAATATCCGGGTATAAAAATAATACAAGCGAATTGCAATTACTACGTTCTTCTTAATGCTGTTAAAAACGCAACGAAAGTGTTAATGTATGACGTAGAAAACTTAATTTTCAAAGTTTATGCTGAATTTTCCAGTAGCGCGAAAGGAACAAAAGAGCTACAGAGATTTTTCAATGAATTTTTTATTTTTTCTAAAAAAAGTTTTACGCCACGGATCAACTCGATGGCTAAGTTTGGCCAAAGCTCTTGGTAGGTTTATATTATCAAGATAATGTTACTGTGTCGTTATATCTTAAGACTTGCTGTGAAAATGCATGTCATAAAATTGCATGGGACTTTGTGAAGAATTGTACAAATACGGGGGACTTATCTTCAAAAATAACATTACAGGAATGTTAATTATATTTTGTTCATCATTACATGAGTATTTTGTTTCAAGTGATTATGAATATATTTGGCGTTAATTTTGTAGAAATTCATTATTCAAAATTAAATGAAATTACGTGATGTAGTATTATTTCTACTTTCTTTAAGTTCTTTACCACCACCTAGGTTTCTTGTAATTATCTTTGCTAATAGCCCATCTGAAGATGTTATACTACAAGAAACCTAGGTCATGATAAATAACTTAAAGAAAGTAGAAATAAGACTTCATCATGTAGTTTCAAGTGATATTATTGCTTGAAAAAGAAACTGTCACTTCTGCTAAATTATATCCAATGAATTTTATGGTGCAAAAATTACAAAAAAATGTCAAATTTTTTTAAAATTCGAAGCAACTATTGTTTAAAAAAGAAGCTAATACAGTTTATAAAAATACAATTGATTACTTGAATATGACTTTAATAACTTCATTTTCAACTGAACTGAAACTATGACTTTAATAACTTCATTTTCAAAGTGTTCTCAAAATTTTACTGAAAATGTGCAATCACGTGCTTAGACTTAAAAATATCGACGAAGTTCAGCTTAATGATGAAGTTGACAATTTGAAAATAATCCATCCGCAATTTATAAAGACAGATTTTTCAATATTTTCGTTTGATTTGTTATTGGTTGAATTTCTGAAGTCATTAATTTTACAGAATTATCGAAAATAGTGGAGAAAATATTTTCTATTCTATAGAATAGAAAATATTATAATTGCTTATAAGCAATGCTTTTGTTGAGCAAATTTTTTCTTCGATATGAAATTTGTGGACGGATGAACGAAACAGTCTGTCGGTCGAAATGATGAAATTGGAATTCCTAATAAAATTTAAAGATTAGAAACTATACGAAATATTATAGTGAAACGTTCAGACTTATAAAAAATATCTATTCTAAAGATTAATTTTTGCCCGAAAAGAGAATTTAGCGTAGTATTATGTACTTTTTAGAGTTACTTTCTCCTTTACTTCTTTTTATTTCTCATTTTAATTGAATGTAAAAAAACAGAAGCCACAAAAAATGCATGTTGTAGTTTCTTTATTAATTTAGATTCCAATTTGTTAATAAATTTATAATAATTTTTAAATCTTTAAATATTTATGTCCCCTAAAATTACATTTTGTTTCCATTTAATTTATGAGGAAAATCGTTAAGTTGGCTACCCTGCATAGAGCAAGATGGCATAATTTCGGTAACCCGCGCCGTTTTACCGACTTTTTCTGTGTAATTTACTAGCAGGGCCAACAGATGGCGTTAGGGTCGCTGTAACAGCACCTACGTCTGTATTCTGCGTGTAACAAAAAAGTCACGTTGGGCCTTTCACGGTTGTTTCAGGCCCAAAGTGAAGTCCATGTTCCTTAAAGAAATCACACTTCAAAAAAGTACTCATCAAATATAATTGAAAGTGTACTCAGCAAAGTCGTATTAACTTATGCACTATCATTAGCACAATGGAATTACTTGTATATCTTACACAGATACCATTGAACACAACTCTATAATGGAAATATTGCGAGAACTAAGGATATAATCAGTTTATAATTATGTAGAAGACTGGAATTCAAATTTGTACTTTCGATTTGTGTATGTTTAATTTATGTACATTCAAGTTATAAATTCGAAACGAAATTTGATACTGGCAATGAGGTAAATAATTTCCAGTCAGCGCCATCTAGGACAGAAGTTGCCATTTGCTCTTAACTCTCGTCATGTAGTGATTTGACGAAACGTCAGACAAGCACTATTGAATCGCAGAGTATAAGTATATCGAATATAACATGCAGTTTTCATAGCAGTGAGCTAGCGCCTCCTGCCAGTGTCTTCGGTTGAAAATTAGTGTCAAAGGTAATGTTTTGTGATAAATAAGTTCGATTTGTGTGAATTCTTTAGTCAAGAAGTTATATTTTAGTGAATTTTTCATCGTCTTATAATAAATTAAAAAATAGCAGTTTTTTTTTATTTAAAGTGAGTTATATAACCTTGAACGATCACGGGACTTTATTATTGATCATTCAATATCTGCTGTAAAATAGTATACCTGCAATTTGTCTTAAACGTTTTACACTAGTAGTGCCACAGTTATTTAAAGTGATTTATTGTGTTTTTTATGCGAAAAATTTAGGCGGATTATTAGGTAAATTACATAAATTTCGTTAAGTGCTGGTATTTGAAAGTGAACATATAATATTTGGTCTAGTTATTGTTTCCCATTTAATATCATTATACCGCACGGTCTAAAATACTCATAATTACGAAACCGTTAGATAATTATCATTAGGTTTGGAAACTAATGACGAGAATGCTTAATTTAGGTTATGTTACGGATTGATGTCAACGTCGTTTGCCTTTTACTAAGTTGCTGCAGTGATAAATTTCTACGAATTTTATACGTCATATAAGTCTAATCACCAAAATCTAAATTAACAATAATCACTGTGGTTTTTAAATATATAAACAATCAAGCTGTGACGCAATAGTACAGTTACACATGGCCTTTCGCTGGTGTTAAGCAAGATATTCTATTAAAGTCTGAATTTGAAATTGTGCCAAATATTTATTAAATTACATTTCACTGCATAAGGTAATAACAGTGCTTTACATTATTTCATCTATCAATTATTTAGTTTACTCTATAAAGGAGAGTTTCTATACGTTTTAATTGTGCAGAATAATTTAAATTTCCTGCACAATGTTACTGTGCTGGTATTGTGCCAATAATTTTCGTTGCCCTGTATTATATCGGTCTTGAGATTATGTAATGCTTACCCGACAAAAATATTCCTTACAATTTGATGATGCATATATATACATATATATGTATAGCTGGTCTTTTATTTCACAATATTTTAAAAATTTGTACCATGTTTACCATTTCAACCACATGTGTAGATAAACAGTTCGTTTCTTTCTTTAACCTTGAATAAAAAAGTTTAAAAGTAAAGTTTCAGACCTTGAATTTTTTGACATGGCCATTGACTTTGAATCATTATCTAGTTTTGGTTCAAAAATAAACTGCAGTTGTCAAAAATCCATAATAATGAAGTGACAGTTATAAATTGATAAGATTAAAATTATCGATAGTTGTGTTTTTTAAAGTATGGGTTGATTTTTATTTCAGTTCAATTTGTTAAGCGTATAGAGAGATAACTGTTGTTAAAATATTTGATCGAATGCTGCGAAAATGCTCTTGGGTCTGCTTAAAGGAGAAACATTAAAGTCTTTGGCTGTTTTTAATAATTAGAAGATAATAATTTACTTATTTATTATTTGTTTTCATATTTTTCATCTGTTTTTGAAAACTTTTATTTATTTATTAATTAAAATTTTTCGGGATTGAAATAATAATGTAAAAAATATATCAACTTGAAGATTTTATCTACGTTAATAAGAGATTTCCTCAAACCATAGCTTACATTGGGCTTTTCCTTATAGATGTTGTTTTTATGCTAATTCATTGTGGTTAGTTAATAATTTTGATGAATCATAATGGCGTTTCAATTAAAAATGGTTAAATCCCATAGTGCCATTTTTTCTATTTAATTTATCACTTCCAAGAATTGTTTTTAAATCTGTTTGGCCTTGATAGGGATCTAAATATTTAAATGAGTGACTTGCTCATGAGTGTTGTTAATTAAAACAAAGTTCCCTGAAAGTTAGTATTACGTTGATTAAATATATTTACTTAATGATTGATAATTTACCGTTTTTATTCAATTTATATAATAGTACAATAGTTTTCTATTGTTGTTAATTATTTTAAGGTATTTTAGAAAATATGTACAAAAATTTGTTATGAATATGATTTTTTAAAAATAAACAAAATGAAAACTTGGTAAAAAGGGAAATAGGATAGACGGAAGAGTGTATAAAGTTGTTATATGGTTGGTGGTGTTTTTATCCGTACTCTTGACTCTCTTTGTGAGAAATAGGCTATAGAAATTAGATTATTAATAAGATTTTAAGGTCTTAAATTTTTTAATTAAACCCATACAAAAGAACACTGCTTTACGAATTTAAAATGAATAATCCCATGTATTGACATGGGAATGAAATGTGGTAAAAAGTTAGGTTAATTGACAAGACAATATTCAAAATATTTTTGCGCAGAGAAAAGATACCTAAAATGGAAATTTAACTTAACCTAGGACCAATTTTTTTACTAATATAAAAAGAAACTTTTCAATAAAGTACAATAGACACTGGCTTGCAGAGTTGTAATACTTCATTAGACCTAAATTTTGTAATACACCTCAATAAATTTATTTATTGGGGAATCAAAAAATGTATTGTGTTATGCTATTTATACATTTTATTAAGTAAATAATATTGATATTCGAATTTTACTTTATGTGGTGACATTTCGAGATAAATATGTTTTATGACTAAGGCGCAAATGTCACTTAAAGTACCCGAGTGTTGTGAAATTTCTAAGCCATTTATCTGTTAGATATGTGTAATTATCCAATTATTTTACTTTATGGTTGTCTTTCAAATTATTTCAAAAGATGCATTTATATTGTTTGATAACACAAACAGAACAATGTACTGCTATAAAAAACGAAAGAAAGAACGAAACGATTAAATATTAAATATTTTTGATTTAGTATTATATCTACTTTATTTAAATGTTTAATCACAATCTAGGTTTCGTTGTATGACAACATCTTCAGGTGGGCAATTTTATTTTATTTAAAATTTGCCTCCTACTTTTCTGTGTTCATTTGATGTATATTTTGTAATAAATTTTTTTTTATACTATTGTATGTCAAAGTTTTGGTTCATTATTTGAGATAAAATGAGCTCTTTGCTTTTCAATCTCTAAAGTTTATAAAGTGTTTTGTAGAAAATATGCTGTTTTGGTGCCAAACCAAATAGCAATTAGTTAAATCACGAATAGGGTAGGCTTTATTTGGTTCTAAAATTAATTCAAACTTTTAAATTGGTTTCTTTTTAGAATATGCAACGAAAATAATGGTCAAAAGAAAAAAATGAAGCTAGTTAAAAGCTTCTAAATTTAAAGGTAGGAATAGAGTGGCAATGTTTCCCTATCTGATTTGCTCAATATAGATTACAATGGACTTTGTTAAAAAATTTTATCCTTGTCTAAAAGTTAAGTTTAAATCGTTATAACTCTGTTTATTTTTAAGATTTATTAAAGGTCAAAGTTTTTAAAATACCTTATTTTAATTTGGCAATGAGTTGAACTCATTTACACAGTGCCAAATTGGCACACATTTTTCGCAATCTCTTTGTGGAAGTTAATGATATATTTGCACATTACAATATCTCTTAGATAAGAAAGATGGCATTTGTTTCTCACGTCTCTTATCTAAGAGAGATCTTGAGCTAAAAAGTAAATTTTTAAGAGTAGTTACATTAATTCCTAAGGAAATTTTTATCAATAAATTTTAGATATTACAGCTAAGTTCGTCATGTTTATGTCGTTTTAATTGATAATAATTTCAGATGATTACAAAATGTTAAGTTATCGCTAAAAACAATAATTGAAATATGCTTAGTTGTAAGTTGAAATATAATGTTCATATTCAATATTACAACATGTTTATTGCAGATTTTGGCACAGAAGTGTTTAAACAATCACCTGATCAACCAACTTAACAAAATGCATCGGGCAAAAACAGTATTAACCCAAGTTTCCCGTATAGGCGGCACTGAAAACTTTGCAACCTGGCTTGTCAGCAAAGTTCCCAATCAGGTAATATTAATATTCTGGTAAATAATAATTAAGTGGAATTATATGTTTAAGAATTTGATTGAAAAGTGTGTATGATTTCTTTTTATTACTCATTAAGAGTGAATGAGTTGTGGATATATATATATATTGTCATATGTAAGATTGAAATGCATGAAAACTATAAAGATTTTACATATGAATCTGATGTCTAGGTTATATTTGGCGAAATATATTTAACATTTTAAGTTTTGGTTTTACGTATCTCTTATTAAATAATGGACACCTAAATATAAATAATTATGTCTGATTTAAATTTATTCATTTTTTATCAAGTGTATTCATCAAGTGTAATTCTTCTTTAACATGCGTTTCTCAGGCATTGAGTCGTCTCAGACATTAATCTAAAGTTACGCTCATTGATAAGACACGCCCATTTTTTCTACTGCGTGACCATGTTCAAGTTAAGGGGCATAACTGTATCTCATTTTATCAGTATATGCGTGTCTTCATTTATCAATTCTTTTGGTTTATTATTAGTAATTTGCTACATTTATAATTTTTAATTGTTTATTTTACATTACATTATTTGATGCTTGGTGATTGTTGTTCATGTCCAGTTTACTTTCTATCTGTAACACTTTTTCATTGAAATTTCTAGGACAAGAGAGAGGCAAGGTCAAATAATGTTAAAACTAAATTAATATTGTGATTATATGAAATAGGTTGAATCAGTATGTCTCAAAGTATATGTGTTTGTAGTGCTCTTAGATTATCAGTATGCTCAGTTCAGGTTTTAAATATTATCTAAAATTTAAACAGTTCAACTTTAATGCAAAAAATGACTTAACATTTTGTTGTTAACAAATCGTATTTTGAAGCAAGTATGGTTAGCCGATTTAATAATTGAAAACAGTGGAAGGTGGGAGAATACTGATATAATTAAGTTTAAGAAAGTTTTAAAGTAAAAATGGTAACTGCTAATGACAAAAAGACATTCAATCTAATAGGATATAAAATTCTTTATTGCAACAATTTAAATATAAATTTCATGTTTTAGTTCCGTCATAGTTATGTATTGAAGTCTACAATTGAAATTAAGAGAAAAAAACTTGAGGAAGAGTAATTTTAGGTTTTGAAATATTCATCATGTCATCTATGATCTTGTGACAAAAAGCATAAATTTTAAAGTACTTATTCATAATTGTTACTTTGATCCATCATTAATTTGTTGTATCGAAAATAGTAATAATATCTTAGTCATGGTAAAACCTTTTAGCCATAGTAAAACTTATGTCTGAATGTTTTTTTAACAGTTTTCTGCATTAGCTGCAGTTCGCTTAAAAAGTTCAGCAGCCGCAGAACCTTTTCTAAATGGCGCCAGTTCAGCTTATGTCGAGGACATGTATAATTCGTGGCTTTCTGATCCGGCTTCGGTTCATGCAGTGAGTATTAATTTTAATAGTGTTATAAATATTTAATTTATATCTTTATATCTTTATATAGCATATTTTTTATTTGGATTTATAACATTTCTTTTGGGCATCAAAAATTTATACAATTGTCCTATTCATTCTTTTAACTTTGATTTTATAATCTTCTCAATAAGGTATACCGAGCGATAAAAAGTTGTAGGAACTCGTAGTTAAGTTATATGTGTATTAGATGGGTGATTTTAATGTGCTTCAATTGACTTAGTTGCAAATTTTAATATTAACTATTTGTGTTTGGTAAACTTATTGTTAATAGATATATGCATACAATGTGCCCTTTGACAAAAACGAGTATAATTGTGATAACACTAAGTTTATTGTTTTATAAAACATCTTTACGTTAATTAAATGTTATATTAAAATCTAATTATTTTCAACTGCAATAATCTTTCAAAGCATGAAAATTAATTGTAGGAATCTGTAAATTTTAATTCGATTTTACATTTGTACAGCCCTATTTCTTGTGGTTGCTAAGTAACAGAAATAGCATTGGGTATATTAGTAGTCTGTTTAGAGTGAGAAACAAACATGGCAACTTTTATTTTTGAGTATCAAAAATAGTGCAGTGTGATATTATGGTTATTGTATCTTTAATTTGCATTAGATATATTTTTTTACGCATTTCTTTGTTATATCTTTTCCTTACAATTTCCTATGGAATGTAAATGTGCAGAATGCTGTGAATTTACCTAATTTTATAATTTAGGCGATATCCGTCGATTCATTGATATGATAGGTACTATTGCATTGCCAACAGTACGAATGGCAATGTACATACCACCTGTAATTGTCAATGAATCAACAGATATCATCTAATTAACAAAATCGGGTGAATTTCACAGCATAATTTCTGCACATTTAAATTCAGTGAGTGAAATCTAGTGTGAACTGAAGTAACAATAATCATGTCAATATCACCTGTGCTATTTTTGACACTTAAAAATAAACCTTTCTATGTTTGTTCCTAACTCTAAATAGACTAGTGTCAGTAAATGTTTTTTGGACACTAAATAGTATTTACACACTAATAGGACACTAAATGGTTTTACAGAGCACATTAAACATGCTTCAGGATAAGAGGTTTCAGTTTTTGTTTTAACAAATGCTAGTTGTGCACATATCTACACATAATGGTGATAAGTCATGTTCTTTGAATATGTTGTTTTATAATTTTTTTCCTAGAAAATGTTGAGAAAAATGAAACATTTATCTGTAATGAATAATTTGAAACAATCAAATTTAGCTAGAGTTAATGGTACATCCCATTGCATACAATATGTTTTTCATATGCCCTCAACCGGTTATTTTTTGTTTTAATATTCTTTTTAGTACTTGATTGTTCATTCATTCCACATATTGGAAATGTGTCAGCTGAACTTCCTTCTTCAATATGTAATTGTTGTTTTTGATCCTCTGCAATAAAATATCATAATATAATTATATTTGGGTTTCCTGTCAACCTTGAAGTTGCACAAATATTTACCTTTGATATCTTGTGGGCATTCACAGCTTTTTATATTTTAATTTTTGATGAAATTATGTTCATCATCATTGAGTGTAATATGATGTAAATACATTGTAAACGTTCTAAATATATAACAATATTACTTAAAAATAGAGTGATCAGAGATATGCAACATAAGCATTAAAATTTTAAATAAATAATAAGTAATGTACATAATTAATGAGTAGTAAAATATTTTGAAAAATATGAAAATGTAATTTAGCTTTTAAGGTTTCATTCTCAAAGGTTTCGAATGGATTCCTATCACTTTCACTCGATTGGGTATTTGACTAATTTTTTTTATTTCATTAATCATAATTTCAAGGTACAAGCTGATGAAAGGTGAACAAATTTTTTAATTATCTTAAAAATTGACTGAGTTATAAAAGTTTAAATTTAACCTTAGATAAGGACGGCAATACTGTGTTGTGAGGTCATTTTTAATATTGCACATTATATTCTACAAGAGGAAAAGAGACAGGGATATACCCAACTCTATCCATATCTTAAAATTTAGAACTGGCTTATTTTTCAATCAATTTTTAAATTTTTTTCAAGACTGGATTTTAATTAACTTATATTTCACAATATTGTATGAAAAATATCAATATTTAGAATGAGTCAAGTACCGTATTGTCTATTCATCTATTTCATCTGTCATTACCCTCTAACTTCAAAATTGATAATTGTGGTATGCATAAACTTGCACAGATTATGCGGAATTATAATCCAAAAATAAAAACAAGCTCTGAATATTAGCATTTTTTTAATACTCCTAATTTTGCTGTTTATAGTAAAATGTCGTGAATAGGTTAATTAGAAAACAGTGAAAAAGTATAATAATTGTTTAGAAAATTCCCTGTCTCATTGTACACCTGAAAATTTATATATGGTTGACTGGAAGAGATTGCTCATGTAGCAATAAGTCCGCCATATGTAATATACATAAAAGTTAATAAATAAATAAAAAATTTGTAAAAATTGGGTGCCCTTCTTCCTTAGCGCTTAAAGACAATAAATTTCATTTTTATATTTCAAATTATTAAGGAGAAATAGAATTTTTTTCATATTTTTTTCTTACATCTTTCAAAGACATATTAAGGTGTTGTAGATAGTTCCATGGAAATGGTTTTATAAAATCAACATAGTTTAATTGAAATAACTTTTAGTCTGAGTTGTATTCACACATGATTGGTTTATTTGAGTCATTCCCCTTGCTTAATGAGCAAGTCAAAATTTAAATTGTAGCTTTTATATTTTAACGAAAAGTACACCCGTTTTCATTGCTTTCAAATTATGTGATAACTTGGTTTTTTAAAATCTTAGGTTTTAAAACGTAACAGAAATACTCAATTTACTGGTATAAATACCACACCACATTTAGTGACAATGAGACCTAAACTAACTATTCTTTTGTATATGGCACAAGATAAATATTTATCTTGTCTGCTTAAGCCTGTTTTCAATTTGTATCTGACTGTATTGTATTTTTATAGCTAGATTATTTCTATGCATATATCTGCACGTATGTATTAAACAATTCTTGAAAATTTTAAAATGAATTAAATTAAAATTAGATTACTTTAAAATGTTTTAACCAAAAACTTATAATGGTATTTGTATAATATGTCGTATTACATTTTGAAAACGATATTTGAGTATTTATGGTTGACTTGTAGACTGGTGTTTTATTAGTGGCCTCTACAAGCTACGTATATTTTGACTGTTTCAGTTGATTACTACATATAAATGGAAGTTATTAATTGACCATCAAGTAACTTGCCATCGATTTTTATTGAAATCTTAGAAATATTGACCACTAGCTTCGACCTGGTTTCGCTTACTTAGAAAAGGTAAAAATGGTATGGCAATTCATAAAATATATTTTTGAAATCAAGATGATTATTTTTATACTTAAGAGAATATCATCTAACTTTTAAGTAATTATACATGCATATTTACGTAAGTGCCCTGACTGTAACAAGATGTTTTTTTCTTACCAAAAATATAGATATTATCAAAAAATATATCTTTTTGACACGAGTTGTTGGTGCATGAAAGTTAAATAAACAAACTCTTTTTTTAATTTATGATATCTTTGCTAATAGCCCACCTGAAGATGTTGTAATACAGTGAAACCTAGGTCGTGGTAAAGAACTTAAAGAAAGTAGAAATAATACTACATCACGTAGTTTCATTTAATTGTTAATAAGGAATTTCTACAAAATTAACGCCAAATATATTCAATATTGTTTTATGATATTAGTAAGAATTAGTCAAGTTAAGTTAGTTTATGAAAATGATGTAAGCGATGAAAATACATTGTTTAGGATATATAACCCCTTAATCAATTTTATTCTAAAATGCTAAATTTGTATATTAGAGAAAAAGTTTTTAGACTAAAATGCAAAAGTTGATTTAATTTTTTCTTTTATTGTTGTGAAGTTGTGAAGTTGTTTGAATGTTGAATGAGAATTAATTATAACATAGTTCAAAATTGATAGGTCTGCCATTTTTAAACTAAAAAAATATTCAGTATGGAGACAGAATCAATTTATCAGGTGCTGATCGCTGGGATAAGATTTATTAGACTGTGTGGCCTTATCAATACCATTACAGGGCTATTGTTTATACATTTTGTAGACATTATCAACATTTTGTAGTGGCGGGGATAATATAATCTGAGGGAAAGATTATCTGAAATAATTAATGATATGTTACAGTTAGATAAACAGTTACGATAAAAAGCAATGTTTCAAGAAAAGAATATATGCAGAGTCAATTGGTATTAATAGATAGATAATAACCCTTCGATATGGAGGGCTTCCTTGATCTTACTTTAGATTATTAACTTCCTTGTTATGTATCATCGTCTAATAATTCAGATATAGGATTAGGTGTAGAAGTCTCATGTTGAAGTATAACATAAGTAATCAAATTCTAATTTAATAATTTAATTGTTAAGGAGGAGAGGGTGGGTAACTGTGCATTAAAAATTTATAAAAAAACTACTGAATCCATTTTAATGACACTTCCGTACTGGAGTATCATTTCCTTATTATTTCGTACTAGGAGACCTCGTTATGAGTATGGAAAAATAATAATAACATACACCTATTATAAAATACTAGGCCGTACGTGGAACTCATACTTGTTTTTTCGGGTTTTCGATTGGGAATACAACATAAGCACTTGTCATAAAGTATTCAATATTTTTTTGTTATAACCGATACTGGGTTTTTACACATTTATTCAAAGTAAAACAAACAAATGTTACAAAAATTAAGTCTAATGAAAATATGCGCATAAAATGTCAATATGCAATTAAGTTTAGACTGACTAGAGATTACCTAGTACAACTTCTGCAAGCACAAAGTACGAGTATATGGAATATTAGTTTGTCTAAGAGTATGACATGTTAAAAATATGAGCCTATTACGTGGAACGTTTTCTGTTTCATTCTTTCCTAAGAAGGTATTTATACGATGAACGGGATAGCCTCAGTGTGTCTGTAATCGCTTTGATTCTTTTGCTCTTATAGTAGTTGAGTCATTACGAGCAAAGATGAAAAGCTGAGTATTTTGCAATGTCATACGCTAGTACGTTCCTTCCATGTAAATACTTCGTACTCGTACGGATTACAGTATATACGCCCCGCCTCTAGAGTTTCTTGTATTCTTCAGCAGTTCATCTTAAACTTCATTTTAAGATTAAAGTTCTTTTATGCCGGTCAAAGGTACTTTAAGATGCAAATTTGTACGAACAAAGCTGTGTATGAAAGCTAGTTGGGAGTTCTGGGTAGATTTAGTTCTCTTTGTCAAAAATTCTTGTTGGTTATTAGCACTGCTTCAAAGATAGCGTCTTCCCATATGTCTGTAAACAGTACGAGGAACTTTCAGCTTTATGTTGTATAATGGTTTTAGAAATAATAATAGAATGATGAACTAATAAATGGCTGAAAAGTAAAGAGGTTATTTTTTATTATTTTTTAATTTTGGTAGGATTCAAACCTGTATTTATGCTCTGGCTTCAATGTCTTTATCGCTATACTGTAATACCTATATAGTTTCCTCCTCTGGCTCTAACAATATATCTCTTCCTACACTATATTCCCAACAATGGCTATAATAGTAGAAACTTAATTGGATGCTTCATGCCTTCATGGCACTATGTTATCTTGCAAATGTCATGCTGATGTTATTATGTAATTAAAATTGTCATTAAGAGGAGTTGGGTTCAAACTGTTAGAGAAGACTATTAATAGGTTCTGAAGCTTAAGGATGATTGATAAAGCTGGACACTCAATTTCAATCTCTTAATTTCTTGTATCAGAAATTTGACATATAACATATAGGGGATGTAAGTACGAGGTTGGTAGAATATTTTTCATAAACATGTGATAGTGTAGATATCACACCTTAACATCAATCAAAGGATGCGATTACAAACAATAGTAGGATGAGCAAAACACAAATATACAAGTAAAACAAATATCTCAATAGATTAGAAAAAGATTTACCTATGGATATGGAAAACTTTAATGACTTAAAAAGAATGAATATGTTAAATAAAGATGTGCCCATTATATAGAATGAATCCTTTCATTTAGGAAGTTTATTATTTGAATATGGAAAGACAAACATGATTTGAAACGATAAGTACATATGACTGAAAGAATGAATGGCTTTTTTATGACAGTGGTTAAGAATTTCGTATGGAAGAAACAGAGTAGCCATAACGTCATATTTTTACCAACAGTTATTAACAGAATTTTCATTATGCAATTAGTGCCTCTATGCATAGGTGATACAATTTTGACATGGTGGAAATTATAACTAAGAAATATATTTATAAAGGAGAAAAATTGTTAAAGTTAAAAAATTAGTTATTCATGTCCCATTTCACTTATCGGAGTAGTATTTCGTAGTTTGCGCGAGATGTTCCTTAACAACTAACAATAGATGCAAAAACTTTATTTTGATTGCGTTCAAGGTCATTATCTCTATACGATCTTGCAAGCATTTGTAAGCTTGATATATAAGCTAACTCGAGATCGGCTAGATAATCTATAAATACTTTAGTGGTAGTTATTGATGTAGTCTCTGAAATAGTTTTTTGTAAATTATCTAAGATGATCTTGATGTAACCTTGCCGGATGGCCACCTCATATTTTATGCTCTTATCTAAAAAACTTGTCATATTTGAAATTAACACATTCCTTTACATTATACATATTTTATAAACTTAATAAACATTTTAGTAGATTTATATATTTCATTAGTATTTTGATTGGGTATAATTTTTTAATGACTTTTTTAAACTTTCTGTTTTTTCCAGTAAAAATGTTTGGTTTTCAAAAGTATTCTTGACTGTGATAAAAGTAACTAATATCTTGGCTTAAATTTTTAGCTGCATCGCCGTGACAATTTACAATTTTTTCACTAGCTCTTATACTCTTGCACTGAGATATTTTACACTATAGCTCACTGTTTTAGCACTAATTTTTGAATTGCATTTCTTATGGGTCAAAAGAACCATCTCAATTGGGACAAGAAAACCATCTCAGTAAAAGACCTTTTCAAATGTTCTAGTACTGTTGCTCACTACTATGGTAATGAGACGAATAGAAAGACAAAATGTTATTTTGTCTTCTAGTTTGTTCTAAACGCACCTCTGACACAAGTTTTTAAAACTGTTAAGTGATAATTTTACTTTTTGAATGGTTTTGGATGGTATGATCATTTTGCATTAGATATACAAATTGTATGATCTTATAACATTATTATTCTTTTATATTATAATTGAAGGATAGTAATGTAATACAGGTGTCCAGATTTCAATGTTTGAAAAATTGTAAAAAAAAACTACATCTCTAATACAAAGTGTTTATTTTAACTTTATAACAACAAATGCGGATTTCATTTTTTAAAAACTACGTTTTCCAAATGGCGGCCATCGAGTCTGACACACTCTTCGAATCTAGCACGCATGTTTTCAAAAAAGCGTTTGCAGAGCGACTGGGCTATCCTACTGACTTCGGCTCGAATATTTTCTTTAAGTTGTGTCACATTGCTGGGATTTGTTTTGTAAACAACGGATTTTAAGTATCCCCATAAGAAAAAGTCACATGGGCTTAAATCGGGTGACCTAGGTGGCCACGGTACGGTACCGTTTTGGGATATGTTTTTTTCTGGAAATAACTGCCGCACTGCATTCATGGACACATTAGCAGTGTGAGCTGTGACCCCGTCCTGCTGGAACCATGTGTTTTGGTTGAAGGATGGACTATTCTGTAGTTCTACTCTGAAAAAGTCATTTAACATCTGGGCATATCTCTCCGAATTCACCGTTACAGTTTGGCTACGTTGATTTTCAAAGAAATAAGGCCCTATGATTGCAGATGCAGACATGGCACACCAGACTGTTATTTTAGGCTTATGTAAAGGCTCTTGATGCATTTGTCTTGGGTTGTGGACATCCTAGTAACGAAAGTTCTGCTTATTCACATATCCTCCAATGTGAAAGTGAGCTTCGTCACTAAAGAATATGTTGCCCATCCGGGTAGCAGTACGAAATCTCAACAACATCACCTCCGTTTCTTAATTCAAAGTCAGAATCGTGTAAATCTTGAACAATTTGAATTTTATATGGATGGAACTTGAGCTTTTTTCGCATTATTACCTGTAAAGTTGATTTCGGAATTCCCAATATCGATGAATGTGTACGCAGTGATAAACGGGGATTTTCAACGACAGAAACCATAACACGCTCGACATTTTCATCCGTGGGTACCAATGGTGTATGTCCTGGCCTGGGCCTATTTAATGTTGATCCTTTAGCTCTGAATCTTGCTGCCCATGACTGAATGAGGTTGATCGATGGTCCATCACGTAATCGACGAATGCTGTAACGATTATTAAATCGACGGCGTGCTACAGGCAGCGAAAATCCACTCGAAATGTACGCCTCGACGGCAAAAGCGCGGTGCTCTTCACTCCACTGTTCCATGGCTACTAAAACATCCACACCGCTCGCGCTTCTAACGACGCCCCCCCCCCCGCGCCCCTCTTATGTGTTGCGTTCAGAAACTATGTTTGTTCAAACTTTGAAATCTGCCACTGGACACCCTGTATTATCATAATATTAATAAAACTAATGTTAAATTATCATATTTCCTAATGGTCGGTGGTGACATTTATAAAACTATTCAACTTCGATTGGACTTGATTTTGATGGTGCGGTTTTTTGAAATTACTGTATAATTATGTCAATAGTAACTTGATTTAAGTTGTAGCATTCCTGTATTGTTGCATAGTCCTCATCTATTTTGGTTCATTAATTAGCTTGTCGGCTGCATGGAGTTTTGATGTTTTTTTCGCCTTTCCTTTCTTTTTCCTGAAGGAATTGATAATTCCTTTAGTGAAAAAATTGTGACGTGGTTGGATATTTTATAATAGGTAGTTTTTCTTTGTTTGTGTAATATATATATATATATTTGTATTTCTTTTTAATTTTTTTTTTGTAGAGTTAATTAAAAGATAGTTTTATTGTATTTTTAAAAATGTGTGCGATAAATTGGGTAATGCTAGCGTGACTCCATTCTGAACAAGTTATCTGAAGTGTTTGTTCCAAAAATGGCATTATGATATGTCTCCATTATATTTATATTTTTATATTATCTATTGTTTATGGTATTTAGTGATGTAGTACTTGATAAATCGACATTTACAGCAGTTTATATGTTATTATCTTCATATAATTTGCTTTTTTGGTCTAGAAACTCATTATTTACTTGGGAAAAATTTTAATATTTTAATTATTGGTCCGATCTTCTATTGTATGATAGTTACGATGTAATAATATATTTTCCCTTAGCATTTTGTAAAATAAGGCTTTACAAAATATCTGAAAAGTCTTATTTTAAAGGAAAATCAATGGCTTGACAGCCCAGGATGGGTCTGCCTTCTGCAGAATCAACTCCTAAGCTTTCCTGTTCTTGGCCAGAGACATCCAGTTCGTTACACTTAGAATTTTTCAGTCTTTTTACAGGCAGTCGAGCCACCTAAGTTTAGGTCTTCCTGTTTTTCTGGCTGAGAAGGAAAGAAAAATACAAGTCATTATTCTAATTCGGTTTGGCATTCAAAGACTCATAAAATAAAGTGAATAGTGACTCATAAAATAAAGAGTAATTGTTTCATTCGACAATGATATTAGTAGCATTAATCGATTTTAGATTATAGGTACATTTCGTCTTGTCTCCCATTTTATATGATAATTGTACTCATTACTTTATTTATTTTGATTTTAAAGACAATTGTAGACAAAGTGAAACGTACCATAAAAACCCCTGCTAAATTGTTTTTTGTATTTAATATTTAGGGTAGTCTTATATGTCATTGTCTTATTGTCAGCGAGGCTCGTTGAACCTCCTTTTAATCGGAATAAAATCAGTATTATCTTTTTTTCGTCTTATACGTAGAGTGATACTTTAGTTTGCTATATATGCCCAAATCAATTATATCCGTGACGGTTGGAGATACGATTGACGTAGTAACATGTGAGCAATAGAAAAATTATAAATAGAGTGTTGAAGGTGATAATAGTATTGCGCATTTGAGATAAGTTGATTTGATACGACAGGAATGGTGTAGAGATTGCTTTTAGTTTACGTCACTTAATGCGTTATCTACGTTGTGTAAAAATGATTTCCTGTCACGATTTAATGTACAGCTTTCACATGAACTTTGTATATTTCATCATTATTATGGCTTAGTAGTAGTTTTATCTCACAATATGCAATTTTAAATCATTACTATTATTACATATTTTTCATTTCTTTTCACTAAGGATAAAAGGATTCCATAAATTCTTAGTCCCTCATACAACGTAACTTTAACAAATCCAATTATTTCTTGTTTGTTTTGTACACCAAACTTTAATACAGCGGTTTTACGGCTACACATATCCTAAAAATCAATAAACAACTCAGTATTACAAAATATGTCAAACTACAAATTAATATTGCAAAATATGCTAACAAAACTTACTAGGTTGTTATTTATTTGAAGAATAAAATTGACAACTTTGTAATTGCTGTTTTTATTAACTGTTAAAATAAAATTAATGTTGATCACAATTTTTTGGGTGTTTTGTTGGCGGCATTGTTTTTATAACCTTGGTTTGGAAATAAACACAAAGCTGAGTTTTGGAAGGAAATTGGCTTCTTTGCACGATCCATGCAGCCCATTTCATTAAAATTCTTTGTCATTTTCAATATAAAATTTATATAAAAAGTTTCAAGCATCTTTCCACTTGTGCCGATAATTATTTCGAAAATTTCTGTTTAATCATTTTTTTAATCATCTTGTTAAACACAATTAATATACTGAATATATTAAAGTAAGTACAGAATAAAGAATGTTAGTACAGATAATGAAACTATTTTTGTAAAAGACTAGTTAAATGGAACTAGTTTTTAGCGAAAGAATGACAAAAGATAAGTAGACAAATATAGATGAAGTAAGAATCAGAGAAAATCAAAAGTTCTTGATGTATGCTCAAAAACAATAATGATAATTTGACAGATTGATTGATCGCACATTTTGATGACAGTTATCCATATTTATAACAAATCTTACCATAACATATCTTTATTGATAAGAGCAAATATTTGAATTTGCGAACACAAACATTTTGGTTGTTCGGCTTAATATGTGAGCGGTGATTACTTTATATCTTTTTCAATCAATTTTC
The DNA here is from genome assembly GCA_039881145.1 of Druceiella hillmani. NCBI lineage: Eukaryota > Metazoa > Arthropoda > Insecta > Lepidoptera > Hepialidae > Druceiella > Druceiella hillmani. The sequence continues at coordinate 20,778,791 of JAYKKI010000022.1, forward strand.
TACAGGGAAGTGTAGTTGTCAAGCCATTTGCTTTACATTATCTTTAAATACATGAGATAACTAGTTCCATTATAATGACCCTGGTCAAAGCAAAGTCTCTCTCTATCACATCCGTATAGAAGAAGGTAGTCTTTATTTATTGGTGATGTTGTGTGATTATTTTAATTTTTATTATTAACGTATATTATTATATTCCGTTTTATTTCGTTCAGTACTCTGTAATATAAATACATATTAATTGATGACGGTTTAGGAAAAAGGGACAAATTCTTTGTAAAGTAAAAAGCATTTACAATTACCTAAAAGTAGTACCTAATCTAAACAATGATGTCGATTTTTAGGGTTCCTTACTTCAAAAAAAACTCGTATTCTTCTCCAGTCCTTATGTCTATATGTCACAGTCGTTTTTCTTTTCAAAGAAACTTGAAAGTTGGTACCGTTGACATAGAAACGTCAAATCTGGAATAGTAATAAAAATATATTAATCTATATATATTTTAATAGTTATCAATAAAAAAATAATTTAATTTTTTAAGTCATGTTGTAGAGGGTGTCAATTACAAAGAAATAGCAAAGTTAGGTAGAGAGTGTGTTCCCCTCATTTCTGAAACTGCCAAAAGTTAAAACTAAAACAAAAAACAGTGGTACTAGAAGTTTATCTAAAGTTTACGAGATGTTATAGCTTTTGTAAAATTCACAATATTTATACGCTTGTGAAAGATATACTAGACAATATATTTCCATGGTGTTTATATGTCCAGTTGTTTTTCTTTTCAAAGAAATTTGAAAGTTGGTACCGTTGACATAGAAACGTCAAATGTGGAATAGTAATAAAAAGTATATTTATATATATTTTAATAATTATTAATATATTTTAATGTACTAGACAATATATTTCCATGGTAAAAAATAATTTTAATATTTGAAAAAGTTTATCAGAAATACTACATATCCTTAAATGTACAAATGTGTAACTGTGTATGGAACCCTCGTAGTGCGAGTTGTTATGTTTTATTATGCAGTTGCTTCTCTCCCACCCTCTAAGTTTAAGAACGAAGATCTCCAGTATATGTGTGCGCATGATTCATATTGTTGCATTGTCTTATGTCTTTATTAGTGCATCGCACTTAATTGATCCCGTTTTTCCTTTGCATCCAATTCGTTATCCATGCTGGTCAGACAGCCATATATTTAATGTTCCAGTATTATTTCTTTAGACATTTTTCAAATTTATTTACTTCAGTTTCACCTACAACAAACTACTTATTAGAGCATACTACAATAAACAATAAACTGCTTATAATACCACATAGCTTTACATAAAGGTAGCCGCTTAAGAAGTAGTAATAATATTTAAGGTAGCTAAGCCGGGCCTCTTAGTGGTTAGACACAGCAATAAAATAAATTGACCTTTTTGTTACATCCGTCCATTTATTATGCGAGCAAAGTCAACGTTTGCCATAACCCACAATTAGCAGATTACAGTCGAGGGACATTAACTGGCCACATAAGTAAATAACAATTTGCTTTTCTAAGATGTGGCTTATGTTCGTTTTAAGAATTTGCTTTTTAGGGTTGCCAAAATATATAAGATATAGGGTATTTGCAACATGTATAAAAAAATATCCGATTAATGTAATGTCATTGTTTTGGGTTAATATTGATGATTAAAGATATTTAACTGCAATAAAATTTATATAAATATTGTGTTTTTAAATTTGTATCTAAGCAATAAAATACAAATTGTCCGCCAATCAGAATGCGTGACAAAGAAATGGACCACACAGGTCATAATGTATTGATATATGGCCAACTTCAACTAATTATGTGAGCGAGTTAGCGTGATCCTTTAAATTGAATTCTATAAAAAATATTTATCTGTCACTATAGAATTACGAAGTATATGAAAGAAATAGGATCACACCTCTTCAATTTAATTATGAATAATTAATTATAATTTATATTATTGAATTTACACATCACATAATTAAGTGTTTTGGCACGAAGTTTTGTGTGGCTCGAGAAGTCAATTTTTTCAGTTTAAAACATGTTTCTTGGTGAAAATATGACATTTGTAGGTTTATGTCGTATTTCAAATAATTTTAAACTCTTCAAAAATTTTAGAAATTAATTTTAGGCATATTTAGCTTTACACATTGCGACAATATGAGTAATTGTGTGATAACATTTTTCATGTCTACGGTAAGATATTTCTTAGTAACCTTTGTGGAAAGGAAAATTTTTTTTAATTAACATTTTTAATATATTTACGTGTACAAAATTAATTTTGAATTATAAATTGTAATAGCGTAGTAAGAACCGGAATATAATATAATGATTTTAAATTAAATGACCTGCTCTCTACATTCTTTTGTTTACTGAACTGTATTACAATGAAACGTGAAAGGCACTGTCGCAGAAATTAAAGTCGTAGAGAGGTAAGAATGCGGAAAATTTATGTATTTTATTTTTAGTTTCAATGTGTAATTGCAAAAAAATTATCTTGTAAACATGAGTCATTTCGTAAGCATAAATAATTGCTACAATTAACGTTCTTGTTTAAAATTAGCAATATTGTTGTTAGAAATTTATATTTGTCGATGATTCACCTTTTTATAAAAATGTTTTATTGAATGGATGTTAATTCATCATTTTAGTTAATTGGGCATCATGTTAGTATTCTGTAATTTAGCAAATTTTGTGTCGTAATACGCTTCATTTTTTGTTGCTTCTTAAAATATTTTTCTTTTTACATTGTTTATGAAATTTGAACAGTAATTGTATGAAATTTTAATTGTAATGTACATGGAAGCTAATCTTGTTTCACAGCGTTAAATTCGACTATATCTTATCTTTGTCCATTGTATTATATTTATATTAGAGGTTGCGGTCAGAATTCACGTATCATCATTGTCAGGAATTATTCTGAGATTTTTATTTGACGAATTAGTTATCTTGATATTGTCCGATATTACGCTTGTATTCAGTACATTGCTGCCTAGTTTTTATATCCAATAATTGAGCATTTTGCCATTTGCTGTTCTCTTGTCGTAAGCATTCTTTGCATATAGATAGTAATTGGCTACGTGATTGAATCATTTGCCCCTCTTACCGATACTGATTAAGATAAATTACCACGTTACCTTGCGTGCATTCAGCCATGCCATGATCGAGTGATTTTTTATGGTAATTTTTGTATAACTTGATAATTTATTTCATTGTGAAATAGTTAACGAGTCAGGCATGCATACTGTAACAATTAGTACCTTGTCATAAGTATTTGGAAATCAGCTTTAATTGTAATTTTTATCTATTTGAAATATGTTCCTCATTTATTTTACTTATGCAATTGGGTATTTGACTATATTTTTTTTATTTCATTAATCATAATTTCAAGGTACAAGCTGATGAAGAGTGAAAAATTTTTTTAATAATCTTGAAAATTTACAAGTTATAAAAGTTTAAATTTAACCTTTAGAGAAGGACAGCAATACTGTATTGTGAGGTCATTTTTAATATTGCACATTATATTCTACGAGAGGAAAAAGAGACAGGGATATACACAACTCTATCCGTAAATTTAGAAGCCTACAACTGGCTTATTTTTAATTTTTTTCAAGACTGATTTGTAATTAACTTATATTTCACAATATTCTACGAAAAATATCAAAATTTAGAATGTGTCAACTGCTGTAGGCTTGGTGCAATCCATTAAAGTTAATATTAATTATGACTTTTCATGATATTTTTTGAAACTTTTCCAATTATTTATTTAATATTTTTTTTACCTATTAATTCTCATTCCATTAAGTTAAAATGAAATATTTAGGTAGAAACTTATTCCAAGCGATTTTCAAGCTAGAAACCTATACCAATTGCTGCACAAAGTAACTCAAATATTTTGGGTTCTGTGCTACAATTTGTATGGAAGATTAATGGAATGGAAGATTTATGAAATAAATTCAGTGTCCTCATTCTCTTTCTGTCCACTATAGTGGTTTTCCCCAAAAACATTTGATATATAATGTCAATAATTATACAATACCCTTAGCGGGTTTAATACGGAGGTGAGGTATAAAATGTTTTAGTATTGTAAATAAAAAGAAGAACACTAGAATACCAAAGCTAATCGTAAAATTTTCGATTTGGTATTTTATTAGTAATTTATAATGACGAAATGAAATCATTTTTTTAAATAAAAAGAGTATTTAGTATAAAAAAGAGTTAATAAAAAGAGGAACCAATTTCTCTTAATTATTAAAATTTCTCTTTATTATTGATTGACTCGGATCATTTTTTTTCAATTAGAAAAAGAATGACTCGCTTGATTCATCTTTTTATATTTTAGTGTCTAAAAACATAATTAAGAAATGTAACATTTGGAGTTAATTGATTAACTAGATATGTATTTCATATATTATTAAATGGGTGGGTCAGGTATTATTAAGCATACATTGGTATTAAGGCAATTTTAAATATTTAACAGTCTGGAGCTTATCCAGAGAAAGGGAGTTTTTTCTTACTTTAAACTCTTATCTATAGAATCCATCTCGACAAGTTTGAAATGATATAAAAATGTACTAATTTCTATGTCATTAGAAAAGTTATGTTTGCACTTACTAAAGTAAAATTTACACTTTCAAATTTTTAGACTAAAATAAATTTTTGGACCTAATGTCTTTTTTCAAAAACGTAAAAAGACTAATATTACATTTTAGTCCAAAAATTTGAAATGAAACGGTAATATCTAAGTCCTAAGATTGAAACTTGTTGAAATAAATATATTTTTTTAGTGAGCTATGACTAGATTCTAAACTATGTCATTTCAAGGTCACATTATCTGATGTGCGACTAATTAATATCTGTGTCGAGGTTGACAGATACTATCTGGCTGAAGATTGAACTTGACCTTGTTATTGCAAATAGCTCTGAATTTATAACAAAATTTTTATATTGAGTTTTTGAATGAAATTTGTAGAAATTTGCCGTTTTGAAATAAAAAGTTATCAAAATTATAATTATAAACAAAATAAATTATAGCCAATTAACAAAAATGTTGTTAAAATATGTTGTATATGATATTAAACGAGAATTTTATGATTTGAAAAAAAAAATGTTAAAGATACTTATTAATGATAAAACGATAACATAAAAACATAAGAAATGAATATAATAGGACCACCAATCGAAAAAAACCAGGATCCAAACATCTTAAAATAGATTGTATTGTGATACATTGTGTTGTCTTCTTCTCTTCTAAGTTGTGACTTTAGAAGCAAAGAAGATAATACAATGGAAAATGTTCTTATGACTGAGGGTTGTGTCTTTTGAGCTGGATTGTAGTTATTTGTTACATTCCTCCTTTTATTGCGGCTTTGGACAAGTCGCAGAGCGATGTTAAATGATAATTCAGTCAAGTCTTGGGTTTGGTCATAATATTGTGTTGAAAATATTCTTGCATTGTTTTTCTTCATCTACTATTATGACTTTTTCCAGATTGTCTTCCTATCTTGTAGCTATGAGGCCAAAGTGCTGCAGGCATAAAGTGAATGATCTAGTTTTTATTTTTAACTCTGGGAATGGAGGTTGGTGCATTTGGCTATCCGTGGAATGTGGAGAATCTGACTAAAATGCCACATATCTTATGCATCAGTTTTATTTTTTTTAAAGTCCACGATTTTATTCTATACATGAAGATAGAGAATAACATAGATTTTACCAGACTCACTTTCATATTTGGGGATATTCCTGTCAGGTTAGATTTTTTGAGACTGATCATGGATTTTTCAACATCTTTACTTTGTTCTGTATCCCTACTTCGTAGTCTTCCTGAATGGACAGTGTCGATCATAAGTGAATTTGGTGACAATTTCCAAATTAGTGAGGATTGATTTGTTTAAGTGAGTTTATCGCCTTGGTCAACAGGCATTATTTTGGTTTTTGGGTCTATGCTTGAGTACAAGTTTCGTTTTAATAAGTTTAAAAATAGCTTGTAAGATGCTTTTAGTACAGATATATTTTCAACAAAAATATAACAAGCAATTAGTGTTTGGGGTCTAGAGAGATATTTATTTTTGACAAAAAGGTGTGTCCGAGGTAAAAGAGTGGGATATTTTATCATAGTTTAAAAACAGAATGAAGTACTTAATGTTATATTGATCAAAGAGTTGAGGACAATAATAGAAAAAGATAGAAATGAAAAGTTGATAATCATATTGTACTTTATATGAGCTAATTGAAAGTTTCTAGAATCCAAGCGTGTGATAGTGCCTTCCTGACAACTTTATCTTACTACGAATCATTTCTATAGTAGGCGAACAGATGGCTCCATTTTTAAGAGTACAGGAAACTTTGCGGGAAACATCAAAAATGTTATGAGTTGTGTGTTGAATTTTAAGTCCATGAATTCCATTTAACTATGAATAAAACGAACTTAATATAATGATGAAGGCTGATTGATGTATTTGGTGAATTGCGCGTGAATCATATTGTAAATTTATGAAAAATTTTATTTATTTTTAAATCAATATCTTTGCTCTTAATGTGGTCATGATCTGCTATTTTTGGTAGACATTGTTTGTGTGGTCTGTAAGCTCCTGGCTTGTAGCCTATACAAGTAGCGTCTACCAAAAACAGAGAAATCAAATAAAAAATACAAATTTAATAATAACATATGTTAGTTTCATTTTGTATTTATGAGAAAATGAAACTAAAAAATGTTGTATACCCTGTTTTGCAACAGGTTTTTCCTAAATAAAGAATTGAAGCATTGTTAATCTGAAACTGTTGACTGGATATGACGAGTATGGCCGTCTAATTGAGAAATGGTACATTAACTGAGTAATGGTAAGTAAATATTAAATCTATTAAAAATGAGAATAATCCATCACCTATCCCCATTTTCAATAGTTTTAATATTTATTTTCAACATAAAAATAGTTTTTCTAAAATTTGACTGGTTTTCATAATTATGCATATTATGGTTTTAATAGGAAAAAATTATTTTTCAAAAGAGATATTACTCAACCAGGATGGTTTCCATTATGCTACATTATGCTACATACAAGTAAATTGTTCATCGTAACAAAATGTTTTTTTCAGAATTTTGGACAAACTTTTAAGATGTTGTGATACTTTATCTGAATGAAAGAGGAAATGATAAAGTTGTTCATTTTAATGTACGAATATATGCGTGCATTTGTATGTTACTTGTGTTCTTTATTACTTTGAAATGACTGCACTAATTTTAATGAAAGTAATATATTTTATTGAAAGTGATGTAGTCTGTAAAAACATGTGAGATCATGTTTGAAGCGGCACGTCATTAATGTTAAGACTGCGACGCAATTTTGAAAATTGTAATGTTTTACATGATAAAAGGAACATTACAAGGTCAAAACTCAATTGAAAATTGCAATTTGAGTTTTTTTTACTATTATTGTTTATTTGCCTTATTTGTCTTAGTTCTAGCAATGTCATGAATATTATTGTTTGAATATAATAATGTGTCTAAATTAAATATATTTCCTTAGTTTTGACAATGTTTTGTACAGATATTGAATGAAGGTATAACACGTCATTAATGTTAAGACTGCGACGCAATTTGAAAATTGTAATGTTTTACATGATAAAAGAAACTTCACAAGGTCAAAACTCAATTGACAATTGCAATTTGAGTTTTTTTTACTATTATTGTTTATTTGCCTTATTTGTCTTAGTTCTAGCAATGTCATGAATATTATTGTTTGAATATAATAATGTGTCTAAATTCCTAGTTATGACAATATTTTGTACAGATGTTGAATGAAGTTATAATATTTTAGTTTGGATTTTGAATCCTTCTGATGTCTATTAACGGTCTATGATAAAAACGGATATACAAACAGAATAAATATGTTATTTAATTTTGTTTATAATGTAAATGTGGTGCAATAGTTTCACTTGTTTACTGGTACAAATTTGTTTGAATATTTTATGTTGCGGTGACAAGATATTACACGATTATCTTTACAGTAAGATGACATAGAATTCAATGGTTCTTGATTCCAAAATGAGTTTTAAAAATTAGAGGAATTTTTCTGCGTTTCATTTCGTATGATAAATAATATCTTAACATTATCAGTCAGACACTGAGTCATTGCATGACAGTGTAAAGTGATTGAGTTATACTTGAGGATAACTATAATTATTATTTATCTTTTATGTGTACAAAGGTAGTGTTGATAGTAACGTAAAGAGGTTGTTTATAAAATATATTCAACCTTTGTTAAGTGGAATTGTTGTGTTGAGTTCTGATTTTTTATTATTAATATAAGGAAATCAAGTTTCTCATTGGGCATGTTGGAAAAAGATATAAACAAGATTAAAATAGATACAGATATAATGAGCGGTGTTTTAATGAATGTTGTAAAAAATTGAAAAACATTGAAAAAACTAGTAGAGCATGAGTCAGATTTAAGCGCCGAGGATACCTAATCTAATATTAATAAATGCTCCTATTTTTATTCTTCTCCTTGTTACATATTCTTCCTTTTATCTTTACACGTTTCGTCTCCACACTGGATATTTAGCACTTAATTGATGATAACTTTTAATTCTTAATTTGTTGTTCGATCGAATTTTTTTTTGGTACTACTTGAGAAATGTTCAATGAGATAATTCAAATAGAATGATTTATATGCTTTTAATGTATAATTCTTTACTCATTTTTAGGATTCAAACGATTTGAATATTCGTAAAATTATTATTTAAATATCACTGGATATTTAAAATTATGCATAATATAGTCATTTAAATATCATTGAATCTATCGACAGTTACAAAATGAAAATTCAAATGTAAAAGGTGTAAAATTAAAAGTCCATGTGACTTTCACAATCAGTACATTTTTACGTGACATTCAAACGATTACAGTTAATTTGCGATCTTGTGTCAGAGCTGATATACGATTGTTAGGGGTTAAATTATTGCAGTTTGCTGAAAATTTGAAAATAACAATTTGTTGTTATTTTTAAAATTTCAGACTAAATAAAACATAAACCAACAAGTTTTGAACTCCACAATAATACGGTAGTTGACTCATTCTAAATTTTGATATTTTTCGTCCATTATTGTGAAATATAAGTTAATTAAAAAGGAGCCTTGAAAAAAATGCAAAAATTGATTGAAAAATAAGCCAGTTATAGGCTTCTAAATTTGAAGATACGGATTGGGTTGGGTATATCCCTGTCTCTTTTCCTCTTGAATATAATGTGCAATATTAAAAATGACTCACAACACAGTATTATTGTCCTTGTCTAAAAATGAAATATAAACTTTTATAAATCGGTCAATTTTTAAGATTATTAAAAAAATTTTTCACTCTTTATTAGCTTGTACCTTGAAATTATGGTTAGTGAAATAAAAAAAATTTAGTCAAATACCCAATTATTAGATCTACCTGACAAATACATGATTTGTGTTTAATTCATGTTAAAAATGATGAAACTGCAATAATTAGTATTTTTCGTGTAAATATTATTTTTTTTCATTGCTGAATTAAGACTGCACAGTATTAGAATTATGAAGTTGTTTTTAAATCTGTTACAAAACATATTTTATTAGTTTTATTATGGTAGTCATATTCTCACAACATATTTTATCATTTTGCTGATTTGTGTAAAATTATCTTCCTGGTATTTCTGTGTTGTAACACCAGTTTCTTATCGAAATATTATTGATTCAAAATATAAAGTTTTAATATTCATTGGCTCAAAGGTTATATAGATGGATGAAAGAGGAAATTTCACCATTATGTTTAATTTTATCTTTTGAGTTAAAAAAAGTAGCTCTTTATATAAGATGTTTAAAAAAACCTAAATATTTATGTTTATATTGAAAAGGTTTGTTTATATAAATCATCGAAAAGTTTAAATGAATAATGAATTCAAGCAGAGTAGAATAGTAAAGGAACAGTGTTTGGAAATTTTGGAACGAGATATTAAGAAGAAAATGTGTAGTTAAGAAAATATTATAAAAAAAATTTAAATTAGTTCATTGAGACTATTAAGATGTATCAAATATTTATTAGTGAATTATGTCCATAAAGTTGCTATTTAGATTAGGTTTTAGTAGATAATAGTGATGTTCCAAACATATACACATTTTAAGATCCATATGTCAATGATAATATGTAAGTGAGAAGTTGAGGCGTAGTGGTCCACTTCCATTTCTACTATTGTTTTCCATTTCTGTGGTAGATGATGTGATTTGTGAATAAATTATGAAGTGTTGATGTTATTTATATTTTAAAATACAAGGATCATAAGCTGCTTTGATGGTTTCTAATAGTTTACAATAATATACATTTCTAAAGAGAAAGTCCTTACAAGTCTTCAAGTAACTAATGTTCTTTAACTTTAACTCTTTCCGTTCTGTATGATGGTGTGCATACTACCGTACTTATTTGAAGAAAATTATCTTATGTACACAAACGTCACTTAAAATTTTTGTTCATTTGTTATTACTTTTTTTTATAGAGTGAAAACATTTTTATTTTGCATCTAATATAGAGTGTATATACTAATTGTATTGTACACTAATAGTTCTAATATCACAGTTTGTTTACAATCTTGTCACTTTTGTCCTTGTAGTTGGTCACCTTTTAAATAAAGGTTATTTTATTTTAGTCATTGGTAATGTCAACATTATATCTATGTATCACACACACACACATACAACATACATGTATATAATTCTATATCTACATGCTATTTCCAAAAGTTGAAAATTGGCAACAATAATGGATTGCTATCTAAATATATTTCTTTCACCTCCTTCAATCATAAACTTGACTTTATATATGATGTTATATTTTTTTGGCTAATCTAGCATTTCTTTTTTTAATTTTTACAATTTCTATTCATTACATTGAAAGTACTAATTTTCGTGTTGCAAAACATTTAATTATATAGATGCTTTATTTAATACATATTATTTCAGATTACAAGAACTATATATTAAATTTAGGTTTTTTAAAATATGCTGTTAATTGACGATAATTGCATATAAGGTAAATGTGGCTTAAACCTTTGGAGGGTTTTGGATAGAAGAGATTGTCTAAAAAGAAAGTTGTTTCATATCGTAATGCTGATCGAGTTCGATTGATCATTTCTAATTATCTTAATATAGGAGATATTAAAGTGATAGATTTATATTTAATTTAAGTCTGGTTAATGACATGGCTGATCAACTTTAATAACAGTATATTAATGTATTATGTATATGTATTAAGTAAAATTAAAAAAATTTAAAATAAAGAAAAAAATAAAAAAGAAAAAGGAAGCATACAGTATTGAGAAACTTGATAGAGTATTTCATTTGTAGAGTCCAAGTTTTAAGTGCTAATTACATTTGCCCGCAATATGACGTTTGTGGTAAATAATATGGTGTTTATTGCTAAATAGCTTTAAAATATGACGACATGTGTAGATAAAAGGTATGCAAATAAATTCAATTACTCACGGAGCCAACAATTTAATTTATTTTCAATCTTTGTACAAGACACAGGTCATTACGTCGTAAGCCAATTTTACAAATTGTCACATGTTTATCTTATTATGAATCAATTACAATATTTTCAATTATCATTAGACTGTTGAACTCCCATTTGCATATATCATTCATCTTTTGTAATATGGACTGTGATTTACATGAATTATGATAACTTGACCACAATTTTCTGTTAACAATCACCAATTGTATATGCAATGTTTATCATATGAATGATAATTTTCCACATGACGTGACGTTGTCACTGAGCCTGTGTTATGTAAAGTAAAATGACATGAAACTTTACGTCTTTTATAATTTTTTTCTTTTTATTGTTAACAAGAGACATAAAACATGCATACATAATTTTTTTTTGTCAATCCGTACCATACTCTCGCGAATGATATTTGTATTGAAATCACGGAGAATTAAGACTCTTCATGAGGCTTAAGTAAGGGGGTGAAAACCAAAAAATCGTATTGGTGATAGAAGTGATGACTTGTAAAATGATGTAAAGATAAATACTAACATCAGCATTCCTAAATCTATTATTTCTGAATACATTGAACTGTTGTTAGGCATAATTTACTGTGTCTTTAGTCGTCGAGACTTGGCAAGCATTCATCACCTTCTACTCTCTATTTTTATTGCATTGTATTATGATGTAGATAAACCTTTAATTATACCTTGTCCTCGTTTTAAGAATAACTTAGTTTAAAATAATTATAGATACAGTTAATTTATATTAAAAAGTTTGCCGAGAAGAGATCACACTACTGATAGGAGACCTTAACGTCAAGGTGGAAGAACATGTTGAAGGATGATCACCTAAGAGAAATAGTCAGAAAATATAGACTCGGAGAAAGGAGTGAAAGGTTTGAGATGTGGCTACAGCTTTGTGTTGATAACTCTCTAACTATCATGAACGTTTATTTTGAAAACCACCAGACTTTATATATAAATGTCAGGTGACCAAAAACACAGTCATATAGAATACATCGCGATTGCCAAAAAATGAGAATCATGTATTAGCAATACTTAAACATACCCTGAAGCTGATTGGGAGAGATCATATACTTCTGGTAGCAGAGATGAGTCTAAAATTTAAAAGATGCCATAGATTTGTTGAAGCACCCCAAAGCAAATTACAGTGAGTGTGTAAAGATGAAGCAGATGATTTTGCCAAAATCATCTACTTTATCCCAAAATAAATGGAACACTGAAAACATTTAATACTGTGATCATGTAGGGTGAGCTAGGGAGTAGACGCCCCTCGGAAAGTTTTGATAATAGACGAAACATGGAAGGCCATCGAAGAACAAAAGGAACTACTCGAAAGCAATTTCGCCTCTGGCTACACAAACTGTCCAATAATTGTGTTGCAGAAACTATAACGATTATCTAAAACTTATCTGTTAAGACACTGATGAACATGCTCAGAAATTTCAAATGAGGGATATCTTCCTGAAAATCAAGAGCATCACTAGGTAGTTCATGCTAAGAACATGGGTTATAGAAAATGATGACGATGAATTACTGACTGAGATAGATGAGGTCACAGAAAGATGGTGAACATACTGTGAAAACCTGTATGCTGACTCTGCAACAAGTACTGCAAATATTCTGCTGATAGACGAGTATTGCAGGGAATCCAATATTTTCGAATTGAAAATTAGAGATGCGCAGTGCAAACTTACAACTAATAAATGTTGATGGAGGTAAAATATTTGCTACAATGTCTGGAAAACAGGTACACGTTACTGACTAGAAAGAGTCCCTGCTGATTCCGCTATTCAAGAAAGGATTGATAAGATCATGTAGAAATTATCGAACAGTGGCATTTATGTCTCATGCTAGCAAGATAATGCTCTATATAATCAATGACCGACTGCAATCATTCCTTCAATGGTAGATACCCAGTGAAAATGCGGGTTTTTGTCATGAAGAAAGGCACAAGAGAGCAGATTGTGAATATGAGGCAAAAAATTGAGGAAGGCTGGCAGTTTAATACTCCGATCCTCATGTGCTTCATAGATTACTTGAAGGCATTGGATTGCATAAGATAGGACTGTCTGTGGACCATGGTGCATGAAATGGGCACAGCCCTGTAGTTTATGAGACTGCTAATTCATGGTAAAGAGAAAAAGGTTTCAAGTCAGTAAACGTTTCAGCCAGAAAATTGGCGTTCAAATCAACAGATGTTGTCCAAGATTGCAATGAGTCAACTGACATATCACCGAAGTGAGTCTAGTCGGAATCTGGTTTTCTTGATATTTCTATATGATTCGGAATCATGCATGATTCGGTCAGTGGAACAAAAGAAGATAGACACCTTTGATACGGAGCTGTAGAAGGATGCTCCTTATACCATGAACCACCAAAAGAACAAACAAGTCTCAATCAATATTTGTTACCAAAGGATTCTCACTTCTTTTAGTTACATTGCTTGCCGGCAACCAGATAACCGCGACAAGTTGGTTGTGGTCGGTGAGGTGGAATGAAAGAGACCTCCCGGCAAGTAACTGCTATCATAGGTCTTTCTGAGACAATAGCCCTGAGGGAAGCTGGAAAACGGACAAAGTGGAATAAGTTTGTACATGAAGTCATGTCTTTCAAAAATACGACCTTCAGAAATGTAGAAAATGACCATGAAGAGAATTGAAATAAAGTGCTTGAAGACTTTAAATAATAAAGTAATATAAAATTTGTGTCCTCCATCCATGTTTGTCACTCCATCTATTGGTTTTTCTTGAACTTGAATTGTGATAAATTATGAATATACACAATACTCCAATGATGAATATTAGTACTTAGCAAAATTTGTTAAAAATTTTGTATTAATATTTTTTAAGCTTGTTAAAAACAATAATATTTTTCAGAAGCTTAAGCATCTTCTGATGTAGCTAATGTTATTCATGATGTTATGTGTTAAAGTATTAAGTTGTTTTCTTGTCATGCTGGATTAAATTTATTAAAGTGGATTACATGGTTCAAGAAAACATACAGAGTGTATTTTTATTGTTAAGCTCTTTCATGTTAATATGCCACGTTTTATAGCTTATGGGATGAGATGTTAATCACTGTTCTTAACTATTCCATTTCTCACAATTAAATGAAACTACGTGATGTAGTATTATTTCTACTTTCTTTCATTTCTTTACCACGACCTAGGTTTCATTGTATTACAACATCTTCAGGTGGGTTATTAGCAAAGATCCCACCTGAAGATGTTGTAATACAACGTAACCTAGGTCGTGGTAAAGAAATTAAAGAAAGTAGAAATAATACTACATCACGTAGTTTCACTTAATTGTGGACAATGAATTGCTACAAAATTAACACTAAATATATTCAATATTCCATTTCTAGCGATAGTGCTATTAAGTTTTGAATTTTAAGTTAACAGACGGAGAAAAACTTTTTTGAAAAGTTGCAGTCAGAAGTTTTAAAAGATGCACATTTTTGTGAATTTCAATAATTACGTATTTATACTATATATAGAGGCTATTTGTAACTCATACACGTGGAATAATATGTGTCCAAGTATATAGACATTTGTTATTTTTATCTAGTATGAAATTGATTAATGATGTATCATTAATCAATTTCATATGTGAATAGGTTGAGACATTGAGAGTTATCACTCCTGTAAGTCAAAATTTGATGACGTTGTGAACTTTTGTTTTGCCTGATACTTTATACCAGAACGAAACAAAGTCTATGCAGAAAAAGAATAAAAAATATTGGTAAAATGTTGTTTGTTGTTGAACCATGAGAAACAAAGTTCAGGATATTTCTGAGCTTTTCTACTAAAAAACTATAAAGTTTTAATCAAACAAAATACTCAAGTCCTTTAGAGTCTACATTTATGAAATACAGATAATTTGGACAAAGTCTTCAAATCTATATCAATCCTTTAAGTCTATATCAATCCTAAAAATTATGAACGAAAGTGCACAAAACTTGTTTGTGAGATATTTAATATATATATTTGCATTTTTTTCCTTTACAGTCGTGGGATGCATTCTTCCGCAATGCTACAGGAGGCGCTGGGCCTGGATTGGCGTACCAGGCACCACCAAACATAGCAGGGGTTGGTAAAAATGAGCTCCCTCTCACTGCTTTACTGCCAACGGGTTCTGCTGCAAGCTCCATTGCTGCAGGTTTGTTGCTTCGTTGTTTTCCTCGTTTTTACTAAATACTGATTATAGATAAGACAAGTCTTGTTTTCTGTGTTTATTAAGTTCGGCTCACGTCATTGGGACGTGACATACGACTTAACGTCGCCGTGATGTGATGGGTTGATCACAAGGCATATGGCCTTTGATGATGCGGGACACTGCGGGGACCCGCGTTCGATTCCCGGCCGTTCTTCAAACGGGGCTGGACTGGTGTTATGGTTGGCTGTAAAATATTGCTCTCGTAGCAATAAGTACGCCATATGTATCAATTAGATACATTAAAGTAGATAATTTGTGTCTGAATCGTTAGTGAATTTACACTATATAACAATATATTTTTCCCTCTCAAGAAACATACTGTTCAAATAAGCTTTTTATAGAATATTTGTGAGAGCTCATGTGATGGAACAGATGGTTTGGTTCCATGTTTATACAGGGCGGTCTTTAGCCAACTGGGGGTTTATCACACTTTTGGATATGGGGCTGTCCAACAGATGTTACTTCTTCAGCTACTTTGAGTTAACTAGAAGGAAAACAAAACACTTTAGTGAAACTTTAATATCTTAAATTGTGAATTTATTTGAAAAAGTTCTGACTTTTTGATGTTCAAAGTTATTAACCATGTTTACAGTCAGCAAACTACTAAGTATTTCTTGAAGCTGTGTTTCCTTTTTAATTTGTTTTTCTTTTTAATTTTGAGAAAGAATATTTTCCACTGCAGTTGGATATTTTCATGCATATGAAATACCTCACTGTTGTTTCTACATTTGGAGTTCAATTTTTTTCTAATCCTGGAAGAAGATATATGCTGATATATATGAAAGAAGTGGAAAAAGAAGTTGGTGGTTTCAATATATATATATATATATATATATATATATATATATATATATATATATATATATATATATATATATATATGTACAGGTGTCCAGTGGCAGATTTCAAAGTTTGAACAAAGTTTCTGAACGCAACACATAAGAGGGGTGCGGGGGGCGTCGTTAGAAGCGCAAGCTGTGCGAATGTTTTAATAGCCATGGAACAGTGGAGTGGAGAGAACTGCGCTTTTGCCATCGAGGCGTACATTTCGAGTAGACTTTCGCTGTCTATAGCACGCTGTCGATTTAATAATCGTTACAGTATTCGTCGATTACGCGATGGACCATCGATCAACCTCATTCAGTCATGGGTAGCAAGGTTCGGAGCTACAGGATCAACATTAAATAGGCCCAGGCCAGGACCTACACCATTGGTAACCACGGATGAAAATGTCGAGCGTATTATGGTTTCTGTCGTTGAAAATCCCCGTTTATCACTGCGTACACATTCATCGATATTGGGAATTCCGAAATCAACTTTACAGGTAATAATGCGAAAAAAGCTCAATCCATATAAAATTCCATCCATATAAAATGCAAATTGTTCAAGATTTACACGATTCTGACTTTGAATTAAGAAAAACTTACGTGAAGGTGATGTTGTTGAGATTTCGTACTGCTGGGCAACATATTCTTTAGTGACGAAGCTCACTTTCACATTGGAGGATATGTGAATAAGCAGAACTTTCGTTACTGGGATGTCCACAACCCAAGACAAATGCATCAAGAGCCTTTACATAAGCCTAAAGTAACAGTCTGGTGTTCCGTGTCTGCATCTGCAGTCATAGGGCCTGATTTCTTTGAAAATCAACGTGGCCAAACTATAACTGTGAATTCGGAGAGATATGCCCAGATGTTAAATGACTTTTTCAGAGTAGAACTACAGAATAGTCCATCCTTCAACCAAAACACATGGTTCCAGCAGGACGGGGCCACAGCCCACACTGCTAATGTGTCCATGAATGCAGTGCTGCAGTTATTTCCAGAAAAAAACATATCCCGAAACTGTACCATACCGTGGCCACCTAGGTCACCCGATATAAGCCCATGTGACTTTTTCTTATGGGGATACTTAAAATCCGTTGTTTACGAAACAAATCCGAGCACTGTGACACAACTTTAAGAAAATATTCGAGCCGAAGTCAGTAAGAGTACCCCAGTCGCTCTGCAAACGCGTTTTTGAAAACATCCGTGCTAGACTCGAAGAGTGTGTCAGACTCAATGGCCGCCATTTGGAATACGTGGTTTTTAAAAAATGAAATCTGCATTTTTTGTTATAAAGTACAAAATCCTACTTTGTAATAGAGGTGCAGTTTTTTTTTACAATTTTTCAAACATTGAAATCTGCCACTGGACACCTGTATATATAATATACATATGGTTTCACTCTATGGTCCAGTATTAATATGAATGTGTAAATTAAAAAAATCATATAGTGCAATGTTGTGTACTTAAAAACTTCTAAAAAATTTATATTTTTTGTTGTCATATAAAATTAATTTCATTGTCGATGATTTCTAGGTTCGCCTGTTAACGAAAAAATTATCGATGACCACCTTGCTGTGCAGGCCATCATTAGGAGCTATCAGGTGAAATTTATTTTATTGTATTATATTGTTATTTTTATTTAGTTATTAATAACACGATGAAAAAATATCTCCTAAAGTGGAGTATTTTTATATATTTATACTATCAAGTGTACTAACATTATATTTGATATGCAATTTTGTTGTGTAAATATGATTACATATAATTTATTTATATTGTATATTATACTATATATGTATATATTTATAAATAGTTGTTTTATTGTATTAACGTATATTATGTTTAATTAGTTATAGATATGTTTAGTTATTCAGAGTAAATTTTAATTTTTTTATACTGTGCAAGACTACTTGAATCATAATGTGATTTTTGGAAATGGATCTTTATAAAATAAAATATGTATTACGACCTTCCTTGCACACCATATTTATGCTGGACTTTATAAATTTTTACATTTGCAACACATAGTTAGCTTTAAATATACCTCGGATACAGAGATTTTTTATGGGAATGTTATCCCTTTATTTGGTTATGATTAATTTATTTGATATAAGTTGAACACATATCTATTCTTTTTTTCTTTTTTATGTTAGAATACTTTGATTCAGGTAGCATAAAAAAATAAAACTGTCAATAATAAGATACTGTCGTTAAGTATAATGATGATGAAGTGAAAATGCCCCCTACCAATGAGCAGGCGCGCGGACACTTGACTGCCGATCTGGACCCATTGGGCATCACGACTGCGCAGCTCCCGGTGCTGGGAAATCGTGCTGCCAACTCCGAGTCGGTCATGAGAAAATATTTCAAGTTTGGTACGATATAATGATACGTATAACTATATACTATATATTTTCACTCGGAATTGTGTATGCTGCCGGCAAAGTTAATTAATTCCTTTGGTAAAGTGAATAAAATAATATTTTGATATATTGGATATTTATTACTTAAGTTTCGGAATTCAATATATAATAAAAATCTTTCTGTACACAGTTTTTGAGATAAAAAATTTGCTATTATTATTTATACAAATTTCATATTAGGTAATCCATTAGAAAAAAATTAGTTAGATGATAAAGTAGCCACAAATATAATATTAATAATGCTAATATTTAAGTAATAAACAGTTTGATTTAAGATGAAGTCAGTTTGACCAGAGTCACTGTTACAATTTTCCTATTATTTTTTTTTTACTTCTGTCTATTTTCTTAATAATTTGGTCACTATGGCCAGTTTGACTAGATTCAGTTTTACAATTTTCCTATTATTTTTGTATTACACTTGTATCTATTTTCTTAATAATTTGATCACTATGACCAGTTTGACCAGATCTAGTTTTACAATTTTCCTATTATTTTTATATTACACTTGTACTTTCTTAATAATTTGATCACTATAGCTAATGTAACCAGATCCAGTTTCACAATTTTCCTATTATTTTTGTATTACACTTGTATCTACTTTCTTAATAATTTGACGACTATGACCAGTTTGACCAGATCCAGTTTTACGATTTTCCTATTATTTTTATATTACACTTGTATTTACTTTCTTAAAAATTTGACCACTATGACCAGTTTGACCAGATCCAGTTTTACAATTTTCCTATTATTTTTATATTATACTTGTATCTATTTTCTTAATAATTTGATCACTATGGCCAGTTTGACCAGATCTAGTTTTACAATTTTCCTATTATTTTTATATTACACTTGTATCTACTTTCTTAAAAATTTGACCACTATGACCAGTTTGACCAGATTCAGTTTTACAATTTTCCTATTATTTTTATAATTACACTTGTATCTATTTTCTTAATAATTTGATCACTATGGCCAGTTTGACCAGATCTAGTTTTACAATTTTCCTATTATTTTTATATTACACTTGTACTTTCTTAATAATTTGATCACTATGGCTAATGTAACCAGATCCAGTTTCACAATTTTCCTATTATTTTTATATTATACTTGTATCTATTTTCTTAATAATTTGATCACTATGGCCAGTTTGACCAGATCTAGTTTTACAATTTTCCTATTATTTTTATATTACACTTGTATCTACTTTCTTAAAAATTTGACCACTATGACCAGTTTGACCAGATCCAGTTTTACAATTTTCCTGTTATTTTTATATTACACTTGTATCTATTTTCTTAATAATTTGATCATTATGGCCAGTTTGACCAGATCCAGTTTTACAATTTTCCTATTATTTTTGGTTTCACTTTTGTCAACTTTCTTAATTGTTTGATCACTATGACCAGTTTGACCAGATCCAGTTTTACAATTTTTCTATTTTGTATTACACTTGTATCTACTTTCTTAATAATTTGGTCACTATGGCCTGTTTGATCAGATCCAGTTTTACAATTGTCATATTATGCCTGTATTACACTTGTATCTACTTTCTTAATACTTTCATCACTATAGCCAGTTCGACTAGATCCAGTTTTACAATTTTCCTATTATTTTTGTATTACACTTGTATCTAGTTTCTTAATAATTTGATCACTATGGCCAGTTTGACTAGATCCAGTTTTACAATTTTCCTATTATTTTTCTATTACACTTGTATCTGTTGTACACTTTCTTAATAATTTGGTCACTATCGCCTGTTTGATCAGATCCAGTTTTACAATTGTCCTATTATGCGTGTATTACACTAGCATCTACTTTCTTAATAATTTCGTGACTATGGCCGTTTGACTAGATCCAGTTTTACAATTTTCTTATTATTTTTATATTGTATCTACTTTCTTAATAATTTGATCACTACCGCCAATTTGATTTTAATTATTTGTTGAATTTTGGTCTGTCATATGTTGAATTTTGGTCTGTCATAGTTAATTTAGAGAATATAATGCAATATGGAGTAATCTTAATATTAGTTATTTGGTTAATTCAAACAAAAAAGAGTATGTTGCTTATTTAAGAAGTGAAACTTCTGATTTTACATTTTCTTCATGTCAGTCATTATCTGTCTCTCTTTGCCTTCCTCTTCGTCCCTCTTTCTCTTCTCTCTGTTTGTTCTTCACTAACCTATTCTCTCTGAAAAAATCATCTCAACATTCATTACATTTCTATCTCTGTCTCTTCCTATCTCACTCTATATCTTTCACTTCACTTTTCTGCCTCTTATCCTACCACCCCTTTTTCTACCCCTTCTCCTTGCCCCTATCCATTCCTCACTCATATGATCAGAAAAAACCTCAGTATTCAACTTTTGAAACTTCTATACTTGAAGAAATTGAAAGGAACTCTATTGTTACGTCAAAATCGTCTGTTCATCCGCCTGTCTGTTACAAACTTCTAAATGAAATACAATAGCAATTTAAAATTTAACCATAATATCTGGTTCCTTAGCCCAATACTAGAAATCATGTTTTAAATAACTAAAATTATATTTTGAGGGAGGGATAAAACGAAAAGAGCACTTTGAGTAAATCATAAATCTGTTCTTTATTTTTATCACTGAATATAAATGATTTTTATTCATCATCAAAGTTCTTACTTTTAGATCTATTTTGTTACCACAAGCAGCCATCAGATCAGAAGCTGTAGTTTGGTTCTAACATTTCTCATATCCTGTATTTAAAGAACAAATTCTAAAACGAGCTAAATATATCCTCACACGGTTAAAAATAATATTTGTAAATAATTTATAGATAACTACATATTCTTTAGTGTAATTGTGTGCCGAAGTGTGTAAAGAGTACTCGTAATATTAGTTATACTCATACTGGAAGTTTAATTGTTATAAAGTTCTCAACATACGAACTTAGTTTAGCTTGTCAAAAGATATTTTCATTACTATAATTTAGCTACAATTAATTTCAGTATTCAGGTTAACTAAACATTTTTTCCAATTAATTCTTGATAGCAAATGGCTGAGAGGGTGGGTCTTCTCTACAAATGAAAAAAACCACACACAGATGTGAAATTATTTTTTAAAATAATACTCGGCACACTCAGTCCTAAACTTCTCACAATTTTATAATGAAAAGTGACATTTTCAGTTTATACTTATTACATATATTTTTTTAAATTTTCTATTATTTATGATGTTAATTTGTACTTTTAAGAAAATTATCTGGTTCACTGGTTCAAAGAAACCTGTGGATTTAAATATTAGAATATAAAAATGTTTTATAAAATGAAATATGTAATAATTCACTGCTTAATGGTTTAAAAATACAGATATTTATCTGAAATGAAAAGGGAAAAGTAACTTCAAAGCTAATAAATTTTGATGATAAATTTTGTCTCGGACCCTCGAATACTTTGCCGGTAATATATACATGTTTTTATCTAAACAAGGGAGTGTTTATCTTCAAATTCAATGTCTATCTTTGTTTTTCTTGCTGCTGCTAAGTTTATATAATGTTTTGTTTCTTTTTTACGTTCTATTAAGTTTTTAATTATAAACAATTTGTAATTAAAACAAGCTTAAATTTGCTAATGCAGTTGCTGGTGGGAATTTTTAACAAGTAATTTTATTATTAAAACATTGCCGCTTTACTAAAATTATTAACAATGATTAAAACACGATATTTTAGACTGTCGTGATTTTTATTGATTTAACCAAGCCAGCTGTAGTAATTACAATGTGTCACTTTATATAAAACTTAAAACTGGATGTCATACTAACGTTAGCTTTATTAACTGTGATTACCCCATTTAACATTTTTTTTAACATAGACAACAACAACAATAATTATAATGAAACATTTATGCATGCCAGAATGTTAGTTCAAAATCTAATCAATAATTTCTGGTAACATCACATTTGAAATATTTATGTAGTCCATTAGTGTCTTATTTTTTTAATCATAATTATAAATCCTTTTAGTACATTTTTATTGTTAACTCACTCAGTTTTAGTAAAACTACCATCCTATTTTTAATTTATAGATGGCAGTTATTTAGCTTGAGAGAAGATGTATTTCCACCCTGAATTGAAAAAAATTGTTAGTCAGTTCTAATCTGCTGTAATGCCAAACTTGTAACGATCAAATGGTGATGACACTGTGCAGTGTTATTGTGGTTCTGTGATAAAATTTCCCAAATCATGAAGATTTGTAATGGCCTTTGTCTTAAAATTTATTCATGTATATTTATTTTATGCCAATACTATAATTTATTATAATAATATTGCAATTATTTATACAATTAGTTGTAGAATAAACTGTCATGATAATAGTAAATAATATCCAATGGTGTTCAAAAATTAAACTGTTGTATGATATTTTATAACATTGTATCTTTAGTAATTGTCTTGAACAAGTTTGTTTTAATAAAGGAGACCGGCAAAAATCCATGTAATGTTGAGCCCAGATGTTACACGAATAAAAATAGCACTCTTAAAGAGAGAAAAAAAAATATGTTCCTTAAAGTTTTTATTTAATTTGTCAATCAGGTGAATGAGAAAGCTTCTACTTTTTCATGATGTCAGGTTATTTTTCCTAAAGTTTGTTAATGCTATTTCTATGGAACTCTTTGAGCCATCAAGATGGAACTAATACATAAAACTGCAGGCCTGACTGAGTCTTGGAAAAAAAGCCATGTTAAATACGAGAAGAGTGAAAAAGACATTTGTTTTGCTAACACAAGATAAATTTTTTGATATTCGTTCTGTCAGTGAACAGTTTAATTAATTAGGGCAATGGTTTTAAAATAATAGTTTCTAAAAAGTTATTAGGATTTTTTTCTAAAAAGTTATTTTTATTTCTCATTAACAATTCTTGATATATTAAAAATTTAATATATGCGTACTTATGAAGCTAGTTTGTTTTATTTTGTATTATGGTTACAAATTGTGTTTAATTTTTTGCTCTTTTTTGTTTGTTATTGTTTACTGTCTTTTCGGATTGTTATTGTTATTTTTTTTTTATACTAAAAAATACTAGTTTTTTTAAAAAATATGTTTATTTCTGTAACGCTAGGTCCATTTTCGCCCATCTCCTTTATTTCCACATTATACATAAACTTGATGTAAAATTATACAAAATGTATTTTTTTTTAATAATTAAAAATTATTGTTCATTTGATCCTAAGAATGGTCTTGTAATATTAAATAACTAAATTAATAAAAACTATGGCTGCTTCATATTGATGCTGCTATATATTGAAGGACATTAGGAGTTTTTACACCGGATAGCATCAGCATGACTCTGGCAGTAAATGTTTCCGCATTAACTAGAGAAGTCCATATATAAGTAGATTTTTAGAATGTTCGTGTAAGACCTGTCAGAATGAGACATCTTTGGGCTCACCCAGTTTTGAAAATATAATATTTGTGAGGCTCATGTTATGCAATCTGAGAAGTTGACCAATTACTGGGAAGAGTTGTGCAATTTGCATGAGTTTATGTGAATTAAGTCACATTTTAATTATATTTTTCGATGCTGAATGAAAATATTAAAAATTTGAATAGTTTGACTCAATTAATGTAACACCACATCTAAATATGATTTGTGATATATGTTAATAAAAATTTGTGTCGTATCCTGGTAATTATGTGGAATGTCACCCTGTGCATTTTTGCAATGGATTTGGATTTGCAATAAGGGAACTAATGGGGTATTCGATAGCACCACTGGGAATATTGAACTGCACAATGGGATGTCGCCGTGCCTTTACTGGCACCATCCATTCCAAAAATGTTTTCATATATTTTCATAAATGTTTGAGTCCGTTGTTGCTGTGCTGTTGCCATGCCATTGCCATCTGCCATCTAGTATAAAAACTCCTATTAAATAAATCTGTAATTTAGAAGCATTGCGTTATTTAATAGATAGTATTTTGTATTAATGAATAAGAAAGGTGTAACTTTGGTTGTTTATTAAGTTATAATGTATGAGACTTTATTAAGAATACTTTTGCATAAGAAGAATGTAAAGGAAGACAAATAATAGAAGCTGCAAGCTATTACAAGTACATACAGCCGTCACATAAGTTCCTATACGAACTTATTTTGAATACTTCGTGTTAGCTCAAGACAATTTTGGAAAGAAGGCAACGGGCAGAAAGTACATTTATTCTATGTTATAAACTTTTCTTTTTATATAAAGCTAGACAAAAGTATTTACTTTTGTCCAATATTTTAAGTGTAAACTGATGTTTATATTATGGAGTTCAGGTATTGTTGGAGTATGCTTAAAAGGATGAGCTTTGTCTACCATATTTATGTAAATTACCTGCGATTGCTAACAGCAAGAAAGTAATACTAATCTTTGTCCAGTAAAATGAAAGATGTTACTTTGAAATTTGTATTATAAATTAATGAAACAAACAGATCCGAGGTCATCACGTTGCGAAGCTCGATCCATTGCGAATATCCGACACGGCTCTGGTCGGTAAGAACCCGCGGGAGGTGGTTTACGCGGGATACTGCTTTGGTAAGCACAATGCAACCCGTGACCCTCTTACCCTTCCTATCATTGTCGATGTCGGAGCGCACCATCTTTGTAAGCCATCTGGGTCCTTAGGGTCACCTTGAAGCTTGTTGATATTTTATGCTCTCGGATGTGTGGTTGCAGGAATGTTATACACTGCTGAATTACAGGGAATTTTTGATATATAAATCTTGTGTTATTGGCATGATGTCGTTGTACTTTTTCATTTCGGTACCGAAGGTGGTACAGACTCAATAATTTAGTTGAGAAAATGTTTATATGGATATATCTTAAAATTGAATAATGACAAGAAAGTCATTTTATTTTGTGCGGAAAAAGTAGACAAAGTGATTGATTGTAATGAAATCTTGTAATTAAAATAAGTTATTTGAAACTTAAATATATTTGAATTTAAATTGAATTCATTGTTATTAAATTAAATTCATGTTAATAGAAATCGAAATAGGGGGGGGGGGTAACATTTATGAATAATGCAGATGTCAACAATTCTGTTGCATAAATTTGACAATGGTTTTAATTTATGTTTGTTATCCGAAAAAGGCTATGTAATGATTTAGTTAATAAGAGTCAGCAAATATAGCTCTTATAGGAGCTTCTTAATGCTTTTAGATTGTGTGCATTGATTTCTGCAGTTCGTTTTTCGTTTACTTAGACTAGTTATATCTTTTTTGCAGCCAAAAGAATGCTACTAACAAATTGTGCAAATTTACGCTTTTGTGTGCTTTTAAAAAATATCTAACAATTTTCAAGGTTTCACTTTAGTGTACTAACAACTTATATCTCTTTAAATTTAAGCCATTTGAACGTAATTCATGTCACATTTTAGTGGTTTATTATAGAAGTAATTATTTATTTTTTTAGTGATTATATTTAAATGGGACATTTCAAAGTTTATATATATTTTTTGGACATATGTATTGATGAAAAGCATGCGTTTGAGTGATTAATATTATATTGCTAATGGTAATGCAGTTTGATTTTAAATGCCTGGATATTTTTTATTCTATTGTTAATGGTGTCAGTGTATATTTTTCGTCTAGCTTCTGCTATGTCATTGTGATTAATATTAGCCAGGCTTAACTGTGACTGATCGGATTAGAATTGCCATTTGTTTTGGTTTCTGCAGAATATCCTGATTTTTGAACATTCATGATCCGTCCCACTAACACCCTAAGGGGGACGCAGAATGTCTTTCTTTTTAACAATGAGTTGTACTTCTTTAAATTTGCATCTGATTTCTATTGCGACTAACTTAAAAATGTTATCACCCTCTTATGTATTTACATATAACCATTGTTTAGTAACCTGTTATTGTTATTTAAATAACATATATATTTATTTAGGTAAATAGTATTAAGTACTCTAAAATTATAAGAGGGTTTAAAATAAAATCCTGCATTTTACGTAACTCAACTTATTTTAGTTGTCCTGATTTTTTATTACATTCGTAATTTTCCATAGGCAGTTATTTTATGTTACCTATTAAGGAAGAGGAAATTAATTTTGCTTGAAGTTGGCTTATTGATGTTATGCAGTTTACGACTTTAAATAAGATTTTATTTATTGCTGTGGAGATTTTTTAAAATTGTTAATGTATGAAATATTACAAAAAATAATGTTCTCATCAGAAATATATCCTTGTTGACATGTGTATTCTTCATCTATTGTAGTTTTATGGCAACAAATTGATGTTAAGGTAGTAGGATGTTTTTTTAAAAACACCTTTTTTATTTTATTAGTAATTTTGATAAATTATTTGATGTTAGGGTAAGGATGAGAAAAGCTTGTTTAGAGGGCCTAATTTTACATCGATTGCACTAGCACTCTTTGTCTTTACGCTACTTGCAAGTGACAGAATGCATGGCATAGCAAGGGACGTTTGATGGTTTATTCCACAGGTTGTGCTTATTGGAAATTATATTCATTATGTATTTACGTTCTTCAACTCTTAGATAATAATGTAATATGTTGAATGTTGATTATATTACTGCAGATATGTAACTTGCTTTATGAGAATTTATGTAAACATGAGCTTTCAATTTATGTGTCAGCTTTCGTTTGTAATAAATTAAAAGGGGCCAATTTGTTAAATGTATTATTATGTGTAAGAGATGTGAGTTAAATTTTTAATGTAGTACAGAATGTGGGAAATATATCACAGAATCATATGTTTGCATTAGTCGTTGGATGGATGTGAGCATTCTTTTGTCTAATTTTCAACTCTTTTCTGTTAGACGAGGCTGATATGGATCGCGTATTCAAGTTGCCTTCAACAACGTTTATTGCTGAGAAGGAGAAGGCATTACCACTAAGGTGAGTAGACTTTTTAGTGATATTTAATACTATAATTTTTTATCGCACACAAACTTTGCTATTTCTGCAGTTGATTTCCTTTTATTGCATGAATCTTCATGTGTGTTAATGATTGGAGAATGTAAAAACTGTTGGAACTGAAAAACAAAGAAAGGTGTGGTAAAAAGGAGAGTGGGGTCATGGGAAGCGCAGTCTTTTTAGATTATTACGTGACAGTGGTGAATTTTTGGAATGGAGTTCTAGTTTATTCCTTATTGTCAAAGTATAAAAGGAGAATGAATATGAAATGCAATGAAAAAATTCTAATTATATGAATTATAGCCATTAAGTTATTTGTTGACCAATTAGTCTAACTCTTCGTTGGAATTGTTTATTAAATTAATTTAACATAACCTGTGACTATTTTCAGAGAAATTTTAAATCGCTTGGAGGATGCTTACTGCAACAACATTGGGGTGGAATTTATGTTCATAAACTCGCTAGAGCAATGCAATTGGATTCGACAGAAGATGGAACCACCTGGCATCACTAAAGTCTCACCAGATCAGAAACGTCTAATTCTAGCTCGTCTCACTAGAGCAACAGGGTGAGATTGAGTATTAATTATCGTTACAATATGTTGAAAAATTTGTATTTATAATTTTTAGCTAAATGTTTTTTTTAGATATGGGTTATTGTATTTATTTTATATGTAGTTGCTTGACATCGAAAAGTGAACGTCTGTAATGGATATTTGCTTAGTCAATTATAGCGCCGTGTTTCACGTAAATCTGTGATACTGTTTAGGTGTGATTGAGTAACGTACATCCAAACATTAGTGTTTAGAATATTAGTGGAATTAATTATTATTTGAGGCACCTAATTTTGCCATTTCTTGCCAAAATTAGGTGTCGTTGTGAAGGGGTAATGCCAAATTATATTAAATTTTTTTGATATGGTTATTTTGAATCTGAATTTAGGTTTTGGAAGAGAAACACGGAAGAGGATATGTTAAAATATTTGCAAAATTAATTGATATTTAGGTTTTAGTGTATATTAAACCTTCCATTAAATGTTGTAGCACTTTTCAATTTGGGTTTCGTTTTATTTACACTTGTCGAAGACAATGCAAAATTTGGAGAAGTTATACTTGTAAATTTAATATGTATATTATTATTACCATCTATAATCTATATATAATATTTATATTATTAGTTCCTATTTATATTTACTTATATGGAAATTTTGACATACTTTTAAAATTAAATTTTCAGCTTTGAGAACTTCCTCGCAAAGAAATGGTCATCAGAGAAGAGATTCGGCTTGGAAGGCTGTGAAATTCTGATACCAGCCATGAAGGAAGTTATTGACACGTCCACAAAGCTCGGTGTCGAGTCTATCATCATGGGAATGCCACACAGAGGTGAGTGAATAATAGTAACACAAAATTACTTTGACGTTTATACTACGCACAGATGTGTACAATGTCTACTGACCTTGGATGCGAGCTAAAAAGATAACGCAATTTTTCTTTGATAAGGCCTTTTATGCATTGTAGTTTGTAGACGTAGAATCGAATGTTGAATTTGCACATGTACATGTATTTTTATATCAATTTATGGCCTATGACATATTACCCCTAATTTGTGTTAAAATATGAATGAATGTTTTATTTAATTTCCATATATTTTTTTGTTGTCACTTGACCAATTTTTAATGGTGCAAGAGACTTAGCTGTTAATAGAAAAATTAACAGTTGTTAATGTCATAAATTTTTTCTATTTTGACACATTGTATGCGGGAAACGTTGACTGGTAGTAGAGCGCGGAATACGTATCAATGCGTTTTTTTATAGACTAGTGGCAGAATGCGGGTAACATATAAATACGTTTTTTTTTATACTTTTTATTGCTTTAAAGAGATTCTACATGCAGATATATAAATTCCAAAGGACAAAATTTGGTCTCTAAATACATAAAATGGTGAATTGTATATATTAAAATGTATGTACTTCTGGGTATAACGGTAATCTATTCAACTGTATTGAATCATCCCTTCACACAATTTTCTATTCTACCATGCATTCAGTGCGATTCTAACAATCAGAAAGGGTGCACACTTCACAAAATCTTTGTAATTTTGATCAAAGTAACATTATTTTGAGAGACACGAGCTAATTTGATAACGAAAGTGATGAAGAATTGTGTGTTGATCGTTTATCGGATCTTTCGTGTGATATTGAAGATCATTCAGAATTGAAAAGTGACAATGAAAGTGATAGTTAAGATATACTTGCAAATTTTACTCACAGAACTATGTCTTCAAGTTCTGATGAAAGTGAAGACGAATGGTTCTCGACTGACGAACCTCCAGTTCTTGAAGATTTTATGTGTCATCCTGGAGTTACTTCGAATGCTGTTTCTGAATCTCTGATTGATGCGGTTGAATCATTTATAAAAAATGATTTCTTTCAATATTTAGTTGATGAATCAAACAGATATCAAAATATTGAATGATTACGAACATCCCACAAAGCTTTATCACTATGTCAAATTTCAAGTTTCTATGTCAAAACTTGAAATTTGACATAGTGAATATGAGAAAAATGGCAGACGAACAGATGTGCGAGTAATCTTATAAGGATACAATTTTTTTCTTTCAAATATGAAACCCATGATGATGCCATTAACCATGACAGCATGATTAAAGCAATTAAAAGATTTGTAGAAGATTTGAACCAAGTGAATTAAGAAACAATGAAAGATTTGCAAATAATACATATGAAGTCACTAGTAGAATTACCCTTTTGAAAGTATTTGTTTAAAATGAATATAATTTAAATAATAAAATTTCTTTATTTCTGCAGGACGACTTAATGTATTGGCCAATGTGTGTCGCAAACCACTGCATCAGCTCTTCACTCAGTTTGCTGGGTTGGAAGCTGAAGATGATGTGAGTAATATATATATTTCATTTTCATATATGATGAGAAATAAAAATATGATTCTTTTTTCTCCTCTGGCATTATAATGACATGACATTTTTTCCCATTACTTTATATGTAATTTAATATCTAGTTGGGTATGTTTAGAATTTGAAATTTTAATATAGTTATAAGCAGGTAGAATTTGGTATTATTTATTCTTTAAAATTCTAATTGATGTCAGCTAGGGTATTTATAACATTAATTGTAGGATATTAACAATTTATTTTTTAGTCGAATTGAAGTGAAATTCTGGGGTAAAATCTAGTAGGTTACCAACTTTTTTTTATTCTCTTTACTATTTATATATTGGAGCACAGTAAACGCAAAAAAAGAGCAGTAAACTTATAGACGTGCATACCCTTATTTTTTATGTATGACTTTGATACTTGTATACTTGTCAACTTGATATATTTAATAATAACTTTTTTGAATCTAGTGTACAGTACTTTTGTTGATTTTATGGTTATTGCACGTATAATATCCAGAGCCAGATGATCCAATATTTCAGTCGTAAATTCTTTAGAAACACTGACAATTTAGGGAGAATCATAGTGATTGGAAAAGTAGTGAGCAAAAGACCAAGGGGTTAAAAACTTAAACTTATTTCGTTGACAGGGATCTGGTGATGTGAAGTACCATCTGGGCACATATATTGAGCGTCTGAATCGCGTAACAAACAAGAATATTCGTCTGGCTGTTTGCGCCAACCCCTCTCACTTGGAGGCAGTCGACCCTGTAGTGCAGGGTAAGACCCGTGCTGAGCAGTTCTACCGTGGCGACAATGAGGGAAAAAAGGTGAATCTTTGTTTAATTTATCTTTTTTGATGAATAGAATTCTTAGTACCTTTTACCAAAGCTTAGTTTCTAAGATAGCATTTATAGATTTTCATTTTATTTTATAGGTTTTTATATATGTTCAAAATACTTTATTATAATACACTAATAGTTTAATGTTTAGAATCCTGTGTTGTTTGTTAATTGGTAAGTATTGAGTGTTAAAGTTAGTCCAGCAGTATTTGCATGCTAGGTAACACATGGCATTATCAAAGCGATGTAGTGAACACCTTATTCGCTTTTGAATATTAAGAGAATGAGTATTGTTTTGTAGTATTTTTATTAAGGTTTTTCATGTAAATTCTTTTTATAATAATGAAATGTTTAAATGTGATTCAGAAAATGTTGAAGTTAATATATGTTATTGACAAATAAATTATTTCTTAGTAATAAACGCCTAAATGAAAAAGTGCTATAAATTATTTTCATTATATTTCCATAGGTGATGTCGATTCTACTGCACGGTGACGCAGCTTTCGCTGGACAGGGCGTAGTTTTTGAAACCATGCATTTGTCTGATCTTCCTGCTTACACCACGCATGGCACTATCCACATTGTCGTCAACAACCAGATTGGTTTCACCACCGATCCTAGGCATTCTAGATCATCTACATATTGTACTGGTGAGTGATTTTAGCAAATAATTTATGCGTCTATATTTAAAAATATGATAACACATTTTCTCAAAATGGCTCTATAAAGTGAATAGACTATACTTGCTGGAACACAAAAAATGTGTTCCCTGTACAATTAAATCTGGTAATTTGTACGTATGTAACCAATATTATTTCTTCAGTAACAATTAATCAAAAAAATATTTGTCTCTTTGAAATACACAGCGGGTTTATACGATATTACAAATTTTTACATTCTGATGATATCTATCTATATGCTGTGATAAAAACAGAAATCTGGCTCATAATGAATACTTATTTAGTAATCCAAAAAAAGTCAGTATTAAAAAAGATTTCATTGGTTGAAATAAATATGTTAATGTTTATTTTTTCTCTAAATTTTCTTTTCTGTCATATTCACAGATGTGGCACGTGTTGTAAATGCGCCTATATTCCATGTCAATGGCGACAGCCCCGAGGCAGTGATACACGTGTGCCGTGTGGCGGCTGAGTGGCGTGCTGCCTTCCACAAGGATGTGGTCATCGATATTGTTTCCTACAGGAGGAACGGTCACAACGAGGTTGATGAGCCAATGTTCACACAGCCACTTATGTACCAGATTATCAGGAAGACTCCGCCGGGTGAGTGGCAAGTTTTGTATAAATTATTAGGGTTAATTGAATTGTAAATTATTTGAACATTTTTTGCGAGAGTAGGTTGCCGGGTAATATAAATGTTATAATGGTTTCAATTTACCTACCAGGACTTTAGACATAGCATTATTTCCAGCACTTATAAATTTATTAAGCATAGATAAGAGTAGTGGTGGTTGTCCTTTTATATTAATACAACTACCTCAAAAGTTGATATGTGGCAGAGTTGCTGTACTAATATCTAAGGTAGCAATTTGTGAAGTATGACATTCCTTTCTCCTTTATTCTAAGAACCATGAGATAGTGAACTTGATAATTGGTATTGTATTTATCAAAAAAAATATGGTGAAAGAATTCATTATATATGGAAATAATTATATCATTATACAGATGTTAAGTACCAGGGTGTACATCTCTATTGGTTTGATATAATACAACATTCCATTTAGCATGGCTACAATTAGTTAAAAAATGAAGATGTTCATTCTGATAAGAAGGGCATACAATTTGCTATATCAATTACATTAAAAAAAATAAAAAAAATTTTTAATCATCTTTTTCATATCACATTCATTTCAACCTTTGTTCAAAAGGTTGGCACTTACTTTAATTAATAAAACAAACTTTTGCACATTTCTTGGATGATGTCCACAAGTTATAAATTCTGTCCGACTTTCTCAGCAGTCTTACTTATTTTGTATGGTACGTATTCCATGGAGCGAATTTATAGAGTAAACATAATTTTTTCTCCTTCTGGTTTTTTTTTTTAGTTTGGTAATCATGTATTACTATTATATATATATATATATATATATGTATTACTATTATATATATATGTATTACTAGTATATATATATGTATTACTATTATATATATAGGACAGATTTTAAAAAATAAGTGACAATATGAAAATCTGAATAATGCAGTTGTTTTTTACCACCTGAAAAATAATCATTTCTTATTGTTACAGTGCTAGATAAATATGCTTCTCAGCTGATCAAAGAAGGTATTGTGACAGCAGATGAAGTTAAGGATGTCAAGGACAAATATGAGAAGATTTGCGAAGACGCTTATAACCAGGCCAAGCAAGAGACACACA
The DNA here is from genome assembly GCA_039881145.1 of Druceiella hillmani. Taxonomy (NCBI): domain Eukaryota; kingdom Metazoa; phylum Arthropoda; class Insecta; order Lepidoptera; family Hepialidae; genus Druceiella; species Druceiella hillmani. The sequence goes on from JAYKKI010000022.1 coordinate 20,812,826, forward strand.
TCAAGTACAAGGACTGGCTCGATTCGCCTTGGTCTGGCTTCTTTGAGGGCAAGGACCCGTTGAAGGTTTGTTTCAAATTAGTAAAATAGTTTACAAAATTGAAGATAAGGAGCATTATTTAATACGTTGAATGCCGCAGATGCGGTGCTGCATTTAAGTTGGATGTTGCACTCACTATGTTAATTGCCAATTTTTTAATTGTAAAACTCGCTCAGAGACTCGGAGACTAAATTTCTTACATATCAATGTACAAAGTACAATCAGCAGTGGTAGTAAATGTTGACTGTTCCATAATCCTCTGATATAACAATGGAAAAATGTAAATCTCCATTTACTCAGCAGAATGATCTTATTTTGATTGTTAATTGCTGCTCTCCTAATCTCTACTACTCCTATTGTCGGTTGCACAAAATTAAAGAGTAGGCTTTTGACATCAAAGATTATTTTTATATTATTCTGAAAATATGTCTAAGGATCAACTCGTAAACAACTCTAGAAAGTGTCTAGTAATGCACTAGAAATGTTTTAACTGTTTCAGCGCAACTAAATTGCTAGATTTCTATTGGACAAAATGCGCAATTATGATGAATATGCAATTACATGTCAGACCTTTACTTCGAAATTTGCTTTACGTATATCTGTCAATGGAGTATAATGGCAATTTTACACCTTAACATATAATTGTTCAACATGTAAAGCTTAATAGAAAAGTTAGTGGAAAGTGTTACGTGTTATATTTAAAATAAAATAAATATATATTGTTATGATTTTATACATCTGCTTGTGTTTTAAATGCATCTTAAATATGATCCTTTAACATTTGTATAGTACAAAATTTCAAAAAAGCCTTGCGGATAAAACTAATTGTTTTAAGAAGCATATATTTTAAACAATCAGTTGTGTTAAAAAACATAAATTTTAATAGAGGGTATATAAATCAATGTTAATATCACTGTCATCAGCACACTCCGAGTTGGAATAAGTAGAAAGGATTAATATTATTTTACCAAATTCTAAATGAATGAAATAAGTTTAACAAAAAATAAATTTCATCACAAGGTTTCTCCTACCGGTATTCCCGAAGAGACTCTCGTCCATATTGGCAAGCGTTTCAGTTCGCCCCCGCCAAACGCTGTGGAGTTCACTATCCACAAGGGTCTGTTGCGTATCCTGAAGTCTCGTATGGAGATGGTGGAGAACCGCACTGTTGACTGGGCGCTCGGTGAGGCCATGGCGTTTGGTTCCCTGTTGAAGGACGGTATTCACGTGAGGCTGTCAGGTGAAGACGTGGAAAGAGGAACCTTTTCACACAGGTGAGTTATAATGGATAGATCGAGAGTAGGGGACGGTACTGTAACTGCTAGTATCATTAAATGAAGTAAAAAAAATTAAATTTGAACTTGCGTAGAATACAACTTTCATTTGAACAAAAAATAAAGTAGGCACAATAAGGACAAGTTTATAAATAACTGATTGATAAATAAATTGATTAAAATTAATTTGAATTTTTTTATGATAATAACAGTTTCTTTTATCTTGATAGAATTGTAAAACTACTTTATTTTAAATGATTTATTTAGGATTAATATTATGTAAATGATGCGCACACAGTTGTTTAACTAAATATAAGTGTTATTTATAATAAACACATAAAACGTAATATATATACTTCAGAACATTAAAAATGATTTTGTAATTTCCAAAAGTAATTAACAGCTGTAGTATGTAGTCCATTTAAATGAATATTGGTTTTTTAGAAATATTTAATAAATTTACCGGTAGGTGGCATTACAATAGTGTTATATACTAGTAAGGCTATGAAATTAAGTTAGCATTGCATCTATTAATGTGAAAGATATTCAATTAAAAAAAATGTCAATTTTCATGATCATATAAAATGACTATTGTTTTACTACAATATTAACTGTAAAATTGTTAATATATCCTCTTCACTAAAGCCTCAACCAGGTCTAGAGTATACTTACGATTATTATGGTAACAGTCATAAACTTAAATCAGGGTCGCAGAGTTAATGCAGGCGGATGTATTTAGAAAAAAAAGAGACATAAAATGAGAAACAATTTACAATGTTTAAAGTTGTTGAATATATTTGGCATTAATTTTGTAGAAATTCATTATTCACAATTAAATGAAACTATGCGATGTAGTATTATTTCTACTTTCTTTAAGTTCTTTACCACGACCTAGGTTTCGTTGTATTACAATATCTTCAGGTGGGATATTGGCAAAATCTCTGCTAATATAAAATAAAAAATCAAGATTGAAGAAATCATATTATGATTTAAGATAAAGGAATCTCAGAAAATCGAGGTTTTTTATTGCCAACTTTTCCTTGTAATGAATAATCTTTAAAATCTTACTTTAAAATTTAGGTGTACTTAATTTTATTGCAAAAATTTTAAAGTTATGAAATGGTTTTATACAGTTTATTTTTGAAATAAGAGTCATTTTATAAAATCAGCGATTTAAGTGTAAAAAAATATGTAATAAATAATTCTTTTGGATACTCGTATATATAAATAAATTTGGTCTGTTACAAATTTAGCTGCGTAAAAGTTTTTGTAGAAAATATGTTAAAGGAATTTTAAGGAAGGCATTTGTTATAATTTTTCCAATAACTAGAAAAGATATCTGGAAGTGAAGAAAATTTTTAATTCACTGTATTTTTTAGGCATCACGTTCTGCACCACCAGACAGTGGATAAGGCCACCTACTGCTCGCTTGCGCACCTTTACCCTGATCAAGCTCCGTACACCGTCTGTAACAGTTCGCTCTCAGAGTATGGTATGTTTTTTCTTCTTATCCTCATTGATTTTGTTATGGTCAGCAGGTTAGAATACCTTGAATTTTAGATATATTTAGAATTGATTCTGGGAAAACATAATTATTTAGGAAAATATATAGAACTATTACTCACATTGTCTAGTATTTACCCTGAAAGTAACGTGTTCATGTCCAGTAATGAAATGTGGTCAATTGGCAATATTTCAAGAAGTCATGCTACATAACATTCTACAGCTATAACTCTACTGAAGATGTGCTTCATGCTGTTGTTATTCAAAAATTATAAATTAGATTTTATTGAATGTCTCCATTTTTTATATGGATCGTAATTGCTTAAATTAAAACAATTGCTAAATATTCATGACTCAGAATCTTAACGAGATGTGTCTACGTTTGATGACCTTGCAATTCTACACATGGTGACTAGATAATTGTCATAAAGAGGTCTTTAATATTGTAGTCACAAGTTAAAGAAAATTATCCTCCAATGTAGACTATGATAATCTGTTTGATAAGATAACGTGAGCAAATCAAATTATCTCTAAGGAAAAATTTGATAAAACGAGAGAAATTGTCAAGGCAGAAAAGAATATATAAGATAAACATTTTATAAATGAAAATATGTATTTTTTCCTGTCGTCTCCACATCTTAGTCTTTAGTGTTTGGTTTTAGTATTGGAAAATTATGGTCCTGTTTAGTACACTTAATTACAAAAATGGATTTTTTTTCAATTATGGCTTATATGTGGACTGATATTATACTTAATTACAAAAATGGATTTTTTTTCCATCATGGCTTATATGTGGACTGATATTACATTTAATTACAAAAATGGATTTTTGAAGTTATACTTCTTTAGACGCGTTATGAAAAAATGATGAGAGTGAAATTTTAAGATTCGTCACACAAAAGTTACAGTATGAAGTTGCAGCGGTTGCAGTCTCGAAACAAAAGCTATTGGCACCATCGTCGCCTCTGTTCACTGTTTTTATATTCATAGTATTTATCCACATGTTTCTAGTGTCTACATTCACACACGTGTTTTAGTTTCATATAAGTGCGATTTATATATGTGCTGATAAATTATATTCAGTAGTGATTTAAATTCAATATTTTTATTAATATATTTACTATTCGTAAATAGTAGTGAAAAAATTGTGTTTATAGACTTTCAAGTGCTCCAATATAATTGAGGTTATCTATCCGTATGTATTATTTAATGATGCCAAAGAAGTATAACTTCTCACTCGCGTACATAAGTACACGCACCCTTTTTATTTTATTTCCAAATGGGTACAATTGTCCCTTAACATTTAAATGATAATATTAATAAATGATGGATATTTACAAAGTTACTTGATGATATTGCTAAAAACAAGCAATGTGCATGACTCGTTTGCAGCTAGCACACTGCGTGCATTTTTTTCCACACAGCACATTGTTTTTGTTTTCCATCTTCTGTTCTCTCTAGGATATGATTAGTTATTTGTTTAGTTTTAGCTTCTAGACCGCCTGCCAGTTAGATTTCTTGATCACCTGCCGGCATACTTGTGGTCAGAGAATTCTGATTTTATATGCGGTAGAACTGGGATACTTGATGCACAAATGTCAGTACAGTTGTCAGTCGACTACAGTTGTCAGTGGACTAATGGTTAGTTACAATTTTGACAAAATTGTTGTTTTGTCAAAATTGTGTCTAATCAATATTCTAGCAACACTCTAGCCGTGCTTGTCAGATGTCCATACAACTCAAAAATTTCATCAAACAATAACTTGTGAAGAAATTGTCAAAATATACTTCATGATCTTCAGGTGGTCTAGAAAACTCACCATTGATGTATAACTTTCTCGTCCAGTTCTGTAAGATCTTTTTGGGCGGGATCTTCCTTTCCTTGATAGAGCTGCACCACTTCAAAGCAGAAACCTGTTTATACACAACACTTCAACCACTGCTTCAGTCCTAATCTTATTGGTTTTCCTCCAGTGAACTGTTTTACGCAGTACCCACCATAGTACCGCACCATTTGCTCATCTATGGACAATCACTTTGAAAATATACCTTCCCTTAGGAAATTTTCATTATATTTTTCAAATGGCGGCTTAATCTTGAAATCTTTCTCGTACTCACCATTCCTTATTTCGTCATTAATGTTGAAATGGAGGTAGGTATTTTTTATGGTGTGGTATCTGTTTCTTGGTATATAATTTGATATAATGGGCAAATCTAAATCATTGTTTTCACACCAGTATACTTTCGTTTGAGGCAAGGTATGATATGTAGTGAAAAGAAGACAACCAATAAATTTTCCTACATAATTTGGAGACAGTCTAAATTTATGTGCATTCTTTGTCGAGCAAAACTTATGCTTTTGTGAACTATCATATTAATAACAGTGTTATCAAAGAAACATTCCACGTAGCTGTTTGTCTTTAAATTTTTTGTTTATAACATCTTTCCTTTTGTTACATTATGCACTATTGGAATTCCCCGGTGTGGAAGTAAATCGACCAGATGGTGAAGCTTCAGAATGCAAATGTTCCGAATGAGATCGTTTTGGCTCATCTGAATCAGGAACCGCTGTCAAAAGCTATCATTTCGCAATGATTTTTGACTTCTCCAGAAAAATCAATATCTTCTTTATCTATCAATTCGTCAAGCTGAGGTGCACATCCAGTGGGCGGTCACTTCTAAATTTTCAGTTTCCAGTACCCCTTCCAAGCACTGCTTCATTTTTTGCAATGTTAAAACTTACCCTGTGGACATGTTATATGCGTAAAATTTGGAAGCTCACTTCAATAAAAAAGCTACAATACTAAAGTATATACAGCACTTGAACTGTCAGTGTGCCCAAATAAGGACAAAGTTATAACCTTCAAAAATCTGCAGAAAAAACATCTTTTATTCTGTATACTACATTATTGAATGTATACTATAAAGCAATAAAATAAAGGAAAAAAGCTTATTTATACACGAACTGGTTAAAAGTTATTATTAGATAAGACCAACGATTTTGTCACATCACTACTCAATAAATTGACAATAAGTGACAAAATGGCAGCACGCGAAAGACAGCTGTTTCCACAGATAAGTACACTGAATGGAGACATCATTTTGAATTATCTAAACATTGCTATGTTAAAGAATTCAACGGAACGTGAAATGCCCCAATTGAAATTTTTTAAAAGTAACAATTTGTCAAATGTAACAATTTTTTAAAAGTAAAATTAAATTTTTTAAAAGTAACAATTTGTCAAGAAATCAATTCTGAATGCTTTGTTTTATGAGGGCTCTCTCAAAAATGACAACACTTAGGAAGCCTATACTTTGTCTTCAAAATTAAATGTATCCTATATTTGAATGAAAAATATGAAAGGTGATATATTTACATAGTCAAAAGTAGTATTAATATTTGTTAACAGTTTAATACAATTGTCAAATCTATAACAAGTATATATGGAACTTGTTTAATGTAAATTGTACTCATATTTAAAAGGTTCTTTACACTCTTGGTCCACCTACTTTTTCATTTTGTGTAAAAAAAACACACTTTATAAATGTTATCACTTCGCAGGTGTACTTGGCTTTGAAGTAGGCTACTCTGTAACAAATCCGAATGCATTGGTCTTGTGGGAGGCGCAGTTTGGTGATTTCAACAATGTAGCGCAATGCATCATTGACCAGTTCATCTCGAGTGGGCAGGCCAAGTGGGTACGCCAATCGGGACTTGTTCTGCTTCAGCCCCACGGTATGGAGGGAATGGTGAGGAATTATTCAAGTTTTTTCTGCAAATTCTGATAAATATTGATATATAGGTGGTGTTGTTGCATTCATAAGGGAAAAATTTCTGTTTACTCTATTAATGCTGTAAGTGTTACAAGAGGTCTTATTTTTAAAAGGCAAGCTTTTATAGCAAGTGAGATATGATGGTCATTTAGAAAAATTAATGTAAATTTAAAATTAATTAATGTGTTAATTATGATTGAGAATAATCTTATTTAAGAAAGTGAAAGAACTTTTGAAAGCATTTGAATATTTTTAAAGATTGTATAGAACAATTATATATAATAACCCAAAATTGTACATGTTGATATAATTTTTGTAATGTCTCTCCTGAAAGAAACCTTGAACTCATTATTATGAATCTGACTGGTCTTTAATATTAGATTTGTCTATCTTTTCTGTTTTTTTTGTAGAAAAAACATTGGCTAGAGTAAGATTTGATTACATTTAAAAAATATGTATAATAGTCCTTTTGTAAAAATTATTTAAAAAAAATTACCTCGCAATTCATTCTTTATTAATTAGTCATTAATTTACTAATATTTGTTGGTGAAAGGGCCCTGAACACTCTTCGGCACGTTTAGAACGTTTCCTGCAAATGTCATCTGATGATCCCGACTACATCCCACCAGAGAGCCCTGAGTACGAAGGTATGTTTCACGTCATTGTGGGCATCATGGGTTTTTCATAAAGACTCTGTAAATTGTATTATTAATAACGCATAACCAGTTGTTAATATTTGGTAAATACTACTTAGCCAAAATTATTTAAAAAAGAAATATTTAAAATTGTTTTCTAAATGTTGAGTAAAAATGATAGAAGTAATTATATATTACTTTGTATTAGGTAAGGACACATTTAAACGTCAAATGAAATATAAATTCTAATATTTATAAATAATGTTAAATTGTCGTCTATAGCAGACATGTTGCCTTCGGAATTGAAATTTATCACTTTGTCTCACTAATGACATGATTATCAAACTCCAGTTCTGCAGCTGCATGATTGCAATTGGATAGTGGCCAACTGCACAACTCCAGCCAATTACTTCCACATCCTGAGGCGGCAGATTGCACTGCCTTTCCGCAAACCTCTTGTGTTAATGACGCCCAAATCTTTGTTGCGTCACCCAGAGGCACGCTCTTCCTTTGATGAGATGAAAGATGGCTCCTTCTTTAAAAGGTGAGAGTTTGTATTAAATTTTACACCATGGCATATTACATGATGGTGCAAAATATCATCATTTCGTAAGAATTTCATATAGAATGTGACATTGAAAAAGTCTCTAACAGTGTCTGCTACCATTATAAAATGTTTAACAAAAACTTTAATAGATAATAAGTGATGATGTGACTAAATTTTGTTCTTCAAATGAAGTTATTAAATATAATCTTATTTGTAGAGTGATCTCAGAAACTGGTCCAGCTGCTGATAATCCATCAGGTGTTAAGAAATTGGCCTTCTGCAGCGGAAAGGTATACTATGACCTCCTTAAGGCACGTCGTGATGCCAAATTGGATGACCAGATTGCTATAGCTCGAGTCGAACAGATTTCTCCCTTCCCGTATGACCAGATCAAAGCCGAGATTGAAAAGTATCCCAATGCCAAGTTGCTCTGGTCTCAGGAGGAGCATAAAAACCAAGGATGCTGGACGTATATTGAGCCCCGGTTTAGGAATCTTATCCAAGGCCAGAGGGAATTCAGGTTTGTGTACAGTACTTTTTAAAATTTCATATGGTTATGTTATTCTTAGTCAGAAAGTGGAACATATTGTTTTAAAATTAAATATTATTTTATTTATGAAAGAACTTAGCAGGTTAAAGAGAAGTTAGACAGCATAATTTTTTATATATTTAATATTTACACAGACTTTTTTTATTACTTTTTGGCGTCATGGATCTTCTAATGAATGTGCTAGAAGATCTATGACGGCAAAAATCAAATCCATCAGCCTGTTTGCTCTACTATCATGATATAAAAATTTATACCAATTTCTATAACATTCAATTTCTATCGAATTATCAATTGCTTAAGACACTATTTGGCATGACATGGGGCAGATTCTTTGTGTCATGAAGATTGTGGAAGGCATTTATGTATAATAATTTAAAAGTCTAGCATTTAGTTTGCAAATCCAATGCAAACAATTTTTAAAAAAAAATTTATATATAAATAATAACAACATTTCCTTACTCGTCTTTCTATATTCCATACTAGCATTTTTAAACCGAACTATGCATGTGCATAGTGTCTGTGGCTCCAATGCACAGTATTCTTAATTCATAGACAGCGCATATTATCTCTTTATTTCACTGTGTTCATTAAGCAGGTACTTAGAAATGTTAAAATATAAATCAGCTTTTGGTGGTATTTTACTGACTGCATAGCATTAAAAACATGTCAACATACAAAAGCGAATAATAGTTTGACAGATATTTGAAAGTAAATTTGAATCATTAAGGTCAAATGTTATTTCAGCGAGTTATACAAGATTTTGACAATGTACTGTCGAGTTTCGAAAATGACACCGATCTCACAAGCATACAGTTCTGGGAGTATTATTACCAGTGATCTATGATCAAGGGGTAACTATCTATTCCACTTGATAGCGGAAAGCTCATTTGTGTGATGAAATATATGTCGAGATTCATTCGTATTGACATAGTCCACGATAATATATTAAATTATATTTTAAAATGAAAAAAAAAAGAAAATTCAAGCGACAATAACATCTTGGACATTAAATAATGCACTGATTGACTGCCAGTTGATGTTCGGCTTGTGAGCGAAGTTAGTTACAATAGTCGCCAATGCTAATTGACCAATTGTGTGTGTGGACGAACTCAGAGTATTTGCTTAACTAAGTTCGAAAGAAGTGTCGTTCATGAATAGCAATTTTATGGCCGATAGTTAACAATGTGTTTACTGGCCACTTCGCACCGCAAGAAGTCACACTAAATGTTGGAGCAGTTTATGAATACCTATTATACATAACAAAGAATACCTTTTAAATATACTAATGAATACCTATTGTATAGAATAATAATTATGGAACAGTTTATAAATATGCCTTTTAGAATATCAATGCATTCACTATCAAAATTAATAAATTAATGTTTAAATTTTGTAAATATCGTTTAGAATTGTTATAATTAGCGTATAAAGCTTGCATGGCTTTTACAGCTTGTACTATGTTCGAAGATGAAATTCCTTGTGCTTTTAATGGGTAATACATTGCATGCTTTGGAATCGTTATTATTTGGTTTCTATTTAAATCATTAACCAACTTTTTTGCTTTTTCTTCTGTCATAAAATTCTGTCTTCAATATCCACATAATTACCACTCGTTGAATATTTGTTTTATACTTTTTAAGTTACATCTAATAGAAGAAAAACTGTTAAAGGAAGGTTAATTTAATATTTATCTGGTTCATTAAGAATCTGCAAAATTGCACTTGGTAAATTGATGGAGGCTTTTTTTTTGTATTTAGGAAATGAAATTATATGTGCACGAAGGCATTAACATATAATTGTAAAATGAACAAATGAATGTCTTATTTGGTAGATTCATGTAATTTGATAAAGTAATAAAATGTAATGTAATTTTAGTCGATTTTTATATAAAAAAATGAGAGCAGTTATAAAAAATGATACGTCATATATCATACAATGTCATAGAAGTAATTCTTGAATGACAAAGTGTGTATAGTGTCATATGTGACAGAACTACAATTTGTTGGTTAGTTATCTGTCGTTAGTGCAATATTTTTTAAGAAATGAGTGATCAAATAGAATTTTCATTCTATAAATATTAAAAAAAAGTACTTTAAAAAGATGTGGAACTATTTAAGACTGGCCATCTCATCACAGTGATAAAATTTAATCCTTAAATATAGAGGTAATATAGACAGACTAATATATACATGACTCGTATATTCATGGCAATAACTTTAATGTAATATAGAAATTGGGCTATGCACGAATATGAGAGTCGTATTTTAAAAATGTAAACACTATAGGGACCATGCAAGTTGCATGACATATGATGATATATTAAGACTGTTTTCGTGTGATGTCAGTTGTAATCAACCAAAATTATTTATAAAGCTTAAATATGGTGTAGTGTGCTGTATAAAAGCATTTTAATAATTCATAAAATCAATAGTGTCAAGTTTTTCAAAAATTGAATGTCATGTTCACTCGTAGCATAACCTGTTTACATTCAATGTTGTTCACTAATTTTTTTCCATAAAATACTGCACTGATATTGACATATATGCACAAGTAGTTCTTATTTTTGTTGTTTTCAAGTTCTCTCTGTGTTCTTTCACATTATATAGTATAGCATTATTTTAATAGTTTGAACTTATGAATTGTAGTTACAAATATTTTCTAAAATCCATAGTTTTCATTTGTATGCTTTCCATAGTGTAAACTTACTGCCATTCAGAAATTTAGACAAAGATAAGGATTTATATTGGCTTCTTGAGTTCTAGAGCCATTTTGTACCATATTTAGGTATTATATACAATTCTGATTGATTATGATATATGCATCATGGGGACTTCACACAAATAAAGAACTATCCTCCAACTAAGTACATATTGATTGGTGACCACAGAAGCGTGAAAATGGAATGGAAATTCAATGGCAATTTGGTCATTATCAAGGTTGTGATAAATATTTTGTTTAAAAGAAAAAACAAGAAGTCATTATAAATATAATTTGTACAAAAATGAAATGGGACGATTTTAAGAGCTTAACTGCTGTAACTTCTTAAGAAATAAAGCTTCTTAAGTTGAAGAAGTCAGTTTAAGTTTTCAGCTTATTCCTAAGGTATACATTATGTCACATGATTATTAATACAAAGAAGAACTGCTGACACGTGTTTTAGAGATGGAATTGAAATAGGATGCGTGGGCATTTATCGACTATTTAAATTATTACAGAAGACCCCCACAATCTGTTGGCAATAAGAGTGAAAGTGAATCAGTGATAAAACAGATGTTTAGTGGGTTGTTTGGCAGTGGGGCGAAAACCCAAGCTGCACCGTCAGCTCCTGTGTCGGCCGAAACCGACAGCAGCGTCACGACTGTTCCCAGAACTATTAGGTGAGGGACGGTCAACTTAAATTGCTATCTCCCTAGCACTACATATTAGTCATTACTTACAATATTCTTATTAAAATAAATTATTATCTCTGTAAATAATGGAAACAACTTACACGGAATGGTGTTTCTAATAATAATATTGTATCATATGAAATGTAACTCGCTTATATGTTGCTAAATATTTTATGTTTTGGTTTTGGGGTAGTTTTTCGAGTTTACCGTCCTACACTTTTCGTATTATTGATAGATTCTATTTAAGTTACTTTAAAAAAAATTATTCATGGTTATATTATACTATTTGTGTTTCCAATATTTTAAAGAAGAAGGACGTTTGATTAAAGTAAATTTACAATCTGGTTACCGTAAAAATTGAAAAAAGTTTTTAATATTAATAAATGTTGAAAATGTAAAATTGTAACTTATTAAAACCTTATATTGGTTAGAAGAAATGATTTGGTTTGACAAATATGCAACAATATTCCAAGGATAACTGAAGAGATCCAAGAGATGAATGCGAAAAGTTTTATTGTTGGAATGACCGATCATTACATCGTCACAACTTAAAATAAAAAATTAATATTTAATGACATGAATTTAATAATGAAACGTGTTTCAAATGGTAATGGAATGTGTTAAATGTGGAAGTCTTTATGTGGTTTGCCTTGTGATTTATGCATTACATGGCTCAAGGGGTCATAATAACGGAGTTTGTAAGTCAGTGAGCTGAGCTTATTTAAAAATCTATTTTATGAGTAAAGAATGTGAGTATGTTATGTCTGTATATGTGATACTCCATTGTTTCTGCTTATTGCAGAGTGAAGCCGTTGCTATGTTTTGTTATTAGTAATTATAGATAGATATTTATCGATTTATATGTTATAAAAAATATTGTAATACGATTAGCAGCATGGGTGTGTATTATTTTATTATCTATGTCTTCGCCTCACTTTTATAAAACATTGTTATACAATTTATTTATTATAAAATCTTATTTAAGCAGCATATAAAGAAGTGTTAACGTAGATATTGAAACCTATTTCAAATAGAGTTCTAAAACTTACATCGTTATGGCATGTTAAGGTTAGAACTTTCTTGGCATGCTTTGATATTTTGGATAAGGGTGGGTGTACATTGTGCATTCCATAATTTTATGTGAAATTGTATTACTTATTCATAACGTGATTTGCTTTTTTAGTAATAATTACAATTGCATGATCAATTTGCTTAATGAATGGCTAGATTTTGTTTTTATGGATAATTTAAGTCTTAATTATAATAAGTTTAGGGCACACAAACATTTTTTATCTGTGGAATAAAACAAATATTTATATATCTTTTTATTGTACATACGAGAGAATCAAATAAGATGCACGACTGTTTAGGAAACCGTCAATAGATAATAAATGTCATGTTCCAGTGGAAGGCAATGGTGCGACGATGATCTGATAACAATAGTGCAGCAGCATAAATGTTTGGTAACAATCACAGGATGGTACTGAAACAGTAGACTATTTATTACCGTGCCATTTTTTTTCAAACAACTAGTGAAGCCAGTATATAAGTTGAATATTTTTAAGACAATTGTGTACAACCCTTTAGAATATGTCTTCATCCCGTGATAAATTATATCAGTTATATTTAAGATATAAAAACAAATGTGAATGTTCATTCTTCCAATTTTGAAAATTAGATATTTGGAAAGCTGACATTATACAATCTTTAAAAGTTACCAAATTATTGGGAAAAGCTTTTCATTGTTTTCGCACGACATGTTGCGAGCTAATAGGACAGAAATCATGAGGTTTTTGGTTAAAAATGATCTAAATAAATAATCTATATAATTTTTTTTCAAAAACATATTTACTTGGTCTTTTTTAAGTAGGCCAATATATTGCCATCGTCTCTGTCTCGTAATGACCATGAACTGTTCTAGAAAGTGGCATGACGCTTAATTAAGAGTATCTGTGCTGAATAAAGAAAATAAAACAAATAAATTAAAACAGTTATATTTTTAATGTGCTATGTTTTCAGCAAGTAAAATTTTATAAAACATTGTTTTATGCGCAAAGATACACTGCAATGTGGACATTTTATGTTGGACCTATTAACTTCTTCCTTAGTTGAGCAAAACTTGCAATGTTTGTATGAATCCTGTGCTTCTGGGTAGTAGATACCTGCACTCTTGAGCCGAATATTATCAGCGACTCCAAAATTGTCACATTTCTTATTTTTGAAAACAATTTGCTTCTGTCTAAATTCTCGATGTGTAAAATCTCATTGTGCATGCTTTGTTAGGTAAAGACAATAAGTATTTATTATTATAAATGCTTCATTAAATATGAAGAAAAATAAATGCATCCAGAAGTTTCCGAGACTTTATTCCTGTTGAATATGACGAATGAAAGTCGTCAAGCGATTAACACCTTCCATGTATAGGCATAGTCACCTATAGGTGTGCAAAATACTTCCCTTTTAGAGCCATCGTTTTGTTCCTTTTTATGACTGTTACTTTGGATTATTTGTGCTCCGATGTCAGAACAGATACATCTTTGTGTGTAACTACTTTATGGCCATTATAGGTTCACTAGTCATAGTACAAAATTAGTTTTTGGCAAATTTTTCCACTCTTGTTCAGTTATTTTTCTCTGATGAATTCTGGTAAACCTTTTCAAATTTTTCTGACAGTCCCAGTAGAATAGATACCATTTTAATGTAAGACGTCAATCAGTTTGTAACTGGTGAAAAAGTTATCAAAGCTTATTAGTTTCTGAGTTACTTGGCACATTCTGGCACAAATTTGTTACGACAGTAAGCCTTAGTCTAGCTTCATCTAGAGTTTCAGTTTTACCGGTGTAACTTTCAATATAAGTAAGCAGTCCACACACCGCAATAAACCCAAACCTTGTAGCTCCTCTTCAAGACCTTCATAGGCATGTACTGCTTTATTTAAGATTAGTCCTTGAATTTTACCATTCATTTGTTCACTGAGTAAAATATTACATTCAGTTGATCTATTAGAGGCTTAAGTTTGTGTAATCTATCAAAATTTACGGAAGCACGCGGTTCTTTGTATTATCATTAATGTGTAAATTCTCGAGCATCTTCTTGAAATTGGTTATGCTAAATGTGACTGCAATTTCTTGCTTTTTTTTTTGGGTCGCATAATGACTACTGAGACAGTTACAATAGTATTTATAAGTTGATCAGGGAAAAGATTACTGAAAAAACTGGTAGGTGACTTTAATGTGAATACAATATTTTTTGACAAAATTTTTTTCTTCCAATCTAGATAAATACTTTCTGGTCCTGAGTGAGTCTAGTTTAGGAAGGAAGACTTGAGACAATTTTCAGTTTTATATACATATTTATTGTAGCCATAATTTTAGTACAGGTAAATATTTATTTCAACCTCATTAATTGCCTCTGGGATCATCACATTTTTTAATTCAAGCTCAATTTGGTTTTGTATAGTAGCATCGAATATCTGTTATGACCTACGTCCGATAATGTTATCATCAGGAAATACCAGAAGTGTATTAGATGGAGATGGTAAAAAATTCTCAATTTCGCCTTCTGAACCAATATCAGACCAATTTGCCAAAAGGTTTTGCAGTGCTCTGTTAGATAATGGTCTACGTGGTGCCATCTTTATTTATCTGTAAAAATATTTGAATAAAAGTAATGAAAAATGGAATAAATAGCCAGGTGAAAATAATATTTGTACGTACGCAGAATGTACACTATAAAAAACATCAAACTTTCTTTCTTATGTATATTCCACAAATATTTATATTCGTATATATATTCCACAAATAAATATATAGTATAATTCACAAATCAGTTTTTATTATGCATTTACTGGAATTCTCAGCCACAAAATATGTTTTTTCAATTTTTGTTGTGCCGAATTCATTATCTCATCAGTTTTCCTGCACTATTTTGGAATTAAACTTACTGATAGCTAAGAGCTATTTATTTTTTAAAAAGTGATGCCCACATAGCAAAAATAACGTTAGTCAAATACTAAAGTCCTCTAAAAAACTACTTTTCTCATCTATTAATATATAGATGTATAAATAAATACGCATATAATATATGAATGTGTGTGTATATATATATATGAATTTTTTTTGCATATTAACGAAATCCTTGACTAAAAATATATTTAAAATTTTTCTTAAATCTAGAAACTTTTAATTTATATGGTTTTTAATCTTTTGAAATGATAATTGCAAGTCTCATTAATGTCTATCTATGCAGATTATTTTATTTTAGATCTGAAAATTGATTGTCTTAGAGATGTAAGAATGAATAAAAGCAAAAAAGTGTCAGAATCAAATCGAGTCCTTATAACATTATCTTGTATAATTTCAATCAATTTAAATAACAAAGATGTAATTTTTCTTTACAGCTACAATGGGCGTGTTCCTGCCGCATCTCCCGCCACAGGATCGAAGGCCCAGTACAATAAGGAGTTGAGAGCTCTCCTTAGCGAATTCCTTAGCTTATAAACGTGCAGCGCTACACGACAACATTACATGATATTCATTGTTATAGGGCCGTACAGCATCCTATTAGATTCTACTTTGACGTTTCACTTGAAGTCGCACCAATGATAATTTATTAGTAAGAGAGTGCAGCGATACATTGTTACCCATGTTAGATTTTTAGGTCATTATTTATTTTAGTTCAATTTAGTTTTAACTCATGATATAAATGAAATTTATTTTCGATAAACGTTTTACTTCCTAGATGTAGATAGTGTATTATTATTTGTGCTGCATTGTGTCACTTAATTTATTATGCATAAAATATAAAAAAAGAAATATAAAAATTATTCATTTAAATTTGGGAGCTTCACGAATGTTAGAAAAAAAAAAGAAATTTATAAAGTAATTTTATTTTTTGATTTTGTTTTTTTATGATGCAGATGTTTTTGTGTTTTGATATAATTCTATTACTGTAAAAATCGTACAATATCGTGTCTTAAGGATAATCACTTTTCTGGAAAGATTTCAAAAACTATGCCAAATTTGATGGGTTACAGTAAATTTAGTTTTTTCAAAGTTGATTACCGATTGGTCGATATCGGAACACCTATTATTGTTGAAATCAATGTTTTGTTGAATAATGCAACCCGCCGTTCACACGTCCGCAGTAAATAGTACCGGTGTTTGCTAGTCATAGTATGTTTTGTAAAAACTGTTCACTGCAAACTTCAATTAGTGTAAGAATTTGTTATGTAAAAAAGTAAAGGTAATAAACTTATGTAACTATCTCTATATTTTATAAACACCTTTCTGTATCTTATTTGTAATCTTATCTGTATTTTATTTTTCACATTCGGCTCGTACTTTGATTTATATATTAATGAATTAATTTTAAATTGAATTTGAAAACCCAAGGTTTTGAAATCTGTTAAATGTTTAAACTCTGGTTTATGCACTCGTTAACAAAGCTTTTCAAAATATACTTTATTATTGTATAGTATTTATGCTCTCGATGCGGGGTGTATGTTAATAGCATAATTGTATAATGTATCCATATATCTATTGCTAGTTGTATCAACGAATTGCGAACTTAATGTGAAATTTTCTAACCAAACACAAAGTTAATCATAATATGTAGGTCAAATTGTTTTTGAACTCAAATTGAATGATGATGATTTTAAATGATGTCAACTTATCCATTTTGAGCCTAATATTTGACAGGATAATAGTTGAGAGAAAATGGAATATGTATTTGGCATCACATTATATGGATTATTTCAAAATCTAACTTTCTTGATTTTTCTAGTACATCTCTGTGTTATTATTATAAGAGATGCCTATAAATAATATTTACCTTATCGTTTTTAAAATAAAACTTTGTTACCTGGATACTTTGAATAAACATTTTATTCTACTCACCTTTATCTTACTCAATGTATAGTGTGCACATTACATTAGTGTTTGCAATATGTTTTAATATTTATTTATCTATGTTGTAAAAATATAGAATGTAATTCGGTATTGGCATTAGCCAATGCAGAACGTAATAAAGTTTCTGTTGATATTCTGATGAAACGTGAGGTAAATAATTTGCTGTGAGCGGGTAAATTGTTTAAATTGTTGTACAGGGATTGTTCCCTTGAATACTCAAGCTAATCCAGATGCTGGCATGGGTGGGGTTGTAGGGCAGGTGGTTGGGCGGTTGTGATGAAATAGAGTTGGATTTAAATATTATGTACAAGTATTATGAATCCATTTGGAATGTGTTTCATCTCCTATTGGAATTATTATGTAGAAATAAAAATTTTATTGAGAATGAATTTAAGTTTTATTTATTCCTCTATTATTTAAATTTGTGGCTCACAAAATGTTGTGGTTTTGCTGATTTAAAAATACTAATATGTGATAAAAGCTTATAAAAGAATTACTGTTTTAATGTCATTAGGTGCATTTAGGTAAGGTGAGCAGCCTCTTAAGACATGCTAGTGTGGATACTCAGACAAATGTTAGTGTCGCTTCATGCGAACACAGCTGCGGCCGAACCAAGTTTTTCTATTGCCAAAAGCATTTTGGTGAGATTGGAGTCAAGTTACTTTTATTATTTTTTATTTTTGTCTGCAAGCCAAGTCAATGTCTGATAAGAATAACCTAGGGTGTATAAGAGATGTGGCACAGAAATAAAGTTTGAGTTTGTTGCTAATTTTTATGCAATGCAATTGCTCCATTTGTCATTAAGTATCTTGCAAAGTGGGAATGTAGTTCTTTAGGATAATTTGATCCTCTGTGATGTGGCTTCAAATGGTAACAATGTCATTTCAGAATAATTTCTCCAACTCCCTGGAGTTATCTCTCCATAATCTCACACTTTATCAAAAGACCCTGATGTTTTGAGACGTTGACTCGTAACAAAATTTCTTCATAAACAGTTAAATACATTTTTCCCAAGACTATGTTAAGCTGAAGTGCTTTATTGCTCAGTGTAAAAAGTGGCAATTTATTCGTGTAAGGTATATGCAAAATTCTAGATGATGAAATGTTGAGTTCTCTTTTTTGACTCTTTTTGTATAAATGTGTGTTTTTGAATGTAACTTCATCTGATGTATCCTTAATATCTGCAAACAGTAAATTGTAGTTTTCATCTACTAATGGAGACAAATATTCTGGAGTAGTGTATAGTTCTCATAGTCGTAAACAATATTCTTTCCATCCATCAACCCTACACATGAGGAGGGGGGGAGCTACTTATTTTTTTTCAAATCCGTATCAAATTGCAAGCGTAGAGGCTTCAATTAACAACATTTAAAAATAAAAAGTATGTTTTTTTTTAATTATATGGAATGAAACTGATACTAACGAACATGCTCAAAATGCTGAATATGCTATTAATAAGAGTCCATAATATATAACCTAAGGAATATTAGCAACAATTAGAACAAATTGATAATAACACCCATACCGGAGGAGATCAAAAACATGAATAGAGATCTTAAAATGGAGTAGGAAAAAATTATCAGACAAAACTATTTCAAAAGCTTTTAGTCTCTTACAGCAATGCTCAGAGACACAGCCAACTATTTTGGACATTTTGTAGCAAACGCATTGAGAAAATATGTCGCATATTAAAAATTCCTTAGGCGGAATAATTTTTCAATCTGATTGAAGGAACAGAAGATATGAACAATATTGGTCTTAGACTGCAATATATGATTATAGAAACTCGGGCAGCTTTCTGTAATTGGGAGTAGTGGTTTATTTTCATCTTAAAATTTGGTGCCTACCCCCTTATCAATGCCTTCTCTTTCTTAATCATTAAAGTCATCATCATTATGCATCACACTAACTCCACCTCCAAAATCACTATTATTAATCTGAAAATGAAAAAGTTATTTAGTTAACAAAAACTGAGTAAAATGTTGATTTGTTTGTATTTTTTAAAGTGTGAAAGTTGGTGAAGTAATAAATATTTTACTTAACATTTGAAGACTGACAAAACCACAAACTTCAGGACAATCTTAGATATAGATTTATAAGATATCTGAAATAGATACTGCAAACTAGTATATGAGTCTCCTGTCGCTGAAAATCTTAACATTATTCGTAACCTACCCTTTATGATAATTTGGATCATTCTTTTGTATTCAGGTATTTAACAGTAAACAAAATCGCTCAAATTCATGTATATGTTCTATATTCACAAAGTTTTATAAAGTAGTGGAAAAGCAAAAGCTGTAGCGTTAGTAAATACACATGTCATCATGTAGATTTAACACTCTACTGACTCAACGCAAGAAAAATTTGGCTTGGCTCAGTCACGTGTAGCAAACTCACATGCAAACAGCTTAAAACTGAGGCAGTCTCGTGCGACAAACAGCTAAAGTAACCTCGCCAGGCTGCTCCCCTGGTCTTGATAGGACTATTGATTCAGAGGACTACAAAATTTTATGTAGAACACTAAAATTGTAATGAAAGTATTGTATTAACAATGTACCAAACTCTTAACTAGTTAATGAATTATAGTTTAATGTTTATCACTCCTAAGTGTACCTTTCATCTACTGTCAACGTGAAGCTTTTAAATATTCCTTGGGTCGTGTAGAGTTACAGGAAATTAATTTTACATGATGAAAAGTAATACTTCTCAGTCAGCTACAAGTGAATATTAAAGATAGTCGAATGGAAAGGGAATTTTTATGTAGAAAAAATGGGTAGGGAAAATTACCGTTTTAATTTTTGCTTGGAATGGAAGAAAGTACCTAGTTAGAAAGTATATGATAGTACTTAGTTAGAAAGTACCTAGTTATGAAAGTATCTAGTTATGAAAGTACCTAGTTATGAAAGTATCTAGTTAGAAAGTACCTAGTTAGAAAAAATGGGTACGGACAATTACCGTTTTGATTATCGCTTGGAATGGAAGAAAGTAACTAGTTATAGGGTAATTGTGAAATTCTTGCGTTACGCACATCATTCAGTTATAATTAATTGTGTAAATATTATAACCAAAATTATATTATTTCTTAAATAAATAAAGATTGGTTTGAATGATTTTAATGTTGATGTACTTGTAATCAGTATCATTAAAAAATTTGTATGTCAAAATATGACAAGAAAAATTTAAAGATGCTTCTTGATAATAATGCTGCAAAAGTTGGAATGATAAGGCGTGTATATTGAAATTACCCTTAATATTAAGTTAAATGTATTGTAAATGTACATTTCATATAAGTATTTATGGCTTGGTTTTGTCTAGTAGCAGTATTTACTTATTTTGTCTGTGACGTGTAGTCCATTTTCTCCTTTTCAACATTTTGTCTGTCGTGTGTAGTCCACTTTTCTACATGAGGATTTTAATATTTTTAAACAAGGTTATAATCAAGTTTTGTCATATTTCCAGTATTTTATTGCAACTTGGTACAAAACAACAAGTCATAAGTACTACTTGCTAAAAAAAGAGTGTAGACAGAGATTTTAGTCTTATTTACGTACTTATTATGCGCCAAATATTCTCCGGGGCAAAATGAACAAAGATGGAGTGCCAAGACTTAAAAAAACCTCGTCTTGTTTCTTTAGTTACGTCACTGACAGTCAGTGAACGCCGATTCGAACACAAAATAATTTTTTTTTATTACCATCATGTGAGGGTTAACGTTACGTTACGCGGGCGAAATCGCGCGTGCTCAGCGTGACTCAAAAGAGATGGCCGTCGTTTACTGCGCTGCCGTCTTTACACATAGAGCTCTCTACGTTACTAGTCGTTAGCGTCTAATAGTGCCAGATTCAGCGCTCAAATATTTTTTTATTGTCTCATAATTTTCGTTGTCTTCTATTTACTAATATTTAACAAAGCAAAATAAATTGTCAATAGCAGGCAACATAAAATAAAAATAAACCTGTCAACCACCATGGTTCCATAGACATTTAGGCATTTATACTCATTTAAAAGTACACAGTATTTCTATTAAATTATTTATAAATTTTAATTCACGACGTCGATTGATCTTTTAAAGGCGTTAAAACATGGTGTATATTTAAAATGATATGATATCTTGGATAATTGCTATAGTTTTCGTATAATCTATGCGTACATTTCAAAAAAACCTATTTTTCATAACTTTAGATCTTTATAGATATCCTTTTTATTTGTCCTTTCAAACTAAATTCCATACTATAAAAAGAAAGAAAAAAAATTTGTGTTCCTAATTTGCCTCTGCTTTCCACTAAAATTTTCATGTAAATATTGTTGTATGTTAGCTATTGGGATTAGTGTGGGTTAACATATTTTTATAATATGCATTCAAAAGATTCGAGTCAAGCGATTTCTGAGAAAAACGACTGTGACAGACTGACATACACTCGGTGATCTCATGAAAGTTCCGTTTTTCCTTTTGAGGTAAAACTCTAAAAATAATTATTTCTCAAATATATCTCACTGAACGGAATAAAGGTTTTCGTATGAGAATTTAGTTTTAAATTACGCGTTAAGTGTCTTCGTTCGACGTGAGACTTGTCGATTTTCCTTATAGTCATAAATTAATGAACGGAAGCAGACTGATCATTTGGAAGGTAGGAGTACCTACTTCAAAGGGTAAAATTACTAATTCATGCAAGGCATGTGTCTCCATTTACATTTTGGTACTTGGCTAATAAATGTGGAACATGATATGTCCAGATATAATTTGTCCATTACAAATATGATTTGTACTGGACAAATCATATTTTATTTTTGGTGAAGGAAAACCCGGATTCCATCCTTTGCATAGGTTTGCTACATTTTTTTTCATTAAGGAACAGATGGTGGTAAGTGAAATAAATACAAAATTCTCAGTAAGGGGGGAAAAAAGACAAGGAAAAACTATGATTTTCTGGAAGTCAATCATTCGTTTTTATTATATAATGTAACTAATATCTAATTATTGTAATTATTTTAATGAAGGTTGCGTTTACGGTACTTGCTGCATTCCCTTCGATGAGGAGCATTGAAAAGCGAACACTTCCTATCAATTTTGTACGTACATGACGTTGATCACTATGAAATCCAGAAAAAGTTGTTATTCCGGCAGGTGACTTAAAACATAACCAAAATATTGGTGCCCCGAAAAAAAACGGGACGGCTGGTAGCACCAGACACGCTCTTGAAATAATTTACAAGTAGGTATGGACAAGAAAAAAATAGAAATGTACGATAATAATACATTTCGGTCTCTATACGTATAACGAAAATAATTTTGTGCACAATCCTCAGGAAGAATTTAAAATTACATCTGTACAAAGAATATATCGTACTAGCTTTGAGAGAAGTCTGCTTTGACAACATCTTGTACAGCGGCAAACCTCACTTTCATAACGTAAGCTGCGTAAAGAAGTAAAATACACTTTATTAGTGCATACATAGCTCCAGGTGGGGTAACTTCATATAAATATTTCGATTTGAACACGAAAGTGCTATCTCCCTCGTACAATTATTTGAAATTGACCATCTATTTAGTATATGATCTATAGATATCGCAAATGACCGCCATCAAAAATCTTTTTGTAACCAAAAACTATAGACTGATCTTAATTTTTTTTATTATAATGAAACTGTCATTTTTTAGTTCATCACGCTGTAATTTATAAAAATCATAAAATATCTGTTGTAATTTCAGAATTTCTATAATAACCACAATAAAGTTATTAGAAAATGTTGGATTTATTAGAATACCTTAGGCAACAGTCACAAATAATTATTGCGTACTGAAACGCCGATGAACCAGCTCGAGTTCCTACGGTCTATGCTCACAAGAACTTTGCGCTTTGCTCATACATAATATGTGTGCTCATGATGTATACTATGACAATTCCATGGTCATAAAAGGTCTGCAAAATTGTATCTGATATAAATATTGATTGTGGATACAAGTGTTATGATCTATTTTCATAATATAAGGTACAGATCATTGGGTACAGATGAATTCTTGTATCCAAAGAGCAATCAATTTCAAACACTCTTTAAACTAAAACTCAAAACAATGTTTCAAATTAAGAAACATATTTTTCCGATTTTACAAAATCGTAAATCTGCTTCAATGCCTAGTCTTAATCACTCTGGGAACATGACATTTGAAGGATAAATGTCAAAGTTCAAAGGGGATTTTTCCAAGTTCCAATCCTAAAGGGATAAAAGGGGAATTTCTGAAACGTTTTCAGTTGTTTTTTGTCCATCCTATGTACGGAGAAATATGTTATTTCGAAGATGTTTTTGTTTTATGACGTTGGTATTCATTAAGAGTTTTTTTTAAACAGTGAAATAAAACAACACAGTAGAAAATCTCAGAGATAGGTATAAAAGTTGGTCGGGGATAGTTTTATATGGCTTTCCCGAGAGTAGCATGGAAGTACATTTTTATCATACTGCTATCAGAGAAACTAGAAACATTGTCTGCAAAGAAGTGATAATTTAAACAAGGAATCTTGTATATCAAGGCAATACATAAAATAAGATAATTTGCACTTTCATGTAGGTGTAACGGGGTGAAAAAAAATGCTATTGTTTCCAAAAAATAAACACAAAGCTACGCGTAATGTTTTTTTTTAAAGACGTGATTTCTCTTAAATATATATACATTTTCCTTCTGTTTCGATATGGAGATGCAGGCTATTTCATCTAGCTAGTGATTACATTTATTTCGAACTTATTCGCGATGACATAATGATATAGAGAAAATCATGGGCACGCCATATAACATACATAGTTAGCAGGTATAGCAAATAAATTCTTTCTGATATTTATCTAGTTTTCGAACATCGGAATTTTCAAGGACAAATATCTGGTAACATCGCCAGCGCTCGCGCATTCTCCACTCAGACAGTTGGCGTGCGTTAATCGTTTAGTTTGGACTTTTTTTGTTAAAGTACTGCTTCAAAAACAAAGATCGGGCGGATGTTAGACGTCATTGTGTGCGTAGGGGTTAAGCTCGTTACGTGTTACATTGTATTTCTGTAGATTAATTTGAGGATGTGAGTCATTTTGTGCAAAAAGCCGTTAACTCTTTCAAGCAGAGCGAGTTGTAGGCGTTCAGCGCGTTTTTAAACCATCATTCAATGAAGCATCTGTTGTTAACACATTTTGTCAGCGGCGTAGTGGTTTAACGATTGTATATTTAAAATATACAATTGTTTTAATAATTTACCGTTATTTGTCTACTTATTTAAATTTGTTTGTTGTTGAGGCAGTATAGGCAACAAACGTTACTAATAGCAGAAATATAGGTACAAACTTGAGTTGGTTTATGCAATCTATATTGTCAATGATTATCACAAAACCTTAGATTTTGTTTACGGGATATACTAAAAAAGAAAATTAGACAAATAAAATGAAAAGAAACGTTGTAATTTTGTCATTTTAATAAAAATATTTATTTAATAAATTTGGTTTTTAAAGTGGGTAATAACATTTGTTAAATAAAGGTTTATAATAATTTTAATGAATCAAGAATGCAAAAAAAAAAATGTTATAATAATGTATAATAATGTAAATATAATATTAGTGTATTATACTAATCTTTAAGTTTTTAATGCTTTTACTGTAATTTATGTTTAAATATTTAAATTGATTATAGTAAACTATTTCATGGTATATGATGTTGCTATGTATGATAACGTGAATATAATAATAGTGAATTATGCTAATCTTTCTCACTCGCACACTAAAACTATTTCAAATTATTGATCTGTGCAACACTCATTCGACTTTTATGCATTCATTTTAAAAAAATAAACGCATTATAATACATAACTTGCCGTATCACTAACTAAAGCCTCTTGAAAGGGCTTTAAATTTTATGTTAAATTGATGATGCATTGAAGTATCGAGTATATCTGTCAAATATCTCGTATAAGATGTAAAATACTAGCTCAAATACAAAATTTTCTTTATTCACAACTTTGGTCTGTCTTATCATACATGATGTCCGGGAATAAAGGTCGGACAAAGAAAGACGATGTTCGTTGGCTATAAAGGAATAAATTGTTGTTGAAATTAAACGTAAAGCACGCCCTTTTTCTAATTGAGTGAAAAAAATATTATACATAACTCTTTTTAACACACCCAATACTTGCCCGGAGTGTGATGTTTACCCGCAGTGGCGATATTTTCGCAGCTGTTCGCGGGTTATTCCTCCGAGCGGTGCTGAACAATCAGCGTAAGTATCGTGTGTACGAAAAATATGACAATTATTAACATTATTTTCAATTTTTTTAAAAAGTCATATTTTAAATTTCATTTTAACGACAATCAAATTTTTCATTCAGGAAATATGTCGTTCTTTATCCGACACTTATTCCCGGACACCGTGTATATTATGGAGATTAATTCAGGTTTCAGAAATATAATTTCAAGAATATTGTCAGTCACCTCTATCACCGGGGCAACTCGATTGATAAGCAAACGGTTAGCAAGCCACCGAGAACAAACGCTGCCACCATGAGTTGTGAAAAGAATGACAAAAACTTTTTAGCTTTTACTTGGCGAGTTAAGATGAACTATTACAAACATGTCAAAATTTACTCAAAGTTATTTTTGTGTCAGTATTCCCAAAGTACACAGACAGATGAATAAAAATGTCACAAATTAATGAAGTCATCCTAAAATCGCATAAAAGAAATTATAATAAAAAACGTACCTTCAGACGGACACGACCTTTTTTATTATGTAATAGAGATGCATGTGAATGAACTAAATGATTACATCTGGTTCATTCAGACGCGTCTCTAAAACATCAATAAAAATTTAACAGTTACACTATGAAGTTTTTAAGCTGTAACACAGGTGTACAATGGTTTTCCCCTTTCAGATATGATGACTGATTTTGATAGATTTTGGGCGGTGATTACGGGAATGCTAAAAAGATTCCATCATGTCAGGATTTTTAGTTATTTAGCATATTTTTTTTTTCAAAAGTATCTAGGCCTACTTAGTCAAGAACTGATATTTTATTTTAATTGTTTCTTATTGAACAAAAAATATGTTTAATGGTTGCAGTAGACAATAATGAATAAGTTCTCATAAATAGTTAGTTAAATATAATATAATTAACTAAGTGACATACCCTTACGACTAACGACATACTTTAATGTGATTAACTTAAATCGTTAGAAGAGGGTTAATGAGGTTAGATTAATAGATTTTTGTTTAAATAGCAACATTATTGTTTTTACAAAATCAGTACTTCCATGCAATTCGTAACGCTCACTTAAAAGATGTCATCGCGAAGGTGTTTAAACTCACAGGACAATTTTTTTATATTTGTGGGCAGTTTAAACGGCAAAAACAGAAGCATAACATTACCGAATTCATAAGTAACGTTTATAACATCATCTCCATATTTCGGCCTAGTAATCGCTAACCAAGACAAATAGTGAGTCCTACATAAAGTTTGTGCGACATGAATTCGTGAACTTCGAAAGTGGTCTAAAGGGTAGAACAGTACTTTTGATTTACGATCGCCTATGTTATAGAGAGAATCTCAGAATCACACCGAAGACTGTTATTTTTGCTGTTGCAAGACTACAGGCCACAATTCTAAAACAAAAAAGGACTTGGTATATCCAACCGTGCAATTGGTGACGTACGCGGTGCATCGCGACCAGAACGCTGCACCGCCATCACCTCCATATTGGGAATCAGTGCAAGCTGAAGACATGAGCAGTGATGTCGAAGAGGTATCTCAATTTGAGCCAAGTGAAAGTGGAACACAGTTATTTTCAGTCAGAACTGAACGACTTTACGAGAGATCTAAGCCTGCTAAAAGATGCAGCTGAACTCATCGGATCAAGACGATTGGAAAAGAATATGCTTGCTCCTGGCACCTCATTTTCTTGGTAAAGAAAATAACTCGGGGAATTACCTACAGCTTCCGTTTATGGTGTGAAAATGATCAAACTAAGCAAACCCCAATATTCAATTCGCAACTCATATCAACGATCACTACAAACTTCGACCACGTATGGCTTTTGTTATAAATCATCGAAAAGAATATCACCTTTCAACGAAGAATTACATATAAGAGCCATTGAAATAAAATAACGATTGACTCTGAGGAAAAATAAAAACAGAAAATGGAAAACCCAAGCGGTATTGATAAGAATTTTCTCTTTTATTGATAGAAAATGATTAATATCTTCAGATATAATATGATGAAGACGTTATCTATCTCTCTAATTTAGATATTTATTTTCAAGCTATGAGTCTGAGACGTTTATGTGGGAATACTTATAGGAAATTTTTTTTATCAATTTGTGGTCTCAGTACATTAAACTATGTTTTATAATTCTGCGTTAGATGTCAGTATTTAATTCATTTTTAATAAATGTTTTTAATTTAATAGCACATTTATACATATATATTAGTAACTTTGCTATCATCATTACTGCAGGATATCCTTTTGGGTGCATCCCCAGAGGGGAAAAGTTTGAGGATTCATAGATATGTAACATAATACAACTTTTCCCGCGCCAAAATCGAATGAAATTACTGGTTGGAATGAAAATCGCTTTCGAGCGAGAAACGAGCTTTCGAAGCATGAATATACTTCTTAAAAATGAATTCAGACATCATTCAATATAGGTATAGAAGTAGGAATGTTTCTTTTTTGAAATTTTCTAAATTAAATTTTGAAGAGTGTGTATATTGTGTGTATATAATTCTTGGATGCGTCAACGTACAGGATAAAAATATCAGCAGAAAAGTCATGAAAAATCTGTGTACCCTTCTGGTAATACGGTATTTATTTACCCCTTTGGTAATACGGTAATACGGCCTTCATTGTGTAACGAAGAATATAATACGTTCAAATGTCTTCGAGAAAGCATGTAGCAAGCAACCTTCATGACTACTTCCTCATTCATCGATAATTTCATTTTACTATTTCTAGAGTTAAAATTTAGAGTTACTTGAATCAAAATATTATTAGTTTAATATCAGAAACTTATTACAAACCATACTTCTCGTTTTCTATATTACGAATTTCGCTCTTCTTATTTACGTTTGTAAATACAATACAACGATTTTATGACCCATGATTGAGAATGGAATTTTATTTAAATTACCTTTATGTGCGCTAATGGATGAAATGAACACGCATATGTAAATTTAAGATGTAAGATAAATCAATATGGTTAAATATTTCACGATTTACCCGGCCCCACTGAAATTGTCAACTAAATTTTTTGTAAGTGTTTAGGATTACTATACTAACTATGTATTAGAAAACTAGAAATAGTGATCTAATAACCCCGTCATCTCGATCGTAACCACGGGCACTTAAATTATTAAAGTAAAAGCTCATATTCGTTTAAAATGAAACAGTACATTAATTTAAATCACATTAGATAAAACTAAGAAAAATTAGTAACAAAAAATATTATGCATTATTATTCAAAATACAGTCATAATGTTTCATCTATTGCATAAACATTAAAAAAAAATTCATATCTATATTTATTTTAAACTCTGGAACTAAAATCAACAATTAAAATTAATAGTTAACAACTTTTAAAATGAAATCAGCAGTAAAAATGTATTTTGTTCGGATACATATCTTTGTATATTGTTATAATGTTATGACTAGATAACGTTTTAAAATTCCCTGTTTTAAATCTCTATCTTATACACAGACTCACGGTGTTAATATTTCTGGCAAGTTATTTATAAAGGACATGGCCAATTTTGGTATGAGTATCTGCCTGGTTAGCTAATTTCAATGTGCATCAAGCATTTTTACTGTTTTGTAATCCTGGGTATCTTATCCTGGGTGTCCTATTTAATAGATAAGTAAACAGATTCAAGGAAATCATCATCAAGCCATCATCACAGTCTTGTTCGTGAAGGATTTGACAACCAAGACACAACATATCTTTGCAGTTGGTGCATGGTTATATTACAGTTGATGTACCTCATAGTGAGTAAATAAAAATCGCACAGGCCCCAACGAACGAAAGCATTACGAAGAGAAAGCAAAGATACAAGTAAACGGACGCTTGCTCTCAAATGTCAGTGTCACCAACTGTAAAATATTTCTATCTAATGCGTTAAGATTTCGAAATAATACTGTTTTCGTGTATTATACATAATTTCAATATAAAAATATATAACATTAAATTATTCGATTTACTTTCTATACATAGAATGGAATGTTCAAATAATGGAGAAAAATAAACGTCGAAGCAATTGCTTTTTTTCCCGTAAATAATTTACCTCTTCAACGTCGCATTCTTTATAGTTCCTCGCGTTCTTCATTGTTCCTGGCTTCGTTCATTAGTTTTTTCCATTCAGCCCTGTCCTCGGCTTTCTTAATAATACATGTGATTGGAAGGCCTGTGAGCGTAGTCACATGGTTAGTCCATCGGATGGAAAATCTGCTTCGGGGTCATTTACAATTGACTTTACCGACAAATATTAGCTTTTCTAAGTTGTATGGTTCCCTGCATATAATGTGATCAAAGTAGCTGAGGATCCTTTGGTTGCACACGGTAGACAGTGTGGTTTTGACTCTGAGTTGTTTTCGAATCGATATGTTCGTTCTTAAGGCCGTCCGAAGTATGCCCAGCATTCATCTCTAACATCACATCTCGAACACGTCTATTTTCTTTCGCTCCACCGATCGAATTATCCACGACTCAGAGCCGTACAGGAAAATCGAGAAGACTAATGTTCGTACTATTCTCATTTTAATTATTAGAGACCAATCGCGAGACATAATCGCGTTAGTTTGCTCATGGAAAATTTGTCCATTTGCATTCTTCTCCGAATTTCTCTCTCGCTTCCTTCCTTATTAGTGAGTAGCGATCCTAGATATAGAAAATCGCCGAAAAACTGTAGACCAGAGAGCTCTCCTATCCGTGAAATTTGGCCATCCTTATCTATGACCATGACCTTCGTTTTAGCTTTGTTGACCGAGAGTCCGATCGGCTCGCTCTCATACTCGGCTATTGGCATTAACAGAAACGCACATGAGAGGCCCGAGCTCTAGGGATGTAAAAAAATCACCATAATTCATTAATTTATTTTTAGTTTTTTTCGCGTCCATTTTATATTCGTGCCCATTGCTAGATACAACTAAGTAAAAATTGGCCTTGTATTTTATAATTTCTCTAAATAGTTCAAGGTACCGTTTCCGCTTTATCTTTATTTCTATCATAAGTCCGTAGGTTAGATTAATCAGTGAATAATAGATAATTGCTTTCTCTAAAATCTCGGATACCTTTAAAAATCTCCCTGGACGGTTCTAGAGGCTTATAGAAAAAGGACAGTATCCAGGGAAAAGCGGACAGATGGCAACCCTATAAGTGTTCAGTCATATGATAATATAAATGTATGTGCGCAACCGACTGGGATTTCAAAGCTGAGCAGTTTAAAATACAGTTATTATCGTTTTAGAAAGTTGGTGTTGACGTGGCGCAAAATTTTATCTCCTCGTGTACTGATAGATGCTTGTAAATAATAGCCGCGGACCTGCAAATACGTAGATAAAAAAATTAACGGCCCATATAACATTTATGTTTTAAAGCGTAGACATTTCTCGGCATAGCATTCTCAGATTCGGTTTTTTCACGGTCGTTTCGCTCGCGCGGGCCGCTACTCTGGCGAGAGCGAGCTAAGTGGTGGAAAATTCACGTGTTGACGCTTCAAAGAAGTAACACAGACGGCGTGACCTCTTAAATCAATGCCGAAGGCTGTTGCGTGTGACTTTTATCGGGTGGAACGAGTGACACGTCTTTGCTACCGTGACGATTTCACGTCCGCCGGGAAACGGACGTGAAATTTATGGGTAAATATAAAGTGAACGTTGGTCACTGATGGTCGGTAATGTTTTAATTTAAGTTTATATCTATCTACGCCATCTAATAGCGCAACATGTTCATTTTTGGAAATTATGTTATACCTTGCTAGAATAATTAATTTTTCATTTCATTTTTAGCTCATGTACACCAAATTATTTTGCTATATTCTTTTTCTTCATTCATGCCAGAGTGATCATGATTTGTATAGATGGTGAGCGGGTGCCTGATAGATTTTTGTTTTTGGCGATATTTCCGCTTTTGCAATATTTGTCCTTTTCTGAAAATTATTGGCATCTCATGTGCATTGCGGCATTGTGGATCCTGTCGCTACCTCTATCAGATCTGTTCAACATGTTGGTGCTAGTCCTCAGGTTCTTTCGATTTCCATTCGGTCTTGTATTACAAGACGTTCCAGATTCTTTAGTTCCCAAGTTTACAAGCCCTTCTTTTCTAGGATTGTGACCGTAGGGTTTTAATATCCATAACCATACCATTATGAGAGCTTTGTTTTGATTTTCATTTATTTCAGGATGATACATTTGTGCGAAACGTCGGTCATCATCGACGTTTCGCACAAATGTATCACGGACACATCTTTCTACTTCAATTCTAGTAATAATATACCGTTTTTTATCTCTTCTTCGCAGTCGACTGTCTTAAAGTAAGTAGAACCTAGGTAAATATAGCATTGCATAATTTCTGAATTCAGCTGTGTTCACCGTAGTCCAGTCTGCTATTATTATATTTGTTTCCTTTTTTTAAGAACAAGTTCAAAGATGCCAACTTTGAAGACTGAAAACTTCCAAGCGAGTTAGGAGATTTTTTACGTCTCCTATCGTGTGAACAAGGAGGATATTATCGTTAGCGTACCATAAGTTCTCAATTGTCCAGCCTCTTACGGATATTTTGCTACACACATAAATGAAAACCAACTTACGTATCAAGGTTTGTAATATATTGTGGGCATATATGTGAGTATGTGAAAGATAGATTGAAAAGTTCAGAGAGCATCGTGCATGATGGACCAAAAGTGCAGATAATATATGTACGTGTGTAGAAGTAATATGTATATAAATATTTATATGAATAGAATTTTATATTCTATAGATGTAATTTTGCCTGTCGGTCAAATTTTGCTGAATTGTATACAATTAAAATTGGAGACTTTAAACTAAGGCACATTGTATATTGATTTATAAATAACGTAAAGAATAATCGGTAGATCACAACTTTTAGTTATTTTCACCAATTTTGACCCCATATAAATCTTAAATTTGATCTGTAACCTACAGGTAAAAAAGGTGGAGTTATTGTCAACATTCGGTTAAAAAAAATGATGAAATAAATTGTTATTATCATAAAAGTAATTTCTACACGAGATATATTTTTAAACAATGTTAAAAAAATATAATTCTATGTTATTTTTTCTTCGTACGCTTTTGAAGTCGTGTTTACGACCGAGAAGTTGTGTTAGACTGTCAAGAGGAGTGTAGCATGCTGGGAAATATCTTTGTAAAAAACTTGCAGTTCGGTCGGCGAACAGTTTTATTATCAACTATCTGTGCCCACGACTTTGTATGCATAGACCACTGAAACACATAGCGATGCCGATTTTAAAAGTATACATCTACACTTCACCCTTGACCACGTCCATTTCGCCAATTTATACCCGGGTGGAAAACTTCATTGAGTGATTGAAGTGCACATGGCACCACCTATTGATGTACATAGGTAATTGTGTAATTACTACGTGTATGTGGGTACGTGATGTACATAGGTAATTGTGTAATTACTACGTGTATGTGGGTACGTGATGTACATAGGTAATTGTGTAATTACTAGGTGTATGTGGGTACGTGATGTACATAGGTAATTGTGTAATTACTAGGTGTATGTAGGTACGTGATGTACATAGGTAATTGTGTAATTACTACGTGTATGTGGGTACGTGATGTACATAGGTAATTGTGTAATTACTACGTGTATGTGGGTACGTGATGTACATAGGTAATTGTGTAATTACTACGTGTATGTGGGTACGTGATGTACATAGGTAATTGTGTAATTACTACGTGTATGTGGGTACGTGATGTACATAGGTAATCAGGCTTTCTTTTGATGTGGTTGTTGTTTCGTAATGTAAATAACTTTTTGAAAATATCAAATTCGTATATGTTTTGATCGATTATACCTATAGCGATAAAATGAAAACCAAATATTACTTTAAATTAAAATATATAGTTTCGTAAAAATATGTGCATTTAGGTCAGTGGTTTTTGCATGATGTGTGCATAAACATACAAACAGAAAACAGAAAAAAATTTCTGTAATAATCTCAACGCATTCTCATTCACTTATCTTTCATCGACCCAATTATTTTATTTGCAAATATTTTTAACGTAGATACACTATATTTACGGATTTATTATGTGTGTACGTGTATGTGGGTACGTGATGTACATAGTATAGTACGTATAAATGTTGTAGTTGGAGCCAGAAAACCGTTAACATCGACTGTCTCTAGTTTAAATCGATGTTAAATGTTAATGCCGATGTTGATTAATCGATGTCATACGATGCTTTCTGCAGTTTTCATTCTACAGAAGATATTAGTTAAGTGTGAACGTATTAATTTAGTCGTCTGTGTAAATTGACGGAGAAGTTAGAAAATACTAATTCTGTTATAAGAAAAAAGTTTTTTGATTCATTGCGTATAAAAAGTGCGTTCCCACAGTTTTTTAAACGAAATAACAATATCATTCAATTTTAATCGATGTTAAACTTATAAAAACCAATCAAACAAAAGGAAATGTCGCGGGATAATAAACTTATTTGGAGAAACTTTTTATGTATGTGCTTTCTACAAAAGTTTGAGAAAAGTTGGTTAAATTTTTTTGCAACCAATGAACTATATCAAAATGGTCTATGAAAATTTTTGCAACCAATGAAATACTTATTTCAATATTGAAAAAGGATAAGAATTCAGTATTTGAGGAGCTGATCATAAGAGGATAAATAACGATAGGTAAACAGAGGAACGGGAGTAACTATTCATTGTTTGACTACTCATTGTTCAAAACGAACTGTGTTCCTACATCGAGTATGTTTTTAACAATGCGAGTATTATTTCCTAAAAACCTCTCACCACGGCTTATTTATTGTTCACTATTTCTTTTGAAATACTCGTTTTACGCCCATATGCATCATATACGAACTCAAGACTGTCAGTCGGACTTACTGACAATTAAAAACGTATTTCTGTCACTTTTTCACTGTCAGTCGATTCGGAACAAGTCTTCTTTACCAACCGTGCCCTATTGCAAGGTCCAATTGTTAGTATCCATACAAAATACGTTTTTAATTGTCAGTAAATCCGACTGAGAGTCTTGAACGTGTGTGGTGCATACGGGCTTTCGGGAAGGCCGCACGTTTCAACGTTTCATTATGGATTATCAATGGAGAGGGACTGACCACAAAAAGCGTCGATATAACGGTGGTCAGTGACTGCCCTGTTTCACTGTACTTGTTGATTAGTGTAAGCTTAATGTACACGATTAAAACAATGGCGAACTTATTGCTATGAAAAAATATCTCTTACAGCCACCTAGAACACAGTCCAGACCCGCTTGGTGAGCGGCTGGGAATCAAACCCAGGTTCCCACGATGTGTCGAGCCTTGCGATCAACCCGACACGGTACGGTGAGGACACTATATATAACAAATTTTATGTCCACCTAAATGTCCATCTGTTTGTAACAAATTTTAGATTAACCATAGGATCTTATTCTAGGGTACATGAAAATGAAAAAAAATAATTAAACTATTCGTAACTTTTCAATAATTTAGCCGACGTTTTCGTGTGTTCGGATATTCGCTTAAGGCGGAAAAACAAAGAGTGATATTAGGCGCGAATCCCCAGGGTGCGAGTCCTGCTTGCGCACTGACTTGCTACTGTGTGTATGGTGTAAACCAGTAATCCGGATGTATAAATTAAAATATTTTAATTAAGTGATATTAATTATTATTTTTTTAAAATGCCCTTGCCTACGTTTTTTTTAAATTTAAGGTTTTTTTCATTCATTGTATTTAATAACATTGTAAATTTTATCCTGAATTAAATAAAGTCTATGTATTTTATTTCGTTCTTTCTATATTCGTACGGTTGAAAACTAAAACTTTTTTTTTCATATGGTTTCAAGACTTTGCAGTCTGATAATAAACAAAATTTAAAATGGGCTTTTGGAAAACGTTTTTGAAGGAGAAGTTACCTGAAGACTTATACTTTTGATCTTATCAAATTGCTTTTCAAATAGCAAACTTGCTATTAAACCTGCAAATGATGATAAGCGGCGTCTTTGGACAAAAATTACATTTGATAGATCCAGCTCTTCTATTTCCAAAACTGGAAGATATTTATAGTGTCTTAGGTCCAGGGTCCGCAAATCACGCACGCAATGTGCAATACCCGAAGCATTTATTTGTATCGAGCTGGAAAGGAAAATGCGGCATTATTGTACTAAAAATTCCTAAAATTAATAAAATAATAAGCTTATTTTATTGTTAAGTGAGGCTTCTGTTAACATATAAAATACTATAAAATTTATTAGCACTCCAGGGTATTGGTGCGGTTTTAGGGTTAAGATCAATGCAAAGCTTCAGAACAACTGAATGAGTTTGTATGTGTGAAGAACATCGTTGAGTAATGAGAAGGTCGAAGTTGATGTTAAAAAATGAACACGTGTCTGGCAGAATGAATGGAGATTTTAAAAAGCGGTGAAGGCTAAGCGATACTAAAATGATAGTGGCTATAGATGACCGCGTACCTGAGCCAACAAGCTGCACCTACGTTAGTGAATTTTGGCGATAATTCGAACGAGTGCAGATTGTTGGAATGAAATGTCGATAAATTAAATGTAATTATTGAATTGAAAATATCAGTGGTAAGAATGCTAAGAAAGCGTAATTGCGACGAGAAAGAAAATTACTTTCAAGAGAGAGAGAGAGAGAGAGAAAGGAGATAGAATATAAAGATAGTAAAAGACTGGAAACAGGAAGTGAGAAGTACGTGTTAAGACAAAATATATGTGTGTAATTAGGTTGAGGAATGTCTAATACAACGTATATATACATTATCTTATAAACTGAAGATGAACATCCTTAAATATATATGTGAGTATGAATGAGATGATAGCTTGTGACGTACGGGTGGAACATGCACTGGAAGGGTTTCGTATATACTTAGGCATATATAAGCGTTCAAGGGTACACAATATTTATTTTATACTATTTACCAGTATAAATATTATTTTTTTAGTTATTTTTTAGCTGTTTGCTATAGCTGCTAAATAAGTTTTACTGTTTTTTTATATCATTTATGTTTTTAATTTAGCCAGGGTATATTTACTGTTTTATAAAGGCGTTTTATATAGTGTAATTAGATAATAAAAAAATATTAAAACAATTATTTTAGAGAAGAAAATTTGGCAATAAGGATAAGAAAAATTGGTATTTACATAGCTAACAAAATTCAACAAATTTATGTGTTTGCCATATACACAAATTTAATTGCGAAATATTAAGTGTATGACATACATAGTGGTAACAAAAACGTGTCTATTATTCCTGCAGGTAATTCTGTGTATTAAACTGAGTATTTATGAAGCGTCATTTGATAACAACAAATATTTTTTTTTCGTTAGAATCGCAACTTTATATAACTGTTGAGGATTTTAATAATGGGAGTCTTATA
Organism: Druceiella hillmani; assembly: GCA_039881145.1. NCBI lineage: Eukaryota > Metazoa > Arthropoda > Insecta > Lepidoptera > Hepialidae > Druceiella > Druceiella hillmani. The sequence continues at coordinate 20,850,078 of JAYKKI010000022.1, forward strand.
CAATACAGAATTCACATATGAGTACTTCTTCTAAGTTTTCATCATCCACTCTAGCACATGCCGTATGGACCCATCGCATACTGAGCTGATATGATACTATACTGAGCTGATATGAGCTGTAGTTTAAATCGTTACAATAAAAACATACGGCGTCTTCTTTATTTCTTGAAGTTGATAGTCTTTTTCTGCCGTTTTGGATTTTTGGTTGTAAAGTTCTTTGACTTTAAATCTTCAAGTTCTTTTTTGTAAGGAGTTAAAGTTATAACCGCTGTATTATCTCTCCGATGTTGCTTTTTTTCGTTCATTTGAACTTTTGTATTCGGAAGAATATAATTATGAGAAGAATTTTCAAAACTAGAGATTAGATCGCGGTATATGGTTCGGACGGGAGAACCAATTTTCGAAGACCGTCGTGGTTGAAGTTCAGAGAACTGTGAACATCCTGGTTGAGGTTCTGGTGCGTAGGTTGAGGTTTTGAAGCTAGAAGCAAGGCATTGGAGCTCCTTGATTGAGGCTCAGAGACCTTGGACTTTCCTAGTTCAGACTCAAAAACAGACTCAAAACTTATCTGGTTGAGGGTCGGAAGTACTAGAATTTTTAATTGATAATTAGCTTGATTGTCACAATTTGACGGTTCAATACTGAGCTTCGGTGACAAATATAGCTTCGTTAATGAAGTGGTCAGATGGTGCCCATTCAGGTACTGAAGGTCCGGAATGAGGCTCTGTTTGGCTCTCTATTGACTGAAAGTTGACAAATTGGATGATAATGGATGGTCTTGAGCAAGGTATGTTTGTGATTTTAGGAGCTATAAAATCAGTATCACTGAAATTATCTTGAGTCATATACCATTGTCAATAAGTGAGGACATTGTGGCTGCTTGCAGGTAAGCTTGTCCAAATATTTCACTTATTTGAAATATGGTGATCACATATCCTGGATACGATCTCAACCAATTTGTAACTACGTGGTTATAATAAGTGCTTAAAAGTCTCATAAAAGCAACATCAACAAGTTTTAACTTATTATGACTCGATTTTGCTTGCAAAATCAGTTAGAATCTAATTGATTTGACGTGATTCTTATTTATTTTGCACGCCAGAATGGAGTTTAATAATCTAGATTTTTAGTGTGACTTACATGGCCGTCTAGAAGCAGCAACTCTTTACTACTAGGTGAAGCTCCTGAAAATTGAAGGAACACTTTGAACCAAATATTGAATTTTTCAGTTGTCGTCCACCCTTTAGAATTACATGATGATGTTGTTCCTGGGGAGCATGGTTTAGCAATTCGGTTTTCATACGCTGTCTTGGGAAAATTATGAGTAGAGGCATATATATTCCAGTTGCATTGAAAAAAAACACGACAGCTTGAGCTCGTTCTGCAGAAAATAATGAACTTATTTGTTTTCTTCCCTTTAAAGCTATTATATTGGTCTTGCTTCTGAAAACAACAGAAATGTTAGATTCATCACAGTTGTAAATTTTGTCTGGACTTAACTGATGTTCGTCATATGTTGCTCCGAGAAATAGGTAGAACTTTCTAACTACTACTCTGTTGAATCCAAATTGCTAAAGTAGCCTTTGATTTAGGATAAATTGGTATTATGATTTAAAAATCCCTTTAAGCAATCAACACCCGCCATCTTTTTATTAGTAGTAAAATTTTGCTTCTTATTTTTGTACAGGTAACTGGTATGTGACCGCATAAGAACCAAGGTTGTTAAGCCAAAAAGTTTTTCTTCCATATGCTCCCTCTTGCGACCATCTTACTTACCACCATCTTGTCCTAGCACCTTGTTTTTACAAGATAAGATTCCTACAAAATATGTCCGTTACTACAGTGATTTTCAATGTGCCCCACAGCAGTAATTAGAATGAAGAATGAATACGCATGGTATCATTAGATTAACTTTGTTCCTCACCTGTCTTGAAGATGTTAAAATTAAAGAAATATTATTTCAATTCAAGCTTCAATGGAATTTTGCTTATAAACACAGAACGCGCGCATTCCGCCGACTGTCATGGTAGCATTGTGTATCGTTCGACTGTGGTTTCTTATTGGCTAATACTTTGTCTCGTAGAAACTTTGAGTTTCTTTTATGAGGGCGTGACTTCTTCTTCTTCACTACCCCATCACGTAGTTCCCCGATTAAGGGTTGAACGTAGAATAATTTGTCTAAAAGTAACGATTAACAATCTATTGAGGGGACGGATAATAATTCACTGTTAAAATGGAAAATGTTAGATCCACTTTTAATTAGAGCTCATATGGCTTATTTAATATAAAAAAGGAGAAAACTACATTTTGTTAAACTTTGATTAAAAATATTAATTTAACGATTTAAATATATTGTAAAAAGAGAAATAAGATCGCAAATTATGTTATTTCATAACATGGATCCTATTTCAAAAAGAGTTGTGTGCCCACTTTAGTAATTTAGAAGTTTGCTGTACTGCACTTCGACTAAATTTTAGGTACAAATTGCAACGATTCAAATTAATATTTGTCTGATTAATTGTTTTAATAAGAAATATTATTGTGTTATCATTAATATTTTTTTTATGCTGCAGCTGAAAAGCTTTATTATACAATATTTGTCGTGATTTTTAGCTTTTTCAATCTGCAACCCCTGTACTTCCCTCGATTTTGTTATGAAGTATTGAGCCCGATTTATTGATTGAGAGGTTTGTCCACGAACGTTTTCAGTTCCGTCGTAAAACGTGTTTATACGTGCGAAGTTGTGAGAAAAGCTTATAAATACTTGTTTATAGTCGGTTGCTCCATCATATACATTATTTCAATCAATATTAAAACCGTTGCCGCCTGGTTCCATTTTGCCAAATGCAAGTTTCACACATCAAAGTTTTCCTCGAAAGAAATTGTGTAAAATATTGAAACATTTCCAGCATTTCTCAAGTTATAACCGAGCACAGGAATATACTCGTAGTTATATGGGGGAAGAGGCGTTGTGTTTATAAGTATAGCGATAGGCAAAACAACGACCTAGAGTGCACGCGCGTTTACATTACGCATATTTTTGTAAGGCCATTTAGTTGATGCCGAAATAGTTGCTTCCTGCAACTGAAGAATGGACGGATGCTGGCGTGATTCTTCGCCCAATAGAACTTTAAAAAAGGTCGAAAAACCGAAACCAACCAATATGCCAAGTTAAAATTAGGTTTTTGATTGTACAATGCTAATTTAATTTTACTTCGAATACGATTTTTCGTTAGTTATATAATGAAGAAATATATTGAGGCAGAAGGTTTTATACGTAAAGATAACGCATTATAGAGTCGTGTATAAATTGTGGTCGCGTTCACGCACTGAATATTTATTAACCTAAAAATAATGTTACAGTATAAAATATTATTTTCATAATAACATAATTTTCATGCACACCAAAAAAAATAAGCACCAATAAATTAAGACTGTTGTGTGATGTTTCAATTGGAAATGCGATATGATTGATTAAGATGGCATCGTACTTTTGATTTAATTTTTACCGAGAACACTACGAGGGTTGATTGCTTTTTCATTTCCAATTAATTACTAATATCTAGATTAAATGCATATTTTAATCGAATTCGCTTGTAGGGGCGTACTGGGTTTAATGTATTTTTAATTTGTTATTTCACATAGAGGAACGGAGAATAGAGAATAGAAATTGGTTCGTATTATCGAGAAAGTTTTATCTGTTAACGGTATTTGATTTGTGTTGATGTTGTTGCGATTTTTCGTATTTTGTATCTGTCAACGCCACTTGGAAATTGAATCTATTGTCTTGCAAATATTGTGGAAATTTCGAAAAATGTATAGTCGTTTGACATACCAGTTGCCTGTAAACAAATAAGAAGCAAAATTTAAGACCTTCGTCTCCGGATGCTTATGGGACTTGTTACTTAGATCGAAATCTTTAGAATGCATGCAATTAAACCAATATGCTGCGTTGGTTTATTTTTTTCAGTCAGTACACCTCATTGATACTGTACGCCGTCTGTATCGTTACTAAGAACTGTTAAAGTGCGTGTCGAACCATACGTAAATTAGGGTTACGTAGTTATTTCACGAAATATTAAATTTTATATATTTTATACTTTCTTTTGTCATAGTTATACGTATTTATAGAGGTATATGGTAGCTGAATAAGGTTTCTAATACCCCGACAGTAAGGCGTGTTGTTGCGATTCCTATTCTGTGTTTTTTTTTAAAGTTAAGCTTATAGCTGTGTTTCTTTAAGTTTAAGCTTTTATGAAGTTAACTTATAGCAAATAATTTCATTGGACTAATCGAAACTTATTTTCAGAATTTTTTTCATTTCTTATATTATCGTGTTTTGTAACGGAGGTGGAGAGGGGTCATATTACAAACGATTTTTAAACTTAATATTTCGTAAACGAGGTAAAATATGTAAAGCGTTATATGGAACTTTATTTTTGCTATATATTAAATGAGATATTGATCTGTTCTAAATTTCATGTTCGTATGTTTAAAACTGTAAAAACTGCGTAGTTGTGACAGATGGAGAGACACTTAAACGGATATGACGTAATTATAAGGGTTCCGCGTTTGACTACGGTGCATGGCCGCTACGAACGATAGAAGTGAAACTTTTTGATATATTATTATTCTGAATAAGAAAAACAAAATATCGATATAATCTTGTAATAACAAACAATAATATATTACAGGAATAAAAACTCCCTCTCTCACGATTGTGCAAGCGCGTAGGTTAAGAAATAAGACCCTAAATGAAATTGAAACAAGTTATGCTTAATTTATTGGCACTTCGCTATAAGTGTTTCAAATTTCATTACAGTTTTATTTCTCAAAATAGGAATTAGCGTGAATATCCACTTTTTCACAATGACACATGTGTCATTGTGAAATACCGTTAACAGACAAGACTTTCTCGATAATACGAACCTATACTCCCAATGATCCAAATTAAACCTTCACGAAAATATTTCTATTCTCTATTCCTCTATGTGAAACAGTAAATTAAAGATACATTAAATTCAGTACGCCCCTACAAGCGAATTTGATTAAAATATGTGCTAAATGCACATATCTAGGTATTAGTAATTAATTGGAAATGGAAAAGCAATCAACCTTCGTAGTGTTCTCGGTAAAAATAAAATCAAAAGTAGGTGCCATCATAATCACTCACACTGCATCTCCAATTAAAACATCACGTGAAAATTATGTTATTAATACATGAAAATTATGTTATTAGTACATGAAAATTATGTTATTAATACATGAAAATTATGTTATTAATGCATGAAAATTATGTTATTAATACATGAAAATTATGTTATTAATGCATGAAAATTATGTTATTAGTACATGAAAATTATGTTATTAATACATGTAATAACACTTAAATTGAAACAAAATCGGGAAAGAAAAAATAATGAATAATTTGGAAATGGAATAGTATTAAGCTTTGAAAAAAAGTAACCAAAAAGGAACGTCTAAATTAAGATAATCTGGTATAATATTACCAGTATGAAAATAGCAGTCTACAGATGTTTTTCTTTACGTATAAAAAGTACAATCGAAGCAACTAAAACATTATCCGCAAATAACCGTGGAACAGACCGAAAGGAATACTTTGTGATTTAAAAATAGCTATCAAAGCAACAATGCGTTAATGAAACATTGTAATGCGTAGTAAAACTCCGAGTTTAAACACCTGTGACTTGTTTACAGCTCGTGTTTGAACCGATAAACGCGAGCATGAATGAAATTTACACGAACATGAAAGATCGGTCTGCTGTTTACTTTTTACCCAGTAGTTTAAACATTATTTTAACAAATTTTGTTCCTGTTTACGTTATTAATATGCTGTGAAATAAAAATATATTGAATATTCTAGGATGTAAGTCACAAGTTAGCCGTTCTATCCTGATGTACATCCCTCAGTTCCTTTATTTTTGTTCTTGTCGAAGGCTGGACGTTAACGTATACGCTTGTCAGAGAACTTGAAGGCTTTGAAATGTGTATCCTAGGATATTGTGAATATATTGGATATACAAGATTTAAAACGAAGTAGGCATAAAGCGAATGAGCCAAGACCGTAGGTAATAAGAACAACAAAAGGATGGAAATTTGAATACTTCCGTCATGTAATGCCACAGGCAGAAAGATACGATGTGCCTACTTTATCTCATATTACAGGGTGAGATAATCGAAAAAAGAGGCCTAGGTCGAAGAAGGACGTCATAACTCTGAAACCTGGGGGAGTGGTTAACGGATCTCGGGTATCCGTTTTCAGATCTCGGGCATCCTTTTTTACTAACAAAATTAACTTCTTTCAGTCGATCTTGGTTATTTAATTTTATGGATCATCTATTTATAAAAAAAAAAATAAAACAAAGAAATTAAATATTTCGAAAAAACTTTTTCAATAAATTTTTTTCGCATTTAGATTACTGTGTTCCATTTAGATATCTGCCACGACTTTTAAGAAAAAATGTCTAAGTGCGAGTCAACCTCGCGCACGGAGGGTTCCGTAGCACTAAACAATATTAACTTTAAAATATTGTATTTCTCAAAGACACTTTAAAAAACAAAATTATTGTTGCAGTCGGTACCGAAAATATCCTATTTCTCAAAAACTACACAACATATCTTATTCAAACTAATTTTCGTTGAAAGTTTATTACAAGTTATACTACCTTGTTCTCAGAATTTCTAGTTTCACACGTACACGTTTATTGAAAAATTAGAGAGAGGGGGGCGTGGGCCAAAATTTTAACTCTTTACAAGCGTTCATCTCACCAATTATTGACTTAAATTGAAAAGTTATTTTGGAACCTGTATATAATTGTTTAAGATCAATATAAAGATACAGATAGACATAAGACCTACCTAAGTAGACGCCCATATGGACTGGACTTTTTTCATCCGTTAATTACATGTTTTTATGGATTGCCACCCCAAATATTATATTTTTTCGTATTTCATTATATAGTGGTATAGAAGACACATATTGTCCAAATTTCATCTATATCGTGCTAATAGTCTCCTAGTAAAATGGTTGTGACCTACGAACAGACAGACGGACAGGACAAAATTACAGGGATTCCTTTTTGGCCATTAGCCATATAACCCTAAAAAACGTCACGTCAACACTTTGTGAATATTTAAAATTACTTCGGACAAGTTGCATCTATAAGTTTATTTTGCGGAATGGAATGTCCGTCACATGCACTTGATTTTCCGCATATATTATGGTTAGTAGTGAAACAAGGGGCTGCTGCAATTTCGTCACGTCCGTCTATCCATCCTCTCAGTAATTTTTTAAAATTTTTTGTAGTAATTTTTTTTATTTCCCCGTAAACGTAAAGTGGAGCGAGTTTTTTTCGCGCATATCAATGAGTGGGTAACCTTGGACGGGTCTATCGAAATGAAATTGGGTTTCTTTAACCATTTTTTATTTAAATCACTTTATGAAATATTAAGTGAAGCTTAGTGTTACACGATGTGTAATGTTTACTGCCTCTTATTTTTTTAAACAAGGATTTGAAAAACTAAATAACCGGCTACCACCATTTGATTAGAAATTCCACCTGAAATTATTTGGGTTAATAATTTTAGGTTTAGAATAATGAATACTCCAGAAGGTGAGAACACGCGCGATAGTGTGTCCAAAAAAATTACGCATAAAATGCGTAGTATCAAAACGCGGCTGTCGGTGCAATTGAAGACACAGCTCTGAAAGGTTACGTGACAATATGGCTTAAAATGCTGGCTAGTGCTATTCCCACCTGTAAAAATATCACTGGACTGCAAAATAAATAAATGGGGATCACTTTTCATACATAAAAACTATTACTTAATTTCATTTTCAAATAACTAAGTAAATTTTAAAACATCGAAGTAGATTATTATTAACAGAAGCGCGCCATTTTTATTGATGTCACCTCTTAAAAAATTGTTTACCCAAATTAAAACATCTTAATTGCTTGATAATGAAATATAAAATTTTATTTGTAAAAAAATCGGTATTTGGAAAATGTCGTTGGAGAATTTGATGTAACGTTTGAATTTCCGTTATCATATTCAATTTTAGAATTTTACGTCGTTAAGGAAGTACAAACAAACATGTATACGCATTTATAATATTAGTTAGGACGAGATTTTGGGCGATTCAAAATGATCTGTCATTTCTCGATCCGCTAGATGTATTTGTACAAAAAATAAAGTCGATACGTTGCTGCACTACGACGTGAAAGAAGGACGCACAATTATATTATTGTTAGGACAACTTGTAGTAATATTTGTAGCAATAGTTGCAATAAATTATAGCTTGATTTGTTTAAAATTAAACTAGAAATTTGAGAAAAAACATTAATTTTATTTATACCACTGAAGAACCTAGTTTCAAGATTTTCTCTACTTATGACATACATAATAAAAATGAATAGCTCGTACTAAGTCAAATATACAGTTGTCACGTATATATTTAAAACTATTAGGAATAAAACGTTGGGCAGTATACAAATGAAAACAAAAAATATACTTTTCCTGCTTCTACTACAGAAAAAAGGTGGTAAAATACAAAAATCAAAAAATTATTTGCAAAATTACCAAAATCATTTTGTAGATTAATGTGTAAGCACACATTCGTACGCACGCACGCACACGCACACGCACACACGCATACGTACATGCTCGTACACACACACACACATGTTTAATGATAATGTATATTAATACTTATTTTAATCAATAAAATGGTAAAATATGACAAAGTTTTTAAATTATTATAATCTAAATACTTTGGCTATTGGTTGTGGTCAGAATAAACATTTTAGAAATCTAACATGGCGGCCTTAATAATACTTCATATAAGACAAGCCACGACTATGTAAATCGATGCAAATGTGAATTGTACTGCCGCAAATAAATATATTTATATGCGTCGATTTCCTGAAGTTGGTGGGTAAATTTATTCTGCTGGTAACACCGTGCGCGTTGGGGGAGGGCGCTAGTAGGCGGAGTGCGGTGCCTCCTCTACCGATTTTTGGCTTCACCGCGACCGCGAAGAGATTTTTGCGATTACTCTATATTCTAAGATTTCACGAGATAAAAGTAAATAAGGAATCTTGTTTTCCGCATGTTCCGTCAGACACTGTCCGGTTTTTATAAACTGCCTGGTCTTTTAATTATTTCTATACGCAATCCATTATCCACTACATAACCAATTGTATAAACATTCCGTCATGTAATTAAGTAGTTTTTTTCATTTTTAATTATTCATCGATGAAATATTCATTACGTTATCTGTATGTTATATTTTATAATAAAGCCAATTTGACACCAAACCGATGAATTTCCCGGCATCATATTTATTTAAAAAGCAAAAATATTTTACAAAAGATAATAAATTACTTCTGTTAATTGATAGGTTTGAATAGTTTACCCAATTTTATTGTTATTGAAGAAAACATTTTTGGGAATAAAATTAATTTGCGTTTATTCAATTTCCACGTTTTTTAAACTAACTCCCACCGTGAAGCCGATTGTAATATTCTTGTGTTTACTAAAATATTTTAAAAGTGTTTATTTATAAAGAACGCATATTATGTATGCCTTTGTTATACTAAATTATAATTGTATTATAAAACATAATTTTCTAGTTCGGTTTATAATATATTTTTCACGTATAGTGAAAAATTATGGCACACTCTATGGCACTTACGTTAATATACAGTAGTTATAATAGCAGTTACTATCGTGGCTATGCGATATAGGGATATGAATTATAATTTTCAGCAGCAGCCGAGTGGTTAGACATGTCATGTGTCTGACGAGCAAACCTCTCTTTGTACAGCGTGTTCCTTTTAGCGCAATGTAGACGAACGACAATAACCTGTCCGACAATATTAGGAGAAAATAAAATATATCATATTTAATACTTTAAGCAGACGCCTACAAAAATGAAGACGAGAGACACGACGAATTCCTTTTGACATATGCATTGAATTCAAAAATCGACGAGAAAAATTTTAAGAAGTATGGTGGTAATTTAAATTGCAAGCAGAGAGTACGATATACTCAAGTCTTAGATGTTGGAGAACGTTTCATAAAATTTACGTCTCTTTTGTTACCTCAGTACCAAGCACACACACACACACACACATATATATATATATATATATATATATATATATATATATATATATATATATACAAAAACTATAGAATTGATGTTGTTTACGAAAAAATGATTTAGGGTGACATAACCAACCAATTTTTGTCTGTCTATTTCTATTTTTATTTGAACACGTAGAAACTACTGACTCAATTAACAGAAATCAATCACTTATTGTTGTGACAATTTTTTGAAAAGCATAGGGGTTGACTTGAAATAACATTAATTTTTTATTTCATCTGAATCGACTTACTCAATTAGAAAATATGCGAATTTAAAATTTTCAAAAATACATTTCTATTGTATTAGTACGACAAAAACAAACATGTCTAGCACAAATGCATAGTGTATTTACGTATTTATATCAATATAAGATACTACATGTATTTTATATCGCGCAATGAAGTTTTCCACCTAAACATAAATTGGCGAAATGGGTGTGGCCAGAGGTAAAGAGTGGAGTAATGTAGGAACAGTACGTATTTAAGTTATTTTTAAACTTTAAATTGAAATTGATTATTTATTTTGTTGAAATTAATTTGATTCCTTAAATTGTCTATAATTTTGAATCTGTTTAGTATTGGACATACAGATTTAGTTGCTACGTTTTTTATTATTGTAAATACTTGCAAATTTTAAAATCGTTTGTTATTTACTTGGAAAAGACTTCAAGAAAAAGATAAAATTAATCTTGTTATGGCGAAAATGCAAGAAGACTGAGATTAATTAGGTCTCAATAATCTGAAGAAGAAAATGAGGACGGATTTCTGCACCTCAAGAAGGTCTGGCCAGAATATGCTTATCAGAAATTTCTACCCAGCATGAGACTCGGCTAAGTACAGGACATTTTTGTACCGCAGACTCTCGGTTTCAGGTAAGTATTGAGGACGGTCGAGGATTAACGCGAAGTATGACTATCCTTTGGCCATAGGCGTTATGCGTCTTCACGGAAGTCTGAAACTTTCATGGAAAGAGAATCTCGCTTAAACTCTTAAAGTACCCGGAAAGCTGTTTCTTGGTCTAAGAAAATAAAGAGGAACGCGAAGAAGGCTTATTTGCTGACAGCGGACTGTGAGCGTCATGAAATGGCAAGCGACTCCGAAACTTTTACCGATAGAGAGATATTATTATAAAAGATGAATGTTTTATTTTATGTTATTTAAAACAATTAGCATATAATTAAAATAAATTTCTTCGTTTGAATGTACAACGTCTAGAATAAAATTTATGAATTTCGAAATAAAGAAATGCGAACTGGAATAAGTAGACATTTTCGATTTCTAAGAAATACAAAGTGTAAGAATATTTGAAAAAGAAAATAATATAAGACAATGCTTCTGGTTGCGAAGAAACCTTAGTTTTAGGCGATTGAAAAAAATTAGTAAATTATATTAAGGAACTGTATAATTTAACTGTATAATTTTTAACCGTTTCCAAAAAGGAATACCGTCAGTTGTGATTTCAAAATTACAAAAACAAAATTAATTTTTTTTACAGAAACGCATTTCAAATATAGTTTGATGCATCTGAATGATATTAACCATTTAGGTGCATATATACAACAAAGTTTGAACCAACATAGTTTCTGAACGCAACACATAAGAGGGGCGCGGGGGGCGTCGTTAGAAGCGCAAGCGGTGCGGATGTTTTAGTAGCCATAGAACAGTGGAGTGGAGAGCACCGCGCTTTTGCCGTCGAGGCGTACATTTCGAGTGGATTTTCGCTGTCTGTAGCACGCCGTCGACTTAATAATCGTTACAGCATTCGTCGATTACGTGATGGACCATCGATCAACCTCATTCAGTCATGGGCAGCAAGATTCAGAGCTAAAGGATCAACATTAAATAGGCCCAGGCCAGGACCTACACCATTGGTACCCTCGGATGAAAATGTCGAGCGTGTTATGGTTTCTGTCGTTGAAAATCCCCGTTTATCACTGCGTACACGTTCATCGATATTGGGAATTCCGAAAACAACTTTACAGGTAATAATTCGAAAAAAGCTCAAGTTCCATCCATATAAAATTTAAATTGTTCAAGATTGACATGATTCTGACTTTGAATTAAGAAAAATTTACGCGGAGGTGATGTTGTTGAGATTTCGTACTGCTACCTGGATGGGCAACATATTCTTTAGTGACGAAGCTCATTTTCACATTGGAGGATGTGTGAATAAGCAGAACTTTCGTTACTGGGATGTCCACAACCCAAGACAAATGCATCAAGAGTCTTTAAATAAGCCTAAAGTAACAGTCTGGTGTGCCATGTCTGCATCTGCAATCATAGGGCCTTATTTCTTTGAAAATCAACGTGGCCAAATTATAACTGTGAATTCGGAGAGATATGCCCAGATGTTAAATGACTTTTTCAGAGTAGAACTACAGAATAGTCCATCCTGGAACCAAAACCAGCAGGACGGGGCCACAGCTCACACTGCTAATGTGTCCATGAATGCAGTGCGACAGTTATTTCCAGAAAAAAAAACATATCCCGAAACGCTACCGTACCGTGGCCACCTAGGTCACCCGATTTAAGCCAATGTGACTTTTTCTTATGGGGATACTTAAAATCCGTTGTTTACAAAAAAAAACAAATCCGAGCACTGTGACACAACTTAAAGAAAATATTCGAGCCGAAGTCAGTAGGATATCCCAGTCGCTTTGCAAACGCCTTTTTGGAAAACATGCGTGCTAGACTCGAAGAGTGTGTCCGCAGAGAGAAATTCGCATTTGTTGTTATAAAGTTAAAATAAAACTTTGTATTAGAGGTGTAGTTTTTTTTTACAATTTTTCAAACATTGAAATCTGCCACCTGTATATATATATATATATATATATATATATATATATATATATATATATATATATATATATATCTTTTTTTCTTTTTTTTTCTTTCAATCCTTATCTTCTCTCTTTATACTTAACCCTTTAGAATGATTTTCCGGAAACTCTCTATTAAGACGTATTTGTTGCAATTCAGTCAATGCCCTTTTTGGTTTTTGAACTCTTTGACGTAGAATATTAAGCCCAGTCGATGCTTGTGTTGCGCAGCACATTTGCTGCTCAGGCATTGCTTATTTAAAGTAATTCGATATTCCTATTGTTCAGCTGATTCATTAATGAGTTATTGGAACTTTTCATAGAATCGTTTCTGTCGCTCCATTCTGTTAACAGGTCATTAATTAAAACGGATAGGCGGCCATGTTCTTTAAATATTTAATAGTCGTACCAAACCAAACGGAAAATATTTTTTACTTTGTAATAAACAAAATTCACGAGTCTTAAAGGTAGCTTATGAATGGAAGTCTGTCTTGTGGGATGCATTTTTGACAGCTGAATGTACTTACTTTTCTCCTTTTTTTTGGTATTTATTGAGGCGAGCAGTTTCTTTTGTAGACCTGCCCGTATTAAACTGAAGGTGAAAATATGTTGAAAGAAATAATAGTTGGTAAATATGTATATCGAATATTAAAATCTAAAACGTATTTGTATAACAGAATAGTGAAAAAAGCAAAAAAGAGAAAAATAATTGGCTACGATAATCATTTTTGAAGAATTACTATAAAAACCAATTTCCTTGGAGAGTGTTTATTAAGAAAATTATTTACTTGTCTTTATTATAAAGTTTATCAACTTTTTATTACATTTTTTTTGAAGTCGTTCCAAGTCATAAAAAAAACAAACATAACATTAGACAGACAGATTTTTCTATTCTTATTATTCTCACTCTATCATTTTTGTTCTCTATTAGCCCTGTTTTAGACGTCGCTGTGTTGTATTACTTCTTTTTAATATCATTCTTTTCATATATTATTTTGCATTTCTACCAATACAACTATTTCAGGCAATAAGGTTATGTTTTTTTATTTAACCCTATAATATGGGCTATGTTTGTTATAATGAATCATGGCTCAATATTCTAAATATATTTTGTACAATGTGATTTAGTAATAAAAACAAATAAGTTGTAAACAACCCTACTAACACTAACAGCTCTATTGCATTTTTCTCAGCTAGTTTATGATGTAACGCAACTCGTCAAACCCGGCTTAGAGGCGCACACGTTTCATGTTTTCCACATAGCCGATATTTTCGCATTCAGCGTCTGTCGCTTTAAAAACGCCAATGAGGTCGTTGACACGATTAAAATAAGAACATCGAAATTCCTGAGCCGTGATCGAGCTCAAATATACTTCGCATACGCTAGTCGAGTTTTCGGCACATAATTCGCGTAAGACACACTCGGATTATGCGCTGTCTAAGACGCAATATTTATAGTCCGCGCTTTATGACAGTGTTACATCATTCGATATGCAGTATTGATACGTTTGGGATTTGCAATTAGTATTGTTTCGAGTAGTTTGTTCTTTGTTGATATACAGCCAACAACCCCTTTTCAGAGGTTTTTGCCATTTTCACTATGAAAATTGCTATTTTATAGTATCGCGTGGATTTTTCTATTAATTTATTATTATAAATAAAAATTTAAAAAGTGTATATAAAATAAAGAAATAAATGTAAAATTGATAAAATGTGCATATGATGTGGTCTAATAATTAAACTAATACTTAATTATCTAATCAAAATTATTTAGTAATATATCTGGTTTTAATCGCCGTCTTGTGAAATAATACAAGACAACTTTAGTCGTCGTTACTATTTTATTTAATCATTTTATTTACTAGTATATAAACCATATCAAATGAACGTATAATTATTTCGGCAGGTTTAACTATTTTCGATTATTTATTACACAATATTAATTAAATAGGTGAAATTCCGTACTTATTTTTTTCTATTTTAATGTTAAAGCTTTTCACCCCCTTACAGAAACGTATAAATAATACTATCAAGCGCACAAGAGAGGTACAAAATAGATCGTGTGCAGGCACACATGTTAGCATCAGTTGCTTACGACAGCCGTTGCGAGCGGTTGTGGGTCAATAGAGACTATTTTCGAGAAAACACAGTTAAAGAGGCAATCTGATTTCACGCGTAATTTGTAAATGCAAAAACACCATTCGTAATATAATTAAGATCAAAGGTGTAACATTCCATGCGTAAGTTCAGCATATTAACTAAATATTAATTATTTAGAAATAATAACATGTTTTTAATGTTTACAAAGTGACACTACGAGAAATACCCAATACGGCATGTCTCGAGTGTGACAAGGAAGAATAATTCGTAGAAAATAGATTTAAATCACGAAATACATATCCCAAGTGTTAGAGAGATAAGAGACAGATATCTTTATACTTGTACCTATTGTTTTAGGCTGAGTTAAGACGCACACAGATACCATATTTTGATACGTTTTATACGCCTAGATTCATGGCTTTTCTGTATTATTTATTTGTATATTTATACCTTTACCGCGAATTAAGTTAGTGGCCTGAAATTAGGAGCAGCACTACATGAGATTAGGAACAATTTTTATATGGAAAACCGGCTAGACACTTTACATTACCTTACTTTATTCAACCAAATATAGAAGAATGAAAAAAACCAATCTTGTGAAATAGGTCGTAAGAAATAATATTACTATCCACATAGCCCATGCCAAAAATGTATATAATTCAATTAATATATAACTGAAATATGTATATATTTTTGGATGTTTTTTAACAGTAAATAATTTTTTCTTTTATATAATAATAATAATGTAATGTAAATCATGTATATATAGTTAAGTATATGTAATACAAGAATCTGTTTTATGATAAAATTCTATCATCTCTCGTTGGTTTCATTTTCAGACTTTTCCATAAACTTTTGTTAGATAATATATTTGTCCGTTTGTGTATCACTCCATGGATATGACTTCAAAACAACTTGACAATATGTTAAGAAGTTTTCAGTTCGGTTATTTAAAAAGATTACTACTCAGACAGGATCTACTCAGGCAGGATTATGATTTTAATACTAGATATTTTCTGAAATAGTCACTATTTCTCCAAAATTAAGGAAAATTAAATGTTTTTCGGCAAATCTCTTGAAATTCTGAATAACTTGAAAACGTCGATTATTGGTTATTGCTTGTGAATAGTTTTTCGTGATCGTTTGGCGACTGTAGCTAATATAACCGGAGGCATTTCGTGTAGCGTTCGTGTAGCGTAGTGCCGGCGATTTCTGAATTGTTGTCTTTAGATCTCTCACTAAACACGTCTTTCGTGCGAAGCAAGATGGAAACTAATTCAATCACTCGGAGCCCATAAGAGAATTCTAAAAACTTCCAGCTAATATATAATTTTTCTCATAACAGTTATAAAAAAAAATACCAATCTAATTAAAAATTTAAAATATGCATCATTTTGTAATACTTTTTGATTCCAAAATAATGCCGAATACTTATGAAAAGAAATTAGAATTCATTAACATAAAAGAAACTCCTTAAGAACGTAATGATTGTATGCGTTTTTTTTTAAGAAAAAATTAACGTAATTCATTTATTCTAAACACTTTCTATACGAAACGAGAGCTCATTTAATCGATTGCAAGTCGACGCATAAGCGCCAAACAATGCTGGAAGACGGCCAGCCATGACCAGCGCTCGATAGTCGTACGTCGATTCGTTGAACTAGTTTACAGCATCGCGATAGCACAATACGCACTCGCAGAGCGCAGTTCGTCTGCAGTAATGAAAATATATTCTATTTCGGTAGCCAGCGCCGAATATCGTTAGCATTCCGACAAGGTGACTTCCAGGGTATGACAAGGCGGCCTCCGATTGGCTGAAGTATGCCGGGAATGCGCCAACCGATTCGGAGCTCCCTTTTATTGTCGGGAACGGAATGTAATTATTGCACCGCACGACCGTTTGATGCCAAGACTCGTGGGCGAGCGCGATGGGTGTTAACAAAGATCTGGCGTTCACTTTGTTCTCTCAAGGTTTCCACTTGTCGTTTTTACAATGCTTATAAGACGCATCGGTCATGCCAAAAGCGGATCTGATTCTGGCCAGGGATTTGAGAATTATGCGCACGCAGTACGCGCCTATTGTAGTTTCAGTTTCGATTTTTCCTTCTACTCGTGTTTATCTATTGTGATGCCTAATTCTTGAAACTAATATTTTACATGCTGCGTAATTTGGTCATCATCAAAATGATGAACGTATAAACGATTAGCATCCAGGAGAAGACTAATGAAAGTGAGGGAAGAAAGGTATTTTTCACAATTAAATGAAACTAGTTCTTTACCACGACCTAGGTTTCGTTGTATTACAACATCTTCAGGTGGGCTGTTAGCGAAGACCTTTGCTTAAAGAAACTAGAAATAATACTAACATCACGTAGTTTCATTTAATTGTGAATAATTAATTTCTACAAAATTAACGCCAAATATATTCAAAGGTATTTTTAAAAGAAATGCTGGTGGATAGTACGAATAACATATCTCTGTATGGATGAATGTATGTACGTACATTTGTGCGCTTTCAAACACTTATAAAATCTGGAAGGATCATTTTTTGACTACAAACTTTACTGATAGTTTTATTTAATAGTGCTCAACGGAACAGACAAAACTATAAGTGAACGAACAAACGATTTCTGAACTCGGTAATTCGTTCCATCCTTGAGTTATACCACATTATGAAAATTTAAACCTATATCCTACAAAGCCTAAAGAAAAACTAACCTAAAAAACTTGGATTGGAACCGGATAAATGGGAGACTATTTGTTTTGGTTCCTAAATTCTACCTAATATTTTTTTTTAAATCAGAAAAATATTTAAGGAGGTAAAGGAGAAGACAGATTTTTTGCTGAATCATTGTTATTTTATGACAAAGAAGGAGCCTCAATCAAAGGTTGTCAAGAAAATGTATAGATTTGGTTTTCAAAGACCAAATTCACTTTAAATTAAGATTTAATACGTCATTGAATACTGGCTAACAAGCAGTCTGGAGTGCAACAGTCTGGTTTTATTCCAGACCATTCACTCAAGGCTTCGGACCTTCATTAACAACTGTTGTAGATGCATCAGAAAATTTTAAAATTTTCCGAGAACATTTCTTAAAACGGAGACAATATTGTTTAGTTTTTTCAATATTATGTGATACTCTTTGTCCATATTTTCTAAACTTTTCCTTAATAGTACCTTTCAAGAAGAAATAGAAACAAAGTATAAGTTTTTATGTAATAAGTGGTCTTTGTAACAGAATAAACGAAGCTGTGTTTAAAATACTTTTTGTACACCTTTCATATATTTAGTGCAATTAGAGACTTAATGTAATTATGGGACTATTGGGAGATATTTTAGAATTGGTCTTGTCATATTGAAAAAGTTTAGAAAATAGAGCAGGGCGTGTTCCATAGTTTACCCGATCGTTGAAAAAACTCAACGAGAAAATCTCATAGGGATGGATGTTTGCAAATTTTGAGACGAATCAGCCGGCAATAAGTTGATATTATTGAAGTAATCTGCAATATTTTTTAGCTTTAACAGGTAAAGTACTGATGAAAAAGACAGGATGGGGCTTTGCGCTGGAGGTTGACGGTCAGTGCATAAGTTTAGGTCTTCAATTAGTTTGTCGTTAGGTATCTGAATCGGTACCAAGGCTAATGTGGAGGGTGTCAAAAAATTGGTTGCCAAATTATATCATTGCAATTATTTTCAGCATTGCCAGGTATATGTGTGTACATTTATGATGCATATGATAAAGCCAAGGTTAGAAATTCAGTTATTTAAGAAATCTCAGTATTAGCTAGTGATATAAGTTATAGTTTATAATTGTGAATTAGTTCAGAATGTTCATTTGGTAATATACTAATTAATTAAGTATTGTTAATATTATCAAATTTAAAGACGTAGTTAATTCAGAGTATTAAGTAAATATACGTTTACTTGTAACATTAAAGTTTGTTACGAGGCAAATATGTATGTGAAAATTGCTTAAGAATATAAATTATTAATTAAATATTGTTGATATTGTTAAAGTTAAACAGCATCTAAATCTGCAGATTACTTGGTATATGGTTATTTGTCACCTTCAAGTTTGTCCTTCAAGCCTTATGGCTAGTTACGTGAAAATTGAATACCAATACAAATGATTAACTAAGTATTCTGCAGATTTTTGCTTTGTAAATCTGCAGATTAAGAAAGTATATGCTTACCTGTAACTTTAAAGTTTGTTATAAAATAACTAGGTATGTGAAAATTTCTTACCAACGCAACTAATTAACTAAGTATTATTGGTATTATCAAAGTTAAAGAAGTGCCTAAATCTGCAGATTAAACAAGTATATGTTTACCTGTAACCTTAAAGTTAGTTATAAATCAACTAGGTACCTGGAAATTTCTTGCAATACAAAATTTTAATTTGCAAGAAATTTGATCTCAAAAATTAAATTAAAAAAAATCTTTTTTGGTCTTGAATTTTAAAATTAATTATTTCTAACCTATAATTTTTATTATAAGTTTCGATTTTCAGTCACGTTTTTAAAATTCCTTACCTATGTCAGTAAATACAAAAGTGAAGTTACCGTCTTCGTAAGGAAGGAAATACGCAGTTTCCTTAATGCCACTAGACCACATTGTGTTGTACTGCGAGAACAAATGAAATTACCATGAATGGATAAAGGAATATACCTAAGATAAACAAAAAATGATATCGTTACATAATAATTAAAACCATTTATTATTACTTAATCATAAGATTAATCATTGAGATAAAATTACCATTATCAAGTATTCTTTACCTTTACTGCAACATGATATAAGTGTAATTTCCCTTGTACTTCAATGGTAGCAAAAATAGTACTGTAATAATAATTGTGGTGGTAATAGAATCAAATCCTAATCCAATCTACACATCAAATCTGCTAAAATATATTTTACTTCTATTATTATTGATAGCACCAAGTCGGGATGAAATAATTCAAAGCTATTGTAATTATATATGTGCAAAAATGCCCACGTAATAGCGTACCTACGTTAGATCAAGAAAATCAAGAAAATATATATAAATAAATGTATCAAGAAAATATAAATCCTCTTGCAAAATTTGCAGATGATGAAGCCTATTTAATGTATGACTAGATAGTATAATGCTTTTAGCTACTTTTTGCTTGTTAATAAAGTGTGCCATTGTAAATAATTTTATTTTGATTCAAACTTTTCACTGCTTTGCCCTAATTTATCCCAAATTTTTCAACACAATTGAAACAACAGGTTGACACGTGCATTCACAGACAAAAACAACAGACACTAGAACATATTTAATGTATTATAAAACAAAATTATGTAAATCACAGAAAAAATCAAAATAACTATATAACAGTTACATTTTTATATCGATAAGGGAAAAGCTAAAATATTTAGTAACAGTGCTAAAACGGTAAAGCTGTAGCAGTATTTATACTATTGTTTTAATTGTAGTTTATGGATAAGGCTGAAATTATATTGTTTTAAGTAAAATAATATCTGACAAGAGTAACTTTATCTCAGTTATTTATGTCGTGCTTTTGCAATTACGAATGGTATTCGTTGTTATACGTATATGCAACAACGGTATTTTTTTTATTTATCTTTATTCGTGACGGCTTTATTTGTGTGCGCCCAAAAGCGTTTGTTGGCCCGACATGGTAAGTGGTGGTAGGAAATTACTTTCGTAGCAACAAGTTCACTATATATACCAATTATGTATATTAAAGTGTATATAAATGTATAAGTAGATTGATATTCCTATATAATTGTTTCAAGGAGCCCTTTTTTGTATTTAATTTATAATTTATAATATCCACCGTCAGTTAAGTTCAGTACAACTGATAATATTCATCCTGTTTACACTTGGTACTCGGCTTTATTCTAGATATATTTTATTTTTCTGATTTTAAATATTTATTATTATATAATATCATCTGCTTTAAGCAGTGCAAGTTGAAAACAGTTTTTTTTTCAGACAGAAGACACAAGCTGACAAAAAAAACTGACAAAGTTATGAAGGTTTAAATTTATCGTTTAGCTATGGAGAAATTACTTAAGAATCATTTACTCATACCTTGACCATTCAATTTTACGGCACTTGTTGCTTTGCACGAATCGTAAAGAAGCAGTTCGCAATATTTCAGATCAGAAGCAGGTGAAGTGAATAAGTTAATAAATAAAATAGCATTGCTATTTTCGTATGGAGTTCGGAAGAATAAATTACTCGTACCTCGATTATTAAACTTTTCGGCAGTTGTTGCTTCGCGCGGATCGTAAAGAAGCAGTTCGCAATATTTCAGATCAGAAGCAGGTGAAGTGAATAAGTTAATAAATAAAATAGCATTGCTATTTTCGTATGGAGTTCGAAAGAATCAATTACTCGTACCTGGATTATTAAACTTTTCGGCAGTTGTTGCTTCGCGCGGATCGTAAAGAAGCAATTCGCAATATTTCAGATAAGAAGCGGGCAAAGTACGTGCACGGGACGATGTCTAAATTGAGTTTCTTACGTATGTCAGGTGTTATGATTCGCTTTTCATACGCCGCCCGGTACCCGAAATAGAACGGATGCGCGCATCCCACGTCGATGGGCCGATACAATTATTTATTCGGATCGCGAAAACAAACTGTTTACAAACAAACGGAGCGGAGGATGACTATTTGCGCTGTCGCAGGCACGTGAGAGGAACGTCGATTTGCGTCGCTCTTTTTTGCCGGCAAACGATGGGTCGGTGAGGACGTGACGACGCGGGCCGGCTATTTTCGTGACACCGATAATCGGGGGCGTACACCGTAGTGAAAACATGTTATTATTCGGTCTGCCCTGTTATATCATGCGAATTCCGACTCCGTGACCGGCTGACGTTGGCCAGGACGTTCTCGTGGCGACATTGATGGAGTGAACACCGTTCAGAATAAAATCATTTTGGTCAAGGTATTTTTTGCTATGGCGTGAATGTATGATATTTACGTGGATGTGGTATTACGTGGTAAAATAAAAGATTATTTAGAATATTTGTAAGTTATGTAAGAGATTTGTACGATTTGTCAGGTCTGGATAAATGGTTATCAAAGAAATGAAAATGACCTACATTCCACTTTAAAATTAAAATTATAAAAGTTGTTTACTTTTCAATTATTTGGAGACATATTTGAAATGAAGTTAGGATAAACATTTAACATACAACGAAATTAGATAACCAGGTGATGGTTCAGTGTTTCCATTGAATTAAGTGCTTTGTATGATTTTTAGATACTTCAAGCTACAGGTACGTGACCGGTTTACAGTTTTTCACCTACAGTGTTCAAGAAACAAGAGGGTACTGAGATTTAGAGTGGAAAATCCATTGAAAATGATTAATTCTTATGCATAAAATAGTTCAGTATGTAGATGTGAACTTAAAGATTTTACTTATTCTGTTTATAGGCATGAAAGAAAAACAAACATATAATTGGTATTGTGTGTTGAGAACTTTCCCGTGATTTGAGATTATTCTCTTTCCTTATAATACTCGATACTTAATGTATTTTGTAAACAAAATTTAGATTTTAAAACTAAATCATAAAATAAGAAATTAAGGTTAAAAGTGTCTATATACTTTAATGTGTGTAAGGTTAATTAGTGTATATGAAGTTGGGTTACATCATAACAAATTTACTAATTTGTTGAGTGTTTGTAGAACCATAGTCAAGTATAACTCATTCACACTAGAAGCAGAAATAGGCATGGTGTTAAAAATATAGAATTTCATTTTTAAAAAAAACTGGAGCTATATATTATTATTTTATTTTTTAATCAGGAAAGAGTAAAAAATAAAATAAAATTTGTGACCATAATACAAGGCAGAAAAAACGTACATATGTTGCATTTTTTACATATCAAGAATTGTTAATCAAAAATGAAACTAATGATGATAATCTAAGAATTACATAATAACTTTTTAGAAACGATTACAAAAATAATCGACGTGTAATATGAGGTCATTGCCTAAATTTATTAAAAATAAACTATTAACTGACATTAACATTCATTCTGTGTTGTAAAAATATATATTTTTTCGCTCTATTTGGGTTTTATATGGCTTTTTTCTATGAAACTTATCGAACCTGCGAGTTTCATGGCTTATTATGCTATGGAGGATATAACGAGATACAATCTGCAAATTGTTTCATCGTGCTTGTTTAAAGAGTTCCGTAGAAATAGCCTTTAAAAACTGTTAATGGAAAATAATCTGACTGTTATAAAAAAACTCAACTCATACGACTGATAACAATTAAAAGAAAATTGATGAGTTATACTTTTTATTTTTGTCTATACATAGGCAAAAGAGTAATTTTTTTTCTTGTAAAGTTTGGGCTCAACACTTTATGGACTTTTGTCGGTCTCCTTTGAGGATGCGTTCCTTTTATAACCTAGGAGGAGAAAGGTTTCTCAAAATTTAATCCCAAAGAGGTAAAAATGAGTTTTTTACAATTTTATTTAATGTTCTTGTGGTCTTTAAGTTACGAAACTTATTTCTTCTATAATAAAGACACTAATTAAAGTTTTTTTTCGTTATATACATATAAAGGGTATCTTAACATACGTCATTCATAAGTTTAATAATTCTTCTTGCTTTTCACATATTTTTACGTGGCTCACTCGAGAATAAGCTTTGTCAGAAACCTAGTTATTTTGGTATGGAAAAAGAAAAAAAAACAGCTCAAGTACACGTTCACAATTTAGGTTTATATAATTTAAAATGGTTGATGAGAATTAAAGAAAAAACGTTACTTCTATTCCATATTCAGTTACGTTATATATGCTGTAAATATACAAAATTTTATGAAAGTTGTTTGAGTTGTCAAAGCGTGAAAGGAAGACAAATAAACAAACAAAGAAATGCATTTTCGCGTTGGTAATATTACTTTGGATTGTTATTACGGTATAATAATTAAGTTAATAAACTTGAAAACTATGATGTAAAGATAATGCTGATATAAAGTCCACGTAAAAATGTAACCGTAACGACTGTATGTGCAACTTATTTTATTACACTTAATGTGTTTAATTACATTTAAAGACTCAAAATGAATCTATCGTAGAAGTTTTATTTCCGTCGTGTGATCCGTTGGGCACATATTGCTAATTTATTTCGTTATATGACAGACATTGGCCTTGTAATGCCAATTTAAAGGTTCTGTCAGAAGGTTTTTAGGGTATATTTATATATGATAATTATTTACGTACACTATGTAGGTTTTGAACAGGCATTTGGGTAAATTATCAGACTTCATGCTATGAATTTCACGCAGTATATTTTACGGTATCGCTTTCTCGTGTTATTCGGTTATTAGTTAAGTAAACAAATAAAACACACGAATGTAAATTATATTTTATTATTTAACAACAAATAAAACAAATAGTTTTGGTTCATATAGCTTTCTCTATCAATTAATATATGAGATGCATAAAATTAAAACAAAAGTTCTAATGCTTCATTTGTTAAACTTTCTACACCGATACTTTTAAGTGCTAAATCCTGAAATATATGCAGATTAATATGCTTTATCACAGTGCCAAATTGCAAGTTTTGACGTCAAGCGATTTCTGAGAAAAACGGCGTAAACATTTCCAACAATGTGTCTAGAATTATCTTACGTAACATACTGAAAAAATAGTGTTGGAATCTTTATAATTTCCTCTTTGAGTTGATATCCGGCCATTCTACTTATAAAATTTAAAAAAAATGTAATTTCTCTGTTTCTTCTAAAATTTATTTAAAAATATTTTTCAATGTTCACGACATTGAAATATATCCAGGTTAGTATGCTTTATCACAGTACCAAATTGCAAGTTTTGATGTCAAACAATTTTTGAGAAAACCGGCGTAAACATTTTAATTGTATATATAAAATTCATTTATTCATATATAAAATTCTATATATAAAAGTCATTCTATATACAAAATTTAAAAAAAAATGTAATTTCTCTGTTTCTTCTAAAATTTATTTAAAAATATTTTTGAATGTTCACAACATTGAAATATATGCAGGTTAGTATGCTTTATCACAGTACCAAATTGCAAGTTTTGATGTCAAACAATTTTTGAGAAAACCGGCGTAAACATTTTAATTGTATATATAAAATTCATTTATTCATATATAAAATTCTATATATAAAAGTCATTCTATATACAAAATTTTAAAAAAAATGTAATTTCTCTGTTTCTTCTAAAATTTATTTAAAAATATTTTTGAATGTTCACAACATTGAAATATATGCAGGTTAGTATGCTTTATTACAGTACCAAATTGCAAGTTTTGATGTCAAACAATTTTTGAGAAAACCGGCGTAAACATTTTCATTGTACATATAAAATTCATTTATTCATATATATAAAATTCTATATAAAAAAGTCATTCTATATACAAAATTGTAAAAAAATGTAATTTCTCTGTTTCTTCTAAAATTTATTTAAAAATATTTTTCAGTGTTCACAACATTGAAATATATGCTTTATCACAGTACTAAATTGCAAGTTCTGACGTCAAACAATTTTTGAGAAAAACGGCATAAATATTTACAACAATGTGTTTAGAATTATCTTATCTTTTTCTGAAAAAATAGTGTTGGTATCTTTATAATTTCCTCTTTGAATTGATATCCGGCCATTCGACATATACAATTTAAAAAAAATGTATTTTCCCTGTTTCTTCTAAAATTTATTTAAAAATATTTTTGAGTATTCATTACATTCAAATATGTGCAGGTTAAGATGGTTAATTTAACTTTTTTAAATTTTAACTTGCATTAATTCGTAATGATCTTACGTAGCTTCCGGTTTTTCCTTTATGATACAAAACCCTAAGAGTATAAACGGACCTAATCACCAAGTTAAAAGTCATCAAAGCTGGCCTCTCTCTATGGTAACAGTTTGATAGGTTCATCACTATAAATTTAACTTGCATTTATTCGTGAACAATCTTACGTAGCTTCCGGTTTTTCCTTTAAGATACATAAAGGAAGTAGATACATAAAAGAAGAAGGATACTAAGGAAGAGTATAAACTGACCTAATCACCGAGTTAAATATCATCAAAATTGGTCTCTCTCTATGGTAATTGTTTAATAAATAATGAATAACGCACTAACACTCAACCTATGATAATAATCTATATCTGCTTATTACCTATATCTGACTTGTTACCTATATTCCCTATGTCTTTCTGAAATCTTAATCCGTTTCTGTTCCTCCACGCACATATAAAGATTTCTTGCCCTGATTTTTTATGGGTGTTTAACTTTATCGTAATGGCTCTTTCATTTATTCGCGTCATTTCATTTATTCACGTCTCTTTATCCCGCTGGCAATTCTACTAAAATTGTGCTATTTTCCACATTTCTTGTTTTTAAACTTTCTCTCAGAGTATTTAGGAGAGCACTCTAGAAGCTAATAAATACTGATGGTACAGCAACTGTTGAAATGTAAATATATTTGTGTTATTAATTAAAAAAAAATTATTAAAAATGAGATAAATTTCGTCAGCTGGTGGAAAATTGCGAAATTAAATTCTGATATACTAAGATTATATTTTATTAATATCTATTATTATTTACATATTTGTGATTGTTGCTTATATAAGAGACAATGTCGCATTTAATTAATTAAGTAGTAGTGACTGAATCATGCCTAACCTTGCCTGTTTCATCAGTAACATCCGTCTATGAGCAATAAGCACACAAGCGCACACATTGTGCAAACATATGCAGGCACAAACACACATAGATACTGGATTTATCCTATTTGAGACATTTTGTTCTCAAACTTTTTCTTCAATTGCATCGCTTTATACTATTGTAGATATTTGAGATATTAACTTACAGTTTTACACAGAATCCAAATGGAGAGATGCATTGTAGATTAATGATCACGGTCCTAACAAGGTTCATGTTAGCGGTAAAAGAAATAATTATAACAAAAAGAATATTTTTTTGGTGAAAGTAGACTTGCAATTTTATTTTCCTCGTCTCTAATCGAGTACTACTTGTAGCATAAAGAAAAATACTTAATTTCGTTCCGGGTCTTAGCTACGCAAATAAACGTGATCGTCACGAGATCACTAACAACAGACAAACTCCAGGCGCGTGCCCCTCCCCAAGTTTGTATTGTGTTTCAGCGGTCAATACCTTTATTTCCAGACAACAAAGACCGGCCTAGCACTAATGTATGAACCCATATAGATAAAGGATCGACCAAAGAGCCGGTCCAACGTCCGTCAATTAATAAGAAAGTGAGTACCCAGAGGGAGGCGGACGCAATTAATGGCGCGCAATTAATAAAACGCTGAATGAATGGTGTTGTTTAAAAAACGTGTCAGTAGACAAATGTCTGTGTTTGATGGAACTGGGTTAAAAGAATACACGTGGGCTTGCGGTGACAGGAATATACGTCTAAATGAAACATTGTTTGGATAATAGTGCCGTTTACAGATTGTTACATTGTGGCGGATTTTGTAATGTGATGCGATGGATCTGAGTTTTGAATATCGATATTAAAGTTTCCATTGTCGAATTGGTAATCGATTTTGGTGAAATGTGAAAAAAATGAATTATCGGTTTTTGGAGAATTTATGGAATTGTTATAGAAGGTCAAAATGCCAAGAACTATTGGAATTATTAGTTACCGGAATTCAATTGACTGTATTTGTTTTATACTTTTAACTATAACCCAAATATTTTTTGCTTCCTTGGAATTTCTTCAGATTTTTACATATTCTCATTTATTTAATTGAAACATTGTGTGAACAAATTTGTTAAAATAAACAAAACATAAATATAATAACTGCTTACATAAATTAAACTGTATAAAGTGTGCAAAGCAATGTCTTCATAAATAAACTATTAACTTTGGTTATGGTTGAATTAACCAGTCTGAGATGCAGTTTTTTATGGATATTTAGTTAAAATTACAATAGTAGTAAATTAACATAAGAATAACTTAACGTATATGTTTCCATTAGTTTTACCCATGTCTATCTATGTAAATTTTGCAAATTAAAAATAAAAGGTTCCCATTTGCAATATATTTATCATTTCAAAAATACTAAGATGAAGTAATTATCGTTCGTCGCGTTAGGGATAATATTACTGGCTAAATTCGTTACTACATTCATGGAGGGAAAATATATCGATAAACAGGTTTTACAATCTCCAACAACATTTTTTTCAATTTCCAACTTCGGTAATTTTAATTTCATTATGTTTTGTAACACCATCGCTTATGAGTCATTTCTATTGTACCAGTATTAGCAGTATCAAAGCTATATGAAAACTCTATAGATAAGATATGTGAATACTTTGACAATCGTTAACACACACACGGAAGCGACTCCATAAAGTTGTCAAGAGAGCAGAAAAAATGGCAAAATCGGGAGCATCATGCAATACCGCGTTAATCAATGTGAATGCACGAAAAAGAGGTGAGTAGGTACTGCAGAATTTCCATGTGCGCTCTGGTCTGGTGAAATTATCCAATCCTTCGTCATCTAATGTAACAACCGGAAGCATGAAGCCCCATTAAATCCAAGACCGAAAGGTTTCAATATAATTACTTAATATGTAAAAAAAACTATGATCAAAGCAATGCCAGAGTTGAAGGGAATTACATCCGACCATGTAATCGTACATTTTTTGATAAAAAAATATATTATGCTACTCTATTACTCTATATGGAGACCAGATGGCTGTTTTCATTTCAAGAGTACTACGAATTAGAGAGTTAAGCAAACCATAAAACACTGGAAATCGTGTTAATATCATGACAAATTTCAGCAACCTGTAGGTATTATGACAGATTTTCGTGATGCAATTGCGGAATGTGAGGTGTTAATCCATAATCAAACCAAAACTCCACAGATAACATCTGTAGTTTCATTTATTGTAAAACCGTAAGCGGGAGTACGTCATAATTGCAAATTTGCCTACATTAAAGTAAAGCTTATTACTCAGACTTCATTGGAATATTGAGCTAATATTATGTATCTGCTTACAATCAGATTAGTTTTCTACCCACAAGAAGTATTTCTATTCATTAGAAAGTAGGAGACGTAAGCAATTACGAAACTGAGTCATTTATCATAGTGAGAAATAAAAGGGGATCTAAATTATTTAATCTTTAACTTACTCAGTTGATACTAAAATAATGCATATGTTAAGATATTGTTAAAGTAAGGCCATGGTTGAAATTTTAATTAATTAACCAGCCCGAAAGTAATTAGCGAACAATTTTATTAGGTGGAAGATATTACAGCCTCCAATAATTATATTAGAAAAATATAATTTTCAATTAGGTTAATTCCATCAAGGTCTTTTTAAAATGAAAATTGGTCAAATGTACCTGTCGTCTGTAACCTATCTTCCTAGCCACATAATCCACAAATTTAGTGAGATTAGTGAAAGTGAAATGCTTAGGAAGGAAATCGTGCTGGCAACCCGTCAGCTGGGACTATACGTGCGAATAGATATGATGATGTAAAGTCATTAGGTATATAATTCTTGAAGTTAAACCTAGAATCACAATAAAAACAGAACCAGAAAATAAATTTCCATAACTTTGCTGACATAACGCTTCGTCTTTAAAAAAATATACGAAAAATGTATGCATTAAATTTGTTTTTTTTTTTAAATTGTTGGTTATTTTTCTGTTATAAAAAAAAAGTAAAAAAAAAATTATATTAATATTATGTATCATGATAGCATATGGCTTAAATACGTTGGCATTATGTTAATATATTGAATCTAAACAGAAATAAGATATAGTTTTACATATTCTGTATATAATTTTAATAGTGTCGATTTGTTGACATATCTATGTTTCCATAGGTTCATTTCTCTATAAGAGAATTTGCGGGTGGTAGTGAATAATGAACGGGGCGTTTGTCGTCTTTGTAACCTCAGGATAATCTCGATGACGAAGTCTATTAAAGTAAATAATGGCTCTTGGAATGATCTATTCCTGGTAGTCCATTTTGATCTCGTTTACGTTCTGGTGATTTGTAATTCGCACCTAATGCTATATGAAACATCTTGTTATGTTGTGCTTTCCCAACTTTATTAGTCATATTTTAGTTTTCGTACTAAGAAATAGTTTCTCTATATCTTAGTACAAAAACTACTCAATAAAGTAGTAGATTTATAATTTGGAAACAAGACTGAATAAACTAGAATGAAGTTTTTATCAATTACGAAGTCTTTATTTCTTATTCCAATTAATCACTTGTCTATGAAACTAATTATGAACGAAAAACATCTTAATTTTGAACCGAAAATAATAAACTTTTTGCTGAATTTGTAATTCAGAAAATATAATTAATGCAGTTGTTTTTTTTTAGTTTTTAAAGAAATATCACTTGTATTTTGTTTAAATTCGTATCTTTGATGATTACGCTGTAATGTTTTCGGTCCTATTTTTTTTAGTTTCCTGTAAATGGCAACTTTGTACAGAAACAAAATTATAATTAAAACTTAAACTTTCTAAATATAAGAAACAGTGTATAAATTGATACTTTATATAATATTTTGAGAAGAAATTTCGTAAATTTCATGCTAGTCGGTCGCTTAATAAGTGCAGCAGCTTTTAAGAAGCTGTAGAAATAGACAATCACACGTCAAAAGGATTCACCATTTTCAATGTTATTGACAAAATGAAATTCTAACACAACACTAATTTTCAAAGCTCTGGTTACGTTATCGTTGGAACTAGATTCTACGAGTTATGTTTCAGTAAAAATACTTACTCTTTCAATACATCAGAAAAAAACAGGGTATATTTGTCTTAACGAATTTAAAGGTAAAAAGTAACATACGTACTGAGTAATCTTCTATTTTAATATAGGTACCATTTAAGTATAGATATTTATTTATGAGCGAAATTGGCAGTAAAGAAAGTAGTTCCGGACAATTGCAGTAAGCGAGGTGACAATAAGGCCGATGTGGGTTAATAACTCCTGACACGACAACTTC
This sequence comes from Druceiella hillmani, assembly GCA_039881145.1. Classification (NCBI taxonomy): domain Eukaryota; kingdom Metazoa; phylum Arthropoda; class Insecta; order Lepidoptera; family Hepialidae; genus Druceiella; species Druceiella hillmani. Next base: position 20,881,176 of record JAYKKI010000022.1, read on the forward strand.
TAAATATAGTTCATTTCGCAGTTCACTAAAGTAGTTTAAGGAATAGTAAATTTTATAGGCACGAGTTTAATTAATAAAGAAATTGTATTATATTGACGAGGAGTATTCATAAATAATCAATCCATGGGGCTCTCTCCTCACTACATAGTCAACAGTGAAATAGATCTCGTGAAATACGAATCCTTCAATCCAGCAACAGTCAAGTGCATCATGAGCGTCATCAGATCTACTAGTGAGAGAGCTCCAACGGATGATGTCGTCGTGAGCGTCGATTTATTAAATCAACTACACGTATAGACTCGTCATATGTAGGCATGGGAACAGACGTTTCCAACAGCACTGTGTCGTCTGCGAGAACCGTTGACCCGCTGAAAACAGAAAAAATCGGTCAAGACAAAGTACCATTGAAACACCGCAGGAGTAGGAGTGCGAAGTCATATCGTCTTGCCTTGGTAAGAGAAGAGCTGGCACACCTGCAAGTTGAGCTCACAGCCAGTCAGCCGTAATAGAAGCCGAACTAACAGATAAAAATGACGATGATTCGGTGATTTCAGAAAGGGAAACAGTGTCGATACGTTGCTAAGCGGAAGTCAGATACACCTACTGGCTATCGCGAAAGAGTCACACCAACAGCAAACGGCACTAAACAGCCAACCCAACTACAGACGAACCGTCTGCACGCCAGCATTTACAGATAGTAACTTAACCGCCGGAACAGAATGGGATCGGTTAAGTCCAGCCGTCAGTGCCGATACAAATCAATCTGCACCCACCGAACGAACAGCACGTTATGGTCACACAGCCGCAACTTGCACAGGTGGGAGCCAATACTATAACTAAGCGCCAATTACAAATTGGCATTTGTTATCACCTTCGCCGTTAAGGCATGTGACAATCGTACGCTCTGTTCTACGCGGAACGACCTACCATCAATGGCGCGCGTCAAGATTCAAAGGCACTTATTACGAGTTGCTGGCCACTCCTATTGAAGAAGAAAATATGGCAAGACCACATCGCAGCCTCGGGGGAAATACGAGATTAAATAGTCCCCTAATAAACAATTCGAGTTCGCAAGACGTGGTGAAGACACTCGCCTCTACTCTATCGCCCTCACCGAACTAGAATGCATAGTGACACTTCGAGCTTTCAACAGGGTACACTACCTATACAACCCCGAGGTTACGAAAACGATAATTGAGAAACTAACATTATGACTGAAATATCGCTAGTTCAACTACTCGGCCGCACCACTGAAAGATGAAGCTGATTTAATCAAGATATCTTGCTTCCTAAATCATGAAGCGGAAATCCCCTTTGCACAACCGGAATAAATTGCAATAAAACGACACCAATATTCAGCGATGAACACAAAGGACGTTTGTCGCAACAGACAAAAATAAGACTAAAAGTTTTCAAGACTGTGTTCAAACGAGGGACACGCCATGACCGTGTGTAACAAGTTCAAGAATTCTGTTTTCGACGCAAAGTGAGACTTAGCGAAGACGTAAAGTCTATAATACTATACTTGGAACACGGATGCCACACGGAGATATTTTATATCGACAGGTGCAAACAATTTTATCACAGATTACTAAATGTTGTACAATAAAACCAGAATAAAGAGATAGAAAATCCAAAAACAAAAGCAGTGAGCTCTATATAAGAAAATCATTATTGGATATGAAGATCCCTGCTCGGACGCCTGCGCGGCGAGTTCCATTTACCATAAAAGGAACGACTCGACGGCACAAGATCGCACCATCCAGAATCTGTAGCTTTGGCTCAAGAAGTGACAAAAAGATATAACCGGCTATGAACGACTACTCGATATTCAAGATGACCTCCGATATAAAAACACTAAAACCAAGAATCTCATCAGACAAGATAACTGGCAGATGTTACTGTAAAGGAGAAGTACTGCCAATAGATGGATGCTGTGGTAGAACAGGGATACGCTAAGCTGCTTGAAAGGAAAACAGAAAATAAGACGTGATACCTATCGCATTTTGCCATACAAAATGCGATAGGTATCACGTCTGAATGAAAATACACACAGACGAAACTACGCTAAATGAATATCGCCAACACTATTGAATAATCCGTTTGAGACCGATTGTACGAATTATCATATACGGATGCCTACTGTGCAGCGTAAAAGAGCGACGCCACCGCAGCCTCACACGCGTGACCACCACTCGTGCCGACCAGCCTACCATCACAGGTCGTTTAGTTATATGGAGATAGATTACTTTGGTCTACTGACAGTCACCGTGGAGTGTTCAACTTAGAAAAGATACATTGCCAGCGTTACACGACTAACAATACGCGCCTGGAATTTGTCGGGTCTCTTATCATCGATTTGGCGATTATGGTCATCTGCCGTATGATATCCAAATGGGGATATCCGACTGAAGTATGATCGAATAATGGCACCAATCTACGTGAAGCAGATAAGTAATCTGCGACTGGCAAAGAACAAGGGGACAGAAGAGGAGGTCAGTAAAAAGATGAATAGCTGGCGTTTCACTCTGCTTGGGGCGCTGTTCATGAGTAGCGCCTGGGAATGACTAGTGAGAGCAACGAAGATAGCGCTAGACTTGGTACTGCAGGGATTCCATCCCACTGATGAGGTTCTCACTACCCTCTAAATCGAAGCTGAATATACTGTGAAGGGCCGTCCGTTAACGTACGCGTTTGTAAATCCTGAAGATACCTAGTTAATCACGCCAAACCACTTCTTGCTCAATCTAGCGGCTCGAGTCACAACGTCTGGCACTTTCGATGATAAATATATCATCGGTCGCATCCATTGACGGGCTTCCTAGTGCCTCGCCGAGCTCTTCTGATCTAGGTTGCTCAATGAGTTCCTTCACGAATAACAGCACGAGCCGGAGTCCCGCCGTCGCAGGACAGCTCTAAAAATCAATATAAAAAATAATAAAAGAATAACATTTTTATTTCGACCGTAAAAACCTATAGAATTGAATATATAGAAACTTTCATGTTTCCTAGGGTATTGAACTGAATAATCACCTTAACGTGTAATATGTTTATTATGGATGAAAGTAAATTTGTAGAATTGTGTCGTCGTTATATTTGTGCTTTTCTGTTAGATACATTAAATCGTTTTTCGTTCTTTTTCATTACGAATAAGTTACATGTAATACATGAATAAAGGTGTGATAAATAAATAAATAAGCATATTATAATAAAAATGAAATGAAACTACGTGATGTAGTATTATTTATACTTTCTTTAAGTTCTTTACCACGACCTAGTTTTTGTTGTATTACAACATCTTCAGGTGGGCTGTTAGCAAAGATTTTACTAACAACCCACCTAAAGATGTTGTAATACAACTAAACTTAGGTCGTGGTAAAGAACTTAAAGAAAGTTGAAATAATACTACATCACGTAGTTTCATTTAATTGTGAATAATGAATTTATACAAAATTAACGCCGATTATATTCAATATAATATTAAGTAAAGTAAATATATAATAAATAAACAGGCATACATTTATGGCAAAATAAACGCACCGTTACTGTTCATTTAGTATATGATCACACTGTAACATATTTGTTTGTGATGATGTGATTTCATAAAATAATGAGTTTACACTCAGAATTAGTGGCATATTTTGTACAGCACAGGTAATAGTCAAATAGGTCTCTTTGAGGTAAATATTTGTCTTGATTCCTCACTAGTCTGTGAAACTAATGAGACGATCTAATGATAATCTTATCTCACTTGCCCTATATAAAATCAAGCTGGGAGACAAAATAGTATTGTTATCATAGTGTTCTCTATTTAAATGTAGATTTAGTCCAAATGCTAAGATCATTACAAAGTGTAGCAATTACCTAAAATATTACTAATGCATGTTGCCACTAATGTAGTCGACCTGGATTTATTTTGGAAAGGGCTAAAAATTACGACGAGCCATTTTAAGACGCGAACATCGCGTGATGCATAGATGATGCACAGCGGAAGTGCTTCATTGCGATGTCGCGAAATAGTTTCGACAATTTATCATAATCTGCCAAGACAGTTTTTTACAAGCGAACAACCTTCTGACAGGAGCGCAGTAATATTTTTAATTCATATTTTCACACGTATCGTATTTTTAAATAATTTTTATTTTCTTAAATTTAATATCACGAAACTTAAGATTTTGTAGTCAATAGTGGTTTGGTGCTGACGGAATAAAATGGCGATCAACAAATAGATGGTTAATCTATTAAGTTTTTGTTGAGAGTCGTAATATTGGAATAATATCGTTCTGTAATTGAAGGTTTCCGGAAGGTACCTATGAGTTTTGAAGCTCGAGTTAATATTTAATAATTCAATAAATTTATTGAAAACTTTGTAGGGTTTTTTCTTTATTATAATACGAAAATTTGGATTTGAATAACATCTTTTCTTGATAAATGTAAATTACTTCGTTTCGTTTATTTTAATGCAATAGATTAGTTTGATTAACTACTACGTGCTAAACCATTAATGGTGTTTATGATTCCTATGTCTATTTAAAAAAAAACAGATAAATTTTATACTCTTTTAATAATTTTGTAATTTTTAAAGGAGACCAGTGAAAATGTGTGCATAATAGGCGTGCTCTTTGTTACAGAATGTATAATGTTCTTTACTAGATCGATATTTTTTTTTCTTTACTTCTTAAATTTTTACGATTGTTTTTACGAGTGTTTTGATATTCTTCTAAGACTATATTAAATAAAGCGATGGAAACATCATATCAATTTATTAAGTAGTTTTAAGTGAAGTTAAGTGACTTCCTCAAGCTCTAAGGAATACTCCCATCTAAATCCGCTCATTAGTATTTACTCGATGTACGGTGAGACAGAGACAAACATTTCAAATACTAAATACCATAAAATGTAAGTTATAGACAAATTACGTTTCTCTTCATGTATATACAATTGTAATAACTGTATTCAAAATACTAAGACCAGAGATATACATTTCCTAAACTATACAGTTTAGATATTTGAAACCATTTTTCATCTTTTTCAGAGCTTTCGGAGCTTTTTTTACTTCGATTCCATAATTTATCACTTTGTAAAATAAACTATCCACGCAAATATATACAGAAATACTTTATTCTAAAATAAAAGAAACAAAAAAAAACTGGAAACGTCGTCTAAAAATAAGTATTTTAGAGGGAATATATATAAAAATTTAGAGGCGAACTTTTGGCTCATTAGCGTCTTCGGTAATATTTCGAATCCCACGCGGATGTAGTTGCGGGCAAAAGATATTATCAATCATTCTTTCCTGGAATGCAATCTTTTTGATCATTCCAATACCATCATATGACAGAATATTACTCTAAACATTATCTTAATGTGTTGCAGGATATTTTAAGCCCCGCTGATGGCCCACACGCATCCGTATTGCGATCGAAGAGTTATTGCACAGATAAACTATTTCAAATATTCGGGGCTGACTCATGCACGTTGGAATATAGAAACACTGTGGATTTAGAATCCACATCGTATTGATAAATGTGTTTCTCTTAACACTCTATTTACATTTTTGGCGTAACAAATGTATGAAAATTCAAAATAGAACATGCGTCTACAGTGTTGTTTCTCATACGGGCGCAGTCTATTTATACTGTAGCTGGGGTCACGGCCAGACGATCTTGACCTTTTCAATAATACAAAGCTTCATGCGTTTAAAATGTTTTAAGATAATAATGCAAGAGTGAAGCTTTTCTTTAATATTTTTATTGCAAAGTAAACATCGTTATTCTTGTTTTAAATAAATGTTTCTTTTTATTTGTTCGTTTTGTTTGTTATATAATTATGCAAATCGATTGTTCTGAAACCTAAGTTTAACAGCAAATAAATTAGGTGCCACATTACTACCTGAAAACAATTTTTTTTAAAGATTAAAGCCTAATAAACAAATAGCTTAGCTACGTGTAAAGAATACAAATAGACTTACCGAAATAAATAATAAAATTCTACCAGCAACTTCAGCTTATTTCTGTCTGATTTTGACTCGCAAGTTTTTAGTTTTCAGACTTTAAATGCCACAGTGATCTCTAGATAATATTTAAGTCATTAAACAAATCTTTATTAATTTAGGAACTAATGTAAAAGCCTGAATAAACCGCCCTAAATGTTGGCGATAAAGGCTAAATACGAAGGCGAAACTTTATGAAATTATGTAACTGAATGACTTTACGATTACTAAAAATAGGGATTTAGCTGATAAGGGGTGAGGACACGTAACTCTAACAAAAATGACCATTATATATATATATATATATATATATATATATATATATATATATATATATATATATATATATAATCATGCAAAATTTCAGCTTTATAGCACTAATAGTCCGCGATTAAACTGACTAACTTTTAGATGGATAGGCAGGTAGACAGATGGACATGGCGAAACAATAAGCGTTCCTAGTTGGGCTACGACATCTTTAAAAGGCTGTATTAAATTAAGTCGTATAAAGAAGAAATGAAGAACCTGAATGTAGAATAAATATACATGTGCATATACTGTGATACGAATAAAATTCATTCACATTCTATGTAAACAAAATACAGCCGCCGTCGAATATACAAAACAACGTGGCGTAAAATTAATTTTAATCCGCATCGGGTGGAAGAATGGTAACATCAAAGAACATGATCAAAAAATAAAAATAGACCTTTGGAGATACGTACAGAAGTGAAACGAAATAGAGTGGCCGTCGAAACAATTCTCTGGCCGCGTCCGTGGAGCGTGGAGCGAGCTGGGCGGAAGTTGCTCGCGGAGCGTCCGCCACAATAATAACCGAGGGCGCGCATTCCTCGAATATCGTTCATTCATCAATCGGACCCACGCTGTGGCGAAATTGGAGCGGCGCGCGGTATGCGTGACCCCAATGAGCGCTCCTAGACGACTCTGCGTTGTCACCGGCAATCTCTAGGTGCTTCTAGTAGTAATAGTATAGAGGTATCGAGATACCTATAGAATAGGAATGTTCCATATTATATTCCATTTATATATATATATATATATATATATATATATATATATATATATATATATATATATATATATATCTTTATGTATCGTATAATAGAAATATTTACTTTATTGGACATAAAATTAAAACGAAAACGGGCTAAGTGCCTTGTTTAGTACCTAGTAGTTCGTACCTAGTTTAAATATATCATATGTCATTTCTAACATGGACCTCCTAGCGTAATAAACATTTAATAATAACTAAAATAATTAAGAAGGGAGAGGACCGGGGTGGGGGCGTGTATAGAGTGTAGATATAGATATTATCATGAATAGCTCAAAAACTGTGTTTAGAATGATATTATAACCTTTGTAAAGGCTTCTAAAAACCCATTTTTTTATTATTTCTGGTTTAGTAGTTTCAGGAATAAGGTGAAGAGAGACATATTTTTGATATGCTTTTATTAATTTTTATTCTATGTATGTACCTATGTATGTAACAATGTAACGGAATCTTTTAATTTAATTTCCATCTATTGCCAGGCTTCCGAATTATTGAAAATCTGGCACACATATCAAGAATCGATGACAATACAATAATAACAATTATTGTATTGTCATCGATTCTTGATATGTGTGCCAGATTCGATGACAAAAGAATCGATGACAATACAATAATAAAAATTTAAAAGCAAAAAATAAAGTAAAATTGTAATTTAAAAAAATAAAAATAAAACATGATTTTGTTAACTAAAAAATAAAAAATAATTTTTAAACATAAAGATTTAAAAAAAAAACGTAGCGGGCTCTCGACTTACATTGTCATAATGCAAATAGGTAGCGAAAACAAAATTACGATAACTGATATCAAAAAGCCTACGTTTTTTTTAAATTAAAGTTAATTTTTTTTCATCAGACATATTTTCGCTCTTGGCCACAATCTTTATAATTAAAGGTTATTTTTTAGTTCATATTGTTACAAAAGCGTGTTTTTTAAACTATAATTTTTCCATATCTTTCAATAGATCCCTGAATATATACAAAAATATAAAAAATTTAAGAAAAAAATTGAAATCCTTATAGCTAGCACTTTCAAACGATACCCCACATTTTACATGAAACTATTTTTTTCGAGTACTTAATTTGCCGATGTCCACCTTCTTCTTCTTCTTCTTTCTCCTGGCTATGGTCCCATATCTAATTCAAGGTGCTGACCTTAAATGAGATATGGGACTGACCTTGCTGAGGTGCTGACCTTAAATGGGAGGAGGGCTGCCTTATCGCCACAACAGTCTATCGTGTGTTATCATTGAGTTCAAATTCATAATTTTAAGATCTTTATCTATAGAGCTCTTTCACGTGGCAGGGGATCAACCTCAGCCTCTCTTTCCTTTTCTATTTTTAATACTGCTTTGGTCATATGTTATTCGTTGCGCCTCATAACGTGCCCGTACTAACTCAAGTGATTTTCTCTAAGCTTTTCCTCAATTTTTGCTACATATGTAATTCTGTCCAGTCTTATAACTCCCCCGGCCCAACGCAATATTTTCATTTCTGTGACGTGCATCTTTTGTTCATCCACCTTTCTTATTGGCCAGCATTTTGACCCTTATATCAAGGCTGTTCGTACTACTTGCTTGTAAATTGGATCTTTAAATTTGATGGGAATTCTAGAGTCACATAACACTCAGATTAGTAATTTCTCTTTTAGTCAGGCAGTTGTTATTCTGTGCAGGATGTCTTTTGCAGTGCTGTCTTTCGGAGCTACGACTGAACTGAGATACTAAAACTGATTTACCTTTTTCAAAGATGTTCCTTCTATCATCACTGATGAGTTTCGTTGGCGTTATTTCCAGATATATCACATCCCATGTATTTAGTCTTGTCTCTGTTCACTATAAGACCTCGCCTCTCTAGTGCCTGTTACCGTGTATTTTGTTATTCTTGTACTTCTATTTGTGTTTCGGCAATAAGAACTATCTCATCAGAGTACAGCAGTGCCCAAGATGCAGGTTTTTGCAGATGTTCCGTGATATAGTTCATAACTAAGTTAAACAATAACGGGCTTATTGTGGATCCTTGGTGTACTCCGATCTTAACTTCAAATTTCTCAGTTTGGGCTGTTAACCCTTGTCGTTAGTCGTTGCTATAGATTTTTGACCAAGAATTTGAAATATTCCGGGACTAATTGTGATCTCAAAGTTTGCCAAAGCAGATCTCTAGATACGCGATCAAAAGCTTTTTCTAGCTTTTTCTAGATTTTTTTCGCGATCTATATTTTTCTATTAGAATCTTCACGCTGTGTTTTGCATCTGTCGTTCCTATTCCGCTGGCGAATCCGCATTGGTTAGGGGTAACTTTTACAATTTTGTTTAGTTGGTTCGCGAGGATAATTTTCCAAATTTTTAGTGTATGGGCCGTCATTTTAAAACCACAGTAGTTGCTGTAATTTGCCACATCCCCTTTATTTTTATAGAAAGATATTATGCTGCTGACTCTCCACATGTTCGAGACTTTTCCCTTAGGCATAATTTTATTAAAAAGGTTTGTGAGCCAGGACTCTCCGACGGTCCCAGCCCCTTTCTACACCTCCTCTGGTATCTTACTAGCCCAATTACCTTCTTATTCTTCATTTTGGATAAGCCTCTCCTCACCTCAGATGTTCTGATTTCTTCAATTGAACCTTCCATTGGGAGAATCGGGTTTCGTGGTTCTCGCGGAAACTCCTCACTCAGTAGTTCTTGGTAGTATTCTTGCCACCTTTTATTTATATCCTCGTTCCGGATTAGCAGTTTGCTAGGCATATCTTTTATATACCTGCTGCCTTTGACATATTTTGTCTGATTCTGACGTCTTTTTGCAAGTTTAAATATCTCATTTTCTGATTGTGCCCCTTCTAAGCTCTCGTAGAAGGAAAGTCAGTTTCCACTCATGCGACTGCTGTGTAGGACTTTGCTATTTTATTTGCTTTTTTATATTCGTCTTTATCGGCGTTTGATATCTGCCACTTTTTAAAGGCATCCTCTTTATTGCTCAGTTTCACTTTTATTTCCTCATTTCACCATGTACTTCTAAATCGAACTGAGTTGTCATTTCGATGATAGTTCTACCTTGGGCATTTAAGGTACCAAACCCAAGGTTACCATAGGCCCTTGAACAATCAGGCGCAGTACATCCTACATGCTCATTCAGGTCTCCACCGATAATTCTCTTTTTTCTACAGGTATAGATTGTATGATGTCGTGGAAATCTTCCCAGAAAGACTCTTTCTCTTCCTGTGAGCAAACCGCTTGTGTAGCGTAGACTGATATGATATTTAAGGGGGGATGTTTGTCCAGGGCTATCTTTATACTCATAATTCTGTCACTCCTCCTTTCCACCTTAATTATTCGTTGCTTTAAATTTTGGTCGAGGAATATGCCGACTCCATTTCTATTTGATTTTGTCCTGTTGTAGAGAAGTTAATATTTTCTGCCAATATCTCTGGATTTCGAACTTTTCCATTTAAGTTCCTACAGGCAGCAAATATGAATGTTCCGTATGTGCAAAGTCTGCCAATTCTTGACAGCGTCTGGCCAGTGATCCGATATTCCACGAAGTTATGCGCATTTTGTTAGCGCTGCGTCTAGTATCGTCGCTTTTGAGGGTCGTTTTTTGTTCGCTTGTATTCGCCCCTGACCATCCTTTCAGTGTGCCCTGGCCTAGCGCACAGCAATATCGTCGACCTTAATTCCGAAATAAGTCAAAGCAGTTCGCCGAAGGGGCTTGTTATGAAGTTATCTTCATCGACCTGTTGGTCCGCGCGAGTTATTTTATTTCGCTCCTACCCTCCAAGTGCCACTGGCGAGGCACACGGTGAACTTTCTCTATCCGCCACCTGGGGACGCGTTCTCTAGGGGTCAGGTTCTTCCGAGAGTGGTCGATATCCACCTCTTCCCCTTCAATTTCCATGCCCATATTTTTGTATGTAGCTATTGAGATATATACGGGTTTATATGCTTTATTACTATGCCAAATTTCAAGTTTTACGTTAAGCTGTTTCTGAAAGAAAAAACGACTGTAATATACTGACAGATGGACAGACGGATATGTGAGTGATATTATGAAGGCACCGTTTTTCCTTTTGAGGTGCGGAACACTAAATAGATAATCGAATACAACATTCTTACAATGCCTGAAGTATCCATATAGCGCACTGACGTGCATAAAATATTTACGTTAATTGTCTAAATATTAAATATTGTGGCAATTAATGTAAAAGTAATTGTCTCAAAAAAATTTTTGAGACATGAGTATAATATAATACATCGTAATATAGGTAATTTGCAATTATATAATTTTCATTTAATTCAATTATATAGTTTATTTTCAATTATATGGTTCAATTTATATAGTTTTCATTAGAATTATTCGCATACTTACAAGATTTTTATAAATTTTTTTTACCTTCTTTCTAACTTATCCTAACTGAACAATAAATGACAAATTGAGTTTATTTTTTTTTCAGTTTGTTTGATCTACTTTCGCCGCTCAATTGTTTAAAATATTTACAAAAATTTGTCGTATATATGTATAGCCTAATATGCCAATTGATATATAAATTTTAATATTATATTTACTGTAAAAAAAAGAGGACATTCTTTTTATGTTTAACAATTAACAAAGAAAATAATATATTAACGCTAACTAAAACTCTAGTTTCGTAAACTACTTATTGCTAAATTACTTTTGCGATATATATATATATATATATATATATATATATATATATATATGCTCATTAAAGCTATGCTAATAGTCTGCTAGTTTTTTCTCATGGATAATTGACCTTCACAAAATCAACATGATGCACTAAACTTAAAATATTTTTAAAGTTATTTTATTATAGTTACCTCACATTGAAAATTCTTGCTACATTTGCTATGTAATTATTAAAAGTGTGAAATCTGAAAGAACATGTATAGGTTGTTGAAGTAATGATACTAATTTTCAGTACTAAACATGAAACACATTGATTCATTTCGTCTATATTTTATGTTTCTTCATTGATATCTGTTTTAATAGTGTTTTGTATACACATATATCTTGTTGACGACATATACAAACTTATAACTATGGGGAATAAAGTATGATGGCAGGTGGTATATTTGTAGAATTTCAACAAAACGATATATCGCAGGTGGTATACAGTTCAGTTGAAATTCTACGTACAACGTCACATTTGAAGATATTTATCGTTATTGAAATGGGGTCATTGAAAATGTAAAATAGAAATTAACGGATTAAAAACTTTTTCACTATTGAATTCTTGACCGATTAATTTTAGCGGGTCGCTAAAAAATAGAAAAAAATCCCCGCCCAGAGGTTAGATGATTCTATTTATTAACAATGTGTCATGGCTCCTTTTTCTCAGAAAGGTTTAAATTATTAAAATCCGACCATAAGCAGATACGATTAATTTATTTTAGCGATTTTTGGAAAATGTCGTTTATGTCTCTATGGTAGAGTAAATGCAGTTAAATTTTTTCATGACTTCAATAAGAAAAAAATATTATTAAGTTTTAGTCGCTACTTAAATTTTGACTGGTTTTTACTTATCTAATCATGTATTATATCTAAGTTTTGAAAATTTTTGTTATCATTGTCATTAACATACTTGTAATTATCTTCTGACTTTAATTATCGGGAAAATTATCTGGTAAATTATGGTAAAATTCATTTAATTTTCATTTTATGTTCTAATACATCAATTAACGCAATAATTTTTTTCTAACATTATTTTCTTATTCTTTATTTTATATATATTTTAAATTATGCATTCTTTACTGTTTAAAATTATTGTTATCAATGTGAGATGCTAAATACATTAATGTAATTAGTCTAGAAGTAAGGCGACAGACGTTTTTGTTGTCCACAATTTCACATGGGACGTTTCTGTGTCTATAGGAACAAGTACAGAGCGTATTTGTAAGGGAACAAAACATAAGAATAATATTTATAGGCATTGACACATTTAGAGAGATATAAGTCAGTTTGAAATTTTTAAGATTTTCTTAATTAAAAAGCAAGACACAGAAAATTAGTTAATTCGTTCGTAATGAAAAACAAGTTATGTTTGGTTAAGACACACATGCTCGCAGTTTTATAAATAATGTTAGAGGTTATTTTGTTAACTTATTAGCTTTAGAATTGGATCAATTTTTATTGGTACTTTGTGATATATTATCACAATGGCATACCCCGTTTTATCAATTGTTGTTAGTTATAAGCTATCCGATAGTTAGATCAGTATGATTAAATCTGAAACGAATTGGCACGTTCTAGTGTAACTTACCAATTTCAACATTTAGGGTCAATGAAACTTAAACTTTTAACCTTCTCATTGTTAGGTCCACCTACAGTTATTTTAAATACCCGCCCGTTTAACGGATTCGTGCCAAAATTGATCGCGACTTGGGCTCTCTGCCAGAGGGACATATATGGAAATTCATTCATAGGTGTGGAATAATTTATGTGGATATATTGACAGAATTATTTTCTTAATTTATGATGACGTTATCGCAGTTAGTTTTATTCTTTGTAACCATAAAATCGCTTAAGCATTGAATGACTTTACCGACGCAAGTTACATGTTTTGCACCTCATTCGATTTATGAGTGCCGCTACGAAGCGTACAGCTATATAAAATATATTTAAAAAACCCTCACGACCGACTTAGGCCACAATTCGATATTTCGATAGCAGTCGCGTTGTGTGCGTGTGTTTTTTTTCTATTAGCGGGCGCACTGTGACAACGCGGGGACAGGAATAGTCGGCGACGCATTCCTCGGGCGGCACGCGCCGGTGTTTACGCGCGGGCGGGCGAGCGGCCGGCGCCGCCCAGGTGCGCCACTCCGCGCCGCGACGTCGACGCGAAAGCACCTCGTGCGCTCGAAGCTCCCGCACTCCGAGTTTGTTGACGTTCTGTTAACGTGGCATTTTAAACTGAACTAATTCGTTGTGCATCTTTATGCGTGAAAGTTCGCTTCGCGTTTGTGAAAATTGTCAATTTAATTGTAATATTTTGCTAATCGTTATGAGAGAAGTTCTAATACAGGACAAATAATCTACAATAAAAGACAATAAAAAAATTAATTCGCCTCAACTGATAAGGTTCTTGATTTTCGATCTTCGATGATGAAAGTGGTAACGGATAATAATTTGGACGAGGAGGTGGCAGAAATGGTGGTGGAGTGTGGAGCGGAAGAGACTCCCCAGCTGACAGAGACGACCTTGCCGCCCGCGAGCCACCTGATCGATAGCGAAACTGACAAGTAAATATTGCTTTATCATACTACAAATGCATGCGCGTCGCTCTCGAAAGTTCGAGGTTGTTTCTATGCTCGTTTCCATGGGAATTGTTTGCTAAGTGATAATATCTACTTCCTTGTATAATTATGTTTGTGGAATTTTATTGTTTGTTTTGTAGAAGTTTACATCTATTGGGTAGCAAGCTTTAGGTTAAGTTTAATGCTGATTAAAAACTACTTTATGGCAACTTTAATTACTTAGAGCAATTTATTATCGAATTTATAGCAGGAAAAATAAAAATTTAACATTTAAAAACTTCTGCCACTCACGACACAGTTTAGAAGATTTATAAAGCACCTTTAATATATTGCTTCGCTTGCAAACTTTTGAAAATAAAATGTGTCACGGCACTGGAATGTTGGAAAAAAAACGTGTCCGCTCTTATATGTGCGTGAAAATGTAATTTGTTGAATATATTTCTTGTTGCTTCAATGGTTAATAGGGTTGACAGCGAAAACTAATTCATTTTTAAATATATTGAAAAATGTCAGTGAGATTTGGTACGAAAAAGTCTTGGCTACAGTAAAATGTATTGTTTACAAATTTAGTTAAGATCATGAGATAATATTGGTATCAGATCTTGCTAAATATTACGAGTAGAAAGGGTTATATTATTAACTTAATTCACAGTTCCTTTTGTACTATTAAATATAATAATTCTTGCAACACTTCAAATTAAAAAATTGTATAATTGGAAATTAATTATTAGAATTATATTATAATTAATTAGAATTATATCATTTGTTTCACAATTATAATTAAAAAAATGTAATCTTCATTTAGATTAATATTTTGGGCAAATTTAAAATGTTAATAATTAAACAAAGATTTCTTTTCTTTCATACTTTGTCCGATTTTAATGATAAAAGAATGTAATTATGTTGAGATATTCTTTCAAATATTAAAGTCTTGTCAGACGATTTCGAATAATTGAACAAAGATTTCTCTCATAATTATCTCATTTTCTGATTCTAATAAAAAATGTAAAGCAAACTAGTTAATATCTTCATTTAAATTTTTATTTTTTTTAAACTAAAACATATATTTCTTTTCTATCCTGACTATCTCATTTCCAATTTTAATGAAAAAAAGAACGTAAATATGTTGAGATATTCATTTCAATATTTAAATCTTTACAAGAAAATTTTGAATAATTGAACAAAGATTTCTCTCATTTGGAATTAATTCTCGTTTCCATATTCTATTAAAAAAGGTAACGGAAATTGGTTGAGATCTTCATTTAGATTTCAATTTTTTTAAACTAAAAAACAAATATTTCTTTTATTTCCGAACTACCTTATTTCTCGATTTCAAGGAAAAAAAATTAATTTTAAATCGAAATAATTAAACAAATACCTCTTCTTTCCAAACTATTTAATTTTGTAACATAATGTAAGCACGTTGAGATCTTCATTTAGATCTCTAATTTAGTACGAGATTGCTCAATTGGCGGAACCTGGATGTAAATATACGAGGAATGATTGGAATGTTGTGCCGCGGCGGCTAGGCACGTAAACAACTTCCGCCCGAAAACGGCACGTACGCTTTGGTTCCCTCTCGTCGCGTTCATTGTGCGCCGGAAGAGCCGCCCCGGTGCGTCACCGTCTCGTGCGATGTTTATACTTCCACTGTGCCGATTCAGTCACGATGAAGTTATGCAGAAGCCTCTTGCACTGGCGCCTATTATTTTGAACGCGGTCGCTCGGTGGAATGTTTGTGGTTACGAAGGTTGAATAGGCCGATGACTGGCACAGCCTTGCGGATTTAGATCGTTTCGTTTTATCGCTGTCATAAATTGTAACTATTGCTGGCGAAAAATGTTTGTTTTCGTAAAGTTGATTATTTTCGTTTGGGGTATTTTCACACTTTTGCATCAGTTAAGCCATTAAAATCGTGAAAACAAATGGTAAATTATTGATAGAACTTTTGAACAAATTATATAAGTTATCTATAAAGAGTTGCATAAGACGTCAAATATATATATATATATATATATATATATATATATATATATATATATATATATATATATATATATATATATAATAGTTGGCATTATAGTTGAAATTTTATAACTCTGTCAAGTTTATATTAATCCAATTGATTATATACATTTAGCTATTTCTAAAGCAGTAATTAAACGTACAGATAAATTTGTAGTTGAGGATTGTACGCAGTTAAACTAATGTAAATAGCACGGAAAACTTCGATAATCAAATTTATTGTATGTATATAACATATCTTATTTAGTTCTCCGATAAACCTTTAAATTATAATTGTTTAATGGTTTTAAATTTATCCCAGTAATAAATAAAATTCTTTCCATTACAGCTTTTAGCTAATATCTATATGTAATCCGACTTTACACTTCATAATAAAACTGGGAACAACGAGCTTAAAATATAGATAAATTAATCAAAAATACAAGTTTACATAACGAAATTTATACCAATGAAAACTTACTCACTGTTTAGATTCGTAATAGGTTATTTTTCGGTTAAGTATTAGATAATAATTATCTATTCTTTTGTGTGTAAACTTTTTGTTTAATACATTATTATCGAGTGTAAAACAAGTTTATCTATTAAAACTCGCCATAAATGAAAGCTTATCTATTAATTTTGGGCGTGAGCTTATTTTGATAACAAGGAGCTTTAATATTCGAATTAATTACAACGACTAGATAACTTAGAGTGTGCATGTTAAATCCTAACTAAAGCAGGCGATTAGCGAAAGCTTCAATGAGCGAGCGCGTGAGGGCGCGTGTCGCGTGCGGGCGGGCGTGAGTCACGCAGGCATTGACATTGAGCCACCGCCGCCGCCTGATGTACGGCCGCCCGGTGTTTATGAGTATCGACGGCGGCCGGCTCGCGCGCCTGTGGTCGTCGGACTTGACGTGCGAATTATGGTTATTGGGCTGCTGGCGTCTGTTTGGTTTTAATCGGATTTGAAATGAGGAGATAGGTCTTTATTTTTTTCAATTGGAATATTGAGCTTAGGAAATAATCCATCCATGATTACGAAAGACAGAAGAATAATGGTATACATACAAGCGTAAGAAACTAGCAGCGACGCAGAGTGCTTTTATTCTATTTTACAATACTTAGAAATGAAGTTTGTCGCTCAGACTCTTGATATCTATATATATAGATATCTTGAGACTATGTTTAGCATTATTTCAGCATAATGAAATCTAATACAAATTTGGTAAATAAGTATGAATGAATATTATGTAAAGTTGTAACGACTATTATCGCTATGGAAAGTCATGATATTTGTGTTATATGTTCTATATTGGTATCAATAGTTTTTTAATCTGTAATTAACTTAACAAACTTCAAAAATCTATAAAGATTGGTTTGATTCATGGTCCACGGCTGTACATATAGCAAAGTTACTTCTATAATTTGCAAATTTACAATTTGTTAAAACTTGCAACCGAATAAGATTATATTTTTAAGTTAGTGGCATTATCTCTGTGATAAGTGCGTAGACTCTGGTTGTTCACTAAAATAACTATCTATAACATGTTATATTGCGCAAAGCCATCTGTGTGGTAGGCTTTAATTAAATAAAGTTGTTAGTTTCTTGCAAACCTTCAAATGTTTAATTGCATGTTATGGGTCCAGCCGCTTGCACTGCATTAACTCCCAATTATTGCAATTAGGAAACACGACTAAATATATTTGAAAGTATATATTTGAAAATCCTGTACCGAGCCTATTTTGCTTCAAGTAATTCGGTGTTTTCGTAAGATCGCTCATTCAAGTATTGTCGGCGTACAACGTTGAGTAATTTCGTTAATCAGATAATAATCGTGTAGGTTTGGAGTTAACTTCCCTTGAATACTTCATATTCAACATACATACGTAGTAAACATTTATTGCAAAAATTCTCAAAACTTTATTTTAAATCATATTTTTATAAGTACAATCAGGAAAACATTAAAATGTTTATTATCTTTTGGATGTTTTTATGGAAATATTTGGCATTAGAAATAGCTTAATATTATTTTCAATCTATGTATTTTAAGCATATGAGCATATAACTCGAACTTTACGGTTCGGGCGTTACATATCACACTTAGCGTGAAATACGAAGGCGATCACTGCTATAAGCGTGCGATGACTAAGAGTGCAGAGCCGCAGAATGCATAGCGCCAATGACGACAGACGGCCGGCACGCGAACGGCGCGCGACCGACTCTCTCAATACCGGTTAAATTTAACCCGCTCCGCCGCAGTTAGTCTGCTTACCGATCGAAGAACGTGACTGCAACACTTGAGGCGACTCGGTGTCATGCATTTATCTGATTTTGGTGCAACATTTCGTTTAGGTGTAGTTGTACGTTGCGAATAAGGGGCTGATTGTGTGAATCTTGTTTATTATCGTTTGTTGTATGTCTGATTTAATGAGGAATTACTTTGAAAGCATGGAATTCGTTTGTATTACAATAAACGTGAAGTCTGTTTAGTATGTTAAATTTTTTATGTGGTAATAGCAGTAAAATTGTAATTTAGCATATGACACAGCGGATATTTATATTTTTTCTCATCGCTTAAAATAAGCGGCGCGGTGTCAAAGGGTTGGGTTGGTACGCTAAGGTTTTTTAAATTCAAAATTTTCGGAATCAAAATTACGTTCAAATGTTTTATTATCACAAAAATAACCTTTATGAAAAAAAACCTAAGAAAAACACTGTATTACCTATACAATGGATTTTCTTTGACGATGGCGCGCGGCGCTCGCTGTGCATGAACATAAGGACGCTTAGTCCTTGCGGTAACGTTGAAACAGTGCATCTCAAAGATGGGATAAAATTCGAGAAAAAACATTATTGATTATATCGTCTTATTTGTCTTATTGAAGCCGGCTTACTGTACCAGTTTAACAAGCCGATCTCCACATAGAGGTTAGGTTAACTGGGAATAAATTTGTAAAAAATACATCGTTTTAATATGGTATTGCAGATTCGACAATGAAAATAGTATTTTGTATTATCAAAGGACTTATTTTAAACAAAAGTTTTAAAGTAAAACTTGTTATCATTTAAGGTTTTTATTGTCTTTCTAGTTGTAAATGCCGTGATTTTATTCGAAGCTGTATTGAACGTATTAATACGTGCTACGCCATATCGCTATCAATGGGATATAACCTTTATAGTTAATTAAATTGTACTTTTCTTTAATTACTATTTTTGGTACTACTTATTTGTTTTATGTACTTTTTAGAATTTTTAATTTAAAAAGGTCATTTAGGGAAAGAACTCCGTATGTTGACAAAGTGTCGATATCCTCAAACAATCTAAATTCCTCATTTCGATAACGTACGGACATCTGTACTGACCGTGTTAAAGGTGCATGCAAAGGCTATTGCTCTACTGCCGGAGAGAATTATGAGACCTAAAAACTGATCAACTGGTTATTTCAGATTCATTAATTGACTATATCCATTAAAATTGTAAGTTAACTGAAGTCATTTTAATCGAAAGTTTTAATAAAATGCAGGATCGCACTCCATGTTAAAGCTTAAGACTTCGTGGAGTTTAAAAGTTTAAAAAAAATTAAAAAATACCTCAATTTTATTTCGAAAGATCATTCCGGTGATAACTTCCAAATTTTATTTATGTGAAGAAGTACATTTAAAAAAAATAATTACGGTTTAATTTTTGACGAGCCTAAAATTGTAAAAACAGTCTCTCTCATTCTGTCACACTAATAAACCTTGCTTTTATGATATGTTAAATGTTCGTTGCGTATCCTTGGCGACAATGCCAAAAGGGATTTAAATTAAAGTTTTGTGACAACCCTAGCGTAGGCCAGGTGCGTGCGGAATGCGCTGGCCGAGCGCCAGGCGGTGACAACACGCCGCCAGCGCATTCTATCATAAACCATATTATTTACTCCCAACTAGCTGCGCCAGCGGGCAACCCTCACTTTTGGATTATGATGCGATTTCTTCTTTGTTCCCAGGTCGTTGGAATATCCAACAAGAGCACGGTATCTGCTTTATTCTTTGGCGCTTTGATCGTATTGCGTGCGACACGTGCGATACGTGTACATGTGCGATACGTTGCATTGTTTGTTTTTACGTGTACACGTTTGTACTTTGCATTGTTTGTATTTCTTCAACAAATTGTTTAATGCAGCTTTAATTAATGAAATTATTAGTAACCTTTTCAGTCAATATAATATATGATTTGGTGTCTTATGTTAAGGATAACATATTGAGTAATATGTTTGGCGATGTGACTTCTATAGTAGTCAAATTGGAGTAATCTTACGTTTTGTATAGTAGAGCATTAATATTTACAATAGAGGTATCTGTTTAAGAGCATTTCAGTTGTTAACATATGCTAAAATGTAGTATTGTTATAGCAGTTATTCACTATTGAGCAGAATTGAAGTAAACATTAAAAAAAATGATAAAACAGGCAATGTTTGTGTCAAAATGATAACTTTGACGTTCGGTTTTGCCAAACCTTACATGAAATTGTTATGACGGTTCCTACTAGGAAACAAAATCCATGTAAATTGTTCATATAAATAGCATCAGTTTCTTGATTGCTATCAAAGTTATGATTTTAAGATGATAATTATTGACAACTGCGATAGCCGTTATTGTGTATGTTTGCATAATATAGCTATGTTTGTTACGGCAGCCACTGTCACAATCTTGTTAATTAGAGTAATATTAAAATTTTTAAAAACTTAACCATAAATTTTAACATTTAATTTTCTTATGGTGATATATGTGTAGACTTATATCACTAGATATACAAGTTATATAATTAGTCTTCAGTTTATTGCAGAGACATGAGTAACTAAATGTTAAGCTGAGAAGCTGCAAGTTAATTTTACGTTAAGATGTTAATTTAAAAAAATCGAATTAACCAAAGAAATTGTTTCAAAGACCAATGTGACCAATCAAAATAGTACAGAACGCACATAGATGGTATAGAGATAAGTAAAACTTTGAAAATTTTCAAAATTCTATATAGCTGATTTAACTTTCAACAGATTTATAAGCATACTTCTGAATACGTATGTAATGTTACGGAAAGAATATTGATAATTCAGAAGTTTAGAAATATATAAAGATATTCAGGATGAGATAGCTTACCTATATGTACCTAATGTAACGATTAAATACCAAAGTATATATATATATATATATATATATATATATATATGTACTTTGCATTATATAATGCATATATATAAATATATAATATTTTTTATTAAGCTTACAGCAATATACGTAAGCTCTCCAGCCGCATAAATGCGTGCTGATACAGTGAATACTCGCTGGTTGCCACACGCTTAATGGCGTTTAAAAGCATTCCTTCTCATCTGATGTGGCAGTCCTCATATATGTACTTTGTATTCGTATATATATGTGTATTGTGAAAATATACTCACTTATATATATGCAATGAGTCGGTGTAGTATGCCGTTTGTTATTGTTTCATTATGATGTGAGACTTATGGTTCATTACACGTGTTTACATTTGGTGTAGTTATGAAAATATTAAATAGAGTGACGCCCACCACCGATGTGCAGGCGTGATTTATCTTGGGCGGCGCCGCATCAGCTTTCATATTTCGAATTAATATATACATATCTTTAAATAAAGAACCTATTCGTAATAAACAGTGGACTATTTAAATATTTATTATTTTCTTCTCGAATCAATTTGATCGAGAGACGTCTGGCAGCTATCCCAAAATGCTCGTTAGCTGATGCTCTGTTGGAAAATTTCGTTGAATTATATCAACGTGTTGGAGTATTTTCTATTCTTAAGTTGACGTAATAAATTTTACTCTGACGCTGGGAGCAGCTTTTCCGTCCTGGTGTGTAAGAATCTCGGCGATATATAAAATCTTTAAATTTAATTGATTAATATTATGTGGACAGGGCAATTGACAGTGTCTCTCATTTTGTAAAAATGGATTTGAGGAATCTGAAATCCATTAACTTCTAAGGGACTTAGAATTGGCAATATAATTGAGAGAAAATTTAAAACTATCATTTCCACAGTATATCGAAAGTTGACATAGTTATACTTAGTAATAATCGAAATATAGTTGTAAAACATAAAAGTTTAATTAGCAATTTTAGGGTAACTTTGTGGATGGGGTAAATTTGGTTGAGCATCAACTCACTCGTGTGGGTTATCAAGTGAAAGCTAGTAAAATGGGAAATGCGGACATATGACTACATAATCTATATATTTATATCTGAAATAATTTCTTGAACATAATTTTAAAACAGCAGTAAAATAATTTTCTCAGTTTTATACTTTTTAAAGCAATAATAAAGAGCAATATAACTCTATGTTGGGTGTTCAGTTCTGTATACAAAAATTGAAGAAAGAAGTCTTAAGCTATGAATATATATAAGTGTAAACTAAAATCCATTAAAACAAAAATGATACAACAAAATAATAATTTATCATTATTATTTTGTGTATCATTTTAAAATAAAATATTAAATAACATAAATAATATTTAACAAAGAAAATATAGGATTTCAGCCAGTATTCACTGTATCTGTTCCGAAGATTTCCAGCGGGTATTCACTGTATCTGTTCAGAAGATTTCCAGCGAGTATTCACTGCATCTGTTCCGAAGATTTCCAGCGGGTATTCACTGTATCTGTTCAGAAGATTTCCAGCGAGTATTCACTGTATCTGTTCCGAAGATTTCCAGCGGGTATTCACTGTATCTGTTCCGACGATTTCCAGCGAGTATTCACTGTATCTGTTCCGACGATTTCCAGCGAGTATTCACTGCATCTGTTTCGAAGATTTCCAGCGAGTATTCACTGTATCTGTTTTGAAGATTTCCAGCGAGTATTCACTGTATCTGTTCCGACGATTTCCAGCGAGTATTCACTGTATCTGTTCCGACGATTTCCAGTGAGTATTCACTGTATCTGTTCCGAAGATTTCCAGCTAGTATTCACTGTATCTGTTCCGACGATTTCCAGCGAGTATTCACTGTATCTGTTCCGACGATTTCCAGTGAGTATTCACTGTATCTGTTCCGAAGATTTCCAGCGAGTATTCACTGTATCTGTTCCGACGATTTCCAGGGAGTATTCACTATATCTGTTCCGAAGATTTCCAGCGAATATTCACTGTATCTGTTCTAAAGATTTCCAGCGAGTATTCACTGTATCTGTTCCGAAGATTTCCAGCGAGTATTTACTGTATCTGTTCCGAAATAAAAATTAACATATTCACGTTATTATAATTATCGTACCGAAAATTCCTGACAAGATTACAACTCGTATTTTACCGCTTTTTGTCACGAGGAATAAGTTTTCCTAATTTAATTTGAATTTAAATCAAGTTTCGTACCTCCATCTTATTAAGTAAATAGTAATATTTTAAAATTGTTTGTATATATGAGGTACAGTTGTTGATGTTATAAAGAGTGGACTTTAATCAACCCTTATTTATTGCAATCAAAGGCAGACGTCCAAATGTATATATGAGGTACCGTTGTTGCTGTTATAAAGAGTGGACTTTAATCAATCCTTATTTATTGCAATCAAAGGCAGACGTCCAAATACTTAAATGCTTTTCGCAATAGAAACTGTCGTCTGTAAAGAATTGGAGTGCGGGTCATATTAACCTATTTATAGTCTGTATTGGTTTCAAACTGCAATGCCCTCATTGTGTCAGTTGAGTTTAAAGTGCCAAGTACAATTCAACTTGCCAAATGATGTTGAGTCTTTTGTTCTCGATTTAGTTTTATATACATTACTAAATGCAGAGCCCCACACAAAGATTTGCAATCTCATTTTACGCACTGATCTATTTTACGTTTATCTTAGGTATGTATTTTATATAAATTACGTGAATTTACATGGCGTAAAATTGTGATCCACTTTATGCGTTGACCTAATTTACCTAAATGTCAAAGTCCACAGATAAAAAAATATGTAAGTAAAATTACTGTCCGATTTTCCTTATGACCCATTTAACATTTCTTTTACTATTCCTAAATATATTTCTAAATATAAGAAGTGAAGTAATATTTTAAGCGGTTGTTCTCAAAATTATTAGCTTTAAGAATATTTGGGTTAAAACATTTTGAATAGGATTCATCGGCTTATCAATTGTATGTAATGGTAATAATTTTATTTTTAAAGGAACTTCATTTTTTAGATCATTGAATGTAGCATCAGATAAAATATTTTTTCCAAGCTTAAGTCCATCAAACTATGATTGTATTGAGTATGCAAAATAGGTACCGAGATACGCAACACACTTCGACTATTAATCATTGAGGCAATCTATAATTCCTTACTATAAATCCATATTACAAGTTTTCTGGCAACAATGTTGGAATGGTACGTTGCCTGGATTTGACATATTTGTTTGAATAAAATTTGTCAATTTATATGTTGGCTTCTACTCGCGACTTCATTCGCATGGACTACGGTATGTAGCCTACGTGTCAAGCCAGGTATAACTATCTCTGTTCCAATTCTTTCAAATTTTGTTAGCGTGCATAACATTGTGCTCGAATTGCGAAATTGAAAAAAAAAAATGTATATTAACTCATTGGAAACACGCTCGGATTCGAGAATTCAGGATAAAATCAAATTAACAGAATTTTCTTTTCAAACGTAATTAAATAGAAATCTAAAAAATATCACATAATATAGGTGCTGCCCCTCAGGAGCTACTTCAAATTTTGGGATAACGATTAAAAATAAATGAAGCCTATATCTTAATCTGGTCTATAATCTGTTTGTGTGCCAAATATCGTGCAGATCTGTTCCGAAATTACAGATTTTTGGAATGACAAACCTCCATACAAACTTTTGCATTTATAACATATACTTAGCTTCATGAATTTAGTTTTTTTAAGATATCAATTTTTGTTTAGTCTAATTGATTATATTAACCAATCTTTTGTTGTTTTAGTGAAAATTAAAACTATAAAAACAGTTTTTGGAGTTTTCTTTTAGGTAAAAGGCTAATATTTATTACAGTTATTGTTTGTGCTGCAATAAATTTACATTTAACCCTTTGTTATATGATCGATTAGAAAAAAATATTAGAACATTTTTGGTAAAGACTAAAACAGGGCTTGAATTAAATATTTTTTTTAATATTGCATATATTTATCGAAATAACTTTTATATAATAATATATTTTGACTTTAAATCAACAAACAGATTAGGGAAAATATATATGACGTTTGCAGTGCATTATTTGTGGCAGACAACACTTATAATAAAAGTTGGAAAAGGACTAGAAAGGTTGAAAATTATTTCTATGGAAATAAGAAAATCAATTTTCGATACCAAGTTAATTAGTTATTATTTTAATTTTATTGATAATTTTCTTCAAAGGTGTAATTCACTTCGACTATCTCTATTCTCTAATAGTGATAGTTTTAAGTCTAATTCTGTTTGATTCATTAGAATGCAAAATGTGATGATTGATGTGTCTGTCAAAATGTATTGCTAGATACGCGCGGGCAGGCATAAGACCTCGCTCCAAATTATTTCACATCAAGCAATTAATTATGCACATGTATAATTAATGAGTTGAACTCCGACGACCTTGCGCCCATTGCAAATTTACGGTCCATAAAATTTGTTCAAACATATCGAACTGGAAATATTTTGGGCGTACGCTGACAACTGACATTTATCACGTGCTTGAGCATTGAGTATGCGTGAAATTTTCCTCAATTTTTTAAGCAAGTCTTATTTTTTACCATATATAACTGATAACGAACTGATACTAATATACAGATAGTAAAGTTTTCGTCGCTGATATGCTTTGAAGCTAGAGAGATGGGATGGGGATAAGTTAATTTACCTTGAGACATGGAGCACTTTAACGCGCGCGCAGCCTACATCTGCAGCGAGTATAAGTCGGTCTTTTGTTCAAGTTATTATACTTATTAATATCCTAAAACTTTTTGTACACTTTGAAAGCTTATTTCGATGCTAACAGCAAGTTTGACTCAACATTTAATAAGCTTTAAATTTATTATTTCCAAAAATTGTTTATAAAAAAAGTTATTTTAATACATGGCAAAAAATAAGTTAGTCTTTTAAAAAATAATTGTTTTTGAAATGGTATTGTTTTTTTTAAATTGTTCAGTTCCGAAAACTTTGCCACGGGCAACGGAAAAATTGTTCCAATGAAAATGTTTAGTAGCCTTAAAGAGACATGATTTTTTTTATAAATATTACGTTATTTTTCTAGATTTATGAACTTTTTTCCATTTACTATTTGGTGGATGGCAGTCTATTTATACGTATATATGGTTAATATGTATGATAGAGATCTAAGGATACACTTTTTAAATAAATATCATTTTGAACTGCAACGCGACGTTTCCGAATTTGGCAGGAACGTTACTGGCGCGTGCGTTGTGTGCCCCGGCCTTGTGCTGTGCGGAGCGGGCGCGTGCGCGGCAGCCCTCCGGAGCGTGCGCCCCGCCTGCGTTGTCAGCGCTGCGCCCGAGCTACCCGCCGCGCCGCTGGGCGCCGCACGCTGTCTCCGATTGCCGCTCTTGGATTCCCCCGATGCAGACATTTACCAGTACTTCGATCCTGTCGCCGACCTTATAAATGAGGTAAGTCATCAGATGTATGTTTATATATTCAATATCATTTATACTTATATGGAAAACATGTTATCTTAGCTTTTAACTGTGATATCCTATCAATTGACAGAAAAAATGTTTCGAACTATTTAAATTTTGGCCGCAAAATGTGTAAGTATATTCTGCTAAATATTAAAAAAAAACTGTTTAATATTATATAATCATAAATTCCATTAGGTCACTCCGTAACACAATCTATTTTGGTGTGCAAAGTAGGGTCTTAGTTATAAGGCATAAAACTATTAGTCAAGTAGTTGTGAGTCAAGTGTAACTAGTGGTCGAGTAGTTGCTAGTCAAGATTAACTATTGATCAAGTAGGTGTCAGTCAAGTCTAACTATTGGTCAAGTAGTTGCTAGTCAAGATTAACTATTGGTCGAGTAGTTACTTATTTATTATGTAATAAATAAAGTGACAAATAAAGCCACATTTGTGTTTTAATATTGATTACGGATAGCGAAGGTGCTAAAACAGAAAATATAACTATTCAAGCAATGTGTATACGCGTTAAGAGTATAACAAGTCATTTAGGTTCATAATATTTACGTCAAGCACACATGAGCTACATTTATTTCTGGGTCTAAGATGAACTTATTGATATTTGCACCTTTAAAATCAATGAATTTGTTTTTAATATTTGTTTAAAATATACACAAAAATATACATTTGTATGTAACTAATATATTTCTAATGATGGGTAATGATGTAAACAAATTTTGTTCAGTCGTTTTAATATACGTTTGTGTAAGTTGTTACAAAAATAAAAGTACAATTTTAGTTGTAAAATAGACTTAATATTTTTATTAAATTTTTGGCACAAAAAGATTGTTTAAAAAAGTGATTCAGCATAATTTATTAGATAAATATCGTATTTTATGTGTTTTTTTTATTGCCCCGATTTACAAATTTACTCTCATAGACAAATTAGAAACAAATCTACCTACAGGAGATCAATTAATGTCTATATAGTGTTGAGCCCAAATGTTGCAAGAATAAAAATAATACTCGTAAAAATATAAGTTCCATGGAAATTTAATTTTAGGCGTCAATCGGAAAATTGAGAAATATTGTTTTTGTAATGAAGTTGGGTTATTTTTCATAACAGTTTCAAAGTATTATTTCTACGGAACTTTTTGAACCAGAAAGGAGAAATAAAGTATAGATATTCATCTTAACAACAACAGAATGAATACTAATGTCAGTTAACAATTTATTATCAATAATTTAGGCAATGGGTACATATTAAAAAAGCTATTACTAAGGTTTTGATTATTTTTGCAATCGATTCTAAGAAGTTGTTAGTAGGTATTATGGATTTTTATTATTTTTATTTATTATAAACAGTTCGAGATCTGTCAAAAATATAATATATGCGCATTTATAAAGATAATTTTTTGTTTTGTTTATGGTTTTATACACAGTGTAACAAAAATTACTGACCATAAGTAGCTATTGTTCCACTGTGTATTTTTAACGATATTTTCCGCCGACCAGTATAATTTACAATGACTCCCTTTAGATTGAATATTAATGATAAGCTTTATAAAGGATTTCCTTTCACGCGAACCGAAATGAAATAAAGCGCGCGATGCTTCTTTCAACGATTTCTAGATCTGTTTCTTCATCCATCCACGTAAGTTATGTCAATCAGCCATTGTTAATCGTTCTGAATGACAGAATAGTTTTCCGAGTCAGTCTTTCTGTGAAATTATTGTGGTTATTACATTTAATTGATTATTCTATGCGTTACGTTTACGTTTTTGACAATTGATTAAAAAAGAAAACCCGACCAATTTGTACGATTAATGTTTCATAGAATTCAGTAGATTTATAAATATATACGTACCAGCCGCATGCGATACACGCTACGAAAAGACGAGTCGCCTACAATGCCTGCTCCGTAGAGTCGAGTCGTTCACGACGTGTGCATACGTACCAGCCGCATGCGATACGCGCTACGAAAAGACGAGTCGCCTACAATGCCTGCTCCATAGAGTCGAGTTAATCACGACGTGTGCTCTGTAGGGACGAATCGCGTGCGTTTTGAACTCCGTAGCACGAGTCGCGTGCCATGGACGTCCAACCTTCGTTTATACCAACACGTGGTATGAATCGTGTTATGTTACTGTTATGATAACTGAATAATGAAAATATGAAAAAAAAGAGCAATCACATTTTTTATATACTTTGATGAGAAGTTTACATTTTTTATTGCCTTAATACTTTAGTTGTAAATTGGATAAAAATAACATACTTTATCAAAATAAAACTACTATACCAAATAATACAGTGCTGAAGATTTCAGATTAAATTAGATCTCTCGATTTCTCCTGATTCTTTCAGATTTTTCTCACTAAGTATTTTATTTAATAAATTTACATTGAAAAAAAATTATATGATATTAATTATTGGATAACAAAAAAAAATTAATTAGGTAATTAAAAATATGTATACGTTACGTACAAAAGTTGAATTTTCATTTAATAGATTGATACTTCTTATATATAGGAATAAACTGTATATTATATTATGTAATTGTATATTATATTATGTAGGAATAAATTGTCGATGAAATAAAACACATAACACACCCATTTACTTATTGAGTGCAAAAAATATTACACATAACTCTTTTTAACACTTCCGATATTTGCCTGGAGCGTGGTGCTTACCCGGACAGCTACATGTCTCCGCAGCTGTTCGCGGGTTATTCCCCTGAGCGGCGATGAATAATGTGCGCAAGTATTGGGTGTACGAAAAATATGACAAATAATTATGAATATTATTTTCAATTTTCTGTAAAATAAATCATATTTTAAATTTTATTTTAACGACAATTAACTATTTTTCAGTCAACGAATAACGTCTTTATTTGTCCTACATTTATTCCCGGACATCGAGTATATCAAACTCCCTCTGAAAAAACGCCTATAAATATGTACGGACAAGCAAATATTGAGGTGATCCTATAAATGATCCACTTTTTCAATTTTGTTACAGTACACTAAACATTATAGCCACTATGTCGTTATGAAGATATTTTTATTACAACGCTGTCCGCTTCTGCACCTGTTGCATTTAAATCTCTTTGAATTAAATTAAATCTAGATACGTGAGTATATTTTTTTGCACTTACAAAAACATTTTTAAATATATTTTTTATTTATTACGTTATATTGTGCACGACCGCCGTGAACGCAAGATGTTATATTCACATCCATTTAAGAGTTGTACATGGACAAACAAAACAATTAGTTTTAATTTAAAAGAAAAATAGTCAAATTATTGAAAAGTTTAAAAATATAGGATGGTTCAGGCAAAACTTTATATAGATGACCCATAAGTGTTTGTGACAAATAAATATCACAATTCCAAGGATTTTTAAAAGTTTTCTCCCTATTCACATGCTTACTTTCCATATTTAAGTAACTTCTTGGAAGCATTTGTTTGAATTAATGATAATTTAATAACTCTTAAAATATATGTTTAAACGTAATTTGAAAAAAAAAATCTTCAAACACAGTTTCTAAATCAGAGACATTTCGGTACCTTTTGTATACAATATATGATATTAATGTAAAATTTAGGTTATGTCGTATTTTATGAAACGTTTATTCATGTATTTGGTTTGAAAGGGACATGTTTAGTACACATTTAATTCGAACTCTAATAATTGTATGCTATAGAATTAAAAATAAAGATCCATTTTTAATAGTATCTTGGCATCAGCAGTAGCGCTATTCTTTTAAATTCTAAGAAATAAGTTATCGGGAACAAGTGGCCACCTTTTTATAAAAAATAAAGCTAAATATATTGGGATATTTCGTCGTAAATGTAAAGCATACTTTAGATTTCCAAATTATTTTGAAATGATATCAACATATACCACAATCAACGATGTGTTCTATAGTAAAAAATGTCTGAAAATCCTCATTAAGCAAATTGCTATAAACTTGTAACAAATTTATTAGAAAAGCTTTGTTAGATCTACCGTAATGATGTTTTCTATTTCGTGACAACGTAGAGCTGGCTGCATACAGATTTATCGTTTACGCATCTTGTACATTAACGATAACGTGCGTCAGCGTCCGTTCGAAACTGTAGACAAAACAAACGTAATAGATGAATTTAAAATAATACTAAAGAGGAATTCACTAATAAATTTTGCAAAATAAGGGGTCAACGTCTTGCAACTTCACTACTCCGAATTCAAAATCTTTTGAGAGCTGAAGTGTAACATAAAATTGTCAAGTGTCCGATTCTAGAGACCCCTAAACACTTATTTTGCGTTTAATGGGTACTTGCTGAGACTTTATGATAACATGTTTATAGAACTATAAAACGGAAAAGAAATAATCGCACTGTAAACACGCAGCACAGTGCGAGCTAAACACGTATAAAATCGGTTCAAAAAATAGAAGAAAAAAAAACTATAAGCAATATCTTGAGTAATTAACGTTTATGACGTAAATCCGAAATTGACGCGGACAAAGCGAACGCGACCATATCTTGCGAGCCGATCGGAGCTTGACGCGAATGATTTGTTCGATTTGACGTTCTGCCAACAC
Source organism: Druceiella hillmani (assembly GCA_039881145.1). Classification (NCBI taxonomy): domain Eukaryota; kingdom Metazoa; phylum Arthropoda; class Insecta; order Lepidoptera; family Hepialidae; genus Druceiella; species Druceiella hillmani. The sequence goes on from JAYKKI010000022.1 coordinate 20,912,735, forward strand.
ATAGTCATGATCATAAACTAGATTAACCTTGACAGACTTACAAATTAGTTAAGATTCACAACGTTTTCACGTTCAATTGTCAAGGAGACGTTTTATGTCCGCGCCACGGTCTCATTGCCGTGTGATTTACGCGCGCGTGCGCGCCTCTCGCGACATCGCTACAATAATCACGATGTGCGAATTCGTACGCAGCGCTAAGTCCACTTTTACATGCGTTGAGAGAAATTTTAATAGTTTGTGATTATTTTATTGTACTATTACGTTTCGTCGACATCAGAAATAAGACGAGTCAGGGACGAGTTTCTTCTCGATACTATTAAAGGACGCGTGGGAAAGCGATGCGTCGCATGCGTGCGACTGTTTAAATATACATAGACTTCTTACATCATTTACACGTGTTACAGTTCAGGCATGTGCATTATATTGTCTATAGCTGCTCGCCTCTGTGGACATTGGACAGAGGATTAGTGCCGGCGGTATCAAAAGTCTTTTTTTTCTTTTATTTTTATGAATTTATGTGTAATACTAAGATATTTCTAACCGACAATGACGGATCAGCTTACCGTACAGTTCTGATGTTTCTTTCACGCAGTTCTTTTTATTATTAACAATCTTCTTTACTTTTAATATTTTTCAATTAATCTGACATGTTTTTTTTGTATCGCATTGTTTTACTCCATTTAGAATATTTCTTAATGGAGTATATAAAGACCGTGTTTCTAAGTAGCATATATTGAGTAAAAATTGATTTCTACCACATATTTCTGCCACAGCTTAAACCTTCATTTTTTGTGGTCACATTTTTTTTGTCGCATTTCTTTGCTCCACTTAGAATATATATGAAGCAAAAACGATTTCTACTCCTTAACCGTAAATCTCTGCCATAATTGAAAACAAATTTTTTGTGTTACATTTTTTTTATTCACATATAAATATATGTGAGGCATATATGGAGTGGTAGGTCATTTTTTTACGTCACGGTTTTTCTCTACTTTCATTATTTTTTTTCACTCAACACATGTGAAATGAAAACGACTTCCACTACTTTACTGAATATCTCTACCATAACTTAACCTTAATATTTTGTGTTATATATTTTTTTCTCCACTTACGGATATAAGTGGAATATATGTAGAGTAAAAACTATTTCTACTACATTACTGAATATCTCGGTCATAACTTAAATCTTAATATTTTGTGTTATATTTTTTTACTCCACTTATGGATATAAGTGGGGCATATGTAGAGTACAAACTATCCTACCTCACCTAATATCTCTGCCATAGCTTAAACCTAAATTGTTTGCGCCTTATTTTTTTATTCCACTAGCGACTATATATAAAGCATTAATAGAGTGAAAACAAGTTCTTTCACCTTTATTTTAATTTGTTTTTTTGTACAACTATTTACATGCATTTATTGAAAACTGTTGGTGTTGAAAACCCAAAATTATTTATTTGGTTCCTTAATTTATTACAGGTTGTCTATAATTTTTAAAGTATTTGTCACTGATCTTTCATGTTTTTTGTTGCCGTAGGTCAAGAGCACCGGAAGTACGACTATAGTTCACTGCGTAGCGGGCGTCAGCCGATCGGCATCTCTCTGCCTCGCATACCTCCTAAAATGGGAAAAGATGACTCTCAGAGACGCCTATCATCATCTGAAACAATGCAGGTATACAACTATTTCACTTCCAATACAATGATTTCTGTACTTTTATTACAGTTATAATTTATGTATTTTCATTACAATTATTTTGTAACATTTCACCGATGTGGCGTTGTCCTAGCATGGTTTCTATGGTGCTTTCTATGGTGTTTTTTTTTAGATTCATTTAAATTAATTTTGAAATATGAATTAATGACTTATTTTAATAATTAAAAAAAAATGTTTAAAGATGAATATCTTGAAAATCTGTTAATTTTTGTTTGTTTATTATAAGTAAGCTTCATATTTAATTAAAAGACCATATGTGTAATTTTGGCTGCAGCTTTTTAAATCTATAGGTTATAAATGGAAACAATGTATGGTAACATTATTCTACTGAATAAGTTCTCCAATAAAGTATGTTATAGCATATATATGTATATTTTACATTAAATCCGTACAAAAAGTTTTACAATTTAAAAAAAAAAATGTTAACTCTATTTTCTAGAGATTATTCTGCAAAACTATTTTAATCCTTATGGAATCATATTTTATGGTGGTCATCCTCAACTTATATAGATCAAATTTCCTTTCATACAGTAGTTTTCTAAGAAATAGTTTAGAAGATATGACCGTGTTTCTAAGTAAACATTACACGCGCGGGCTTTCACTCGTTGAAAAAAGACACATTGACCCAATGTGTGAAAAAGCTTTGGCTACACGTGCGAAGCCGGGGCGAGTCGCTAGTTGTTAATAAATATTGTTAACAATGAAGTAGTTTCACTTCCAACGCATGCATTTTAATATACATATATATATATACATATATATATATATGTATATATATATATATATATATATATATATATATATATATATATATATATATATATATAAACACATGTCTATAGTTTTTATATTTGTAGTGAGTATTACTTCGTATGTTCAAAGTTCAGAAGAAATATGAACACACAGAATAGTTTTTAGGAAATAAAAATAGTTATAACACTATGTGTTGTATTTTATAATAAATATGTCATCCTAATTAACATTATAAATGCTAGAGTTGGGATGGATGGATGTACGGATGGATGTTTTGGTTTTTCTTAAACCCTGTAATTCCTGAAAGGATTTCCACGAATTTAATGAATATAGATTACAGCCTGAATTAACATATTGGATACTTTTATTCCGGCAGCTAAAGTAGTTTTTGAGGGAAAACATCATTTTCTTATAATGTTTGTTAGTACGGAAAACTCTGTGAGTTTGATTTTCACATGTGTTAACTTATACCGTACGAGTCGAATTCTCTGATTCGAGCATGGTTCCAGTGGTTGAGCATACGAAGTTTTCTTTGTTTTATAACCCAACCACAATGTTGCTACTAAACGTCATCTGATTTTGATAAAATAGGAAAAGAGATAATTATAGCCTAGGCTGCATCACTGTAATCCTTGCGAACATCACAGACAGAAGCTAGTTATATTATAAAGCAAAGTTAAATCATTTAAAATTTCAGTCAATGAATAATTTTTGCCTTACATACGCGATGGTCTGATTTCAAAATAATACTAACGTACTATCAGCAAAGAGTGAACAAACATCAAATTCATTGACCTGAAAACGAACCTCGGCTGCGTTAGACGGACGTGACTAAGCTCGTCTCGTAGAACAAACTGTGGCCGCACGTGTTCGTGACGTCTTCGCAGGATGCTGCATCAAACGGCTGGAGCGTGCGGCACGCTGGCGCCGCGCGCTTGCCGACCGGCCGCCCGTTGCATTCGTCTGTTTTCCGTTTGACGATACGTTGAACTCGACGTACGTTAGCTTTATAGGTCGGGCGCCAGGAGCTAATGCAATCGATTGTTTTCAAACGAGCGATACGTGTGTGCAACATGCATTTCCGTGAGTTTATGTACATACATAGATATTGCACCCGCAAGCATTATGGCACGCGCGAGGTTGTACATCTATATAGCAACTGTTTTATTTTCGTACCCGTTGTGGTATGCATATTTATATAATCTATTGATCGCCAAGTGGTCGACAATTGGGTATTTGACTAATTTTTTTTATTTCATTAATCATAATTTCAAGGTACAAGCTGATGAAGACTGAACATTTTTTTTAATAATCTTTAAAATTGATCGAGTTATGAAAGTTTAAATTTAACCTTTAGATAAGGTCGGTAATACTGTGTTGTGAGGTCATTTTTAATATTGCACATTATATTCTACAAGAAGAAAAGAGACAGGGATATACCCAACTCTATCCGTGTCTTCAAATTTAGAAACCTATAACTGGCTTATTTTTAGATGGATTTTTGAATTTTTTTCAAGACTGGTTTTTAATTAACTTATATTTCACAATATTGTATGAAAAATATCAAAACTACCGTATTCAACCGTACCTTTGAATTTTTAATTTTGAACATTATTCATTCACATGAAACTCGTCCAGTCAATCTGACATTTTAAAGTTCTTTGGCGACAATCTACTCTGTGCGACTGTTTGATCACAGACTATTATGTGTTTAACATTGACAGTATGAACGTAAACAATGAATGTTTTATTGTTGAACGTAAACAAATAATTTTTTAATGTATTTGTAATATTGAAAATATTTAGCGTTAATTTTGTAGAAATCGATCATAATTTCATTTTTCACAACTAAATGAAACTAGGAGATGTAGTATTATATCTACTTTATTTAAATTCTTTATCACGACCTAGGTTTCGTTGTATGACCACATCTTCACATGGGCAATTTGTAAAAATTGCAGCCTTTAATGCAATGATGCATGATTGCAATTTTAAAGAATTTAAATATAGTAGAAATAATATTATATCACGTAGTTTCATTTAGTTGTGAAAAAATTAAAGTATTTGTAATATATTATATATAAATGTTAGCTTTCTGCACTCCTTCTTTATATAAACTTTAACTATACCAAATATCACACTCCTCCATGCGCACAATACGCTTAAAAAGGGGTACAAAGTTTTCTCTTGACGTATTACTACGAGTATATAGATTAGCATTAATTAAAATAAAAACTACGAGTATATAGATTAGCATTAATTAAAATAAAAATTAAAAAAATCAATAGTAATGTCTTATAGTGCATTTAAACCCTAAAAATTAGAGACGGAATTTAAATTCATTCAAAGTGATGACTGGAAACAGAATACCATTCCTTTCACGATGACTCCAGGGTACAAATTCTTGCAAGCACATTTAGTAATGTTTGTGTTACATTTACCATTCGTTAGCTCACCGTGTTTATATTGCTTAGTACCTTTGAATATTGTTGAAGAATATTTATGTGATTCATTGTGCCAATTGAACATATTAATATATGTGGGACATCCCAAGTAATATATATCCCAAGTAATATAATATGTGAAAGTGTATTTTTTGTCCTTTTATCACGTTGCGGCGGAGCTACGGACCGACATGATTTTCTGCATAGAGACTATTGAAGGGTTTGGAAAAGAAAAAGGCTATTCCTTTGGGAAAATTCTTATTTGAAACTGAAAAGTACACAAATGGAATAATGAAACAACGTCATAGCGGAACGGAAATGATCGATTATGGTGGAACCGTATAATAGTCACAGACCTTCCTTTCCCATTCAAAAGGCTTCTCTTCTCTCAAATTCAGTTTTGCTATTACCACCAACAAAAGGCAAGGGAAAATATTACAGTTATCAGTTGTGCAGTTGGAAGAACCGTCCTTCTCACCTTCTTATGTTCGGGTGTGTCCAATGTTCAAAATCTCCACGTCAACACCTGCAACACCGGTACATCAGACTGTAACGTCCTAAAATAATGTTATGTTCCATGTTCATCATCGATGTCTGTCTAATAACAATTTCCGTGATTTCTCCTTCTAAGTTTGTAACTATAACCACGCGGGAGAAGCCGCGGGTAAAGGCTAATATAATTATATTGTATATAAATAAATAGATCATCAAATGTTAGATTTTGAAGGTTAAATTTACTTAAACGTTTAATCCATGCTATCTAATTATTGTGACTAATAATTTTAGAGTTTCTGAATAAACATAATGTATTTCGACAGGTTTAAATTAGGTTATTAAGAAAAAGGTTTCTATGGAAACTTTTTGCATTAATGGTCGTAAGAAATACTAATAATTGTTCAATTTATGGAATAAGTAATGATTATTTCCTCCTTAAATTATAATGTTTAAGGCGATTTTAAAGTGTGTTATAATTAAATGACATTCGGCATATTTTTACTTGCGTTTGCTGCTCGGAATTAAGAAAAGTGACAAGCGATTCACAAGTGTAGATTCTCTAAGGGTTTGTTTACGTAGGTTTAAGAATTAGTTTCTTTTATTTTGTTTCCAACCAACTTTATATATAGGATCACTTGGTAGTCCGTCCGTCCTTCTGTTTGTTCAACAAGATTTGAGATATTAACTCGAAATATCATATGCTCAGCCTATAACCTTACATTGCAGTAAATATTTCAGATATTTTGGTTCGCGCAATAAAAATATATAGGCACTTTAAAGATAAAGTGTAAGTTTTTGTTCATAAAATGGTCTTATTCCCTGGTTATTAAAACCCATAAGGTAATTCCGGTCGAAATATAATCTTGAAGGTCGGCATAAACAATGGTTTCTAATTCTTTTGTGGGATAATACATTTTGATTATTAGTTTGTTTTTACGTCTGTGAAAAATATAGTAGACAACATATTTACCTTGTGAAAAATTAGTATTTATAAATAGCCTGAAGGTAACATTTTCATGGTTAATGGTATAATTGATTCATTCGGCTTTATGAAAGAAATAAAATGTCAAGAATACCAGGAAAAACAGCATTCAGATATTTTTTTTTATAAAAAATTACCCAGGGTCGTTTAAATAATTGTTTTAAAGCTGCGACATTGCTCGGCCTTCTTTTGATGTACTCCCTGTGATCAATTCACGTTACCTCCAAGTTTTGCCCATGAAATAGTTACACCGGCAAGGCCGTTGCTTCTCTAACGTGACGCGCCGCGAATATCATAAATCATGACATCCCGTGCCAGGTTTTTTTCCTACTTCAAAAATTCCTACCGGCCAAAGTTGAAATAATTTTATATTCACGATATAATAATATCGTCGCAATCTCGCTTCTAATATTAGCCGCTCACCTGACGCGTCTACCTCCAGCGCGATCGCATTCATACACGCGTATAAATAATCCTGAAACCGCCAGGTAGTTGCGCAAACCGGTGCGGATGTACCCAGGCACGGTGTCTGTGTTGTAATCAGCATTCATGTCAGCGGCTATTTTTGAAGTGATCTTGAAATGAAGTATGATTCGCATGCCAAGTTAGTCGAGTGTCGCTGGGTTCACCTCAGACTGTGCTCGGCCGCCAGATGTTTTTTATGAAATATGACAATAAAGCGGCCCGGGACAATGCGAATGAAAATGCTGCTATCGAACGCAATTTGTGAGTTATTTAAGCGATTCCAATTGACCGCAATTTGTAAAGTATCTCTTTTATCGCGTTTTCTTACGTTACCAAGGCCGCCCGGAAGCGTGGTGGTCTGCGCGAACGAATAAGGGGCCTATCAAAATAGAATTGGAATTTAGAAAACAATTTTAACGATTGTGCCAGTGTAGCAGTGGACCGTTTTGTGCCACCGTAAATGTTTTATGTCGTTACATCGGCCGTTTTCAGTGATACTTAACGGCCTACTGTATCGCTGTCACATTGTGAGCTGTAATAACCGGTGGATAAAGCATAATGCCTCCTGTATGCCTGGATAATATTTAAAAGGAGCAACGAAGATGTTGCAGCTAAAACGCTCTAGATTAGAATTAGCAATTTCTTGAATTTTCTAGTGTTTACACCAATAATTTTTGTTTGTAATAAAATGAATTAAAGTCGTAAGTTTCTTCGCTGGAAAGACGATACGCCTTTTAATTGTCAAGGAACAAATGAGTTTTTAAATGTTGACTATATTTGGCGTTAATTTTATAGAAATTCATTATTCACAATTAAATGAAACTACGTGATGTAGTATTATTTCTACTTTCTTTAAGTACTTTACCACGACCTAGGTTTCGTTGTATTACAACATCTTCAGGTGGGCTATTAGTAAAGATATAAAAAGGTGGGCTATTATCTTTGCTAATAGCCCACCTGAAGATGTTGTAATACAACAAAACCTAGGTCGTGGTAAAGAACTTAAAGAAAGTAATATACTAATAATACTACATCACGTAGTTTCATTTAATGGTGAAATGAGTTTTTGTTTGCTTTAGTTTATTGCGATCGTGGTTGAAATAAATTCATAGACTTTACGAAAAGTATTTCCTTATTATCGGAAAACTTTTTCATTTAAGATTTTGTCACACGAATATTTTTAATACCGTAATAGATAATTTTTCATCTTCTAATTCAACAATTTTCTCATTCAACAATTTGGTATTATATGCGTAATACCTCAATAGTGTTATGCATATAATATCAAATTGTTTGTGATGAAACTTTTTAGTTCCGCTTTGTGCTATCAAAGTGCTAAAATATTATATTTAATTTTTTATATGATTGTGTAGTGAAAAAATTAAAGCACAATTCACTTTTGTCCATCGAGGAATATGTTAAACGAATAATATTTAAGGTCTTTATTTCTAGTGAAACGCGGTATTGAATAAGGTTTTTTGCAAGCTTTTATTTCCGGCTCTGTTCGCCTGGATTTTGGTTAGTCGGTGTTAACTTGAAAGCTCTACTTAAGACTAACATCTGTAAGCTCACAATACGTTGTCCTACCCATGTTGTTACTTTCCGTTGTTCTTTATACAAGTTACAACTCACTCACTTACTGAGTGACTCATCATGCAATCTCCTGAACTAAACAGTTGATATTTGGCACGTATGGTTCCCTTGACTTGTAGGTGTCCTCAAAGAAAGTATCTTTTTAAAATTCAGTACCTAAAGGTGTGATAAATTCTTATTTATTTTATCGTGTCATGTGACAGGATCCATAAAACCATATATTTTTTCTTTACATGACTCTAGTTATTAAAGCAATAAATATCTGAAAACGATCTAATGTGGCCAATATTCATAAAATCTAGAAATAAAGTTCTAACTCAACCATCTATACGTCTGTACTAAAGTTCTGCAAAAATTTAGCTACTTTATCCCGCTATATATATATATATATATATATATATATATATATATATATATATATATATATAAATAAAATAAATCCATATAATGCGAAATAATACCATTATAATTAACCCATTATCCACTAAGGGTTTAATGGAATGGTTGGAGTGGTTCCAAAAACCCTTCATAATGTCATAACTTAATTGTAATTGGGTAAACAAATCTTCAAATCTTCGTAAAGCTATAAAAATTAACAATATTGAACACATGCTATATAGTATGTCCTTCCCTCAGTTCGTCTTTGAGTATAATCCGTATAATGAAAATACAGACCTGATAATATCTGCCACAGTTTTCATGTAATACCTACGAATTCCGCGCTGAAAATATCCAAAAATAATGGTAATTTATTTCTACAATAACAAGAAACTCCGTTTCTGTTAACACCAAGATATTGCTCTTGATTACTGTTCATCACGGCACCTCCATTTGTCTCAGCAACTCCATCAGCAAGTATCGAAAACATTTGCGTAATTACCAACATGAGCATATGTTGGCACGGGCGTGTTGTTGTTTACAGTAGTACTCAGATCCTCGGGCCGTATCTATCAATGGGAGTCTGGATGATGGTGCCTAAGCGGCGGCGGCGCCCGACCCCTGTTTAATTTAGCATCCCAATACACGCCTTGGGCGATCACTTTAGAGTAGATGGTTCAAGGGAAAATAGCAAGATAACAGTTGGGAATTACGGTATCCTGTGTAAGAATATTGAAAACAAAGCTGCCAGTCCACTGTACGGCAAGTTTTATATTTTATATTTGGACGGAGTGATAATAAAATTGGTTTAAACACCTTTTTTTTTAAATATTTGTTAATAAGTGGTCACATATCAAGACTAAGACTTTTTTCTTTTCAAAGATGTTACCATAAAATCAAATATTAGTAATTTACATCCTCAATAAACACGAGAAAACTGTAAATGAAGTTTGTTGGTGGTTTAATTCGTAAACCGTAGATCCATAAATTTAGAGGACTTCCGGCCATAAGTTATTAGAGAACTGTTAGTTTGACATTTCGATTGATTAATGATGACATTAGTTTAAATTTAGAAACCGCCTTGGATGCTTGAATAATTTTACTTTATAACACGTAACGTATTAGTAAAATAACCACGTCTCCCAATTAATATAGCTTGAAGCTTAGTCAGATATTTATAGCTTGGTATTCAATGATTTCATTAGAAAGCCCGAGATTTTATTACTCCAGAGATCCTAAGAAGCAGTTATCGGTAATTGGAAATATTAATTAAATGAAATAATTACAGGAAGAATTATCTACACAAGATATACAGAATCTTTAGAACTTAGGAATCTTGGTGAAATCTTGAAGATTTATAAAAAAAAATCTTATTTATTTACGTTGTAAACAAAATTTTCCATCATTTTTTGTTTCAATTCAACTCCGCTCTGTGACTGTACTTGCACGTCTGCTATCATATAATAATAAATATTTTTTTCTTTTGTTACAGGCCCCAAATAAGACCAAACACAGGCTTCTTCAAGCAACTCATCAAATATGAGCAACAACTATTCGGCGAGACCTCAGTGAAGATGGTGTACTGCGATGTCATAGACAAGGACATTCCCGATGTCTACGAACCAGATTATCAGGCCATGGCGTGGTTCAGAAAACGATACGGTCACATCCAGCGATATTGAAGCACAGGAGAATAAGATCCTTCAAAAATCCCGTCAAATTTGACTTGACATTATGCAAAATAGCATCGACCTGATTAGATATTGCCGAGAAAAGATATTCAAGAAGAGATTATTGGTATCTGTTAGAAAACAGTTGACTCAATTATTGTGATGCATCTTATTATTACATTCAAAACGTCTTTGATTAAGGTCTAGAAGGTTTTCTACAAAAGAAAAATCATTGCGACTCTATTGAAATATTGTTCGATGAATTTTATGCTTTGATGAAGTTGCCTCGGATTGCGGTTTAAAGATATTCCTTACCATCGGAGTAGTTGTTAGCGGTTAGTCTCAGGCTGATGATCTAATATCTGACGGGAAGTCTGCGGTGACTGAACTATTTCTTAATTATAGTGATACTGGACAGTGGTGATATAAATAATGTGATAAAGTTTGTTGGAATTACGATGTTGATAAAATGAATAGTTGAAACTTATAAATATCGTATCGTCGTGTGGGTGGATATGGAGCGAGTATGTGAATGAGTTTGGTATGCGGGCATTTTGTCTTGGTTATGAAAAGTTACAAAGAAATTGGAAATTTATATTGAAATTTGCGTTCAAAAGGAAATTCGATATATTTGAAAACCCAACAAAGAATTTTAAAATTTGACAAAAATAATGTATTAAAATGGTTCTAAAATTGCAGAACTGATAATTTTCTCTCCGTTAAGGTACTGTTAGTGTTAATTCTACACGCGGTGTAATTAAAATGTCTGACATAATAGTACGTTTAGATTATTTAAGAACACTTTTCCGTGTTTAATTTCTGTTGTATGTCTAATTGCGAGTTGCAAAAAAGTCGCTTATATAAATAGTAGCAAAACGCACGTGGAACATGAAGTTATTTCAAGGTTGAACGAAAGATGGACGAACACGCTCCGCAGAAGCGCGAGCTGGCATCTGATTCATCTTTCAATTTCACTCGGACATATTGTGTCAGTTATTATCCAATGGTCATATTTCAGCACGCTTCTCTTAATGTGCGTAATGTGGGATTTTAAAAGTATTTTCGCTTTAAAATAATTTTTATACAATAATATAACTGAGATGTTTAGTGCCGAGTGTGATGTTAAACAGAGTATAATGTAATGAGAGCTTTTTAAATTTATAAATAACGGGTTAGCTTTCGAGCATTCTGTTTTCGTTATTTTGTGACAAAGCTTACTTGTATGTCGTACAATTTGTGGAAACAACATAACTTCTCTGGACGAAAGTATAATATTGAACATAACATTTAAATTATGACAAGTAATAATAAATTGTTTTTGATAATTGTCACAAGACTAGATACAAGTATGACTGATAAATTTTGATAACTATTTACAAATTAAATTTGAAGACTTATAACTAATCGTCACGATGTGCCTTAAATCGAAATATCCTTTAGTTATCATAATATTGTAGAAATTGGCGGGGAGCTACAGTAGTTAATTGCTACATCAGATATCGATCTTAAGAAAAATGCTTGAACATAAATAATTTTTTTTAAATTAATGAAATTTGTATTAATTAACGCGTAATCATTACGCTCATATTATTGTTATCATTTAAGACAAAAAAATTGTATTTATTGGGGCTTGTATTATAATATAAAGTATAATGAGCTAAATGTGTTAAATAACCAAAAAATTAAATGTATATTTACTGTACCAAGGTAGTGTAAATGTTTATCATATAAGGGACCAAAATGTTAATTTAATATGTAGATATAAATTTATTAAAATTAAATAAAGGATAATTACGCTTGTATATTTGTGAGTGTTTATTTCATCCTGTCATACCTCAAAAAAGGCTTTTAAGCCTTAAACTATGGGAACGATTGTACTCAACGTTTCGTAAGATTTAAAGGTAAAAATTTTCTTCACAGTAAGTTAAGTTCTTAAGCCATGGAAACGATTGTGTTCAATTTTTTGTAAGGTCCAAATGTAAAAACTCCTAATTTCAAAAGTAAAAATTTACTCCTAATAATATTTTCTCAAACCATAAGTATTTTCTTTCGCACGTTTTAAATCTATAAAAAGTGACAAAACAGTTTTCTTATTATAAACTCAAAATATGATGCCTCCATTAAAAGTAATTTTTGAACGCACACAGGCTGAATCAAGAAACTACGCTTTTTACAACGATTTCAATCAAAGAAGTACCTGTTACTTGTAGTAAAATTTTCCTTTTTTTATCATCAGTAGACAGTAAGTAACATTACCGAGTACCTTTCAGAACCCGATTAAACTTAAATGATCGTTCAGCTGTCTAAACAGAATTCCAATTTTTATATAGTTCGATGTGGTTTTATCTATATACATATCAAAAATATGTTATTTAACCAAAAATAAATTATTTGATAAAAAAAACCATAAAATGCTGAATTCAAGTTTTTCTACTGATATATTTGTTTCTGTGCTGACTGTAGCTGTAGCAAATATTGGTATTTAACTCAGTTTGAAGCCCAATGCCAACGTCTGACTAGGATATCGGGAATTGTACCTTCTTTTAAAGTGAATTTTATTCATAATTAATATGGACTGCCTAGCACAATGAACTTTAAGTAATAAGTAGGGGTAACATCTATGTTACTAAGAATTATTATCTGAAGTATTAAAAATTATGAAAAACGGATTTATATTTGTATATTTTGGAGACGCTTGCAACTAAACTTTTTAAACGATATCATTATTTAAGGAATTAATTTTTTTTTTCGAGTGAATATTTTCAAACAAATTTTTTTATAGATAGCTACTGAAATATATGGGTTTAATATGCTTCATTATTAACCACATTTAAAATTTTTGCATCAAGCAGTTTCTGAACAAAAAAAAACTGTACTGATCGATGGACCGTGGGACACGTGAGTGAGCTTTTAAGGGTTCCGTTTTCCTTTTGAAGGTATGGGAACCTAAAAATACTCCCACAACAGACTTACGAAGATCAGACTTCAAACCGGTTTCAGAAGTTTTCACTGTAAATAGGTAGTGGTATATAAAAGAGTGCATATGAGAGAACGCATATGATAGAATTTTGTACAGGGTAATTAAAATTAAAACCTAATTTAACAATGTCTTTCAGAAATTTTAACAAGGAATATGTATCGGTAAGAAAACCAGCAATTTTTTTAAGACGGCGCATATAATACTGTTAACCTGCTATGTATGGTATACATCGCCATTATTAAAGGTCTGCACTACTATAAGGAGGTAGTTTTATAACAGGAAGGTTTTAACATTTTACATAAAATACATCTTACTTAACATTTTAAATACATCTTACTTAACATTTTAAATAAAATATATCTTACTTAACATTTTAAATAAAATACATCTTACTCAATATTTTAAATAAAATACATCTTACTTAACATTTTAAATAAAATACATCTTGACTTAACATTATAAATAAAATATATCTAACTTAACATTTTAAATAAAATACATCATATTTAACATTTTAAATAAAATACATGTTACTCAACATTTTAAATAAAATGCATCTTACTTAATATTTTAAATAAAATATATCTTACTTAACATTTTAAATAAAATACATCTTACTTAACATTTCAAATACATCTTACTTAACATTTTAAATAAAATACATGTTACTCAACATTTTAAATAAAATATATCTTACTTAACATTTTAAATAAAATACATCTTACTTAACATTTCAAATACATCTTACTTAACATTTTAAATAAAATACATGTTACTCAACATTTTAAATAAAATACATCTTACTTAACATTTTAAATAAAATACATCTTACTTAACATTTTAAATAAAATACATCTTACTTAACATTTTAAATAAAATACATCTTGACTTAACATTATAAATAAAATATATCTAACTTAACATTTTAAATAAAATACATCATATTTAACATTTTAAATAAAATACATGTTACTCAACATTTTAAATAAAATGCATCTTACTTAATATTTTAAATAAAATATATCTTACTTAACATTTCAAATACATCTTACTTAACATTTTAAATAAAATACATCTTACTCAACATTTTAAATAAAATATATCTTACTTAACATTTTAAATAAAATACATCTTACTTAACATTTCAAATAAAATACATCTTACTTAACATTTTAAATAAAATACATCTTACTTAACATTTCAAATACATCTTACTTAACATTTTAAATAAAATACATCTTACTCAACATTTTAAATAAAATATATCTTACTTAACATTTTAAATAAAATACATCTTACTTAACATTTCAAATACATCTTACTTAACATTTTAAATAAAATACATGTTACTCAACATTTTAAATAAAATACATCTTACTTAACATTTTAAATAAAATACATCTTACTCAACATTTTAAATAAAATACATCTTATTCAACATTTCAAATAAAATACATCTTACTTAACATTTTAAATACATCTTATTCAACATTTTAAATAAAATACATCTTACTTAACATTTTAAATAAAATACATCTTACTTAACATTTTAAATAAAATACATCTTTACTTAACATTTTTAATAAAATATATCTTAATTAACATTTTAAATAAAATACATCTTACTTAACATTTTAAATACATCTTACTTAACATTTTATATAAAATACATCTTACTCAACATTTTAAATAAAATACATCTTACTTAACATTTTAAATAAAATATATCTTACTTAACATTTTAAATACATCTTACTTAACATTTTAAATACATCTTACTTAACATTTTAAATGAAATATATCTTACTTAACATTTTAAATAAAATACATCTTACTTAACATTTTAAATAAAATATATCTTACTTAACATTTTAAATACATCTTACTTAACATTTTAAATACATCTTACTTAACATTTTAAATAAAATATATCTTACTTAACATTTTAAATAAAATACATCTTACTCAATATTTTAAATAAAATACATCTTACTTAACATTTTAAATAAAATACATCTTGACTTAACATTATAAATAAAATATATCTAACTTAACATTTTAAATAAAATACATCATATTTAACATTTTAAATAAAATACATGTTACTCAACATTTTAAATAAAATATATCTTCCTCAACATTTTAAACAAAATGCATCTTACTTAACATTTTAAATAAAATACATCTTACTTAACATTTCAAATACATCTTACTTAACATTTTAAATAAAATACATCTTACTCAACATTTTAAATAAAATACATCTTATTCAACATTTCAAATAAAATACATCTTACTTAACATTTTAAATACATCTTATTCAATATTTTAAATAAAATACATCTTACTTAACATTTTAAATAAAATACATCTTACTTAACATTTTAAATAAAATACATCTTTACTTAACATTTTAAATACATCTTACTTAACATTTTAAATAAAATACCTCTTAGTCAACATTTTAAATAAAATATATCTTACTTAACATTTTAAATACATCTTACTCAACATTTTAAATAAAATACATCTTACTTAACATTTTAAATAAAATACATCTTGACTTAACATTATAAATAAAATATATCTAACTTAACATTTTAAATAAAATACATCTTACTTAACATTTTAAATAAAATACATCTTTACTTAACATTTTAAATACATCTTACTTAACATTTTAAATAAAATACCTCTTAGTCAACATTTTAAATAAAATATATCTTACTTAACATTTTAAATACATCTTACTCAACATTTTAAATAAAATACATCTTACTTAACATTTTAAATAAAATACATCTTACTTAACATTTTGAATACATCTTACTTAACATTTTAAATACATCTTACTTAACATTTTAAATAAAATACCTCTTAGTCAACATTTTAAATAAAATATATCTTACTTAACATTTTAAATAAAATACATCTTGCTTAACATTTTAAATAAAATACATCTTACTCAACATTTTAAATAAAATACATCTTACTTAACATTTTAAATAAAATACATCTTACTTAACATTTTAAGTAAAATACATCTTTACTTAACATTTTAAATAAAATATATCTTAATTAACATTTTAAATAAAATACATCTTACTTAACATTTTAAATACATCTTACTTAACATTTTATATAAAATACATCTTACTCAATATTTTAAATAAAATACATCTTACTTAACATTTTAAATAAAATACATCTTACTTAACATTTTGAATAAAATACATCTAGACTTAACATTATAAATAAAATATATCTAACTTAACATTTTAAATAAAATACATCATACTTAACATTTTAAATAAAATACATGTTACTCAACATTTTAAATAATATACATCTTACTCAACATTTTAAATAAAATGCATCTTACTTAATATTTTAAATAAAATATATCTTACTTAACATTTTAAATAAAATACATCTTACTTAACATTTCAAATACATCTTACTTAACATTTTAAATAAAATACATCTTACTTAACATTTTGAATAAAATACATCTTGACTTAACATTATAAATAAAATATATCTAACTTAACATTTTAAATAAAATACATCATACTTAACATTTTAAATAAAATACATGTTACTCAACATTTTAAATAAAATACATCTTACTCAACATTTTAAATAAAATACATCTTACTTAACATTTTAAATAAAATACATCTTACTTAACATTTTAAATAAAATACATCTTTACTTAACATTTTAAATAAAATATATCTTACTTAACATTTTAAATAAAATACATCTTACTCAACATTTTAAATAAAATGCATCTTACTTAATATTTTAAATAAAATATGTCTTACTTAACATTTTAAATAAAATACATCTTACTTAACATTTTAAATACATCTTACTTAACATTTTAAATAAAATACATCTTACTCAATATTTTAAATAAAATACATCTTACTTAACATTTCAAATAAAATATATCTTACTCAACATTTTAAATAAAATACATCTTACTTAACATTTTAAATAAAATACATCTTGACTTAACATTATAAATAAAATATATCTTACTTAACATTTTAAATAAAATACATCATACTTAACATTTGAAATAAAATACATCTTACTTAATATTTTAAATAAAATATGTCTTACTTAACATTTTAAATAAAATACATCTTACTTAACATTTCAAATACATCTTACTTAACATTTTAAATAAAATACATCTTACTCAACATTTTAAATAAAATACATCTTACTTAACATTTTAAATAAAATACATCTTACTTAAAATTTTAAATAAAATACATTATACTTAATATTTTAAATAAAATATGTCTTACTTAACATTTTAAATAAAATACATCTTACTTAACATTTCAAATACATCTTACTTAACATTTTAAATAAAATACATCTTACTCAACATTTTAAATAAAATACATCTTACTTAACATTTTAAATAAAATACATCTTACTTAAAATTTTAAATAAAATACATTATACTTAACATTTGAAATAAAATACATGTTACTCAACATTTTAAATGAAATACATCTTACTCAACATTTTAAATAAAATGCATCTTACTTAATATTTTAAATAAAATACATCTTACTTAACATTTTAAATAAAATACATCTTACTTAACATTTCAAATATATCTTACTTAACATTTCAAATAAAATATATCTTACTCAACATTTAAAATAAAATACATCTTACTTAACATTTTAAATAAAATACATCTTGACTTAACATTATAAATAAAATATATCTTACTTAACATTTTAAATAAAATACATCTTGACTTAACATTATAAATAAAATATATCTTACTTAACATTTTAAATAAAATACATCATACTTAACATTTGAAATAAAATACATGTTACTTAACATTTCAAATACATCTTACTTAACATTTTAAATAAAATACATCTTACTTAACATTTCAAATACATCTTACTTAACATTTTAAATAAAATACATGTTACTCAACATTTTAAATAAAATACATCTTACTTAACATTTTAAATAAAATACATCTTACTCAACATTTTAAATAAAATACATCTTATTCAACATTTCAAATAAAATACATCTTACTTAACATTTTAAATACATCTTATTCAACATTTTAAATAAAATACATCTTACTTAACATTTTAAATAAAATACATCTTTACTTAACATTTTAAATAAAATATATCTTAATTAACATTTTAAATAAAATACATCTTACTTAACATTTTAAATACATCTTACTTAACATTTTATATAAAATACATCTTACTCAACATTTTAAATAAAATACATCTTACTTAACATTTTAAATAAAATATATCTTACTTAACATTTTAAATACATCTTACTTAACATTTTAAATACATCTTACTTAACATTTTAAATGAAATATATCTTACTTAACATTTTAAATAAAATACATCTTACTTAACATTTTAAATAAAATATATCTTACTTAACATTTTAAATACATCTTACTTAACATTTTAAATACATCTTACTTAACATTTTAAATAAAATATATCTTACTTAACATTTTAAATAAAATACATCTTACTCAATATTTTAAATAAAATACATCTTACTTAACATTTTAAATAAAATACATCTTGACTTAACATTATAAATAAAATATATCTAACTTAACATTTTAAATAAAATACATCATATTTAACATTTTAAATAAAATACATGTTACTCAACATTTTAAATAAAATATATCTTACTCAACATTTTAAACAAAATGCATCTTACTTAATATTTTAAATAAAATACATCTTACTTAACATTTCAAATACATCTTACTTAACATTTTAAATAAAATACATCTTACTCAACATTTTAAATAAAATACATCTTATTCAACATTTCAAATAAAATACATCTTACTTAACATTTTAAATACATCTTATTCAACATTTTAAATAAAATACATCTTACTTAACATTTTAAATAAAATACATCTTACTTAACATTTTAAATAAAATACATCTTACTTAACATTTTAAATAAAATACATCTTACTTAACATTTTAAATAAAATACATCTTACTCAACATTTCAAATAAAATACATCTTACTTAACATTTTAAATACATCTTATTCAATATTTTAAATAAAATACATCTTACTTAACATTTTAAATAAAATACATCTTACTTAACATTTTAAATAAAATACATCTTTACTTAACATTTTAAATACATCTTACTTAACATTTTAAATAAAATACCTCTTAGTCAACATTTTAAATAAAATATATCTTACTTAACATTTTAAATACATCTTACTCAACATTTTAAATAAAATACATCTTACTTAACATTTTAAATAAAATACATCTTACTTAACATTTTGAATACATCTTACTTAACATTTTAAATACATCTTACTTAACATTTTAAATAAAATACCTCTTAGTCAACATTTTAAATAAAATATATCTTACTTAACATTTTAAATAAAATACATCTTGCTTAACATTTTAAATAAAATATATCTTACTCAACATTTCAAATAAAATACATCTTACTTAACATTTTAAATACATCTTATTCAATATTTTAAATAAAATACATCTTACTTAACATTTTAAATAAAATACATCTTACTTAACATTTTAAATAAAATACATCTTTACTTAACATTTTAAATACATCTTACTTAACATTTTAAATAAAATACCTCTTAGTCAACATTTTAAATAAAATATATCTTACTTAACATTTTAAATACATCTTACTCAACATTTTAAATAAAATACATCTTACTTAACATTTTGAATACATCTTACTTAACATTTTAAATACATCTTACTTAACATTTTAAATAAAATACCTCTTAGTCAACATTTTAAATAAAATATATCTTACTTAACATTTTAAATAAAATACATCTTGCTTAACATTTTAAATAAAATACATCTTACTCAACATTTTAAATAAAATACATCTTACTTAACATTTTAAATAAAATACATCTTACTTAACATTTTAAGTAAAATACATCTTTACTTAACATTTTAAATAAAATATATCTTAATTAACATTTTAAATAAAATACATCTTACTTAACATTTTAAATACATCTTACTTAACATTTTATATAAAATACATCTTACTCAACATTTTAAATAAAATACATCTTACTTAACATTTTAAATAAAATACATCTTACTTAACATTTTGAATAAAATACATCTTGACTTAACATTATAAATAAAATATATCTAACTTAACATTTTAAATAAAATACATCTTACTTAACATTTTAAATAAAATACATCTTACTTAACATTTTAAATAAAATACATCTTACTCAACATTTCAAATAAAATACATCTTACTTAACATTTTAAATACATCTTATTCAATATTTTAAATAAAATACATCTTACTTAACATTTTAAATAAAATACATCTTACTTAACATTTTAAATAAAATACATCTTTACTTAACATTTTAAATACATCTTACTTAACATTTTAAATAAAATACCTCTTAGTCAACATTTTAAATAAAATATATCTTACTCAACATTTTAAACAAAATGCATCTTACTTAACATTTTAAATAAAATACATCTTACTTAACATTTCAAATACATCTTACTTAACATTTTAAATAAAATACATCTTACTCAACATTTTAAATAAAATACATCTTATTCAACATTTCAAATAAAATACATCTTACTTAACATTTTAAATACATCTTATTCAACATTTTAAATAAAATACATCTTACTTAACATTTTAAATAAAATACATCTTACTTAACATTTTAAATAAAATACATCTTACTTAACATTTTAAATAAAATACATCTTACTTAACATTTTAAATAAAATACATCTTACTCAACATTTCAAATAAAATACATCTTACTTAACATTTTAAATACATCTTATTCAATATTTTAAATAAAATACATCTTACTTAACATTTTAAATAAAATACATCTTGACTTAACATTTTAAATAAAATACATCTTTACTTAACATTTTAAATACATCTTACTTAACATTTTAAATAAAATACCTCTTAGTCAACATTTTAAATAAAATATATCTTACTTAACATTTTAAATACATCTTACTCAACATTTTAAATAAAATACATCTTACTTAACATTTTAAATAAAATACATCTTACTTAACATTTTGAATACATCTTACTTAACATTTTAAATACATCTTACTTAACATTTTAAATAAAATACCTCTTAGTCAACATTTTAAATAAAATATATCTTACTTAACATTTTAAATAAAATACATCTTACTCAACATTTTAAATAAAATACATCTTACTTAACATTTTAAATAAAATACATCTTACTTAACATTTTAAGTAAAATACATCTTTACTTAACATTTTAAATAAAATATATCTTAATTAACATTTTAAATAAAATATATCTTACTTAACATTTTAAATACTTCTTACTCAACATTTTAAATAAAATACATCTTACTTAACATTTTAAATAAAATACATCTTACTTAACATTTTGAATACATCTTACTTAACATTTTAAATACATCTTACTTAACATTTTAAATAAAATACCTCTTAGTCAACATTTTAAATAAAATATATCTTACTTAACATTTTAAATAAAATACATCTTACTCAACATTTTAAATAAAATACATCTTACTTAACATTTTAAATAAAATACATCTTACTCAACATTTTAAATAAAATGCATCTTACTTAATATTTTAAATAAAATATGTCTTACTTAACATTTTAAATAAAATACATCTTACTTAACATTTCAAATACATCTTACTTAACATTTTAAATAAAATACATCTTACTTAACATTTTAAATAAAATACATCTTACTTAAAATTTTAAATAAAATACATCATACTTAACATTTTAAATAAAATACATGTTACTCAACATTTTAAATGAAATACATCTTACTCAACATTTTAAATAAAATGCATCTTACTCAACATTTTAAATAAAATACATCTTACTTAACATTTCAAATACATCTTACTTAACATTTCAAATAAAATATATCTTACTCAACATTTTAAATAAAATACATCTTACTTAACATTTTGAATAAAATACATCTTGACTTAACATTATAAATAAAATATATCTAACTTAACATTTTAAATAAAATACATCATACTTAACATTTTAAATAAAATACATGTTACTCAACATTTTAAATAAAATACATCTTACTGAACATTTTAAATAAAATACATCTTACTTAACATTTTAAATAAAATACATCTTACTTAACATTTTAAGTAAAATACATCTTTACTTAACATTTTAAATAAAATATATCTTCATTAACATTTTAAATAAAATACATCTTACTTAACATTTTAAATACATCTTACTTAACATTTTATATAAAATACATCTTACTCAACATTTTAAATAAAATACATCTTACTTAACATTTTAAATAAAATACATCTTACTTAACATTTTGAATAAAATACATCTTGACTTAACATTATAAATAAAATATATCTAACTTAACATTTTAAATAAAATACATCATACTTAACATTTTAAATAAAATACATGTTACTCAATATTTTAAATAAAATACATCTTACTCAACATTTTAAATAAAATGCATCTTACTTAATATTTTAAATAAAATACATCTTACTTAACATTTTGAATAAAATACATCTTGACTTAACATTATAAATAAAATATATCTAACTTAACATTTTAAATAAAATACATCTTACTTAACATTTTAAATACATCTTACTCAATATTTTAAATAAAATACATCTTACTTAACATTTCAAATAAAATATATCTTACTCAACATTTTAAATAAAATACATCTTACTTAACATTTTAAATAAAATACATCTTGACTTAACATTATAAATAAAATATATCTTACTTAACATTTTAAATAAAATACATCATACTTAACATTTGAAATAAAATACATGTTACTCAACATTTTAAATGAAATACGTCTTACTCAACATTTTAAATGAAATACATCTTACTCAACATTTTAAATAAAATGCATCTTACTTAATATTTTAAATAAAATATGTCTTACTTAACATTTTAAATAAAATACATCTTACTTAACATTTCAAATACATCTTACTTAACATTTTAAATAAAATACATCTTACTCAACATTTTAAATAAAATACATCTTACTTAACATTTTAAATAAAATACATCTTACTTAAAATTTTAAATAAAATACATCATACTTAACATTTGAAATAAAATACATGTTACTCAACATTTTAAATGAAATACATCTTACTCAACATTTTAAATAAAATGCATCTTACTTAATATTTTAAATAAAATACATCTTACTTAACATTTTAAATAAAATACATCTTACTTAACATTTCAAATAAAATATATCTTACTCAACATTTTAAATAAAATACATCTTACTTAACATTTTAAATAAAATACATCTTGACTTAACATTATAAATAAAATATATCTTACTTAACATTTTAAATAAAATACATCTTCACTTAACATTATAAATAAAATATATCTTACTTAACATTTTAAATAAAATACATCATACTTAACATTTGAAATAAAATACATGTTACTCAACATTTTAAATGAAATACATCTTACTCAACATTTTAAATAAAATGCATCTTACTTAATATTTTAAATAAAATATGTCTTACTTAACATTTTAAATAAAATACATCTTACTTAACATTTCAAATACATCTTACTTAACATTTTAAATAAAATACATCTTACTCAACATTATAAATAAAATATATCTTACTTAACATTTTAAATAAAATACATGTTACTCAACATTTTAAATGAAATACATCTTACTCAACATTTTAAATAAAATGCATCTTACTTAATATTTTAAATAAAATATGTCTTACTTAACATTTTAAATAAAATACATCTTACTTAACATTTCAAATACATCTTACTTAACATTTTAAATAAAATACATCTTACTTAACATTTTAAATAAAATACATCTTACTTAAAATTTTAAATAAAATACATCATACTTAACATTTTAAATAAAATACATGTTACTCAACATTTTAAATGAAATACATCTTACTCAACATTTTAAATAAAATGCATCTTACTCAACATTTTAAATAAAATACATCTTACTTAACATTTCAAATACATCTTACTTAACATTTCAAATAAAATATATCTTACTCAACATTTTAAATAAAATACATCTTACTTAACATTTTGAATAAAATACATCTTGACTTAACATTATAAATAAAATATATCTAACTTAACATTTTAAATAAAATACATCATACTTAACATTTTAAATAAAATACATGTTACTCAACATTTTAAATAAAATACATCTTACTCAACATTTTAAATAAAATACATCTTACTTAACATTTTAAATAAAATACATCTTACTTAACATTTTAAATAAAATACATCTTACTTAACATTTTAAGTAAAATACATCTTTACTTAACATTTTAAATAAAATATATCTTCATTAACATTTTAAATAAAATACATCTTACTTAACATTTTAAATACATCTTACTTAACATTTTATATAAAATACATCTTACTCAACATTTTAAATAAAATACATCTTACTTAACATTTTAAATAAAATACATCTTACTTAACATTTTGAATAAAATACATCTTGACTTAACATTATAAATAAAATATATCTAACTTAACATTTTAAATAAAATACATCATACTTAACATTTTAAATAAAATACATGTTACTCAATATTTTAAATAAAATACATCTTACTCAACATTTTAAATAAAATGCATCTTACTTAATATTTTAAATAAAATACATCTTACTTAACATTTTGAATAAAATACATCTTGACTTAACATTATAAATAAAATATATCTAACTTAACATTTTAAATAAAATACATCATACTTAACATTTTAAATAAAATACATGTTACTCAACATTTTAAATAAAATACATCTTACTCAACATTTTAAATAAAATGCATCTTACTTAATATTTTAAATAAAATATGTCTTACTTAACATTTTAAATAAAATACATCTTACTTAACATTTTAAATACATCTTACTTAACATTTTAAATGAAATACATCTTACTCAATATTTTAAATAAAATACATCTTACTTAACATTTCAAATAAAATATATCTTACTCAACATTTTAAATAAAATACATCTTACTTAACATTTTAAATAAAATACATCTTGACTTAACATTATAAATAAAATATATCTTACTTAACATTTTAAATAAAATACATCATACTTAACATTTGAAATAAAATACATGTTACTCAACATTTTAAATGAAATACATCTTACTCAACATTTTAAATGAAATACATCTTACTCAACATTTTAAATAAAATGCATCTTACTTAATATTTTAAATAAAATATGTCTTACTTAACATTTTAAATAAAATACATCTTACTTAACATTTCAAATACATCTTACTTAACATTTTAAATAAAATACATCTTACTCAACATTTTAAATAAAATACATCTTACTTAACATTTTAAATAAAATACATCTTACTTAAAATTTTAAATAAAATACATCATACTTAACATTTGAAATAAAATACATGTTACTCAACATTTTAAATGAAATACATCTTACTCAACATTTTAAATAAAATGCATCTTACTTAATATTTTAAATAAAATACATCTTACTTAACATTTTAAATAAAATACATCTTACTTAACATTTCAAATAAAATATATCTTACTCAACATTTTAAATAAAATACATCTTACTTAACATTTTAAATAAAATACATCTTGACTTAACATTATAAATAAAATATATCTTACTTAACATTTTAAATAAAATACATCTTGACTTAACATTATAAATAAAATATATCTTACTTAACATTTTAAATAAAATACATCATACTTAACATTTGAAATAAAATACATGTTACTCAACATTTTAAATGAAATACATCTTACTCAACATTTTAAATAAAATGCATCTTACTTAATATTTTAAATAAAATATGTCTTACTTAACATTTTAAATAAAATACATCTTACTTAACATTTCAAATACATCTTACTTAACATTTTAAATAAAATACATCTTACTCAACATTATAAATAAAATATATCTTACTTAACATTTTAAATAAAATACATGTTACTCAACATTTTAAATGAAATACATCTTACTCAACATTTTAAATAAAATGCATCTTACTTAATATTTTAAATAAAATATGTCTTACTTAACATTTTAAATAAAATACATCTTACTTAACATTTCAAATACATCTTACTTAACATTTTAAATAAAATACATCTTACTTAACATTTTAAATAAAATACATCTTACTTAAAATTTTAAATAAAATACATCATACTTAACATTTTAAATAAAATACATGTTACTCAACATTTTAAATGAAATACATCTTACTCAACATTTTAAATAAAATGCATCTTACTCAACATTTTAAATAAAATACATCTTACTTAACATTTCAAATACATCTTACTTAACATTTCAAATAAAATATATCTTACTCAACATTTTAAATAAAATACATCTTACTTAACATTTTAAATAAAATACATCTTGACTTAACATTATAAATAAAATATATCTTACTTAACATTTTAAATAAAATACATCATACTTAACATTTGAAATAAAATACATGTTACTCAACATTTTAAATGAAATACATCTTACTCAACATTTTAAATAAAATGCATCTTACTTAATATTTTAAATAAAATATATCTTACTTAACATTTTAAATAAAATACATCTTACTTAACATTTTAAATAAAATATATCTTACTTAACATTTTAAATAAAATACATCATACTTAACATTTGAAATAAAATACATGTTACTCAACATTTTAAATGAAATACATCTTACTCAACATTTTAAATAAAATGCATCTTACTTAATATTTTAAATAAAATATATCTTACTTAACATTTTAAATAAAATACATCTTACTTAACATTTTAAATAAAATATATCTTACTTAACATTTTAAATAAAATACATCATACTTAACATTTGAAATAAAATACATGTTACTCAACATTTTAAATGAAATACATCTTACTCAACATTTTAAATAAAATGCATCTTACTTAATATTTTAAATAAAATATATCTTACTTAACATTTTAAATAAAATGCATCTTACTTAACATTTTAAATAAAATACATCTTACTCAACATTTTAAATAAAATACATCTTACTCAACATTTTAAATAAAATACATCTTACTTAACATTTTAAATAAAATACATCTTACTTAACATTTTAAATAAAATACATATTCTTTGAAAGATAGAGCAATGAGAGGAGATATCTATTATGTTTTGTAATTTGGAAATAAACTTTATGTATTTGTCAGTTTGGAGAAGGGCGAATAATTTGGAAGCAGTCCAAATAGGCGACGGTGTCCGAAATACCATTAGTAATTAATTGGAAGAAAATTTGTTAAAGAATACCTACACAAACTAAAAAAAAGTGTAACGGTTTTAAAATTATAACTAAAATATTTTTACATAAAAATAAAAAAAATATATTTTAAGATTTGAAGTAAAAAAAATTGCCAATTTATTTATACCGAAATTGCCTACCAAAATTAGATAGAAAAGATGGATTTTATATTGGATTGCAAAAACATATTAGGGATATTTTTAAACAGTTAAAAAATCGACTAGGTATGGGTCGGCTTATTAACAAAGGTTTAGTACCTACGTTATTTAAAATTACATGTAATTTTACATTAGTAGATATACTTTTTTATAGTCAAAAGGCTGGAATATAAGGTTGACTTATTAACATCGTATTTTAAATTAATAAAATAGGTTCGTGATAACTAAAAAACTTAGGTTTAATACAAAAACCCATAATCAACAAACTTTTAGTGATAATAGTAATTTATTGCAAATAAAAATCGGCTACAAAATAAATAACACTTACAAGAAAACCAGAAACAAGGAGTTATCTTATCTAGATCTAATTATTTATTTTATAATCCATAAAAAAGGTGGTTAGCTAGGCTTGTGCAACTTTGCTACAAGCATCACCGACGGCCTACTGCTAGCACCTGACAGTACATTGATACATACATTAATATACACAGTAATACAGTATTTTTTAATACAATCTTATGTAAATGTAGGAGATAAATAATATGCATAAATGTTATTAAAGTAGACAAGATAGCGAAAAAAGGAACGTTTTAGACGGTATCCGACGTCGTTATTTCATACGATTTTTTTTTAAAGGTTTTAAGTTTTTCATTTATTATATTCAAGTCACATTTATTATATGCCATATGCGTAAATAAAAAAAAATCGGCCCTTTTTTGCTTTTGAATTTATTACATTTCACAAGAACGCCCGCCCTCGCAAAAGAAAATTGAACCCAATTTAAAACACAACTTTTCAATTTAAGTATACGACTTGTTTCGTTTAGGAGCTTTTGTTCAACGGACAGACAGTGCCACCAAATAATATGACCCCATTCAAACCCTATGGTTATGAAAACCTAACAAAATATAAAGAAAATATTTTAAATTTAAACAAATTTTATAAAAAGAATAAATTATTAAGAAAGCTAAAATTGTAACCAAATTTTGTTTTAAATATTATAAAAGATAATAAAATATGAGTTTTAGATTTTATTGAAATTTAAATCGACTTCTCGCTTAGAGTAAAATAAGTCCTGAATTCTAGCCTGATCTATTTTAAACCACTGGATATGGATTTGACAAAAAAAAACAGTTTTTAATATTCCAATTCATGTAAATAAACGACATTTGTTTACATAACTTGCAGTACGACAGTACGACATTTCTATTATTCAGTAAAAAAATAACGAATCTCATCCGACGGTATTTTGGTTACATCTCGAGCTAAAAATTAGGCTATGTGTTAATATGAACCATGAATATATATTTTTAAGTCATCATTAATAACAAGCATTCAAACACATTTTTTGCGGTATTAGTATTGTACACTAGTGGGACTATGGGTAACAAACAGTCTTTATATTAGGTACTCCACCGTACGAACTGTAAACCTAAGCTACTAACTTACCTGTGCCTGCACTCTCCACTCAAATTGTGCAGATCACTGAAGAACTTACTGGTACCCATTTTTAGAAATATATTTCAGTACTTCATTTCTCGCCATGCCCAATTCGCCAATGTATCCTCGGGTGAAAAATTTCATTTCAAAATTAGTTTTGCTTTAAAAAAAATGTTATATTAACTATTGAGATATATACTTTATTTCAAGTTTCCACCACAACTGCAACTCTGGTAGACGGGTAGACAGACAAATATTTTATAGATCTTATAATGGTTCAATTCTTTTCCTTTTAAATTACGGTTCCCTTAAATAAGAATCCTTTGTTGATGTAATATAGCTGTGATGATAAAGAGGCAAGTAACAACTAAATATGAAAATACTTTACGGTTCAAATTTAAGAATAGCTTGCGCAGTGACACTTTAACATGTTCTAGCTTGTTAAAAGTATATTGCATACAGATATATTCACGAGTAAACATTTAATGAGATACTTCCGTATCGATTTGTTTACGACTATGGACAATCATGCTAACGAACTCTAACGCACTCGTCTGCGCGGAAAGATATTTCAGGAAAGAGTTTGAGATTTTATATTTTTCTGTGCTGCAATACAAAAATCATAAGAGTTATCTCCAACCTTACTTTTGTGTAACGTTGTTTATATGGTGGAGGATGTCTGCAAAATCTGTTGGCGCCTTATAATGAGTATAATCGCCCTCGCGATGCTTGTATTAAGTCCAATTGATTGGAATGTTAAAACACTGCATTAAGTAACGGATTTTACAAGGTCTATCTATCGTGTTGGAAAGCGATTTTGATCTCTCTCCCCCGAGAGTAAAATACGCTTTACAGAAATACCTTTATAGTGAATATATTTATTAAACAGGTGTACTTTTATTAAGACATTTTTTCACAGAGCTGATTATTCTCATCATTTTAAAGATAAAATATTTCTGGTAAATGTAGAGAAAATTCAATCGTTTCCAAGATAATCACCTTCAAAGTTCGAAAATAAAAAATGATGTTCAAGATTTTTTATAATTTTTTTTTTATTTTTGAAAAAATAAAACTTTAAAACTAACAGAAACACGTTTTCAAAATTAATACCACTAGTAAAATTAGGTGACCATTCGCAAAGCCTTCAACCTGACGTTTTTTCAGTAGTTTTCTTTACCGGCGTGATTCGTTACATTATTCTGAGTAAGAAAACGAAAAAAAAAGATTTTTTTTCAACATATTTCATTTTTTCTTTCTTTTTGGAATTCCGTACTTCAAAAGTCTATCCATTTGTCGCAGCCGTTTTTCTCAGGAATTGTTTGGCGCAGAAATTTGAAATTTGGCATAGTAATGAAATATATTAAACCGTATATATCTTCATAATTAACATTTAAACATATTTATACGGAAGTGTCAGAGGTAATAAATTTAGTACCCGATTTTTTTGTTTAATTTCATAAATATTCGTTTGAAAGAGTTAATCTTGTGAGTGAGTCTTAAAAGCTTTATTTTCATTATAGATATTGAAAAAAATATATAAAAAAAAATTGTGCGTTTCAGCTTCTTCGCGCCACTGGAATTTACTCGTTAATTATGATTGTCTTGGAATGTATAAAATAGGTAACACTGAATATAAATATAAATATCATTATCATCTGTCAATATATTTTTTACCGTTAAGGTAGCATTCATAATAAACGTATTCGCTCGATTATTTTTTCGTTGACTTACGTTGCAAAACTGGTCTCCGTGGACAATTTTTTTAACTAGATAATATACAACCTATGACCATCCTGAAGGCCCTTTCTAAATATTTGTGAAAGAATTTTTTAAATCGGATGAGTAGTTTTGGAGATTACCTCCTACATACGAACTTATAACTGTTACACTTTTTTACCGCTATAAAATCCTGATTTTATTCATCATAAAACTTCATTCCGGGAGCTATATATTAAGGAGTAAAGTCCAAAAAAATGTGTTCCTCGTCCCTTATTTCCGAAACTATTCAATAGAAAATTAAGAAAAAATAGGATATTAAGAAGCCTACGCAAAGGTTGTAGGAAAACTAAAACTATTATCCTAGATCTTATAAGTTTATAAGCACCATATTTTTATGCCTGTGAAAGAAAAAGTAGTTACAAGTAGTTAGAAAATACATATAGTTTGATAGATATATTTTGTACTCCTAAATATTGAACTCATGTAGTGCGAGTTCTATGTACTTGGCAGGTTTTTATGATTCATAATTATGGATCAGCCTGTGCAAATATGTCGCAAAGAATAATACATGCTGTATATTGAGTGTCTGAGCGTGATCGTCAAATAAATCATTTGCGGTATTTATTTAGAGATTACCATCATTGTCGTATTAACCGCTGTGCAAACATGTATGCCTGAATATATATCGAAGTTTATAAGTTTTCTCGCAAGCGCGTCCTTTTTATCCGAGATTGCTAGAAAATTTGCGTGAAAAAAGAGTTTTACCTCGAGCAAGAAAAATATTAATAACTTTAGTAGAACGATTTTCAATAGTTCTGGAACGTTTCGCGTAGTGGTTATAAAAAATAAGTAAAAGAAAACGACCAGGCATGTATTGGAATAGGCGTAAAATAGCATTTAAGTATTCAAAATAAGCATGGAAAAATCATACTTCCCCTAACTTTATTTTCCACTTTAGATTTCCTTTTATATCCCTATCCCTTAACCCTTCTCCTATCTTTCCTTCCTGTCTAATTCTTCTCCTCAAACCTGATCTGAAGCTTCTCTCTACATATAAAAATAGGATTATTTTTTATCTTTTTGTTTTTTCACAAAAATTTAATTATAAGATTTTGTTATTGCCACATTTTATTATCTACCCGTGCTATAACTTTATAAATACACTGTAATTATTGTTGCGGGAGGAGATTGCTTTATAACAATAAGTTTGCCACAGGTGCATATTCATAAGGTAAATAATTAAATTCATACAACTATAGAAACTCTGAGGTTACGTACTATGGACAGACTAACATGACCAAGTTATAAGTATGTGTGACTGTGAAACCTTAAAAATCCAGTGCTTAAACGTTTCTACCGAACAATATGGTTTACATCAGAAATTACATTTATATTAGAATTTAATAGAAAAATTGATAATCATGAAATATAATTCGGTAGCGATTTAAGAATTTAAAATAATTAAGAAGGAAAGTGTAAAAGAATCAGATGGGAATTAGGATAAAAAGTACACACATTTTATACAGCACGACTTTTAGTAAGATTTAGGATCTTCGGTGCGTAAGTAGCTTTTTAATATATGATAAGCAAAAGCCGCAAAGCTACGTTTATCCACGAAGACGCTGTACCATATGAGTAGTAATACAACAATGCGTGAACAGTGTGGACACTACTACAATCTGCTACACAATGTAAAGACCGGGCTACTGAGAACGGCGTGGACATAAATGTAGTGATTACCACTCTCTACTGGATAAACTATTTATAAAGTGCAGACTGCTTTAAAAGCGTGGGCACAAATATAGTAACTGCTACACAATGTAAAGGATAGGCATTGCGAATAGAGTGGACATAAATATAGTGGTCACTACCATCTACTAGATACATTATTTACAAAGTGCAGGTTGCTTGAAAAACGTTGGCACAAATGTAGTGATTACCACAGTCTGCTACACAATGTAAAGAGCGGGCTATGCGAATAGTGAGGTCATAAATATAGAGATTACCATTATATATTAGATGCACAATTTATAAAGTGTAGGCTACTGTGAACAGCGTGGACACAGATGTAGTGACTATCACAATTTTCTACGCCATGCAAGCGCGTGCTACTACGAATAACGCGGACATAAATATAGTGATCGCCACTATCGACTAGATACACCATTTATAAAGTGCAGAATGCTGTAAACAGCATGGACACGAATGTAGTGACTACCAAATTTACTACTATAATTTCTTGAAAAGTTAAAAAAGAAAAGCTCTGACATTAGTTTTTGACCTTGTATCAAAAGTTACATAATATTTTTTTGTTACTCTTAGATATTTAGTTTAACTTTACACGTCTCTAAATATTGACCATGTATCAAAAGTTACATAATATTTTTTTGTTACTCTTAGATATTTAGTTTAACTTTACACGTCTCTAAATATTGACCATGTATCAAAAGTTACATAATATTTTTTTGTTACTCTTAGATATTTAGTTTAACTTTACACGTCTCTAAATATTGACCATGTATCAAAAGTTACATAATATTTTTTTGTTACTCTTAGATATTTAGTTTAACTTTACACGTCTCTAAATATTGACCATGTATCAAAAGTTACATAATATTTTTTTGTTGACCATGTATCAAAAGTTACATATATTTTTTGACCATGTATCAAAAGTTACATAATATTTTTTTGTTACTCTTAGATATTTAGTTTAACTTTACACGCCTCTAAATATTATGAATTGATTCTTGTTTTATTCAAGCAGCTGGAAATAATTTCGTAAAATTCGTTTGTCATATTACATGTATGACTTATTTTTACATTTCCGCCTATCATCACCGTCATTTTTACCATATAAAAGCAGATGTTTAAAAAAATGTTCTTTGATACCCGTGTTTTATGTTAATTATAATTGAATGAGTTTACTTAATGCCTAAAAAACTGAACTTTGCTTGGTGTGTTATGCAAAGAAATCGTATTTTTTCAAAAATCACTTAACTAAATGGTCTTTTCACACACCGGAAAGTTGTAGATTAGCCGATATCGTACAAATGATTAAATCCTTTCTAAGATCAAGTCTATATGTAAAAACCAAATCTGACTGACAAACCATCACATCAATATCTGGCCTCAATTACTGGTTCTGAAAATGTGA
This sequence comes from Druceiella hillmani, assembly GCA_039881145.1. NCBI lineage: Eukaryota > Metazoa > Arthropoda > Insecta > Lepidoptera > Hepialidae > Druceiella > Druceiella hillmani. The sequence continues at coordinate 20,947,197 of JAYKKI010000022.1, forward strand.
CATTTGGCGTATACATTTTTGCACCACGTAGATATACGATGACGAGCTTTCATAGTAGCTTTTTACGATGATGATCATTTCAACACCAAAGCGATGTTCAGATAGATACAAGCAAGAGCTCGTAACTTCGTAAATCGAAGTCATAATATTATCGTGTATACTACATGATGACTCATATATACTAAATGGAGGCAGTTCATAACTCATTACGCATCATCACAATTCATTATTCACATAACTTTATTTCCCCTTTAAGTTCGGGAGTTTGCAGGTTTTTATCCATTCCTACAAACTGTCTAAAAACTCTTTTTGCTTTCTAAGAAGAAGAATTGTACCGTTTGTAAGGTTTTTGCCTCCCAATAAACTATCGATATATCTTTGACTTCTGGGGACAAAACTATTACCATTACCCATCAATATGAGAAATGGTATAGCTATTAAACACAGACCTCTGTCAGCGCTATGCTCGTTTAGATAATAAACTATACTACGGATTTGTAGATTAACTTTTATCTACATTTACAAACTGTATTATTTCTGTGCAAGTTACTAATTATGTCGAGTTCCAGCGAAAGTGATATAAAAATCTTAAATAATTATGATTAATTTATCCGATTTAGAATATTTCCGTAGAAGATACAATAAGATCAGCCATAGATCAACCATAGATTGAAAATAGCTACAAATACTTGTGGGTTGAGCACAAATCTTCAATAAGTGAAACCGCATCCCTTTCGGTAACTTTAACTACTGGTGGTTCGTAAGTTGAAGGTACTGGCTGTAAGTTTGATTTGCGATGACAGTTAACTAGTCTCAAGGATATGAATCAAAGTTGACCAGGATTAACTTGGGGGAGGACTGCTTGTCACATCGTTAAATGATATGGTCAATCCGATAGGTCAATCACGTGTCTTGCTCAAAAGTGCTTCAACCTAGAATCTTGGCTATCATGATATTAAAAAGAAAAATTACCAATGCCATTCACCATGTTAACAACATGTTAACATCATTTAGTTAACACTTTAAAAAACTTGATAGACTACTTCACTAAGGAAAATACTTAAATATTTCCATTACCACCAAACTTTAAACTTCGTTGTCTTTACTTTTTCACAAAACATTATGGAGTATATGGAGCTACTATATCTTATTTGATTAATATCTGCTCCAGTATATTCGTGCATGTCACATAGTCATTAACTCCAATAATCACATTTTATACTGCGTTTTGTTAATAACGCTTCTTTTATGATTCGATCCGAGCTTATTTTTGTAACTAATAGTTTACAATAGTAATATGTAAAATTTTTTTATAATATACAACAAATAAAAACGAACTTCAAACATGTTAAAAAAAAGAAATAACTTTAGGAAGTCTTTACCTACTTACTTATTGTCTACTATATGGTAATAGACTCTTGCAAAAAAACTGGCACTTATACTTAACTAATCAGAGTTATTTAATTATTATTTGATGCATTTTATATGGCGATCTGATGAGAATATTGTTATTTATTATTGAGATATCGTTTTTACCTACTTGAATCATTAAAAATGCGAATAAATAAAAACAACGATGTAAAGTCCACAGACGAGCGTTTTCATACTGGTACATTAAAAATGGCTAAAGTTTATTTTTGAATATTTTTTTTATTAATTTAACATAAAATTTAAAAATTGAGTAACGAGTATGGCCTCCTCTAGCTAAAATCAATACGCTTAATCTGCTAGGCATGCTTTCGACGACGTTTTTTTATCATTTCCTTAGGAATACGTTCCCATTCAGCGATGATCACATTTTTAAGGGCCTGAATGTTTTCTGGAGCTGGTTTTACTCATATGATTATCCCATATGTTTTCTATCTGTTGAGGTCGGGCTTCTAGCTGGCCAGCCTAACCGACGAATTCCGGCCTCCTGCATTTACGCATTAACGTCTCTAGAGCGGTGGGCGCGAGCGTTGTCGTCCATAAAATGGACTCACCTCCAACTGCTGTTAATACAAGTTGGGGATGAGGAATAAGAATCTCTGTTATGTACCTTTACGCATTAAGTGTGCCATTTTCAATAAAAACTAACTCGGTACGGTCATCTCAGTTAATACCTGCTTAAAACATTACGGAGCCTCCACCGTAAGGGGTGATTTCCTCAAAGCACACTTCTGCAAAGCATTCTCCAGGTCTTCGTAAGACTCGCCGACGTCGATCCTCATCACTAACCGATATACGAGCTTCATCGGAGAATAGAACACTATTCCAGTCTTGATGAGTCCATGACGAACAATTTTGAGCGAATCTCAATCTGGCAACTCGATTCTCAGGAAGCAATATCGGGCCCCGAGCTGGGCGATAGCTACGTATATTGACGGCCTGAAGTCAGCTTCTGACTGTCCATAGGTTTACTCGTGTATCTCTGACGTCCTCGAGGTTCTGTTTGAGATCCACGTACGTAACTTAACGATTTCTTAGCGCTTGACTGACTATGAAGCGGTCGTCCCGTGGCTCAGTGCGCCGTTTTTTTCCAGAACCGGGCCTTCTAGTGACGGAGCCCGTTTCTTGGTATCGTTGCCAGGTCCTTTGGACGGTGGAACGGCTCACATTATACTGCTGAGAGACATAACATTGGGTACAGCTTTCTTCAAGCAGCGCAATAATTTTACTAGCTCTTATCGTTTTTTCAACCATACTGAGAACAGCAAACAGAAGTGAACTAATGCAGTAAACAGCAGAAATTTAATTAAAATTTATTCGTTAAAATAAAGAAACGTAACAAATGAAAAAGAACTTAATAAGAGTTGGATTTAATTTACTGCCAAAAAATACATTTTAGTCAGTGAAAGAGAATTTTCATTCAAAAAGAATAAATTTCAAATTTAGAACGTTCGTTTTTATATGCCAGAATACATAGTGTATTCTGCCAGTAATAATTACCTGCCAGTAATAATTATATTTAATACAGCCTCTTAATAAATAATATTTTGTTAATAATATGACAAAATCAAAACCGCCCGTTTTTTATGCAAAAGAGTATATAAATAACAAACTATAGGTACGATGCCTCTGGCTACTATAAATAAATAATTAAGTTATATACGTAAATATGCATGACTATAACTGGCCTCGCCACCAGAGGTGGGCGCGAAACGCATTTCCGAGCCAGCTGAAATGTATGTTTACACTATTAAGATGAATTGGAGAGCAGGTAAAAAAGAATACACACATGAAGACGGTAATGCACTCGATATTTGGCTAACCGCTTTTTATGTTGTATCAAATCACTACGGGGAACTTTTCACTTCGTCTGCATTTTCCATTCGAACGTCGCCCCGCAGACGCGCGGCGGCGCCGACAGCTGTCCGCCTGACGCCTAACAACGTGAACATTCCCGCGCTACATTTTTCAAGTGATTCGCGACTTGTGTATCAATTAAAACAAATTCCATTAGCGGATCCAATGTCGGGCTTAATGCGACCGGCGCCAGCTCCGAAGGCCGTAGCATCTTTATATCACGCGTTAACGAAAATACCCCGGTGTCCAGAATAGTCATTTCCAACAAAGGGCACGGATGTCCTCGGAAAATTATTTTGTGTAGAGGAATGCGCGCTATTTCAAAAATTGGGGTCATATTCTGATGCTGGGCCGTGTGATAACGCTGTAACATTTACTAGAGTTGTTGGTAAAATAACGATACGTACAAACTGTTTTTAGAAGTTTCCAATTTGTTGAAAAAGGATTCATTTGATACAAATTGTGAAGATGAAGAAAACAAGAAAATCAGAGTAAAATGATGATTATTTTAGAAACTAACAATTGTATTTTATATAAATATTATATATATATATATATATATATATATATATATATATATACATATTTATTACTAATTATTACATAATATTGGTTTTAATGATACTGTAACTGTACATCTGTACATGCCCCTCTTTTGGGCTACACATTTTGTATATAAAAGAGATTGCCGTGATGGAGTATATCCATTCCAGTACATACTATATACTATATAATACACATTAAAACATATTTTTATTTTACCGAACTACTCGCAAAATAATCGCTTCAAATTTATTTGGATTATCACCTTAACGCAAGTTTTTTTATATGGGCTCCCTCTACAAAATCGGGAATAACGAAACTTATATAGTATGAAATTAAAATTACTAACACAGTAAAATATAGCATATAGCATTATATTTTATGCGAATTTAAAGATGTTTCCGCTGCAGCAGCTTTTTAACTTCTTTACCACATTTTTCGAAAGCAGAGTGTGATACGAAGGTTTTTATATTAATTTAAATTTTTCTTAAAAACTTACAATTTATACAAAATTTTTGTTAGTTCAAAGAAAATAAATATAAATAAGAAAAATATACAGCATTTTTAATTATTATCAGACTAATTAATGATTGATCGTTGATAGTACTCCTGAAGCGGTCAATGGTACAAGAAATATCTCACGTTTCGTAATGAAGTATTCATAAATTTAAGGACGTAAAAATATGTGAGGATACTAGAATATGCACACTCTGGACAGGTGAATTAAAGTATGACTTTGGACTTCAATGAAACAATCAGAAGTACAAAGCGCAAACAAAAGCTCTTAATTATTAAGCACCTTTAAACAATTATGATCTGAAGCCATTCACATCAGAGTTGATGAGGATTACTTTATACCACGTCCATTATAAAATCGTAAGGAAACAAATAAGCATACTAACCGATATTTTATGACATAAAATTAATTGAATTTTCTTAACATTTCTCCAGCATTTGGATATATGTTGGTTCATACGGAGACCACTTAACGATATCCATTTTAACAATACAAATATGAATAAATCAATGTAACAATACAATCGATTTCATAGAAAATTTCTGAAGTCATCCATAAATGTTTACATTTAATCAGAAACCAGAACTTGTAGCCGGAATCATCCGGGGAAATTTCCAAAAGGATAGATGAAATTTAGAACTTAAATAACTTGATATACGAGTAAATGTAGTGGCTAAATGAAGAAAGATCGAAGATTGAAGCGCACCATTATCATGTGCGAATGTTATTTCAGTATCGGGAACCTTTATAGATTGGCTTTACTCCAATGCGACATAACTTTTAATACAATTTACCAAACTAATATGCACCCTCATTGTAATAAAATCGAGCGTCGGTTTAATACCAACTCACAAAACTTATTTTAAAGTACTAAATTGATCTTTTTGAAAGTATCCAGATTTAAATTTTGATACAAATCATTCAGTCAATCATTCTTCGGATTCGGTTAGTCGTTTATGTCATTACGTTTTCAATTTACTAGTTTAAATATATATGAAATTAATATCGACTTTTAGATATATCGATATTTTTTAAATATTTACATGCATCTCTAATGTAAGGCGATTTGTTTGTCACCGGTGGCTGGAACGCGGTATGTAGGTGTGTATATCTTTCTGTGGTTGCGCTGATATATGTACTTATGTGCGGAGAACGATGGGCCCGTTATCGGAGCTGAATTCCGCGGTGGAATTCGCGTTTGACGCGGCGTTTATTTATCGCGGCGCCGCCGCTGGCTGTTTACGACGCAACTGACCATTTCGGATTCAGGTCTTGGGAACTGTTAAGAGCTTGGAATTTTATAAGCGTTGCGGTTCTCTATCTTAATGTACTTTTGCACCGTTCTCCAACGATTTACATGTCGATTCTACGGCGTTATTTCGCATATATGTAGATATGTGGCTTTTATCGAATATAGATAGGTTTACTCAACTTTAAAAAAAATATTATCCGGACGGAGCGAAAGGAATGTACTCACATTAATAAATATATGCCACAGTTATTTGGGGTAATTGATAAAGAGGGCAATTTTAGATTTTAAAATAAATAAAATTAAATTTATCTGATGAGGTGAATAAATTTAATAATTTATTGAGAATATTGTACTTAAATGTTATTCCGAATTGAGTAAGGTACTTTAATATAATTATTGACTACGGCGAAATTTAGATTTGACAACAGGTTTTTAAAGCCATTATTGGAGTTCTGAACGTTAAAAGAAACAATCTGAAGTCTTTATAAGTTCATTCCGTGTTCGTGTGTATGTCTGTCTAACATACCAGTTTTTTGTCCAGAAATTTTTCGACGCCGAAACTTGAAATATGGCACAATAATAGAGCATATTAAACCGCTTATATCTCTCATTTCAGTTAAGTCTTAAAAATATTTACAAAAATATTCTTCCTTTAAAATATTTAAGGAAACGATTGAAATATTCGATATTCGATCTCTCATTTCAGTTAGTCTTAAAATATTTACAAAAATATGTTTCCTTTAAAATATTTAAGGAAGCGATTAAAATATTCGATAGTCGATCTCTCATTTCAGTTAAGTCTTAAAAATATTTACAAAAATATTCTTCCTTTAAAATATTTAAGGAAACGATTGAAATATTCGATATTCAATCTCTCATTTCAGTTAAGACTTAAAAATATTTAAAAAAATATGCTTCATATAACGATTGAAATATTCGATCTCCCATTTCAGTTAAATCTTAAAAATATTTACAAAAATATGCTTCCTTTAAATATTTAAAGGAAGCGATTGAAATATTTGATTTTCTTTTCAATTCCTGCCCGAGGCAAAAAATAATATCATTATTTACAAAAATAATATTAAAAATTGTGTTATTCTAGACTATTCACTAATCCTTATTTTATTTATAGTATAGGGGTGTTGTTGTAATAATATTGTATTATAATTGTAATATTGTAATATTATTGTAGCATTTAACGGATATATTGTAGGATTTATCTTTCGAGCGAATCGAAAAAAATTAAGTGTGACAATTGCTTATTTACATGTAATTCTGTATGGTCAGATTTCATTTTGAATCGTAGAAATGACATAACACTCGTTTCAAAACAGGTAGGCAGTTTAACTGCGCCTTCTGCGAGTTTATCGGTGCAGTCATTATTCCGCTAAGCTTGTAAAAATATTAAAGGTAAACTTTCCAGGCAATTAAACTTTCCCTCGCTATCAATTGCGAATTTAATTATGGCTCTTATGGCTAAAACAAGAACATCGTTTCCTGCTTTACAAAATCAATTTAAGGAATCTTTGGTGTGCTACGCGTAAGACAAGCATTTTTTCATACTCGTAGTTCGTGTCAGGCGATTTTAATAGCCACTTCCACATTTAGTAAAACAAATTATCTCAAAATATATAGATATCCATCTGAATATTGCAATAATTAATATTCACGGTATATTACAGCTGTTAACGTACATAAATGTTTTATTAAGGTCATTTAGGTTCTCCAATTCAATCTTATTCAATGTCATTTGTGTCAATTTTCATTTATCGAAGTTTTTGTCGATTTATTTTGTCATACTGCATCATTTCTATAATGAAAGCAAATCAACGTCGTAATGGAGCAGTTTGATTCTCGCCAAAATGCCAAACGGATTGCGATATTACGACATTGTGTAAAGCCAATCTAGCGTACTTGTATAGTAAAGGTTGTGTAAAGCCATTCTAGTGTACTTGTACAATAGAGTTGTGTAAAGACGTTGTCTGAAGCCAGTCTAGCGTACTTGTATAATAGAAGTTGTGTAAAGATGTTGTCTGAAGCCAGTCTAGCGTACTTGTATAATACAAGTTGTGTAAAGATTTTTCCTCATTGTGATTACATTCCCACGATTTTCTTGGCAATGAGTTTATTGTGACTTTGTTTAACTCTCTAGTTTGTAAGATTATCGAAACGGGTGCAATCATTTGGTCTTTGTATGAAAAGGGAGAAGATATTAATAAGGTTGAATTGATCACAAAATATACTGTCACTATCTTTATAAATTTCCTTAAGATTTTATGAAGGCATGGTCGGATGTCACATCTTATTTCTCAAAATGTGTTACATGATGAACTTTTTAAATATAAAGTAAGTTTTAGGTTTTTTTACCTTAATCTCCTGTTAATCACAATTAACTGGATATATTTATATTACACTAGACGATACAGGTTATACTGCATCCAGTTCAAAGAGTACTAAAAAGACCACAGGTTCTCGATAATATCAAGCTCACATTATGAAAAATAATTTTCTTGGTAACCGTTTAGTTATGCACTTTTTTTCAAATGATTAAATTGCACTATACTGATAACTATTGGTGTTGACTTTGGTGACATTTTATGCTCTAGGTTGCTATATGTAAGGATGAAGTCATAGTTTATTTCAATTGCGTAAAGCGCGCAAGAATAATCAGGCGCCCCCACATATTTTTCATGATTAACGCGTAATTGCGTGACTTATTCCATCTTGAAATTTTATTCCACTGCACTGACAGCATTAGGAATTCGATGGTTAGTAATTCACGATTGTTCGATTGTTTCGACGAGTTCATTAGTTAGCTTGATTTAAATTGGAATAAACAAATAATTAAAAACAATTATGATAAAAGTGGAGTTTTTCGCATTAGAGAGCTCTGACAGCCTGAAGCAGAGGTAGACAAACGAATCATAATTTATAAAGTATCTTAGAAATGGCTACGAAATTCTATTTATATTTTTTATAGAAATCATATTTAAGAAAAATAATTTTAGGTCAGTAAGGGATAAATTTTCCATATAAATTTTTACCCCCCGAAAAGCATTAACAAAATGAGGACTAACTATGCAAGGTGATAGAAAATTATATGGTTTTTAATTATTTTCATTTATGTGTAGTAATTATAATAATTTATATTTATAATTATCGATTTTTCAGTTTCCGATTTGAGTTTCGGTATTTTTGGATTATTCAAACTTCAAATAGCGTAGCAAAGTTTACTGCGACTGTTCATCCAACATTAACACAGTTGATTATTTATTTTTATTAAATTACACTAGATTACAAATTTGAGTACTTTAGGTATAAATATTATAATAACTTGAATTGTAAGGCAAAACAAAAATATTTTTCGCTCAACTGCTTAAACGCTTGATTAGTATATCAAAAATAAATGATTAGGGTAATTAAACAGTTGAGTACAAGCTATAAGTGGAGTGTTTTGATGAAATCCCTGATTCGTTTCTGAACAAGTGTTTTGATGAAATTGCTGATTCGTTTCTGAACAAGTGTTTTGATGAAATTCCTGATTCGTTTTTGAACAAGTGTTTTGATGAAATTCCTGATTCGTTTCTAAACAAGTGTTTTGATAACATTCCTGTTTCGTTTATGAACAAGTGTGTTGATGAAATTCCTGATTCGTTTCTGAACAAGTGTTTTGTTGAAATATCTGATTCGTTTCTGAACAAGTGTTTTGATGAAATTCCTGATTCATTTTTGAACAGGTGTTTTGATGACATTCCTGATTCGTTTCTGAACAAGTGTGTTGATGAAATTCCTGATTCGTTTCTGAACAAGTGTTTTGATGAAATATCCGATTCGTTTCTGAACAAGTGTTTTGATGAAATTCCTGATTAGTTTCTGAACAAGTGTTTTGATGAAATTCCTGATTCGTTTCTGAACAAGTGTTTTGATGAAATTCCTGATTAGTTTCTGAACAAGTGTTTTGATGATATTCCTGGTTAGTTTCTGAACAAATGTTTTGATGAAATTTCTGATTCGTTTCTGAACAAGTATTTTGATGAAATTCCTGATTCGTTTCCAAACAAGTGTTTTGATGAAATTCCTGATTCGTTTCTGAACAAGTGTTTTGATGAAATTCCTGATTCGTTTCTAAACAAGTGTTTTGATGAAATTCCTGATTCGTTTCTGAACAAGTGTTTTGATGAAATTCCTGATTCGTTTCTGAACAAGTGTTTTGATGAAATTCTTGATTCGTTACAATTCCAACAGTATTGTAAAACAGATAGTGCGCGTGCAGGATGAAATCTTTATTAATTTATATGAATAAAATTTTTAAGGAAACAAATAATTTGTAGCAAGAAGAATGGAAAATTCCTTTATAAAAATGAAAAGCGACTATGGATTATATAACATAAAGCAGTGTTACGTAAATAAAAAGTGTATATCCGGATCGCTAGTTGGTCCTTGCCAACATTTTATAATTTGAGCACAGTTGCAGCAGGCGCTTTTGATATTTGTAAACACGAAATTATTTATCAAGATTTGGATGAAAAAAGAAATTCTTCAGCAGTGAGTAATGCGGTTACCAAGAAAATTATTTTTCATAATGTGAGCTTGATATTATCGAGAACCTGTGGTCTTTTTAGTACTGTTTGGATCGGATGCAATGTAACCTAAGTGTAACCTAGTGTAATAGAAATATATTCAGTTAATTGTGGTTGATGGAAGATTAAGGTAAAAAGACTTAAAACTTACTTTATATTTAAAAAGATCATCATGTTACATATATTAAGAAGTAAAATGTGGATATATAATGAAAAATGACTTATTATTGTAATGAATTTTTACCACGTCACATCAAACCAATTTTTCATCAAAAATCATAACATATCTTATTACGTTTTTACGGTAACATTGACAAACAAGTAATCAGTTTATCAATTGTATCTTGTGTAATGTGGTTTCAGCTTTCGTTTAAAATCTTCCGCATGTCCTCTCTCCGTGAGGGGTATCGATAACGACCAGTTCTGTCTGCCTCTCTACACAAAATATTGATCGGATTGAGACCGAGGTTGTGAGGTGGCCATATAATATTTTGTAGTATACCTTCAGGCGTTTTCTCTTTTATATTTTCCCTGTATAAGTTAGAATAATATTTTGAATAATTATCCAACTGGAAGTGAGTCATATTTCTTCCTAGTCTATTTTCTTCCTTTTTCATCATACCGTCGATTCCTACCAAATATTTTGTTTCATATCCTGTTGACATTGGCATTTCTGTGCTTTATAGATGATACTACACAATTAGTAACATATTTTCCTTGCCGCTTCGTTAATCGGAAATTTTAGTTTTTTGAACTAAATTTTTCAAACTTTGATTTTCATATGTCAATCCGAAGTACTTTTTTCCAAATCTTCAATTATTCCTAGCAATGTACTGTTAATACTTAAAGTCAAATAATATGCCATAAATTATTTTAAAGGAGAAATTGAAATAATGTAGCAAATTGTGAAAATTCCGTTCATCGGAAAGTCTCCTTTTGCGAACTAAATACTACAAACTTTGATTCGTCAATTCAAAGTATTTTTTCCAAATCATCAATTGTACATAACAATGTACTGTTAATACTTAGACGTTAAAACATACGCCATAACTTATTATTAAAGGGGAAATCGAAATAGGGTTCTTTCCAAACAAAACTGTAGCAAATTGTTTGAATTCCGTTCATCGCAATTCCCTTTTTGTGAACTAAATATTGCAAACTTTGATTCGTCAATTCAAAGTATTTTTTACAAATCATCAATTGTACATAGCAATGTACTGTTAATACTTAGACGTTAAAATATACGCCATAACTTATTATTAAAGGGGAAATCGAAATAGGGCACTTTTCACACGAAAGTGTAAAATTGTGTCAATTCCTAAGGAAATGGCAGATAAATGACTAGTGTCTTCTGAAGTTAGCAAAACAAATATTTTATATACTCAGATAAAAACATATACAGATTGGTTTTTAGGCACCCTATTTTTGGTAATGCAATAGATTCCTTACTTGAATTTACTTTACTTTATTAAAGAACTACTTTATAATTTAACGAATAGTTTTTTAGGGATTTACTATACAAATAGTGTCGATATACAGAATAGAGCGGATTTCGTTAATTGCACATCTCGTCATGAAGTATTTATGTTTTACAATAACATTAAATAAATCAAGATACTATTCTGCAATTTAATAATCTGCAAAAACTCTTTCACTTCTTTTTCTTGTTTTTACTCTGGCTATAATTCATCAATTGCTTGAACTAGGCAGGAGCATTGGTCGATAAAATTCTGAGTGGTCGATAAAATTCTGAGAGTCAATATCTATAACACAGCAAATAATTTGGGCATCTCCAAAGGAGCGAAAGCTTGTGTCGCGTCCGGATCATCTAGCCCGCTTATCCACAAACTTTTAAACCAAATATTAAATCGATACGAGCCGTCGCAAATTTTATCAGGGACTACTGTCGATTTTATTTGAAGCTAGATTGTTGAATGCAAAATTTAAAGGACAGTACAATAGGGTGCATTGCAACATCTATAAAAATAAATATATCTTTAATGCGTAGGCTTTAATGTATAAATTCCACGTTAAGAATAATGATTCCATTAATCATGTTTAACGGCCATAAATTGGGTATAAATATTTTGATTTGATGGTTGAAATAAAAAATAATATTGTGTTTTAAAATTTGTGGCTAAACGTCGAAAACAAGTTGTTCATAAATCAAAACCTGTGACGTGGAAATATACCATACAACTCATATATAGCCAACTTCTAGTAATTGTGTGAGTAAGATATCGCCAATCCATAAATTTAATTCCGTAAACAATAGTTGTCGGCCACTATGGAAGGACGATGTGCGTAAAAGAGATAGAATCTATTCTTTTTAATTTTATTGCTGGTTTGGGGCATTGTGATGTCTTGAAATTTAAATATGATATGACTCAGAGTTTTGGTACGAAGATTTGCAGGAATGCAATAAAAGTTGATTTTTTCAGCTCAAAACACGTTTTTTGGGTAAAATATAACAATTAAAGGTCACTCAGATATATTTGAAACAATATTTATACGCTTTTTTAATAATTGTCAAATACCCTATTGTCCCTAGTTCCTTTAATGTAAACATAATTTTTCTCTAAAAGTTAACTCAGTAAACACGTGCAGTCCATCTGGAGTACTTGTTGCAGTCATTGCAAAGCTCTCTGTTTTAATAGAGCAAATGTGCTACTTTTAAAAATATCCCTATTAATGACCGAAAAGCAGCGAAAAAATATAATTATGAAGTTATTTTACATTGACATTGTGCGCAGGAAATTTCAGGCCACAATTTAAAGTAGATTAGATGAGCATTCTGTTATAAGTGAGATAGGTATAGTTGACAGAATAAAGTAAACCTTCTAATAAAATCAATAATATGCACTGGTTATTTCCTATTTGTCATACCCCTGTCTGTGACGTATGGATGGTAAAATCACTCATCCAAGAAACAAAGGTTTATATGAAACACGCCGAGTGTACGTACGTATTAAAGCATAAGATGTCCACGTTTTAGTTTAATGTAGGAGAATATTGGATATGCATGCACGAAATAAGATAACCTTGATTTTAATGATGAGATATTTATATTTTCAGTGAATACATTTTCTGTTTTATACCTTATTTATGCTGTTTATTCATTTGTCCATGTTCATTAAATGCAGACATTGCAACGTGGCGTTGGAACGTCGGACAGCTGGAGTGTTTCCGAATGACAAACGAACAAGCGGGCGAGATTAACGAGGCGTACATTCCGCAGCTGTCAGCAATAAGTGAATTCATTAAATGGTTGGAAAAAATGTGTTGTACATAGAAACTTCATAATATGCGTTAGTACATACGTTCGCGGGAACTTGTACTATTTGTACTATTAGGAAGAGAGGCAAATTGTATGAGTTTGTTTGTCGGGAGCGATCTCAGAACGTACTGAATCGAATTCGAAAATATGTTCACTGTTTAATAGATATTAGCTACAACTAATTACAAAGAGATACAAGAAAACATTACGCGTGTTCTTGTTTTTACAAAGATTTTACGATAGATAGGTATTCTGAGTATAGATATATGAAGTCCGCTTCGATAAGCTTTCTCAATTACTGTCAAAGCTCCTTCTTCGCGGGACATAAGTTCCATAAATATGCCGCGAATACAGAAACCGTCAACACGTATGGGACTATAGGACTATAGGGGTATGGGACGTATGGGACTATAGGGGATGCGTTCCAAGGAATCATGGAAAAGATTACAATAACAATAATTTGATCATATGTTTTAACAATATTATTATTATTATGCTTAAGCAATGGTTTAAAGAATTCAATAATTCTTTGTTGTGTTGCCGATTTTAAAAACGATTTCAATTTGTATTGATATTCAAATGTAGCATCAACAACTTTTCCTTTAAAAATAAGACTTCGTTCCATAGATGGATAAATTTTCATGAAGAAAGCACAAAGTTAATTTGCCATTTGTAAACCTGTCCCAGGTTATTTTAAGTTTAATGTCACCTCTCGGTGGTCATCGAAGTTTCCTTTTTATTGCAATAGGAACTTAGTATTTCTTCCAAGTTTGTTTCAGTCAAATCATCATCTTGCAAGTCAAGCAACTTTTGAATGTCACTTAACTGTTGAAAGTCATCTCGTCGTATTTAATTCACAATTTGAGCAATGCTTTCAATTAATGTTTGACTTTGCACATATCCTTTATCATCATCGACATTTAGATTAAGCTACACATTTTACAGCATGGTGTCAATGTGTATGACTTCAGTTCTTGCAACGATTTTTTTTTGTTGACAATGCACTGTAGATTGTCAACATTTTTCCAGCATTGGATAACATTCATGTCGGGATCACATCCCATCCATGATAATCAGTATAATTTCAAATGTTCATCTGATGTAATAGAGCTTTAAGACCTGGATTCTATCATATAAGGAGGCAAAAATATAAACTTTATATTTGGATGGATATACGGCTTACGAGGGTGACCTGGAGCATTATCCAACACTAAAACAACCTTTAAATCTAAATTATTTTTCTTTAAGTAAGTTTCAACTTCAGGAATAAAATAATTCTGGAACCAGTCAAGAAAATAATACTTGTAACTCATTCTTTTTTGTTTGATTACCAAAAGACTGGCAAGTTGTCCTTGTTTAGATTTTTCAAAGTACGTGAATTTAAGGATCTGTAAAGAATTAATGGCTTAATTTAACAATCTCCTGGTGTATCAGAACAAAGCAGCAGTATAACTCTATCTTTTGCTGCTTTAAAACCAGAGGCGGACTTTTCATTTTTGGGTATAAAAGTTTTGTTTGGCATTCTTTTCCAAAATAGAGCATTCTATCTGCATTAAACACTTGTTCAGGTTTGTACCCATCATCAGCAATTAACTTTAGAAATTCTTCTGGATATTTCGATGCCACCTTAAATTTATTAAACCAACCTTCCGATGCCTGAAAACTTCCGCTTGTGTATTCATCGTCAAGTTCTTTGAAATGTGCGTAAAGACTCTTTGCCTTCTCACGAATTATAGTACAACTTATGGGCACAGTTTTCTGGTTACGGTCTTCAATCCATAATGATAATTCAGCTTCCATTTTATCTATTGCTGGATCACGAACAATTTTTGCTGATAGTAAAGTTGAAGCTGTAGAATTTGTCCTCAGAATACGTGATGGATCGTACAGCCAATTTCACATTAAAAGAATGCGATATGGGTGCAGACGACTCGCAAAGACGTAACAGTCAAGCATTTCCATTTTTACTTTAAGCGGCAACATAGATTAATTCCTCATAGAAACTAAATTTCCTTTGTTTTTAAGAGACGTTGCAAATTGCGAACAAATCAAAAGAAATGTGCATAGTATTCACTCAAACTTATTAAGACGAATGACAAGTTGAGGTGGTAAAATAAAAGATGCGGCCCCGATCGCGGTAGTGCGAATTGAAAATGCGAATTTCTTGACAAAAACTGCCGACGCGGTGGAGATTTTTATGAAAGAACTTTCGGCTAATAATAAATAAATAATAATAATAATAAATAAATAAATAATATTTGTTTGTTTGTAAACAATAATATTTGGTTTTTGTAAACAAGTTTATGTTACTAATTTGTCGTAATTTGGTTATTATTCTAAATATGCAATAAGCATCGTTTCGATGACATTAACAGTATAAACAGTGACAGACTGTGGAATTACTTCCAAAACACCAAGAAAAGTGATAAAATATTTAAAAAGGAAATATGGTTTATTATTTTAAGGCTTACGTGTATTTAATATGAAAATCAAATGCGCAAATTCAAATCACGCTTTCGAATCAGAAGAAATGTTTTTTGTTAATTTTAAAAAAAATAATCAGAACTTATATTGCTAAATATATTGCATAGAAATAATAAGTATTGTTTAAGATTGTGTAATAAAACATCTTACTATACGTCTTTGTATGAAAAAAAAAATAAATGTACGTGAGTAAACTGGTGAGAGCGACACAGCCAAGTGTCCTGACATATCGTAAGTATTTGGATGTCGCCGTGTATCTCCAATTGTGTCCATCTCTTTCTAGTTATATGTGCTTTCTTAACCATTTTATGTATTCCTTGTCTTGTGATATTAACTTTTAAAGTGTATTTCTTTTTGTACAACGCACAAAAAACATTAGATGTTTCATCCTGTCGTGCGCCCTTTAGCACACATTTTTTTTAAATATTATTTTCACTCTAATGATATTCATTCAGCAGTGCGCAAAAAGGACTTTTCAAAAAAGCCTATTCAGTTGAATTTCAAATAATTATTTAACGTATAACCCATGGTAATGATCGTGGCGATATAACCCATGGTAACGATTGTGGCGATATAACCCATGGTAACGATTGTGGCGATATAACCCATGGTAACGATTGTGGCGATATAACCCATGGTAACGATTGTGGCGATATAACCCATGGTAACGATTGTGGCGATATAACCCATGGTAACGATGCTACATGATCTTTTGCATGAATATAAATATACATTTCCTATTTCATTACTTTATGCCTATATTGTAGTATATCCAGCACTAGTCACGTTACGAACATAAATTTTGGAACATTCACGAATGCGGATGCGAAAATCGTTTTTCAGGATTCCATCCTTCAAAATGAAAAAAAAACGCAACATGATCACTTGCTTGTTAGCTTATTTCTCAGAAGCAGGTTGGATAATGGCATAATTGTAAGTTTCCATACCACCAGTAAAGGGAATAATTAAAAAAAATAATTATCTTTAATTTTGTGTGGAATTATACCTTTTTATAATTAGTTTGTTTTTACGCCTGTACATATAAACGAAGCAATATACTTACGCTATGAACAATTAATATTTGTGAATAGTTTAATTAGAAATAAAATATACCTTAAATGTTTTTTAAATCTGGCGCCAAAGATTACCAATTAATACGTATGTAAAATTATCCGGCCACGAGGGAAATAGGAACTGTACAAGAAACATGGATGTCGTTAAAGGAAGGTTCAAAGCGCCATATCACAACAACGTTTGGTTATACATGTGTCGATGTCAGTGTATTTTTGTTCTTGCAAAACGGACAGAATTATAAAACACGACACCTAGCCAATAATTATTGACGGAATATAAAAAGTACAACTCGCAAATGGGAGAAGTTATTTATCGTTAGCCACTTTATAATTATGATAAAATATTTTAAAATTAAAATATAAAATTAACTCTTAATCAGAGATTAAAATTAATGGCCAAGTAGTTACGCAATCAAGAATTGATGTCAAGAACGATGTAAATTTATTTTTAAATAATGTTTAACCGTAATTATTAATAATGAAACTTTTATTGTATCGCCTCAGAATATTTCGTTTACCTATCGCATGTCGCATTACAGTCGGCCGCGTAGTGGGGGTAAAGAAACCAATATGGCGGTACCTATAGCTCTCATCAGCTGTGCAGCGTTGGTATGGTACTACGATCGATGCAGTTTTTACCAGACACATTGAAAAAATAGAATGCATGTCAATGTTTACTTATTTTAGTTACCACAAAATATTATTTATATTTATAAACTGTGAGACTCAAAGCGAAGATGAAGTTAGTGATCAAATAATCGAAATTTAAAATAATTCAATGATTTATATAAATATTGATCTACGTTTTTAATATGTATATATATATCATACCGAACATTGTATTTATTTATGTATTCTGTACTTTAGTACGCAGAGTAAAATAAACATTCATAGTTATATATCTTGTCTACTATTATCATTTCCTTTTTCACGTCTTAAGTTAATATTACTTTTAAAATCCTAAATCAAGTAGCTTTCGAAAAATTCTACAATCTGATAAAAAGTTTCACTTTCATCGTGGTTTCCTAAAACCACACAACTTGTTTAAATTCCTCTATTACGATTTGATTACTAAATTTATATACTTGTGTTTTTTTAAATTAATCTTTTTCGAATGCAGTTGTATTTAATGGCAGTCAAATAAAAAAAAATATATGTTAAACTTCTCATGTCGTTAGAAGTTGAACAAAACCAAAGTATTTGGAAATAGTTTAAGTAAATGTACAAGGCGTCTTTCGTTATTAAGTATGTGTTATGGAATAATTGCGGACATTCACTTTTGTATTTTAACCACTATAATTTTAAGTTAATAAAAAGAAGTAACCATTGTATTTTAAGTAGATACAAAATAAGTATCTACTATAATTTTAAGCCGATACAAAGGAAATCTGAAGAAAATCTCGGAAATAGTTTTACATCGTTGAAATTTATAACGCATCTTTCGTCATTACGTTTATGTTATGTAACTGTTACGGAATTTCACTTTTGCGTTTTTCAATCTGCATTTTATAGATTTATTTATTTGTTCTCGTCGGTTACATTCAAAACAAATCTCAACTGAAACACGGTTCATAATGATTAGCATCAGACACTCTTTATACTTTCTCACTTAATTTAAATGAAATAATAATGCTAATTTCTGTTATATGTAGAAGCTTGTGAAAGCTTCTTCATATGATGATTCAAAAAATCAAAAGCTTTCTGTGAACTGGCGTCAAAATTAGACCTACAACGTTCTTCACTTCCTTAGCGACAGGAATATCGCTGGGGATTGTTGACGAAACTCTAACCCGATTGCATTTTTACACACTCGTTGAATTTCATTGAACCGTCACTAAATATAGTTGGAATTTTGTTTTCAGCACAATAAACTTAATTTTGTAGCGACAAGTAGCTGAGGGTACGACCTGGGAGTCACCTAGCATCGACCTTGACTGCTGCCAATTTGCACCCGTCCTGCGCTGGCCGTTGTTTTGTAAACATGCGCAAATTTACAAGCGGCGTGCTGCCATCGAGTCACGTCTATTTGATATCTGCTTAATATAAGATGCAATTTGCGGCGCGTATGTTAAGCGTGGTCAGGCAACGATTACTAATGTATACGACGTTGAAAGCAAGTGCTTTTTTAATTTTGTCTAGAGTATGTTTTTTACTTTGGAGCTTAAAATAAAAAGGTGTATTTATAGTTTAGTTTTTTATTAGAATATTATTAATCATACACGGAATTCTTTGTAACAATAAAAATACTAATTTATGAAATACAAATTTAATAGCATGAGTTAAATAATATGAAATATAATTAATATGGCTATGTGCATATGGAATATGTGTACATAAGGATTAGTTAGGAGTTATCTAGCCACTTGCATGGTTTTTTTTCTAGCTGTGCTAAGCAGTTCTATCACCAGACACATGAATCAAGAAACCTGTACCTGATAGTCTTTTGGATTATTTGTTTTGCATATAGTTTCTCTCCAACGTATACCAACCAGAGTCCATATTATGATACCGTGTAATAAAATAACATTAATTATTATTATTATAATTGTTATTTAACTTTTACATACCCGCACCAATTTGTAACACTTATACCCGCGCACGGTCCCACGGACCGAAAGTTCGGAACCTTATTCCATATTTACTATAAGTTAATACCCATATTCCTTATTTACTACAAGTTAAACCTATATATATATATATATATATATATATATATAAATAAATATATTATATTTTCTTAAAACTAAAGGATATAATGAAAAAATAAATTCCATGTAATGACCTTATTATTTAATATTTTACTGACTGTAAGTCTTCAAAGAATAGCCTTAAAATCGAGAGTTTTTTTTCTTATATACTACGAAAACAGGACTAAATTTTTGTTTCTCATGAAAAACAAAAATAAACTTTAAAATATTTTAAAAAAAGTGAGAAAACATATTATATTACAGCTTTACTTAGCTATGTGCCTCGCCATAAAAGTCGGAGCGTATCATAATCGCGTGTTCCAAAAAATTAGAAAACAGGACTAATTTTTTTTTTATAAAAAAACCAAAATAAACTTTAAAATATTTTTAAAAAAGTTAGAAAACATATTATATTACAGCTTTACTTAGCTATGTGCCTCATCCTCGTCGTCTGAGTCGCGAATTAATGAGATCATGTAACAAAGCTTCAAGGAAAGTCCTGCGGCTGGTTTTCTTGGAATTATTTTCAAAGTATGTTATACATATATCGTACCTGCTGCAGGCTATAAAAATCACCATGGGCCACCTGTTTGTGCCTCGAGCAACGTTATAAGTTTCGCACATTTTGTCGACAGTATCAACTCCACCTTTGATTGTATTGCAGTCCATTATCATTTCAGATTTACCAGTCATCTCGTTAATTTCGGCATCATCATGCATGCTGGATACAAGAAGGATATTTTGCGTTTTTAGGCACATAGGAAACAAGAATGCCATTGCCTCGATGATCCCGATGGTTCGGCCTCTTATCTCCGTAAACTGTTTAGGCAACTCCCTTTTATTTTTGCGAATAGTTCCAATAACAGTCAACTTGTATTTTGACTCAAATTTATCCAACAATGGAATATTAGTGAAGAAATTATCACATGAAGTACCAGTATTGTGAATATCTTCACTCAGTCGCAAAACCAATGCCATAGACGAGTTATCAACTTTATAGGGGCCATCTGGTTGCTTGCCTACGTAAACTTCCATATTTTGGGTATAAACATTTTGGAATTCGTCATGGCATAAATGTTTATACCATATTTATTGGGTTTTGACGGGATGTACTGCCTAAAGATACAACGACTCCAGAAAACCTCTAATTTTTCATTACTTATAACAAACTGAGACACACTATAATATTTTTTTAAAGTTGGCATGAGTTCTTCAAACAATTTTCTGATTTGAGTTATCTACAGCAGCTCTTTCAGCTCGCGTATCTTTTTCGTCAAATCTGAGACAACGCATCAATAAATAGAATCTGTTCCAGCTCATAGTCTGGTGATGATCCATCTGTTTTGAATAAATCTTTGGCATTCAGTCGATTATTTCTTCTGACTCCAGGAAAGAGTAAAAGGTCTAGAAGTACTTCAATTCTTATGTTATCTATGTCAGAACAGTCTCTTTCTCTTGTGAAGATTTTATTAGATTTATCTGTTCATTAGTGCACTTTTAATCCGATTTATAATACCCTCCGAGAGAAAATAACCTCCATATCTCACCTGGTTCCTTTAAAATTTTGGCTTCACGTTTGTCCGGCCATCTTTTCTGGGGTATAAATCTCGGGATCGTTGAGGCTCTTCTAATGCACCCATCTCTTCATCATCATCTTCTTGTTCGGTATCGTATGTTTCTTCTTATATCTGGACAAAATCTTAAACCTCGCTGTCATTTTCGTTTTTATAGTTAGAGCTAGAAATTTCTTCTTCTAACAGCAATCTACTACATCTTCATCCATCTTGATGTAAAATATAACCTATAAAATAATAAAAACGTACATATACACATAGCAAATAAAGCAAAAATACACTAAAATGCAATCAATATAACGATTTTATACTTACACAAAAAGTATCGATTTTATACTTACCCGCATCGGTCTTGCGGACCGATCGGCGTTAAGAGCGACTACACGTGTGTCTCTCACGAATGTGCAGTGTGTACTAAAAATAAGCTAGTAACAGACCGGATAGCTAGCAAAAAACCCGACTTCCCATAATTTCCGAGAAAAGAAATAAATAGGTACGAAAAGGTATTTCGTGGGTCCCACAGACTAATGCACAGGTATAGGCATATTTACCTATGGATATATCATCTTAATAAAAAATTGGTCATTTTATCCAATCATACTGATAAAATAGCCACATATTTAATTTAGCCCCATATATACTTGCCGTCACATATAAATTTGCGATTCACATTTAGGTTATATTACCGGTAGGCGATTATATTAAACGAAAACACAAGAAAAATATCATAATTTTTAAAACTACAAATACTACAACTTGATTAGGTTTTATGAAAGTTTAAAAAATTTCAAAGGTTCAAAGTAGGTTCAAAAAAAGGTAAAAAAAAGGTTCAAAGTTTTGAGCTAAATATACTAGTTTTGTTTTTTTTAATAAATAACATTTTCAGTGGCTGATATGCAATAGTAGCCTTCGTTCTCTAATATTAACTAGAGGCGTGTGATGCAATAACAATTCGATTGGTCGTCTTATCAAACTGAACATATTCTATTGGTCGTCTTATTGGACTGAACATATTCGATTGGTCATCTTATCGGACTGGACATATTACCTTATGCCTTGCAAAAAGGTTTACATCGACCAGAGAGAAAAATGAATGTATTAGTTGTGGTTTTGTAACTTTGAACTTTAATAATAGATTATGATACGCCTATCGGGCTTACACCATCATTGCACGGTCCACTTAGAGAGAGAGGTGAAATATTGTAAGGAAAATTTTTCTGTCTCAAATATTTGGTTTGCGAACAAATTTTATTCGTAACTATTATAATGGTATTGTCTTATTTTTATTTTATATCAATATGCATAATTTCTAATTAATACTCAATTTAATATTTTTTTATTTCTGCACAAAGACTATGATGGATACAATATCAAAAAAAACGGAAATAGATATTGACGTTTAGTTATTAATATGGAATAAACAGTATGATAATAACTAAGAAGGGTCATACTTGATCAATCCGATTTATAGATGCAATGATTTCCATATGATAAAAAAAATCAACAAATATGGAACAAAAAATAAATTATTTTTTATTAACACTGTTTTACTGTTAAAAATATAATTTAAATCTCTTCATTTTTTATGTTGTTTTATGTTGTATGTTGTCGATTGTCGATTTTTAAACAAAATATTCAATGTCCGTTTTTAATTATATTATTTGAAATAGCTACTCGTCTTTCCCTTTGCCTTTTACGTTATTTACTATATATTCAATCACAATTTTAATGCAAATATTATGGCCCTCTTTTCGTTTCCATTCCAAAATGTTTTAAAAAATATTATAAAGAATTTTGTTAAATTGGTATAATTGACAATCTTCTATAGTTTCCCGAGTTCAAAATAAAATGGCTAATATTTTTTTATATCTCATCCCATTCTCAAGATAAGGGTTAAACGTCCTGAAGAGCGCACACCGAGGGCCGCGTGGCGTCATCTAAATTAATACGAACCATATTTTGTAGAAAGAAATATTTATTACACCGGTAGCTAGTATTTAGTTAAATATATTCATTAAATATATTAATTAAATATATTTATCAATAATATTGAAAAATACCGAAAAAGATAAGTGTGACTTGATTTCTTCTTCTTGAAACGCGTTTCTTTCAATTCATTGGCTGAAAGGCAGATACGGTAGAGACGTTATTTATGATATGTTGGAATATATTTATAATCTATGGTAATACTTTTTAAATAATTAAAAAGAACCTTGCCTTGTGTCAAAAACGGACATCCGGACGCTAATATCTACAAAAACCTGTAAATGTGTATAATATGTACGCATTATTTATTCTTTTATTCTCTACTTTTAATATATCTCACAGTGACTCATTTGCCATTTATTTTGACGCAAATTGTGCTACGAAATTTAAATAGAATTTTGAAAGACGCAAAAACACTTTGCGTCTGAAAAAATTGAAACAATTATTTGGCATAATGTTATTCGTACCGGTATTTTGGCATATTTATTACCGTCGTGACATCCTCGGTCTGGATCTGGTGACAAATGCATGATTCGTATTAACCTACTACCCTTGTTAGCTCGCTGGATACACGTGACGGCGCGTGACATAGTTTACTTTTGATACGAATTTAATCAACGGACCAGAATCTTCGTTACGGCCGTTAATGTCTTGCCCTGTTAACAAGATGTCTAACTTTGTCGTTTTACGTACATCCTGTTATCAGCTTTTACTTTTCATCTGTTTGTCGCCCTACTTCGATGTTTTCCTTATTATTTGACTTTCTTTTGACTTTTCCTTTATATTGTTTTCCTTATTTAACGTTTCAGTGTTAAACGTTTCGTGTAAGACATGTTTTCTTATCGTCCATAATAATCCAATATCTGAAGACCAAAAAGTAACTTAAAAATAATTTATTTTTAGTTTTAGCATTTTAATACTATACAATAGTGTAATTGTCTAATGAAGCATAGACAAAAAAAACGAAGAATAAAAATAAAAAAAGGAAATTTCTGATATATAAATAAACAAATTCAACAGTTGACCTACTTACAGATAACAAACAAAGCTATTAAACAGACAGAAAATATGCGAGAATACATGATAAAGCACAAAAATTCTCTCTGGACGAAGAAAAACAATAAAAACGAATTATGTGGTCTTCATAACAATATTTTTAAGATACGAATCAAGGTAAAAAGTAAATTAAGATGGAATAACTAAAGGTAGAACCAATCTTATACAGAATTTGACAACGTAACCTAGGGAGGTTACGGATTGTGTACGGATGCAATATATTCGGAGTATTTATGGGTAGCCCTTTAAAACTTTTTTATTCTTTGAGTAACGTATACAATTGGCCATCATCAGATCAAAAGTTGTGTATAAACGGCATTCGGTGTATTTTTGTCGGTAATATTAACCAGAAGTAAAACATTTAACTGTTTTTGTATCGTTATCTAAAAATATTTGCGAAAGAATCATATTTGATGCAATAAAGCTTCAATTATATTTTTTATAAGAAAATCGCAAAGGACAGACATTTTTTTGTGCTTCAAAAAAGTCTTAGCTGGGATGGTAACCAAATATTTTTAAGGGGCGGTCTAGCGGAAAATCCATGAAATAAAATTTGATAATAGAAATTTTCAAAAGAATACGTTGTCCCGATCTGGTGAATAGAGTCTATTCACATCAGTGAATAGGGCTACTAAAGTACACCAACAAAAAATAAAACTATCTGCATTCTCTGTATTCGGTGTGGTTAGGGATGATAATTCATACGAAGAAAAATTCAAAACGAAAAATAATCTTGAACAAGATATACCTTATTTTATTATCAAGTAATAAATTAAGTCTAACATAAAGTCAATATACATGACATAAATAACAGAACAATTTTAGACCTTTCCTTGCAACATAATGTCGCCTTTTAGTAAAAAGGTTTCTATTCATTTATTAAAAATAAATTAACATAACGTTAAACTTTGAAGCAAAATAATTTTTCGCTCTGTTAATAGTTTAGGGTGTGCGACGTAATGCACCAATTGAAGCGGGAGATTTTTGATAAATTCCGGGATACGGGAGATGACCAAAAAGAAAAATTAAAAAGAAACCGAAAGGCGCAAGTTTTCACGAAAAATCTATTTTGCGAGAAAACTTAGGGTTTTCATAACAAGTGTTTCGTATTAATATATAATTTAATTACCAATTTCTTTAATGCAATGGTTACACAGAGTAGTATAACGGAGACCGTGACGCTGTGTGTCCGATGGGCCAGCACGTAATCGCTTTGGGTCGCTTTTTCATTTTTTTTCCTACACTGTTATAGTTCTTGCATTTGCACGGCCCTGGACTTTTTAGGTTTCTTGGATTCCTTTTCATGCGAACTTTCTTTTGATTTGCATTTTCTATAATTCCGAGCGTATTTACCATTAATTTGAGACATCCTTAATTTTTTTTTGTCATTTTATACCAATCTTTACCTATATTCCGGCGAATATTTTTATTGTCCCAAATTCGATCCTAGTATTGCTACACAAGCTCTTCATAATGATACCCAAATCAACATACTAAGTAAATGCGTTTTCACGCTACACTACTTTATAATATTATACAACGCTAATTCGCAACAATCACGCGCATGCGTCTACATTATTTTGATGACGTTACACGTAAAACAAATACTGCACAACAAATGCGTACTGATATGCTCTATCCATTGTAGCATCAAGTATTGTTAATGTATTATTAGTCTCGTAGTTATTAGCGATTGAAATCTGACGATATTGTGTAAATAAGAAAGTTCGACCGGTTGCCACTGTACTTAATAAACGAATAGACGTTTTTACGTTAAAAAATTAAGGGACTTTTGGGAGAATCTCACAATTCTAGAAAGGTTGAGCAGTCCTAGCTCTGACATAAAGATGTTAAAATATTGTCACTAAGTCAGAAATGCCAAATCTTGCGCAATATTTTTCCCATTTATTCATACATTTTCAAATTCGTCTTGCATCTTCCATATACATTTCCATATTTTCCATATTCCAATACTTCTTACCAGGATCCAACATCGAGTCTGAGTTCCATTTAACGAGTGTAGTAATGTGCCATTACTGGGCGTGGTTACAAAGTATATATATGTAATACATGTCGTAGTCTATATACATTTAATACATATTCCCGTAGAGGCTTCATTCTAGATGAAGCGGGGTCATTTCACAAATGTTATCATAATATATAATTAAACGTAATATATCTATGTTTTAACATGTATGAGTTGATTATATCTTAATAATACAATTAATTATTACTATACCATAGGAGGCAAAATCTCTAGCAGTGACATTCGTATACACTTCGATCTGAAGTCTTCTATTTGTTGACGTGTGTTCCTCGTAATAAAACTTAGGCTGGTTTATTGGGCAGATTTCGAAGAGCTATTAGAGATTTATCCCATTCTGTTAGAATCGGGTTTTTCTTCATCGTTGATGGAGTGAAAACCTCACAATCTCTGGGATTGGACATTTTTACTATTTCCCAAAAAAATATTGTTTTAATGATTTTTTCACCATTTTTTATATTTATTGAACATCTGTAACACTTAAAAGAATGTTAACCCTAACATCGTATGCAATGGTTGGACGTAGTCAAAAAACACGAAAAACAAAATCATTATATGTTAGCTGTAATGTTAGCTCGACTTAGCTAATTATTCATAGATGATTTTGTATGAAATGTTATGAATATATTCATAGATGTTTATGAAATATTAGCTCGACTTAGCTAATTATTCATAGATGATTTTGTATGAAAAAGCTTCGTTATTTTGAGAAATACCTAAGAGCTATTCCTCCTGCAGAGGTTGCCTACCTCTTATAAGAGACGATTCACACAAACAATAGTAACTTTCGTTTGAGCCATTAGTCAATTCATCTATTGGCTGAAACGAATGTTACTATTATTTCTATATTTCAGTTTTTCTCTCAGTCGGTTTATCCCCGTCTCTCATCCAGAATTGACTCCAAAAATAATAAATCACATCGGAATGGATAGTCCAATTACCATGACGATTTAATAAGCTCCAGCATGTTAGTCAATAAAAATTATTACCAAGCGTATCAAGAGAAGTCCTGGATGCAAGAAGGTTCAAAGTAAATTTATCAAATAATATAATTTATGTGCAAAATAAAATTTATAATACGATCATAGTCATATTCTCTGCAAAAATCGCCAATTCGAATGATAAGCTATGCCTATACCAAGTTTCTTGAAAATTCATAAGGCCATTTAGACATGAGTAACAAAAATCTAAACATGTTTTTCGTAGTACTCGTATTAGTATTTCACGCGTGCCAAATCACAACCTAAGAGATAGTCCGCTAGGTGGTCTATACATGTTATATATTTCAAATTTCGTAGCTGTTTGTTGGTTGGTTGAAGAGTTAATTGAAAAACAACACATAAAGGGAATATTTTCCCATTAATAATATTGCTAAATAGGTATGTACCCTTTTCAGATGAAACGGAAACTAAAACAAAAACTCAAATCGAAGCTTAAAGTTTGAGGGTTGGATAGAAAATTCTCTTTCTTTATCGAAATTTTTCTCTTTTTAGGAAATGATATTACATTCTATTTTACATGCATTTATTTCAGAGAAAGTATGCATCACAAAATACGTCACTGTAATCTTGTAAACGTACGTTCACTTTCTGGTAGATGTATCTGAAATTTTTCTGCTTAAGTGACGATATCACATTCTGTTCTACTTGTACTTGCTTCAGATAATGTATCCATCATAAAATGCGTCACTGTAATCTTATAAACATATGGTCACTTTCTTATAGATGTTTTCGAAATTTTTTTGTTTAACGAGACACTATCACATTTTTCTTTACTTGCCTTTATTTCAGAAAATGTATCCATCATAAAATGACTCACTATAATTTTGTAGACGTATGTTCACTTTCTGGTATATGTATCTGAAATTTTTCTGCTTAAGTGACGATATCACATTCTGTTCTACTTGTACTTGCTTCAGTTAATGTATTCATCATAAAATGTCTCACTATAATTTGTAAATGTATGATCAATTTCTTGTAGATGTATTAGAATTTTTTTTGTATCACATTCTTTTCTAATCTAAAAAGCAGAAAACGAGGAGGTTATAAGTTCAAAACGTATTTTATTTTACACCGATTTCTCCGAGATTTATGAACCGATTTTCGTGAAAAATTATTTTTTTGTTTGAAAGAGTATACTGGCGAGGTGTGATGTGGTCGGTCTCATATAAGTATGATCCTATAATGAGTTCCGGAAATAAACAATGAAACGCTTTAACGAATCAAGATATTTGCCTAGTAGTTGTTACTTTGCAATATAACTACACCTTTCACCAGGTCAAGATCTGATGATCAGGTCTTGCGATGAGCAATGGAACTTCTTAAAGTATGGTGGTAAATCAATCGTGTTTCAAGATATTTGCTCCTCGTAGTTGTTAGTTGCAAAATAACTACACCATTTACGAGGCCAGGGTCTGATGATGAATTCTGGATGTTAACTACGAAACACCTTAACGGATCGTAGTAAATCAACTGTGATTTAATATATTTACTACTGATAGTTGTTACTTTGCAAAATAACTACAGCATTGACCAGGTTAGGGTCTGATGATGAGTTCTGGAGATGAACAGTGGAATGCCTTAACGGATGGTGAATCAACCGTGATTTAAGATATTTGCTACTGGTAGTTGTTAGTTTGCAAAATAACTAAATTATCGACCAGATCAGGGTTTAATGATGAGTTTCGGACATGAGCAATGGAACTACATTAGGGATGGTAGTAAACCAACTATTATTCAAAATATTTGCTACTGGTATTTATTACTTTTCAAAATAACTACTTCCTAGATCAGTGCTGAGGAGTTCTGGAAATGAACAATGTAATTCCTTAACATATGGTTGTAAATCAACCATGAATCAAGTATTTGCTATTGGAAGTTTTTGTTTTGCAAACTAACTTCACTAGAGACCTGGTTCTGGTGATGAGTTGCGGATATGAATAATGCAATTCCTTAACGGATGGTAGTAAATCAACCATGATTCAAGATATTTGCTACTGGTTACTTTGCAAGATCTGATGTTGGATTTCAAATGTAGAGAACGGAGGAGCTAATCATTCGCGGCTACTGCTATCGCTTACCTTCTGTGTGTTGTTGATAACTTACTTTAGGCAAAGTGGAAATTATCTATATACTAGCTTTTCCCGCAAATTTTAATAATTATATAATATCCTAAGAAAGAAAATAATTGAATGTAGTATGATGATTAATACTATTAATCCTTAAAATTTCTAAAATAAAATGTTTTTTTTAAACTTCATAGAAAATAGGTAGTAAAAAGTGAAAATCCACTTATTCACAATGCGAGTATCCACTTATTCACAATAAATAATTAAGTTACTTATTTTTGAAGTCGGTGCCAGCACCGATGACTAACTTAAATAAATTTATAATTTTATTAAATTTAAAACCCTACTTTCTAATGTACTCACAGTACGAAAAAGTTTCGTACAGTCGTATTTATAATATCAGAATTTGCATTTGTTTAATTTGATCGGTGGTACTGTCACCGAGTACAGAAATAAGTAACTTATTATTTATTGTGAATAAGTAGATATCTATTTTAAGTTAAGAGATATGGTCATCTGATTCCCGTATCTCTTTCTTCGCTATCCGACTCTCGTCCGTTTGTTGATGGAGGACCACTTGAGAGATGTTCATATTATCTCAAGTGGACATCACGTGTTCCCGACGTGGAGCGACCTTAACTTATACTTTTGGCATCGTCTCTTATTGCTTTAGCCATTTGTTATTTCATAGACGATTGCAAACTTCGTTTTTCTTGGCAATTGATATGTTCCGTTGTCCACGGGGATTTTTTTTTAATTTGGATGTTTCTCATCGTGCGTGGGGACAAACGTATAAAATTACATTTTCATTGTTTCTGGGCACTCGAACCTTAAATTAACTCGTCTTTCATTCAAGTAGACACCACAAATAGAGCTAGGAAGTGCACGTGCCAGACTTACAGAAATTTTGTTGATTTTATTTTCAAAGGTACCGCGAATTGCTGTAAATTATATTACAGGCGAAGACGAACGAAGAAAATGTAGAAAATTCGAATACATTAATTTTGCTCATTATTCACTTCCTGAGTAAGTTATCATTCACGGTTGACTATAAAGAAATTAAAAAGTCAGTCTCAATTTTGGGAGAAAATCAGTACAATTCACTTGCCGACTTTGAAATATTATTAACAACTAATCTATATTTAAGCTAAGAATCAACATCTCATCGGAGCAGTTCATAATTTCTTTAATCGTCTATCCGTGTTGAGTTCCGGTCGTCAGTAAACTACAAGCATTCGGCAATCTTTATCTAAGGCAGATAGAATATAATTTATTATTAATATAAATGTAACAGATTCACAGATACTACTCTGACTAGAATTGTATAACTAAGCACTAATCTGAAAGTTTTATAATGAATAAACTGTTTATAAGAATGAGAGTTGCTGACGAAGAACCTCATAGATTGAAAGACAATAGAAAATTGTTCGATTTTCTAGTTTTATAGTGTAACAGTGCCTGGTAGTATTTTTACAATACCCGAGACTTGGTTGAGAATGGGCCGAGTCATTTAGAGCGTTCGCCAAAAGCGTTCTAGAAAAAATGGAGGTACTAAATGATTGAATGAGGAGCGACAGACTCTAACCCTATTGGATGGAAGCGTTGTGAGTGTTGATACAGGACACTATTAGGGGACTTCCGAAGGTCCCCTTTTTTATGAGGTGAGTCGTTACGGGCCCCAGGAGGGGCCCTGAGACAACCCGGGCGGAATGGCGGGAATAGTATATGTACTAGCAATTATCTCATAGAATTTATGTACGAGCAATTCTGGTAGCAATCTGTGCGAGAAAAATTGGTTTTGTTGCACGATCTTAGATTTTCAAAATTTTTCCTCCCGGGGTGCTTCCAGAGAGTGTTCAAGATACTACTTGGTAGTGAAGATACTGCATTTAACAATATGTAAATATTTTCTGCTAATGTCGTCTTATAATGGCATCCATTCGTTCATTTACTAGAGACAAATGGCGTCTAAATATCGAACTTTAAGTCTTTAAAACTGTTCATAGTAACCATTTACAATTCTTTGATTTATTTCACTTTTCTAAATGTTCTTAGTTTTTTTAAGTTTAATATTTAAACATTTGTATTTTTACTTGCATAATAAGTATTTAGTGACAAAAAAGATTAATTAAGTTGCGAAACTTAACACATGATTCTTTGCAAAATCATCATTTGTACGGAAAAATTTAGTTACGTCGATATTTTTATAAAACAAACTGTTTATTCTTCTAAAACAAGATTTAGTATGTACAAGTTCAGTTTCGGTTAATTACAAGAAAACTGTAAAAAAATCGTTCCATCTCATTGTTCGAGTCGAGTCTCGAGAGTATTCAATTAAAAATATTCTTAAAATAAAGCGTGTATTAACATCTAGTGGGAAATATTAAATAAGAATATTGATATTGGGAAAAATCGGAACGTTTGCTTACGGAAGAAACCGATATCGGTGTGAAAAAAGTAAGTGGTAATCTATTAATTAATTGTTTAACCCTCATAATGATTTTCATAGCAGCCCTAAAATCATAAAATGGCTAGGTTTCATTAACATCCAGCCGGTGGTTTCAGGGTGATGCCCATCATCACCCTGAAACCACCGGCTGGATGATTCACAAGTTGGAACCATTTTCATTCAAATTGTTGTCGAAGCTTCATGAAGAAAAAATAAAACCCATACCCTTAACTATTTTTCACTCCCATATCTTTTACTCCTTTAAGTGTTTATTATTTAAATTTTGACATTACAAAAACAGCTCCCAATGTAATGTACTTTTTTAAAAAAGACTTGGTAACAAAATGGATTTAAAAATGGTAAGTTTGATGATCCGCTAAATAATTTTTTACATTGAAAAAAAAATTAAAACAGATTTCTGAATAACAAAGGAAATCAACTTTATACCCCTTTATATATCTGGGCATTTCTTGAAAATAATTCTAAGTTATTTTACAAATTCCTATCTTATTTTGTTTAAAAATTAGAAGACAGAAAGACAAATGGACGTTTGAGGTGCGAACCGACAAACTTGGAACAAAAATAGAGTTCCGTTGGACCTTCGGACGTCGGACCTAGTGCGGAAACCTAACAAAGAGGAAAACATTGTAATAAGTATGCTTACATATGAATTTATACTTGGATTGCCTTGGATGCTTTTATTGCATACTATTTCATTATGTTTAGTTATCAGAGGTGGAAGGTTATCCATTATATTATTAGAGCATTTGTACTTGGTAATATTTATGACTGCCCATAAATATCACTGGTAATATTATGGTAAGGAACTTTTATAAATTTATATTTCTGTTTGTCTGTCTTTTTGTCGCGGACAGCCTCATACTTAATACAGCTTTAGACCTATGTCTATGAAACTTTGGAAACAGATATTCCAGATACTGATAACAATTAGTATATAGCAAAATATTAAACAAAATTTTATGTTTCTATTTATATACTTTATTTATTTACTATTAGGTATAAATTTATGAATTTTTACGCATTATAAATTCATAGTGATAAAGAAAAAAAATAACAAATACTATATACAAAAAGAAATCTTATGGAATAACAAGAATTTTGTTAAACACGAGGAGATAGTTTATAAGATCCATATCACGCGACAACGGGGTCTTAAGATATTGAGCGGTTCGGGATGGAGGCGTGGTGAACAGCCTATGCCCTCAAGCTCTTATATACTTAGTAGGGTCAAAAATGGATTTCTGATATTTATTTACTTACAATGTATACATACGGAAACTTTACAGGTTTTACACCTTTGCGTTTTAATAAAAATTAAATTCAATAACATTACAAGATATAACGCCGACACACTTTGACAAGCTTACTCTCACTCATCGCGAATACGTTATAGTCTGATGCAATCGCAATAAGGCATATGAGCAACTTTATACCCCGGGAAAATGGAAAATTTTATGACAGCAAAAAGATGACTACGCGAGCGCAAGTAGTTATTAGGCACGAAGAGCGAGTGTTCTTTTTTTCAATAAATTAGGGCATAACATCTATCCATTTAACAATTGGAAAATAAATTTCATCAAAGATCCTTGATGAAATGTATTTTCTTCTACGCTGTATGGTAACTCAGCAAATCCAAGAGAAAATAGGTAGGAAACATAAAAGGGAAGTAATCAGCCAGTATTTACTTTCATATGGGCTCCAAATAATAGAACAATGTGACACAAAACATTTTCCCGTATCAGTTTGAAAATGAACATAAGCAAATTAAATCCTTTTGAAGTTCGAGAAAAATGAAATAAAATATACCAAGGATAATGAAAGTAAGAAAGAAAAAGGATTAGTTTAAATGCATAATTGAAATTAGGGGTGAAACAATTAAACAAGGAACGTGCTATTAGATGGGGGGTTCGAAATTAAATTGTGGTTTTATTTATAATTTTTGATCCACTTTTGGGAAATTTTAAAAATTTTATGCAATTTGTGACCCTTCTCGTAATTTTTTAACCATGATTTGAAAAATATTAAAGTTTAACGTTAATAACGAAATAAACATGTTTAAAAGACAGGTATAAAAGTGATCCTCAACAAATAAGGTTTGTGACACTTTTCTAATTCGTTTTATAAAAGTGTATAAAGTGTATTATGAGATGTATAGAGTATATTATTACGAACATAAGGTATTAATATTTTATTAGAAATATCAATTCGCACATCAATCATTTCAAGAGAAATAGACGGAATCCTGTTCTACGCGTTTTATGGCACTCATCCGGTTTTTTTAAATATTAGCATAAATATAGGTTTATGAATGGCGAAATACTTTATACTCGAAACAAAATTAATTTCACGACATATCATATTCGAGACTTGTGAAGATGGAAAATTAAATCGAAAATTTGTTTACGCGAATTTTCCGTAACTACGACTCGTCCGATTACGATAATTTAACATTAAACGGAACATGCATTTGTACTTACTCACGTGTATTTAAACGTTTATTCGTTATCGCGAAAGTGGCATTAATTATTGTAACTTTCAGAGAGTATAAGCGTAGATCTCATGTAAGACAAATGCGATGACTCGTTACCGCCCACCGTGCGGATTTGATTTATCGTATCAAAATTTGGAACGGTCTAAATACGTTTAAAGCACCTAATGACTAGTGAACTTACATTCGCATTAAATATTGTAATATGCTTTTAAATCACATCTATTACTTCATAAAAAAGCGGGGTGTGTCATATTTTTTTGTATTAAAAAAGTTTAAACACTTTTAAATTCACTAATTGGCCTGCGTGGCAAACAGAATGCGATCCATCTAGATATAGTGCGTGTAAACAGCAGTCTTTCGTTGAACTTAAATTTCTTTTTATAAAAAAAAAATTACTCATTGAGAAGTATCAAGATAACGTTGTGTTAGAATATGAATATGCTGTCACATTCTGAAAGATTGTCATCTTGATGGCATTTGTTAAAATGAGATCGTAATTTCTTTTAATTGTACAGCGAGCAGAATATTATATTTTTTTTTTGTCATGAAAACGAGGTAAAACACTTTATTAAATAATTTGCATATATTTGCATATGGATTACTGTATATTAATTAAAGAGCAAGGTTATTCATTGTATTAACAGTGCATGTGTACTTTATATTATTTAAGATTCATATTATAAGATGTTAGAGACGTAATCTTATTTTTAAGTCTCAAAATATTTATTTCATAATTATTCATAGTTTATCTTCAGACATATAATGAAAAATATGCTATTAAATATAGATCCACTCTTTATTTCGAAACTACTAAATCTAAAATTTTGAAAAACAGACTATTATATATAAATATATATATATATATATATATAGATATATATATATATATATATATATATATATATATATATATATATATATATATATATATATAATATATATACATATGACTCTCTCCACTTGATTACAATACCTTTTATTAAATAATTATTGCGTTAGGCAATCCATATGAGTGATGACTTATGATGTATAACGTAATTTGTCTTTAAACTAGGCACGGAACTCTCGATGAGCCAACTGTTTTTTTCCAATTTTCCACATTATTAGTACTCCTTATATCAAGTAATTTTCCATTACATTTTTCCCAGAAAATTTAAGTTACGGTGCCTTTCATATAAGGCTGGATCATATTGCTCGCGTTCGTAAGAGAAGTGAAGCGGCGCGTTGTTACGATTGCACGGGTTTGCATTGACTAATACTGTTTAACCCCAAAATAAAACAAAACAACACAATTTTGCGATATTACAAAAAAAATATAAAGAAAATTCACTAAAAACATATTACAAAAAGGAAAGTACTTACAGACTTACGTGTTGCGAGAAAGTATGGCAGTAAAGCGTTTGCGTTTATATGTATACCTAGATTGTGACGTGTCAATTAAAAAATCCTAAATACCTTTTAATTCCATTTAGATTTCTGTTTTTCTCTTGAGGTACGGGTATTATCCGAAATTAGGTAATGTCATCAAGTGATGGTTGTTTTGCAAATAACGGTAGTTACATGCTTTTCAATGTGCATTTTGTATTATAAATATCATGAGTAAATATAAGAAAAAGTATTTTCATGCAATGCTATTTTTTCCAATAATTATAAATATTTTCTTTCCTAAAATGTTATGCCAAGCAATATAAAAGCTGTAATACTTGTAATCTCTATTATGAGAAAATTAGTGCAGTTGTAATGCAACAAACGTATTGATTTCTTGACGTATACTTGATAAGGTTTGTTGCAGTATTATTTACTTGCAATGAGAAACATATTATTTTTCCTCTTGCAAGTAAATGATTCTGCAATAAAACTGATCAAGCATATGTTTTACTTGCACTTAGAGTACACTTCGTTAAAAAACGTAAAACTGTTTAGTTGTACATATATATATATATATATATATATATATATATATATATATACATACTATATATATATGTCACTGGAGTTTCGACGACGAAAAGGATCGACGAAAAAGTGCAGTAACTACAGACTCATTTCCCTAATATCCCACGCCAGTAAAATAATGCTGCATATTGTTAACACAAGGCTTCAGAGTTTTTTGTCCCGAGAAATCGCCTCCGAAGTTTTCCAAGCTGGTTTTGTAAAAGGTCGAGGTAGAAGAGAACAGCTGCTGATATTGCGACAAATTGTAGAGAAGGCTGGAGAGTTTAACATTGCCCTCTATATATGCTTCGTCGATTTCAGAAAAGCCTTCGATACCGTGAAAGGGTGGAAACTGTGGCTGGTCCTGACGGAAATGGGTGTACCGCATCATCTTGTACAACTCATTAGGCATCTATACAAAGATGGCACAGCCGCGGTCCGGGTGGACGGTATTGACTCCGTACGCTTCAAAACGCAAGCAGGTGTTAGACAGGGCTGTATATTATCTCCTCTTCTCTTTAACATATACACAGAATGCCTAGTGCATATAGTTCTTGAAGATTGGAATAAGGGAATATCGGTGGGGGGTCGGAAGATATCAAACTTGAGATACGCAGATGGCACCACCCTCCTAGCGTCAACAAAAGATGAAATCGAGTCTCTCCTACAACGACTGGAGACCACAGCATTGGAGTTTGGGCTTACAATCAATCGCGATAAGACTAAAATGATGATTGTAGATCGTGCTAACAATAACCAACCGAACATCCAAAATATAGCAGGATGCCAGGTAGTGAAGAGCTACGTATATATGGGCTCCACCATCGCTAATGATGGAGGTTGCGAGGATGAGTTTCGAAGACGTTGCGCCGTGACGAGATCATCAGTGGAAAAACTCACAAAGATATGAGGACGGCAGTGGCGAAGGAACCGGCCGAAGCACGATCACGACCACTCTGTCAAGAGTGTACGACTAAGAAGAATATATATATATATATATATATATATATATATATATATATATATATATATATATATATATATATATATATATATGAATTGTAGGTATAAGTTAACCAAAATAATTTAATTTGAAAGATCTAAGCAAATGCTAATATCACTTTTTTTATCTTTTTCGTTTATCTAGATCGTCTCAATGTGGTTTTCAGAGATCCTTTAAAAAACGAAATATTATTGTCAAACCGTAAGTTCAATCGTTAAAAACAATTCTAATAAAAGAAAAATATGAAAACTCCAAAAAAAAACGCAGAACGATATAAATAGACATCAAAAATATATTATTTTAAAAAAGGCATGTATAGGAGGTACTTCAATTCGAAATTGACTGATTAAGAAACATTTTGAATGGCAGTTTAAATATTCGCCTTCTTCAGCCTTGCAGCGTGATCATATAATTACTACCGAATGACCTAAAAATAATTTAAGATATTTTGAATATTTTTTGTCGATTTTTCAAAAAAAGAATGCACCAGGTAATCCGGATGAATCCGGAATTACTCAGTCTTTGCTTTAATATTGCGAAAATACCTTGTATCTATCACGTTGTTTAAGAATAATAACTGGGGCGAACCCTGAAACATATTAAAACTCTTCTAATGCGTTAGATTTTGCCACATTGAAAATAACTTTTATTTAATTTTGAAAATAAACGTAATAAATTACCATCAAGTATCACTTAATTTAGAGTTCACACCTGCCGTTTAATATAGTGTTCACACCTGCCACTTTACAATATGCAATTTTGTAAAAGAATATTTAAAAATAAACACTTCGAAGATGTTACTAACCTATTACACCGAAAACCAATACGATATGACTTATGAGCAATTATATTATTACGACAAAGCGGGTAGTCACAAATGTGTATTTAAAGACACACACACACATACACACACACACACACACACACACACGCACGCACGCACACACACACATATATGTGTGTGTATATATATATATATATATATATATATATATATATATATACAAAGTTTCAAAAAGAAAGATGTTTGCTAATAGCCCACCTGAAGATGTTGTAATACAGCGAAACCTAGGTCGTGGTAAAGAACTTGAAGAAAGTAAAAATAATACTACATCACGTAGTTTAATTTAATAGTGTTTAAAATATTTGTTTATTACTTTAATGCAAAATTGAAAATGTGCAAGATATATGTAAAGAAAGATCACATTTAAATTATGTCTGACCACATAAAAAACGCAAATTTTCAACACCTTTGTAATAATAAAATTCAAAGGTTATACTGAATATTATTAAATTATCTTCAATTACGTTATACTTTCCTGTTTTATTTACCTTTACAAAAAATCCCTTTCTAATTTCTCTTCCCTGCTTTAAAAATTAATGACACATTTAACACAATAAATTTAAATTGGTTTTAGAGAGAGACAGGATCTATGTGGAGTTATCTGCAAATATTTCAAACTAGCTGTGCCTACGACATTGTTCGCATGAAATTTAGAATGAGGAAAGTTATTAGAATGTTTCTCTCTCTTATATGTTGTTATTGGATATAAACTATTACCATACCAAATTACATCAAAATTCTTCCAGTGCATTTTGCATGGTTGACACACAAATTAAGATACAGAGGACAAAGATTGGGAAAAATGTTTTTCTAGCGTCTTTTATCAATCTATACGCTGAATAAATTACTCTTTTTAAAATATTTTCGAAATTTTTTTAATTCACTCTATTACAATTTTATTATATGTATAGATAATTATTATTTGGAAGGTTAACTATTTACAAAATTTATCGATTCTGTTTTCTAACGAAAAGCAGTGGTTTCCAAAGT
Organism: Druceiella hillmani; assembly: GCA_039881145.1. Lineage (NCBI taxonomy): Eukaryota > Metazoa > Arthropoda > Insecta > Lepidoptera > Hepialidae > Druceiella > Druceiella hillmani. The sequence goes on from JAYKKI010000022.1 coordinate 20,986,355, forward strand.
TAGTTATATTAACTCTCTTCAGGCGCATGCGCACACACACATGCATTCCAATTTTCCACTGATAAAATACTGTTCTTTTCTTTAGTCTTCGAAATTCTCTTTGCCCTACTTAACATACTGGAAAATGATTTTAATAACCTACAATATAGTACATATTTTTCTCAATAATTAAAAACACAACGTATGTGTAAGCTCGTGTGTCTTTCATGTCTAGGCTTTGTCAAAAAGTATATGCGTTGGCTATATTTAATTCCAATTTTAAGTTTATCGGTTAAGAAGTTTTTGAATTATTAATGTGACAGACAGATGGATAAATACTAATTCTTTTTGCTTCGAAGGTTTACTGTTTTTCATCAGTCGATTTTCAAAAATCAAAGCAAAGAAAAATGTACATTTAAAAAAAATCACGTGTGAAAACACGTCCTTACAAGGTCATAACGTTGAATTTCGTGTAGTTACTGAACATGCAACCCTTTTTTTCAATAAATAATAAAAAATATTTATGAGAAACGATTATAAGCCGAAGATAACATACATCAACCTTTTTTAAAATTCTCGGACTGTCCCTTAACATATTTTTACTACACAATCCGGCATTTTTTTTATTGTTATCAGGATAAACGTACTCACGAGAATCGAAATGTCAACTGAAATGACACACTGCTAATTTCGCCATATGGCACCATTTCTAGTGGGACATTTTTCGGTTGCTATGGACCTGTCCTTACGAAGTAATATACGTCTATGATAAATTATCGTTTTTCTGAAAATTGGCTGAACTGCGAACTGTAAAAAAAAATGTCGTTGATAATATCTTATACACGAATTACTGTGTTATTTTTTGTTTTTTGGCAAAAATATTTTAGTAATGGTGTAACGGAATCAAGTCTACACAAAAACTAAAACTTTTGCAGTGGTACGAATAATCGATCGTAGAAATTTGTTTATGGATAAATCCGAGTCTGTAATCTCCTTGATTAGAAGGGTCTCAAAAAAGTTCTAGATATATCTGGAATATGTTAATAGAAACTTACTACCATATTCATTCGCAGTACCGTCAGTTCCGGTTTACATAAATCTTATCTATGTGAAGTTCATTAATGAACATTGTGTTCACAATGAATACACAATGAAGTTAATATATCAATAAAGAAAAATACGAGCCGTTACATAGTGCATAAAACCTTTGTAACAATAACATGTTTGTGCTGAGTCGAAATCAAAGCCGAGGTGAACTCGACCGTTTTGCACTTCAATACCGTACATGAATATTTCACGGCGGCAAATTAATCAAAATTCGAGATCTGAATCACCCAGACATATTGCAAACAAATCTGAGAAACTCGACAGTTGGCAAACGCTGCGGGTATTTAGTATTTCCATCCACATTACTAGAGCTATCAATATTTTAAATAGTCGTTTGTTAAAGAGCCGCAATCATTGCCAAATCCTAGAATTACATCCATCATCGGCTCTCATTACACGAGTGGATGAGTTGGCCGACAAGACTTGCCGGATCTTACGGAATGGCAATATTGTAATCGATGTTTTTATTTGGGTTTTGCAATAAAATTTCATTTGGTAATATTTGTTATAAATCAATATGCATGTGTAAAGCGAAAAAGTAAACATTTAAGTGATCCACCTATGAATTGCGTTCATATGAAACCGTGAGAGCTTTAGTGAACTGGTGACCCCTAATGATGATATGGTGTCACTTAGATGATCTGAAGTTTTCAAAAACCTTACCTATATCTCCATAAGAAATGGGCTTTTGTCATCTGGTGGTTCTTTTTTTCCATGCCAGACATTATGTTAGAAGACAAACTATTAAAAATTTGGCTTCATACGAATCCACTGTGATTTCGCTATGTTAAATAGCAGAATTTTAAAAGAGCGTAAAATTATTTCCTTCGGACTTTAATATTAATGTGTTTTTGTATTAATTTAAACAAAAATCTAAGTGGCAATTTTCGAAAATACGATTATGGCCGGAAATACTAATTGGTATGTGCCGTTATTTTAATATAATTATATAGTTTATTGGGCTTAAAATATACGAACAATTTGAAAAATACTAATTCTTTTATAATAACAAAACTAATTATAATAACAAAAGTAATAATTGATCAATTGAGCTATTTTGATAAATCTCTTTTGTTGGTTATATATTATAAATTACAAATATAAAATTGAACGAAAAACTTATCGTCTTTGACCACCAGTAGCGATTGGAGTATAAGATATTTAGACAAACATATCTTTAGGCTAAAAACGGTTTTACGAAGTTGATGAAGTAAAGTAAAAATCGGCTGTGTGCGGGATACACAATGGAGATAATCAAAGATCTACAAAAGGTAAACTATGCGCATTATAGAGTCATCCTGTTATAAAATAATAATACTAACTTTAATAATTAATGATATAATTTAACCATGATCTAAGCAGAATTTTCCCAACATTTAGATCTTAAAATTAACATGGACAAGACAACGATCATGTCTGCCGCCCATGTTGCACATATTGTGAGACATGTTGGGAATGCTACTTTCGAAGGTGTTTATCACTATGTATAACTGGGACAAATTGAATAATCAGGTAAATCCAACTTCGAAAAGATCAATAGAAGGGTCCAACTCGATTAATCAGAGTTTGGGAAACTTCACCATATTTACTCGTCCAAAATACCACACTGTTTTAAGGTCAAAGTCTTAAGCCAGCGAGTGTTGCCAAAGTTATCCTTTGTAACATACATACACTGTTTTCCAGAGATGAGCCATCATATGAAAAGTAATGAGGAGATCCGTAGGAGAACTAAGGTTTTCGAGTAGGTCGTAGGATTGGTAGACTGAAGTGGCAATGGGCAGGCAAGAAAGGTTTCTGAATCGCCATCACCTACTAGAAGATACAGAAAGGGAAAACCCACGACTAAGTAAGCAGATGACCTGGTGAAGTTCGCGGGAAGCCATTGAAAATAGCAAGGGATTGATCTTTATGGGAATCTATGAGAGAAGCCTATGTTTAGCAATGGATAACTTCTGACTGATGATAACCCAACCTCGTAATACAAATCTATAAGAATATATTAAAGACATATAATACTAATGATGGTAGTAATAATATATAATCATTCCGCTGACATCATTGTGTTTCAGGACAACTTAAAATAAAATTGTGTCTACGTTATAGTTAGAGGCTTATTAATGCTAAAATGGGAAATAATTATCAACAAATACTAGCGATTTTGTATAGGTGGCAGGTAGAGAAAATCCGAATTACTTATATTTCATATGGCAATATCCCATAAGTAATTGCACCCTACAAGCAAGAATAAAGGGGTGGGATGGAGATCGTCATTCTTATACGGTTTTTTGCGATAACTTTCTAAAATGTTCTAAAAATGTTTGAATTCTCAAGTGTTTGACTAATAGTAACTACCTGTCTTAGGAGATGTCTATACTATAGATGAACAATCTCAAGTTTGCATCTTGAATCATTTCAATTGTGCATTTTGACTACCCCTCTCCTCTGCCTGAAATAGATGTCTTAGGGATTGTGTTACTCTACAGTACTTTCACTCTTGACAAACACATATACACAAAATTTCATATATTATTATTTAAAGGTCTCTATTGACTTCATTTCCGGGATATTTCATTTAAACCCCTTAGAGAGTGGTTTTAAAAAACCTGGCCTTTTTGGTAGATTGGTTTCAGGTCGGCATCATGTTTTTATAATTTATAGTAAATTTATGGAAATTTAGATTGTTATTAATCAAAATAAGTTTCTCACCTCCATCCTTTTAGATGGAGTCGGATGGACCATATTTTAAGTCCATTAGTAAGAACCAAATATACCGAGTTTCATTCAAATTATTCTAGCCGTTCGCATGTAAGTCTAGAAAATTTCTAAATTTTTTCACAATTTTTCATCACATTCATATTTTTGCAGAGACGGTAATAAGGGGAAGAAAGTCATTACTTTTTTCATTAATATTTTGGAATCCTTATACCATTTCCAGGCAATTTGATATACATCTCAGCATATTTCCAAATATTTGACTTCTTCGGCGGTGGAGGAGGAGTCTAAGCCCCCAATAAGTGTTTCCTAGGATAAAGAGGTAAAAAGTGTGTTGGATTCGAGAGAAATCCATTAAAAGTACAATTTATCTGAATTATTTTTATTTTATGTGGTAATAATTTTGAGCTTAGACACTTTCCGGGAAAATGTATATAAAACGTATGGAAAACTATTTTAGAATATTACGAATATTGCGATTAATTAAAAAATGACGTAATGAATACATTATAGTATTTAAAAAAAACTTATCTAATAATACTCACCTCGATGAGGTGAGTTAAACAAATTTTATCCCAATTTTAAGCGTTAGGGGAGCTTCCGATCCGTCTCTGTCATTGAGTTAGCAAAAGCGTGTACCTATGAAATTTCAGCGAAAATAATTGGAAAGTAACCAAGCTATAAGCCAGTGATTATTATGTTTTCGTCCTTAAAATTCATCTGTATATACGGATGGACGCACAGACCAAAATTATAAGAGTAAAAAACGAAATGATTTTTATACCACGTATACCACCGCTTCGTAAGATCCGTTGCAAAAATTGCAACAAAGCTTTATATACTTTTATTGGTCCACTCTGATGCGTCAGTTCCTTCGTTTCTTAAAAATATTTTTTTATGTCATCACTTCATATTAATTCGCTGCACGGTTCACTAAATATAATAATGCCTCCATGACTCATAACGCATGTGCTCCAAAGACGCATGCTCTCCTTCATAATCCATATTTTAAGAACAAAAGCTATTTTAATTGTTGAACTCATTATGTTTAAAAATAATATTCGAAAAATTTTGGAACTACACAACCTACATGTGTCCGCCACCTCTCATGTTCTCGATGCAACTGCGCACTAATTTGGCTGTACCACGCTTGCCAGTTATGCAGAGGCGGTTGAGTAATGAACTTTAAAATGAAACGAAGATGAATTCTTGAACATTCTTTTTCGAACTCCGACTCATTAGATTTTAAACTTATAAATAATACTAGTCTACTTATGAAAAATATAGGTAAGTATACAATGAGCTGTATTAAATACATTGATTAACTGGAACGCTTTGTGATCTATTAATTAATGTTCTGTTCTTTATTTATTTAGTGCATGTGTGACGAAACGAGATGGCAATATCTCATATTACGTTACCATAAATTGCGCGTTTTCTGCCGCAAGTGGTTTGTTGTAAGGTCTTTTGATTTATAACCAGATATGTCTGCTCCAAGAAAGTCTTTTTATTTTACTGATTTTGAATGAGAATAATATTGACAAACCACTGCAATTAAAGAAAAATACAGATTCACAATTTAAGAAAGATAGAGTTGTGAAATATAAAGAGAGTTGTCACGATCGTTACCTCATATTATATTAAATAGCTATCAAAGCAACAATGTGTTAATGAAACATTGTAATGCGTAAGATAGAGTTGTGAAATATAAGGAGAGTTGTCACGATCGAAAGTAATTAAGAAAGATAGAGTTGTAATTTAAGAAAGATAGAGTTGTGAAATATAAGGAGAGTTGTCACGATCGTTACCGCATATTATATACAAGCAAATCATGTGAATACAACAAATTATAAAGATATTAAATATCAAAATTTAAGATGTTATCCTTCAACAGAATCTATATAGATTTTGATACACAGATTACATCTTCTTTATCTAGTTTGAATTCATAAACTGAAGATGTAAAATAAATTAAGATTAACATTTTGAAGCTATGGCTTACGCATGGGACTTGGCTGACACCCATAGTTAATGAGGCTCACTTTTAAATATCGATGCAGATATTAAGACTGTAAAAAAACCTTTAAATCGTGAACCCTTTAATGACCTTGTTAAGGGTGTTGTTATTAAAGGATATTGCATAATTTAAAAATAATATTTAAGAATGGAATCACAGTTCATTAGTGCCAAGAGATTATTACCCCTGTTGGAAATATTTTGCTGTCCACACTAAGAATAATTATTTCAGAAGTCAAAATAAACATTATAAAAGTTATTAGGGTTATTTAGGTATTTTGAAAAGAACTGGCGGAGCAATTGTCTTCAAAATCCCATAATAATTCTGACTAACTCTCCTCGAACAGTTTGAAATAATTTAATAAATTTAACTTTCAATGATTGATTAAAGGTTTTGAATAACCAACACTTTTTAATAGAAATATTTCCACCAGGGGCTATTAGCTGCCAAATTTTGAATTCTAAATAAAGATGAGGGATAACAGAAACTAGACGGTAAATGAATTACCGATTTGAATTTTCAAAGCAGTCTGGGTAATTGTTGTGTACTGGTTTCAAATAAAAATATTATATCAACTGCTCAATTTTTGCAGTTTTAAATAAATATGTGCAGAATTTAATACGTGTGCTACAATCGAGTTGTTGGTGTGTACACTGACTGCACGTTATAAAATCCACCGGACTTGGTCCGCGTCGATCCCCATCTGCTTGTCCACGTTCGCGTCCTGCTGTGCTAAACTTGACGAGCATTACCTCCGCGAGTCGGACGCGTTATGAGGGATGTCGCGGCGTCGAGTCCATATAGCGTCGCGGACGCGGTCGCCGGCCACGCCTGCCCGGCAGCTGACCGCGCTAACTATAGAAGCGAAAGAATTCGTAACATTGTGCTTATTTTTATTATGTTTTGAACGCACTCATAGCGCGAGCGGTGGAATGCCGGGCGTGGGAAACAGTCAACAACTCTGTCAAAATACACTTCGCCGCGCAGTATTGCCGTGTTGACGTCACATGCCGTTAGCGTTTGCTCTCCTTAGAAAAAAAAGTAATAACTTCTTAGGCCGATTTCTGCTTTATGTCCGGGCTGCATTTTTAAATTGTTTTTTCTCGAGCGCTATGCTTAGGTATTCAACATTATGGGTGGAGACAGTGATGAATACTACATAGCAACAACACAATGACAACCAAGATTTGTTGTGTATTTTAAGATTAGATGGGTGATAAAGTTATGTTAAATGGGTCATACTTCCTTTAGTCGACTACTGGGAATTTAATATCTATTTATTCATTAATTTTTAAGTTTTATGTACAGTACATATGGCTGACACATTGCTACAGGTGCAACCTCTTCCAGTCTACCATAAAAATAAGTTTTGAAAAAATTGTTTTTTGGTAGATTATAAAATATGTTACAGTATAAAATAATAACAGTCAACTTAAGAAGACAAATAATTAGAATACAGACATCGGCATGAGTTATGAAGGAAAGGTAAGTGGGCAGAGAGATTATAGTTTAAAAGTGGCATGAGTTATGAAGGAAAGGTAAGTGGGCAGAGAGATTATAGTTTAAAAGTGGTGGAACTTTTTCATTCGATCCTTGAAAATTTTACCCAGTCGATTCTAAGTTTTGCTACTTGTACAGTGGCATGAGTTATGAAGGAAAGGTAAGTGGCAGAGAGATTATACAAACATTGGCATGAGTTATGAAGGAAAGGTAAGTGGGCAAAAAGATTATAGTTTAAAAGCGGTGGAACTTTTTCATTCGATCCTTGAAAAATTTACCCAGTCGATTCTAAGTTTTGCTACTTGTACAGTGAAAGATTTTTCGTCAGAGGTAGGGGTATGTTTAGCTTTCCGACTTTCTAAGGCCACGAAGAGACGAGACTTCAAATCTGCTAGTGAAATAATTTGAATTCTGAGGAATTTTATTGTTAAAGAGAAGCGTATACATGTGAGCTGGCGTCTATTACGGAACCTGAACCATTTGAGACTTGACCTGTTTCAGAAATATGTGTTTTCATTATAAATCATAATATTATATTAACAATTAAGTTACTACCACACACTTTAACCGTTATCTTCAGGGCGTATTGCATTGTGTGCGTAGATGCTTCTGAAAGAGACGTAGGAATTACCGGTTGATCTAGCTTATTTGTGACCCAGTACCCTTTTCAACACATTCCTAATACTAAGCCACTATTATTCGTTGGCTATAAAGGAATATGTTGTAGTAGAAATAAAACGTAAAGCACGCCCTTTTTCTAATTGAGTGCAAAAGTATATTACACCTAACCCTTTTTAAGACACCCAATACTTGCCCGGTGTCTACCCGCAATGGCGATGTCTTCGCTGCTGTTCGTGGTTCATTCTGCGGGCCCGAGCGGCGCTAAACAACGAGCGCAAGTATCTTGTGTACGAAAAAGATGACAAATAATTATAAATATTATTTTAAATTTTTTAAAAAATTTCATCTTTTAAATTTTATTTTAACGGCAAACAACAATAATTTAGTGTGTAATTACGTCTTTCTTTGTTCGACACTTATTCCCGGTATACAAATATATATATATATATATATATATATATATATATATATATATATATGTATGTATATATATATATTCAGCTTTAGAAAATACCTTGCGATTTGCAAGAAAGTATGTGCAGGGTGGTTATGTTTTTTATGTTTTAGGAATAGTTTTGAAACAAATTCAAATTAAATGGAGCGAGTCAATGGAAAGAAAGCGCATAAAATATGATTAGATGCGCGGCATCGGTGAGAGAGACTTTTATTGTCGGACATATAAAATATTTAAAAATACAATAATTTATAGACCCAACAATAAAATGTTATTGTGACATTAGCAAAAAAACATATATGGAGTTTTTACATTCATGAAAAAAGTACGTGCAGTGTTTTAAGAATAATTTTAAAAACACGATCAGGCTAGAAAGAGTCAGCGGAGAGAAAGTGTGTAAATTATGAATAGACGCGTGGTGTCGGTCAGAGGGTCGTTCGAGGTATCGTTACTTTACACAGCAAAAAATAAAAGTGAACAATACAATTTTATTACGTCATTAGTAAAAAGGTATATTCGGGCTCCCGCGAGAAAGCATTGCGGCTTCCGAGAAAGCATTAGAAAGCGCAGTGCTTTCTGCGCGGCTGTACCATTTATTTTTTTAAGAAAAATTTTAAACCAGACCGAGCTAGAGTGAGTCAGCGGAGAGAAAGTGCATAAATTATGAATAGACATTTGTTGTTGATTAGAGAGTCGCTTAACGATACAAATAGTTTACACGGCTGACATTAAAATGTCATTGTGTCAATAATAAAAATGTATATTTGGGCATGAGCCCAAATATACATTTTTATTATATTTATATATTTCAAAGCTCTCTCGTGAGCCTGCAATGCTTACATGAGTAAGCATTGCAGGCTCACGAGAGAGCTTTGAAAAGCATTGCAGCGCGGCTGTACGATTTATTTTTTAAAAAAAGCTTTAAAACAGGACCGGTCTAGAGTGAGTCAGTGAAGAGAGTGCGTAAAATATGAATAGATGCGCGGCGTCTGTCAGAGGGTCGTTTGTAAGGTGCAGACAGATTGGGAGCAAAGCAGTTAATCGCAACGCATGAGCGTGCCCACTTGAATGAGTAATCCCCGAGTGAATAAGTCTAGCTCAAAATACAGGTGTGTCAGTTACGTAAGCCGGATATTTTATTTTTATTTTTATTTTTGTCGACTAAAAGTATTTTGTTTTCAAAAACAAAAATCGTTGGTAATACCAAAAATCATAGATAAATAAAATACATGCGGTCCACGTAACTCTCGATTCAAATACTTAATATAAGAATTATTTTGACGTAAGTGAATATTCTTTATTTAAAATAAATAAAAAAAAATTTCAATTTTAATAAATAATTCTTAACATTAAAACGAGTTTCTATAATATATTTATGTTAGCCTTCTTTAAATACATGCTTAATAGTCCAATAAGGTCCTTGATCTTTATTCTAGTTTACTACATTAGTATAAAAGGTTCAATACAACAGTTATGCTATACATTAAAACTAAATTGATATTGATACATATTTATTTAAGTTGGACATGTTTTATCGGTCATTTTGTTTTTGTTGGTAATTTTTCAATTGCTTCTCAGGATTTTTCATTTATTTTATTCTTAGAGATATAAACTCTTAAATATTTAGTTGTTAAAAATATAGAAGCCTTATAAAAAGGCATTATAATTAGTAAAGACTACGTCCTAGACGGGTGTTTTACAGCAAGACTTTAGTGAAGGAAAATATGTGAATATTAAAATTTTAGGTTTAAAGTTCAAATTTCTCCTGAAAGCGGCCATCAAGTATACTATTAGAAATACATGGACAAATTTGAATTCCGTATATATAGATGCAGTTTGTATAACTATTTCGTTATACGAAGAGAATATCTCATCGAATTAATTATGTGACCAGTATCGATTGCATAGGGGTTCCTAACAATTCTGCCAGTAAACTCTGCAATCCTGAATATAGGTGATATAGGCTATATAGGTGATATTATTCCTACAGAAAGCTTAAGATGTTTATAGGTTCTATTTGGATCAAAGACAATGTTTGCAATTTATCTACTTTTTAACACATTTGGATTAATAACTAGTTACGCAAAATATCATTCAAAGCATTAAATTGGAACCTTGAAAAATGTATGAGCAAAATGCTATCAATAGACCAACTTGTGCATTACACCAGTAGGTGTAAAAATATTGAAAAATGCATGAGTAGTAAGAAGCAATTGAATTTGTAACTTATGCTTTGAACTCCATAAAGCGGTGATTCTTACGCCCGTATGCACCACACACGGTCAAAACTGTCAGTCGGAATTAACAGTTAAAATATATTTCTGTTTCTCATTAACTGTTAGTCGAATCGGAACAAGAGTCTACTTTACCGACCGTACCTTACCGAATCATATTCATTTCAACACTTTTACACTAAGTATGTATTTGATTTGACCACTGAAGTGCCTACTATGTATAAAGTACTTGCCAAGTTCAAACCACAAAAAAATAATTCGAAGTTCTTCTTGTAAACGATAATCCTTGGTTAGGCTCGAGGATATTTCTCTTAAAACTGAATACACTTCCCGGATTTGTATAACGGGACGAAAAAAGGACGATATTTTGCAGTTACTGCAAAATAATATAGTGCCCAAACATTATGCTCATTTTTATAATTCCATTTTTTATTTTTTATTACTTTTGAACTCTGCAGAGCGTATGACTTTGTGATTACTGTTTTTTAGTAGTTTTACATTTATTCTTAATACTGAAACAATTTATTAAGTATCTGAAGCTTCTTAAAAATTAGAATAGAATAAGCACTTGAAGGTATCAATGATATCTAATAGTATTTTGATATATTTTAATATTTAAAGGATAATATAAAATACGCTGCATCTCCTTGAGTGACCTTAATTAGCTTTAAAATGCAACATTTTTAAAAACTTAAAACCTCTCTCCTTTAAAATTTATTATTTGTCAGTTGTGCCATTCTTCTTGCAGATGAGCGATATTTATTTTTTTCTTATAAAATTATCGTTAATTAAATAGTCCAACGAGAAATTTTACACATTTTTGCACATAAATGTTTTCAGCGGGATATTGGTATACTTATCCCCTGGTTGAAAGTGTGTTTATAATATTTAAACTTGTCCTTTTGTAATGTTAATACTATCTACTGCAAAAGGTTTGTGATTTCTAAATAATAATGCAATTACAATTGCTATTGCAATTATGTTTGCGAATTACAATAGTTAGGAGGCCAGTGCAGGAGAAATATTTTTTATAAGCTTTAGAAACATTTTCATTTTTAAAAATTTTAAACCAGATTCTCTTTCTTCTTTTTGGCGATCTCTTTTAGTGGGAGAACATTTGCTAATACTAAGTTAAAGTACTGACTAGGCTACATTGACCAAATTATTCCCTGGATATCTGTTTGTGTTGCTTGGATTATGTAATTTTTTTAAAAAGTGGGACATCATCTAAATAATTGCGTGACTTGCTGAAGAACAACATTAATTGTTAGTTTAATATTTTGCATGTATATCTAATAGTATTAATTAACACAAAAACTATTTAACGATGTTATATATATATATATATATATATATATATATATATATATATATATATATATATATATATATATATATATATATATATATCGGGTGGTTTTCGGGATATTCATAGTATTTAAAAAAATTGTATTAGAAGTTTTCTTTATTTATCAATAATGATATATTTTTTCAGAGACAATTGTGCAGGATATTATTTGTACTGTCCACACAGTTAATACAAGTAGACGCTCAATAAATGCTTTGTCTATTCCTCTAACCTAGAAAAAAGGAAATGTCAGATTCGGATCGAGGTAATTCCGATTTCTCGGGAAAAGATTTTATACCTTGTGGGGAAAGCACACCCACCACAGGATTCAAACCGAAGTGGAATAAGTGGTCCGACCATAAGAGAAATCGGGGCGCACTAGGCAATCGATTTTCGCGAAATGATTATGGAGATCGGTCACGAAATAATAAACCTAAGGTTTGTTTACGTCTGTAATTCTCTATAAACCAAATTATAACACAGTACATTCTAATTTAGGAGATGTGGTCAATGCTTGATATAAATATGTACTAATTGTCGCTAGAAATTAAAAGAATAATGACACTCTCATCAAACATAATTACATTTTTTGATCAATTGTGAGCTACAAATTTATTTATGTATTATTGCTTGTGAACTCTGCAGATTTGATCAATTGTGTTACACAAATGATAATTCCACATTTTTACTTTCTTTAAATGAAAGAGTATACAAAAACATTTTTAATTAAACAAAATTCGGCTAGTGATTATTTTAATAAAATCGATTGGAAGTGTCCTTTTGAAGAAACTGGCTCCATTTTGTTGTCAAACATCAAAATAACCTCGCTTTATGCAATCATTTTTGCTTATTTAAATTTTTGGTTTTGTTTTTTTTTATATAAATTTGTGTTTGTATCTGTCTATTTAGTGTTTAGTTTGGAACAAGTTCTGCTTAGCGAAATTCCAATTTTTCTTTGTTTTCACTAAGGATGGCAATTAAGTCGAAAAAAATGATAAACATTTCATTGTAAGAAAATTAATTTGTATAGAAAATATTTTGCAAATAAATTTAAATAAATAATCGCTACTAGAAATATAATAATCCAAATATTAAATAGCCAATAAACGAAAAAAACAAGTAGTGCATTGCAAAAACTTAATTTGTATGGGAAATATATTTGAAATAATTTTTTTTATTACAGTTAATCGTAAGTGAAATTTTTTTTTTCAATTACGTCATTTTAAATGTGTATTCTTTCCTTTAATATCCAGTAAACAGTACCAGTAAACTCGTTTGTTCCGAAACAGTACTATAAACTTTATTTAGGACATTTTGTACTATTATCCATTATTTCGTTTAATACAAAAAGGTGTATTACTACATTTTTCCCTTACAAATAATGTTTTTGCTAACAACAACAAATAACTTATTGCACTTTTTCGAATTTAGTTTACTATTTTTTTACTATTAAACACTTAATATACAAATATGAACACAATTTGCCAAGTATTAAACATAAGGGCTCTTTCAATTGAAACGTTTGTTGTTGGCCTGCTGCGGTATCGGAGCGGTGTGGAAGTTATCTTGCGCACAGACGATCGTTTTTTTTCATACAAAGCGCACGGTGCGGCATCGGTGCTGCACATGTACAACGGGTTGGCAACGTCGCGAATGCCACGTGCTTATTTCATTGTTAACTAGTGCGGTGAATAGTCAGTCATTAGATGGATTCAATTACAATGGATGATATAAACGTGGAAGAATTTATAAAAGAAATAGAAATATGTCCTGCTTTGTGAAATTCAAAATGTGAAATTTACAGTAATTGCTTGGAGAAAAAAAAATCCTTGGGTGAGAAATTTATCGAGGATTTTAAAAATAAAAATACAAGTGAAAATAACTCAGCAGGTAATTATTTATTTTTATTTAGTTTCAAATATCCAATCTTGTTATTTTGCCATGTTAATTATCTTTCGTTAATAAAGTATTCAGAAAATTTATCACAAATTGATGTTGTTCACAAATTCAAAATTAAAGTTTGAAATTTCGTCACAATTACTTTTATGTAAAACATAGATAGCTTCAACAATATCTATTGCAAATGATATATCTACATTTATAGGTCGGTGTAATATTCGCTATTTGTTTGTCATAATTCCGAACATACACTCGATGTATCTTCGAGCATGTGACAAGCGGTAGTTAACATTTTTCTGTTGGTTATACAAAAAATTGCCACTGTAGGGGCGTTGTATGAAATTACTGATGCCAAATGCTTCATCACCAACAAAAACAAAGAGAAGTGGTGAACCATTTTCTGTTATTACTGTAGGACTTTGTATATTTAGACCGTTGTCTTGAAGTTTCTTGAAAAAAATCACTGTTTCTAAATATTTGTGAATCAGACGCTTCTCCATATGAACAACGGACATTGATGTAAATAAATGTGTAATTTGAATCACAAATAGCCAATAATACAATAGAGAAAAGTGTTTATAGTTATAATAAAGTGAACCGTTTTTGAGGGGCTTAATTATTCTTACATGTTTGCCATCTAAAGCGCCCAAACAATTAGGGAAGTTTGCATTGATTGCAAAACTTTGTGCTGTTCTTAACCAATCTTCCTTTGTCATTTCAGGTATACAAATTTCTCTTATTTATTTTCACAATTCCACTAATAGTTGAATTTCCAGCGGATAAGTATCTGAAAAAAAAAAGATTTATTCACAAGAAAAATATAGTCCTACTGAAGATGGTCCCACTGCGTCAACATCGAAAGCAACAAAAAGATTATCTACTAATAATGATGAGACTAACACAATTTTTAAATTTCTTGCAGAAAGATTGCAAAACACAAGAAATTCAAGTGAAGATACTTCCGAAGACGATGACAGATATTTTTTACTGTCTTTATTAAATGATTTCAAAAAGATCCCGGAAAGTTGTAAAATGATAGCCAAATTTGACATAATTGGAATTATTCGAAAATATATGGATTCACAATCGTATACTCGAGATTATTATAACCTTACAATATTATGAACAACGTGGCTATTTCACAAATTAATGTCAAGGATCTCAGACGCTGAAACTTAATAATCAGTTTCAGTCCACATCAGATGAACTCTCACCCCTATCTAATTTGACTGAAGATTCTAATGCCTCCATATTTTTTACTGGCGATAATCCCACAGTATAATTTTAATTAGTAAATTTTCACAAAAATATTAGTACCTACCTACACAATCTTTATTGTCTTATTTTACCAAAGGATTTTATAAAAGAACAAACCGATAAAAATAATTATAAATAATAAATAATATCACAAAAATATATATGTGTTTACTTCACTTACCTCAATGTTATCACTAGTCTTCCTTCAGCTGATATTGTATGTTTGAAAACAGTTTCTTGACGCTGTATTCCACTTTTAACTAATTCAAATAATTCGTAAAACATTCTTTGGACATTCTATGGTAGATAACAAATTTGTTTGGATCTTCTTTTAGTCTAGAGTAAAGATTATGAAAATCCAGATATACCAGATATATATATTACCAAAAACATTGACGATGCTCTTTTACGACAGCGTTGTTTTTGTTTAATTTTATGTAACAACAGCACTAACAGTAATGTTTCTTCATCCGAGTCCATGGCTCGACTGTTGTTAAATGTAGACATCACTAACATATGAACGCACTTCAGTCTGATATGTTTTTAATTTAGACGGTTGATGTCGGTTTGCAGCCGTACTGTAGCGGCCCTGCTGCGGGATAGAGCAAGCGACACAGTAAACGTGCGGCAGCGGTCCGACATAAACATCCAAATTGAAAGAGCCCTAAATTATCAATACAATATAAAAATTAAACCAGTGAAAAAACTACATTTGTCGTAAATATTTGTATGTAGTAAAATTATTTTTTAAATAAATTTTTTACGTAATTAAATTATGTGTAGCATTTGTGAATATCTAACATTTTTTTATCATTTTAATTCTAAAAAAAATTACTTATTGCAAAGTATTCGTAGTACAATTGTAATTAGTGTATTTATAGTGCACTTGGTCTTGTCAAATATCTAAAGCCGTTGCATGAAATTTGGCCGAAGTAATGAAGGATTCCTTTAGGATACTGTAATATTTTATAAGGTACTATGAAATAGTACTGTAGAAAAGGTACTGTGAAATGAGTATCACTCTATTGGCAAATGTGACTCAAAGAATTGTTTATTTAAATGAAATGGAGTTTTAAGAAAAGTTGTTTTAAAAATTTAAATGCATAAAAATCAAATAATGGACGCTTACTAGTTAAAACCGTTTACATAAATTAACTTAATCTTGAATGCGTACTATTTTCGTTTTACCATGTACTATCTCTATTTTTATATTAGCTTGGCATTTGGCAGCTACTTAAAGTATAACGATCTTTTCCAACACTAGAGAATATTGATTAACAAAATGTAATTTTTATGGCAATTGATCAGGCTATATGCTTATTACCCTCACATCATTATGGAATTCCATATGGAGACTCCTTTGAAGAAGAAGGACTGTTTAAAGGGTCTACAAATTCTTGTCACATACATTTTATTTAAATAAATAAAAAAGTTTAATATTGACTTCTTGTTCTTTCTGTGGAAGAAGAGATATTATATTATAGCAAATCCATGTCGGAAATAAGTGTGTGCATAAGGTTATGCATTTTTCATGCTTTTTATGTACCTTTTATAGGTTGGTTGAAATTAATTGAGTGCTATATTTAAAGTAAATATTGCTACCAAACTTCCCTATCCCTTGGAAACCCACTTTTTAAAGAAAATGTATTGATTACAAAACTTCTTTGAAAGTTTGACCACTATATTGGCGAAGCGTACCTTAATTTAAGCGTACCTTAATTGGGGTTTACTTGAAATTTTAATATTTGATTTTTACCATTACCATATTTGTGATATCAATTTTAGAATATTGAAGGGTTATGTATTGATTATATCAAAGCTTTATAAAATTATCGTCCAAAAATATTGGTATGCTTCTAATAATATGTACGCAATATTTTACAAAAAAGCCAAACCTAGCTTATTTTTCATTGATATTTTTCAGGAACCCTACAGGGAACGGTCAAATTACATGAAGGACGATATAACTCTGTATTTACAGCCTGCCATGCTTCAAGATCCCTGGGCTCATTTCACCCGAGTTTCGCAAGATAAAAAAGTTGAGGACAGACTTTACTTGAGTAAGGCGGATGAGCTTAACTCATCGAAAGAGGAAATTAACCAATCTGTCCAACAAAATGAATGTGGTGGAATTTTATCTAATAATGCAAGATTATGAGAAACATTAAAATTATATGTAACATCAAGTCAGAGATGGTACGTTACAGCTAACTGATTAATAGAGATTGCATAGTTTATTTGATGGAATAGACAATTAATGCCTATAATAGGATTTATACTTTAATATAAATACTATAATATGATTCAGTTCTAGAAAATTAATGCCTCCATAAACTTCTTTTTTGATAAAGGTAAGACAAAAACCTGTAAGCCCAATTATTTTAGTTGGTTTTCCTGGTGTAAAATGAAGTTTGCGAATCTTTTGTAGTCCATTTGAAAACACTATTATCTACTCTCATTATTTATGTTAGGTTATGTTTCTGTTAAGTTAGGTTGTGTTCCTGATAAGTGCCGCTCTTATGTTAGGTTATGTTTCTGATAAGTGCCACTCTTACGTTAGGTTATGTTCCTGATAACTGCCGCTCTTACGTTAGGTTATGTTCCTGATAAAGTGCCGCTCATAAATTAACTTTTTCATCAGGAGAAGTCAGTATTAATGAAAAAAAAATAGGAAAAGCGCAATGAAATGTAACACAACGTTGAATAAGCTATAAGATATATTATACTTTTAGTTTAGCAAGCTAATCGTCAGAAGCTTGAAAATTGATTGTTCTTACTACTACATCCGACTGAAAAATGTTAAAGCAGTCTTCTTTTTTCTTGTATAATTACACCACTTAACCCATCGTGCACCAGTGACATCGATCTGTGTCGGAAGTGACTAGCAAACGGAAAGAGAATAAAATGACGAATCCAATGGTAATACAGTTAGAGCCAGTTATTTTTGCAGCTATAATTGTTTGAAAATTGTGTGTTTGTGAATATGGAACAAATATAAGTGTATATCTATTATTTGAGGCACCTTTATTATTGTTGTAATTTCTATTTTATATTTATTGTCACAGAGGCATATAATATTTTCGGTGTATTTCCTTTCATAAATACGCAAAACACGTATTTTCTAAACCTTCCTTTTTTCCACTTTTTCTTAGGTATTGGTTTGGACGCTTTTAAAGTGTTTTAAAGCTAATTGCATAAAGGAATTAGTATTGTTATGAAAGTAATTGTTTAAATTTTTAGCATTGCATTTGGTTGCAGTGATTCTTCCATTTGTTGCTTTCAATTTGCATATTTTGCGTGCAGTGCTAACATGGCTCAACAAAATCTTGATGATAACATGATTTTTTATTAGGATAAGGGATTTTTTATTTACATTTATGTATAATTATTGTGTATATTTCTTTTAGGAAAATAAGGACAATTTTATTTTGTAATTGCATTTCCTTATAAGCCTTTTTTCATGACAAAAGTGGCGTATTTTTTTTCAATATAATTTAAACTCATAAATATATAAGTATGGTATAAAGGCTTGAAATATTTTATAACTACACTTCTTTTATATAAATATAAAAATTTCCATTCCGTCGAATAATAAATTTCAGAGTAATGCATTATTTTATCGGGAATGGCGAAATAGTCAGTGCTACGTTTGAAACCTGCGTGTTCCAGGGCTTAATGGAATCTTTTAATTTCCCTCCTCAACCCAAAAATTGAATATGGTTTCCATTTTGCTATGACCAAATTTTTTACAACTTTCAGACATTATGTAAATTTAGAATGATTTGTTATCTTATTTATACCATAATTATAAATAATCGAAGTAAGTGCAGATAATGAATCCACGTATACTGAATGCGTGAATAATGAGAGTAAACTGTAGTTTGATATTAAGTTAAAATTTTGTTACAAAATGACAATTTATAGGATTTATTTTTTAGTTAAAATTGATATGTAATAGTTAAGTAGGTGTTTAACTATTTACGATAGACTTCTATATCCGAACAGTACAAATTAACTAAATGCTTTAATCTGCAATAGTTTGATGCATTAAAATTTTCTATTTGTACACAAATAACTGACATAATCGCTTAATAAAATTTTGTTTTTATTAAAAAAAAATTAATCAGTCTATAAATACAACCATTTACGCTTAGTCAGGTCATAAAATTTTGAATATTCATTGTATTTTGAATATCATTAAGACTGGCTGCATATACTCGTATTCTGCATTCGTTTTTCGTATTCGGACACCCGATTGCATGAAATCAATAATTTGTTCCGTTGGGAAAAAAAGCAGACATGTGAACGAATTCGAAAATCAAATACGGAAAACGAATGTATGCGGCCAGCCTAAAACTAGAAAAATAAACTAATAACTTTATTACTTAAAGCTTGTCAGGTCAGATGTTAAATGTAAACGTTGCACTTGGAATTATTATAAACTTGCATTTGTCGACTGTCAAAATCATGGCAACCTTATAATCGGTTTTAAATGTAATTAGGTGTTTTAGATTTGTTATTATATAATGAATATACCATATATTACAAGTAGATTCTTATACGAATTTTCACATATTTAGAGAGGAAAAAAAAATTTAGGTTTTTTTAATTTAGTTTAGTTTGAAATCTTTTGGTTTATACCAAGAGCAATGTACCTGATTTGTAATATATAACTGTATACCATAATTATACTGTTTATAGTATTAATCAAAGGGCTTAGATTTTATTAACATAAAGTTGTCTGTTCTTTAATGATATTTCACACAAATCGTAATTCCAATCTGTTTTTTTTTACTTTTATAGGTTAGTGTGCTTCAGTAAATTGTTTATATATTAGATTAATTTCAAAACAGAGCATTATTAGTTTATGAAGATTTTCACTATTGTCATTCCAGTCCCGACTGACATCTTGTATGATGACTGAAGTTTTATCAACTTTAAAAATCTTTTTTAAATATTATTGTAAAAACAAAGAAAATAAGCGGTGCTTTAAAAGACGAAAAACCTGTGAGATTGCATATATTGACAAATTGTAATATTGTTTGTTATTAAAAGGATTTATTTTGAATCAGTTTATTTCCTAGAAATTGCTTTTATAGTTTACAGTTAATAAACTGTTCCAGATAACAATTATGTTTAATTATACCTAAATGATAAACATTCTCTTGTGTATATATACATTTCTGAAATATTTTGGTGCTTAGAAATGAACTTTCTAAGTTATTGTGTACTGCTAATATGATCTATTAAAGAGATATAGACAACAAAAAATTATTTCAGTAAATATTTATTATAGCAAATAAAAAGTGGTGTACTTAACGATTTAACTCAAGTTTGTCATTGCCATAGACTTAATATACTAGATGGACGAACGAAGGTTAGAGCGGACATGATGATGCATGCATAATTGCAGTGTTATGTGTTAGAAAGAGAAACTAAAATCATTTTTTGAAACCCAGTTAGCTCTTGTCGTCACACCGTGAATACGGTAGTTGAATCATTCTAAATTTTGATATTTTTCAATTCAATATTGTGAAATATAAGTTAATTAAAAACCAGTCTTGAAAAAAATTCAAGAATTGATTGAAAAAAAAGCTAGTTGTAGGCTTCTAAATTTGAAGATACGGATAGAGTTGGGTATAACCCTGTCTCTTTTCCTCTCGTAGAATATAATGTGCAATATTAAAAATGACCTCACAACACAGTATTGCCGCCGTCCTTCTCTAAAGGTTAAATTTAAACTTTTATAACTCTGTCAATTTTTAAGATTATTAAAAAAAAATTTTACTCTTCATCAGCTTTTACCTTGAAATTATGATTAATGAAATAAAAAAAATTAGTCAAATACCCAATTGCATTCACTGTTCTTTAGCAATTTTGAATTTATCTTGTTAAAACAACGGTGGTTTGTACGATTTAATTTATTTGTTGTTATCTCATTAAAATAAGTATGTCTATGGCATTACACATTGAAAAAATCCAGATAAAAATAAATATTGTCGATAAATTGTAAATGATTGACACCAAATTTTTTTATTTATTTTTACGAATTCGTACAGATTCTCCAATCTGAATCAAAATTAAAACGATAGAAATTTAGGTATTGCTTTTTTTTAGAGTTCGTACCAAACTAGGAACCTTTTAATTTTATCATGTCCGATCGTCCATGTTTTGTGCATATATTATAGCGGTGCAGCTATGTCACTTTTCAATATTTTGCAATTACATCTTACAGGTTCATATTCTTACTCCATTAAAAGATAGGATTATTTTTTTGAGGTACCCTGTAATACATGGAATACCATTAAGTAGGGTATCAGCGAAAAAGTCTTTCAAAATACAATTAAAAATGTCAAAGTATTTTTAGTTAGATTCATTATTTTCTCGCATTGCTGCCCGTATCCTTTTTAAGGGTACATTTTAAAAATCTGAATAAAATTATAATAATAGATATTAAAAATAATTATAATTGAAAATATTTTGGTTTTAATTATATTGACAAATTTATAAGATTAAAAATAGAATCTGTTACAATATACATAGGTTTCAATATCCTTTTCCATACTGCAACTGATAGTGTTCGCCACTAAAATTAGGCAAACACAATTTAAGTGATGCGAAATTTGAAACTGAAGTGATCTATGTTATAAGTCTATGGTCATTATCCAAAAACACTTATTTTAAATAAAATGTAGAGGGTCTTAAAAAACCCTGCACTTAATACAGCATGCAGTCATGTTTAACTTAGACTAGTGGTAATTTAGTTCTATTTTTTTTATTATTTCTTTTAAATGAAAATTTAGTAATTTTTACAACGCATATATTCATGTACAAATATAGTATTTTTTTGTTTCCATTTTTATATTAATGCTATTAGATCAATAATTTTATTTATTAGAGTTTATAATGCATAACTATAAAGTTACAGATAGCAAAAAGGATACCTATTCTGAAATGTAAAATGTGTTACAATTTGATCTCAATTCCAAAACAAAGAGAATATATGTAGGCATCATATTATATGTACAAGTAAATTGGTAATAAAGTTTTCTTAACTCGTGTGTGTGACTATTTATTTTCAATTCCACAAAGATTTTTAAAACCTGCCTAGATATGTTTCAGTTCTGACATGTGATTCTGACATAAAATCTGCCTAGACATGTTCAGTACGTTTATTATTTGGAATTAAAATATAGATGGAGACAAAAAAAAGTAATATTTCGATTTTAATATTGGATTTCATCATCGTGTGACATGGTTTTTTAAATGAGTTTAATAAAATACTTCTCATTATGAAAAAGAGATTTATTTTAATCCATATTCACTTTTTGAGTGGGTTACTTTCCTGAAAACGAAAAGATTATAACTAATAAACCAAAACAATTTTTTTTTCAAAATTTTATATAAGATACAAAATAAGGAAATGGACGAACCATTCCAATCGGAAAGATGTTTTAAGCAATATATCTATACGGTACAAAATCTTATTTACAAACAATTTAATAGCTTGGTCAAATCGAATGTGTGTGCAGCACGTCTGCATTACAACAGTGATTCTAATGTTAGAAACAGTATGCGAGATGTCGGACCAAATGCACTGCGTGTGTAAGGTATGCCAGCATATGTGCAGCAAACGTACATCAGGCCTTGGAGGACAGAGTGTGTGAGCACGGAAGCACAAGACAACATCACAAATGTGCTACGCTGTGATGACATATACTATGGCTCTCTATTGGATGTCACATTGGACTAGAGCATGTGTTTGTTGTGCAGCAGCAGAGCATCATAAAACTGACAGTTGTGTTTACGTACAAAATTTTCTATATCACGTATAGTTATTTCAAATATAGACAAAACAAAGGAAAAGGTTAATAGAAATAGTCCATACGATTTGCGATCCCAGCAATAAAAACTATAAAAATACAATATTTGAGGTTTAATAGAGGACATACAAAAGTATCTGTAAAACCGGTCTTCAAATGATTCCAGCGCTCATGTATAGGCTATGTTCATGCCTTCTTTTATTTACGTTGTGGCATCATCCTTAGACATGTTTGCAAATGTCATGCAGGGTATCGCATATGCAGCGCTGAGTGTTGCAGCACAGCATATCGCATCACCTAGACACGTTGTGTATGCAGCACAGCACGTTTGCAGTACACAGCGTGACATTTGATGTAATGCTATGCACTGCGAACTTGCTGTGTTGCATATGCAATGCATTTGGTGCCCTCCAGCCTTAACAGAAAACATTGGATACATTATTTTTAAATTATCAGGTCACAAATAGCTAAATACTTTTCAGCGATAGAATTTTATCATCTCTTTATGTTCTATGTATATGTAATATTTCATCTAATCACTTGTTTCTTTTAGTCAACTTTTAGTAAGGAAAAGAAAGTACTGAACAGAAGAATCTTAATATTCTTTGCTCTTTCTTAACAAATTTCCATCGTTATACTTAGTTCGTACCCCTAAGTATGGCTTGATAAGTAACTTATTTCGAATACTTATGGATGGCTCTAGACTCATCCTTGTATGTTATTAAATTTTTTTTGTTCTTCATAGCGTTTTTCAAATAATTCGTTGTTTGACAGTTGCTTAAATAGAAGCGTGAAAAGTGGAACATAGTGGAATTAATGTCGTGTTCCAAGCCCTTCTGGAAGGGAAAACAGCAAAGAAAATTTATGAAAAGATTTATTATGTATGGAGAAATTAAAGACGCATGCTGGTAGTAGTGAAAAATAAAAATTAGGTATAGACAATTAAGTGGAATGTGTCGAAAACATTTACACAAAGCGGAAACAGTACTGGTACACGTTGATTTTAGGAATATCAAAATATTTATGCATAAGTCTGGCAATTACAACTTGCCAGTGATGCCATATGTTAACGATTGCATATGATGGTGAATAGAAAATCAACATTTAGCATATAAAATATAAATTGAATATTGAAAAAAGTGATATCGAACGGTTTTTTAAAAACGTAACAAAGTTAGAAGTAAAGTATAAAAACTTCATCAGAATTATTGATAAAAAATTTGCCAAATCAGAAATATAAAAAACTAGTACACTTCAGCGAATGCAGTACATTTTTGGTTTAGTGAGGACAACAGATCATATTATACTAGTATATCAGCTTGGTAAAAATGTAAGATTATAATATAATAGTTCTTCAACTTACTTTCCTGGAGCACTGAAATTAGCTCAGACACTCAAATATATTGATATAGTCCAAGTTTTGGTCCTAGCTGATAAATAAGTGAACAATGCAACACAATAACACCTTATTTGGCCTTGAGTAGTGAGCGAACCAAGTAAATACCTGAAGAAAAATTGGTCATACTGATTATTCTATATATTATTTAAGTTTTTTTCCAGACAAATTCGAAAAAAAAATCTTGCTATACCAATTAATTCTACAAATATATACATATTTTTTTTGTTTATATTTTAATTATTTTTCCTAGTTTAATAGTAAATATTTTCTAAATACACAAAATGAATGTAATTATTAACTAAGACTATAGGCAAAATAGTTATGAAATCAAGCCTCTTTATTAGTATATCCATATCTGAGATTGTTTCCTTAGAATAAGGGTAACGTTTCAATGATGCTTCTGTCTATTTATGTAAAGAAATGGATAATTAAGAAACAAATTATGCCATTGTAAGCTAGTTACAATTTCAAAATTCTCCATTGACTGGGAATGGTTCCATTAATATTTAACTATGCATCATGTTTTAGTTTGATTCTATTTAATATTAAAAATTATTTATTGGATTTACTAAGTATATAAAGCATTTATTGTATCTATGACTACCCATTTGTTTTTGTCCACACAAGAAGTAAATGAGTATTTAAAGGAATTACGAAGCTGAAGAAATGTTGGGATGTTACAAAATTTAAATTGTTTCTTTCATATCAAACTATGTTACATATCAAATATTTTTTGTACTTGGTTTATATATAACTTTTGTTGTCTAGCTCCATCATGGTAATAAGTCATAATAACCAATTTATTATGACCTTTTGCACCAGCAGTACTATAGATGAAAATATTCTACTTAGCTTGAGGTTAACAATATAACCAGTAGATGTTTACAAGATAGTTATGTGGCAGCCACCTGCAATCATGTAATTGCCATATTTAATGTTTGATCGCAAATTTCTATATACTTGAAATAATTCAAAGCATATTATAGTTATACAATTATCTATTACTATAGTTTTAAATGCTTGGGTAATCCATTCCCATAGTGGATGGTAATATTTGTTTTGTTATTTCAGCAACCATGGCTCATCAGATTGATGAAGATTAATTTTAATGTAAAAACTCACATAACTTACAGCATAGAAAATGGCATATATAAGTGCACCAGAAAGAAGAAAAATATGTAACTTTTATCCCTCTCAAAAAGTTGGATGACGAAAAGCTATGATTAAAAGTGCTATAAATATTCGCATGGAGAACCAAAGTAGAAGTTTGTCACAGTCATATTAATTGTAAAAATATCATCAAATTTTAGTTATGAAATTTGTTTTATGGGTTAATTTTGAATTTGTGCCTTATACAAATTTTTATTTTCATTTTACTAAGTAAGTTCAAAATTTACCCTTGATTTTGCATGAAAGCTTTGACCTCAATTAACAAATTATTGCATGAGCAGTTCTTAGTTTTTCTACAGGTGGTCCAGTGAATAAAGTCCGTTAACATTTGAATCAGCAGCTAATTTGAGCAGTGAGGGAGAGGTGGGGCATGTGAAGTACGGAATGTTAGAGCGGCAGATGGGAATTTAGTGCCATGGCGTCATTCAACAAGAAACAAAGTACGTACTGCGTATGCGAGTTCTATTGAAACAACGACTCTAGCGCAACGAAAATTTTGCTCTCATTACAATATACGGCATAAAAATAAAGTTTCATCGATTCAATCAATTAAAAAATGGGTCCAGAACTTTGAAGAAAATAGTTCAACAATAGATAAGCCACGATCTGGCCGACCTAGAACATCACGGGATCCCAAAAACATAGAGTGTGTTAGAGCGTCTGTTCCTTAACAACCTGCACTCTCTACTCGAAAGCGGTCTAGCGTCTTAAACGTATCCAAAACATCTTTAAACCGGACCACAAGGATTTACATTTGCATCTGTACAAAATCCAAATGGTTCAGCAGTTAAAGCCTCAAGATTATGCTCACAGGCTGCAGTTTGCTAACAAAATGCTAGACAGGTTCGCCAGCTTTAACAACATTTTTTTCAGACGAAGCCCACTTTCACCTAAATGGACATGTAAACAGACAGACCTGCAGATATTGGAGTGACATTAATCCAAAATCGAAGCATTAAAAACCCCTGCATTCACCCAAGGCTACTGTATGGGCAGCTTTATCAGCAAGAGGCATTATTGGTCCATATTTTTAAGAAGATCAAAGAGGAAACGCTGTTACAGTGAATACGGAGCGGTATATTGCCATGCTACAGAACTTTTTTGCTCCAGCGCTTCAGGCTTTTGATGGTTTCAATCAACGATTGGGGTTTCAGCAAGATGGGGCAACATGCCACACTTCCAATGACTCTTTAAGTGCAGTTTGTGAAATTTTCGGTCAAAAAGTTATATCCAAAAGGGGTGACATTAACTGGCCACCTCGTAGTCCGGACTTATCTCCAATGGATTTTTTCCTTTGGGGATACCTTAAAAATAAAGTCTTTAACAGCAATCTGGGGATCTTGAGGAATTAAATATTCGTGAGGAAATGCAAAACATTTCCCGAAACACTTGTCAGTCGGTCATTGAAAATTTCCGCTATGGATTGCCGCAGTGTCAAAAAAATGAAGGATCGCATATGGATGATGCGATTTTTAAGAAATGAAATCCCAAATTGTGTACCTTCAGAATAAATAAACAGTTTTTCTTTCATATAACCAGTTTTTTTTTATCATCGTATGAAATGTTAACGGACTTTTGGACCCACCTGTACCGTACACATTCTAGTAGGCCGAAAAAAAAATTAACGTAGAGCGTCATACATACATATAGCAAAATATTACAGTTCCGAAGTTATGACTTTTTTTAGAAAATCTTCCACTTAGATATAGGAGATATCTAAATCACCACCGTATGAAAACTAGTCAAGAGATGAAAATTGTACTATATATAGTCCAATCACGTAGTTACTATGTAATCTAATATGTTTGTGTTTATTAATTTATTAATGGTTTATTAAGTGTTTTAACATTGTAGCGCAAAAATTTTAATTTTGGCAAAATATTTTAATTTTAAATTTTACTGATGAAACTGCAATCATGGCTAAATTGAATTATTTTTTGATGGAAGGTGTTTCATCTATATCAAAACAACTGTAAAGAAAATCCAGATCTACTTTTTATTCCCTGTTTTTACACTTTCCAATTTCAGCTAATAATATTAAAGAGTACTTGGAGTTTCTACACAAGGAGTTAGTACACTAAATACATATAAGTATAAATTAAAACACACTTAACTTAAACTGTATATACCATAATTTACATCTGTTGGGAAATAAGTGGTGGTACATTGTTTGACATGTTCCTTGTTGTACTAAGCATATTTTATTCGAAAACAAATTTAATTTCTATATTTCTAATATTTGATATTAATTTCAATTTGATGCCTTCATGTCTTCCTGAGAAAAAGGGTCTTGACAGATTGACAGATGGATAACAAAGTGATCTTATAAGAATTCCTCTTTTCCTTTTTAGTCCAGGAACCCTAAAAACAATTAAAATTTTGTAGTAAACATTTTTCAACATCAACCATGAAAATTCAGTCAGTTCTGGACTAGTGTAACGTAACAATGACAAAAGAAACTATTATACTGAGGCGTAACCTGATTTAATCTCATAAGTGGTTTATCTGGCTTGGGAATCACATATTTGTTTTTTTTTCATTTATGTTATAGGATTGCTCTCCCAGCAATGGGTTAAGAGAATTTTACGTGATGGCTTTAGTAGATAATAATATCAGGTCAAAAGTTAGGTAGTAATTTTATGTTAGTTGGTGCATTGGCTTTTTGGAAAATGGATCCAATTGGATCCCGTTCTATAATTTTTTTATAGTAAATATTAAAATTGTCATTGTAATAAATTATTATTATAGTAAATATAAATACAATTTAATTTATTTATATAAGATAATAATTAAATTAGAAATATGTTTTTAATTATTAAAATATTAATAAGCAGCAAACATTAGATTTTTTCAAATTTTTATAATGTGAAAATAAAATAACATGTCGGTTTTACCAAATTGTATAATACTTGTGTGCAGTAGTTAGATCCGATATGTTGGGCATTATTATTTTTTTTACTATTATCTGTACTCAACATTCGTGAAGCGAGACTAATGAGCTCTATTATAAAAATTACCTCTATTATAGTTCAAAGCACGGGAGCCAATATTCCCCCATAAAATTAGCTAATCTGTTCATCTTGCAGTTAAGGTACTACCACTGAAGTAAAAATTATAAGTAAAACTAACTCTTGCGATAATTATAATAAATAACAATGTTGATATTATTAACAATAGAAACCTATACTCCGGTATTATTAACATATAATTACAATACTTAACTAATTTTTACTACCTACTCTTACTTTTAAACATTTTAATTGTTATCAAGTAAAAGCGAGTTAGTTTGTTGGCCTATTACCTCTTATTACTAAATTTTGTACATACTATATCTCTTAATTGATGTCAGATTTTGTTGATATGTCACATGTAGGTACTTGATAAGTCTTGGTTTTTATTACCTCTTTTTTGGTATTAGGGAGCATGTCTCCTTTTATTTAATGCCATTGTGCTCAAATACATCTATACTATATTTAATACCTATAACTCCAGTATATAATGATAATATTTTATAAGATATAACACTGTCCAATTCAAGTTTTCAGAAACACAATTGTAATAATTGAGTGTTTTATGGTTTTATTTTTTCTTTCACCTTTTTCGTATGTAACATTATTTCCTCATACAATTCATCTTAGAGGAATACGAGCAGTAAGTTTTACACAGAATCTATACGTAAATTAAAAATCAATCAGTTTCTTTAAACCAATTTCTTCAGTATTCTTAATGGTTAATCGATTTATTGATAGAAACATTGTATTGCCATCATATTGCCTTATATATCATACATTTCTTCTTGCAACAACTCAGATAAGAAGGAATAAGGAAACAGCTAACATAAACAGAAATTCTGAAAAGATTGTATTTTAACCAAACTTAATTTCCTCTGATTACTATTAATTTTGCCAACATTCACTCAAAATACTACTTGTTTCAGAAAACTATACATAAAAACACCCATTTAAAAAGTTATGGAAATTGTTTTTGAAGGGTGTACTCCATTTAACTTTTAAAATCAATGCAGAAAAATAATATATAAACATTCAACTCTTACTATAATAGTGTCATCCTCCTCAAGACCTTTGCATGGAAAATAAATGAAGGCTACATTTCAATTAGTTAGTTGACTCATAAAGTAGGTTTATTAGTTAATCCAACAAGTCCCAAGCTATCATAATTAGCCAAAGACTTGTTTCTAAAATTAGGCTTCAGATATGCCACATCTAATGTTAAAGGACATATCAATTTTAGTTACACAAACTTTTAAAACTTGTGTCAACTGATCGATCAAAATCATAACTGGCAACATCACAACCTCAATTAAATGATGTTAGTCATTGTATCTTCAACAGAATGCACTTCCTCAAGCATCTTCAAAATTTTTTAGCTGTTCAAACTGAAGCTCACCTCTATCAAACACTTTTATTCCCTCTGCTTGAAATCGACGTAATCTATATATTCCTACACTTCTTTATAACTTTTTATGTTTTTCTCTGAAAACCAGCTCAGTCTCCTTTCCCAAACATGTAACCACCTTTTATGATAAATCTTTCTCTGCCCAGCTGCAAAACTTTGGAGTCAATTGTGTCTTGTTTTCTATGAATATTTTCAAAGGTCCTCTAAATAAGTCCTTTCTTTTTCCTTTCTTAATCCTTTAGTTCCTTAATTTTCTTTTGCTCTCTTTTCTGTAACTATGCTGTGTTAAGATTTGTAATTAATATTTTTTGGTTATGTATTTATAATCAACGAGATTTGTAATTTAAATCTTTTTTTTTATATTGTGGTTTTGTTTTTGATTTATTTACTTTTTTAAAAACTTATGTAGCATTGAGTCTGCAACATGTACATATGTGGAATTTTATGGGTACATTAACATTTGTAATAAAGAAATAAAAAAAATTGTTCTTGGCTAAATAGATTTTTTATATCACAAAAAAAGTATGTAAACAAAAAAAAATTTATAAATAAAAATAATTACAAATCTTGACATGGCATAGAAATTTCGCTATTTAAAAAAAAAAATTTTCTCTGTTTTTTCTGCGCGATTGTTTTGGTTATAAGGGTCGGGAACAACAATTTTAAAGCATATTTTTTGATTTCTCAATGTGATTGATGAACGGATGGACGAACACTGAAGTAATTAGTATTCTGTTCAGGCAATTTTACCAAGGAACACTAAAAAGTTCATAAACAATTGGTAAGTTTTGTTTGTACTTATTTGTATTGAAGAATATGGTAAACCAACAGACTGAATGAAATAAATGGACTACAGATAATTATTTGTATTTTTCGTAAACTTTTTGATCAACTTTATTCATTTATTTTGTAAGTGAAACTGAAAAATAATAGTAATAACGTTTACGTGTCTACAATTAATGCTTTTCATTATATTTTACATCTACGAATTTTTATTAATAATGAAAAATGTAATGAAAAACATTTTAATAAATAGTAATATACCTCCAGCGTATCTAAAATTAGTTTATACTTCATTGATTTTTGCAAATTGAATTCAATGTTTAAAAATATTTCGTAACAGAATTGTGTTATTCTTCCGACAGATGGCTAATAATACGTAAATCGGTAAATTTATTGTTCTTGTTATTTAAAGCTTTTGAGAAATATATTTGAAAAATGAGTTAACCATTTTGATTAATATCATTTACATTTTTAAAGAACGGTTTGACCACATATCATATTCTAGGTTTAACTTTCGACGATTCAAAGCGATGTGAGGTTATCAAATATCAGCTAACTTCAAGCTGCAAGTAAGAAAAATTTTACCGCCACTTATTTTATCTTATTCTAAATGGCGATCAGATTTTTCCATTTGTATCGTAATAATCGCCAAATACAATTTGTTTTCCATTACGAAATTGTAAACTTTATTGTAAAACTAAACATATTTAAATATCGTGGTTCAGTACCTAATTACAATTTTTGCTGAATTTTTAATGTTGATTAGCGTTTGGTAAGTACCTACATATACCATACCTACATATAATTGGACAACAGTCTGCGTCATAGGTTAATAGAATATTAAATCACTATCCCAATCGTTCGCTCGACCCAAAACAGTTTTATCTATTACCACCAAATTACGATTCGGTTTAAAATAGTGAAGCAACTTCTTTGTACATTTTGGATTGCAGATTCGAACCTAAATTCTAGTTATTGTGTTATTGCACGCTGTGTTATTCATAATTTGTTGTCGTTGTTTCATCATCAACAACTAAATGTAATGGCATCATCTGGTCATTTCTAATCCAGTTTATATATTGTTTCAATAAGTTACCTAGTCATTATTTACTGAAAGAAGAATACGAATACCTAAATTTTACTTGTATGGGGCATTAAATACTTTATGTCTTCCTATATCAGCTTCAGATATAAAACTCAAGTATCATTTTGAAAAATAAGACAAAATAGTACGTTATCGGTTTGGTATATTATAATGGACATTTGTCGAATAATACTGTTTTAAAGGTGCCAGTTTGAGTTCGAATAATACTGTGAACGAAGTGAAAAAACAAGGCCAAAATTAAAGTTGACAATTGATTATTATGACGAATACCAGGTCTGCTACGATCCAGTTGGATGGAAAAAAAGTAATATAACAAAAAAAACAACGAAAACCCGACTCGTTCGGGCGTTAGTGTTCCCCATTTTCCTTTACGTCGCAGAGACGTAGAAATTACGTGAAAGCGAGGGAAAAAGATAGACGCCCTGGAAACGTGGTGTTTCAGAAAAATACTTGGTGTATCGTGGACTGAGCTCCGTTCTAATGCATCCTTACTCCAAGAACTCGGTATCAGCATTTGTCAATATTGTACATAATAAAAATATCCGTATACGTGTCCCGCTGCAATAACGATAGTACTGAACATCTGGTGGTGCAGGGCAAAGTTGAAGGTCTACCTAGGAGAGCAGCGATGGAATGGATAGATTAGGTCAAGGTAGCAATGGACGTTCCTCTAAACGAGTGTACCCGGACAACAGCTGATAGAGAGGAATGGCGACTTAAAAGATGGCGCATCATTAATCAGCAACATACTTGACTCGATGACAACGACCATTCTGCCAAGAGTGCATTGACCGAGA
The DNA here is from genome assembly GCA_039881145.1 of Druceiella hillmani. Taxonomy (NCBI): domain Eukaryota; kingdom Metazoa; phylum Arthropoda; class Insecta; order Lepidoptera; family Hepialidae; genus Druceiella; species Druceiella hillmani. The sequence continues at coordinate 21,018,976 of JAYKKI010000022.1, forward strand.
AACTAATTATATAACTATAATATGTAAAACCAAGTTATGTAACTATAGTTTTACTATTTATAATCTTGCAACTTGTGATGTTTTTCGAACTAATTCAATGAAACCGTAACTAAAAAGTATACATTTTCCATAACCTCGATTTACTAATTGGAAGAAAAGCTTATGAAATATGGAGACAGTCGGCAAATTGTTGTACACTATAATAAATTTATCTCAGAAAATCTTCATAGCGTGATATATAAAACGTTTTGTTACACTTAGTGAAAAATATGATGTCGGAATGTATCAAATCTAATCTAATAACTAATGTGCCTTTAACATTGATGAGTTTTTTATTAGAAATTATTTTAGAGTAGATATACAAATGGAGTGCGCTTCAATTCACAGCGCAACGGAAACAGCATTAAAAATCAAGATGTTTTGGTGTCAAACGACTATTACGGAATTATAATCCTTCCGTTTTTTTAAAAACTTTGGCCAAATGATAATTTCATGAAAGGTAACACTGAAAGTTTTGATAAAATAAAAAATGGAACTAACCAGCAAGTTTGTAATTTATTTTTTGTTTTTAAATATAGATTCCCTGCACTCTATATATTTTTTCATTCGATGGAACCATTGACAGAAGATTCACTTTTCCTTGGACGACTTTTGCACGACCTTTTTGAAGGTAGTAACCGCTGCTTTCGGAAAAGTCGTCGAAGTATATCATTTTTAGGAATGAATAGAAACCATTTGGTGCGAGGTCGGGGCTATATGGCGGTTACGCGATGTAGTCAAATATCTGGTTGCTCGTTAAGCTGATTGTATAAAGTCGTTCGCATGATAAATGAGCATGTTACTGCAAGGACGTTGATCTCGAATTTTACCCAAAACGAAAGGCAAACAATTGCTAGTTCCAGATGTCGTCACCCGTGTAGATGTCGAATACAGTATTTGAGTGACCATATTCGAATTTTTCTAACATTTCGCGATACCAATGAGGGCCACCACACTTTTAAACTATATAGATTATTAGTGTTTATTTTTGTGTTTCTTAATTTTATACCAGTATTTCGTTATCGTATCAGATACAAATTAATAAATCAAGCTACGGATTTATGAATGTTGAAGTATTCAAATGCGAACTGAAAAAAGGCGCCAAAGAAGTGTCAACAAAGTAAAAGTTATTGAAAGTTAATCCGTACTATGTTATATTTATTTCTAACTTACTATGCCTTTGACAGATAACATGCGCTTCACAGATAACCTTATACCTCGGTCCAAAGTAGTGACATCTGGTGAGTACATAAATATTAGGGTCCTCATTAATACCACGGAGTTTTTGAGTTTCGGTGAGTACCACAGGCCTCACTGCCACTTAAATTTTTATATAGAATTTTCTGTATTTCACTCTCATCATTGCCTTAATCGTTGGTCTTTCCCGAATCTGTTGGTATGTTACTCTCTCCTGTGTTTTGATTCTGAGCCGCACAGCATTGATATTATCTTCAGTTGTCCTTTAAAACAGACAATCGTTGATATTGGTATGATTACACTTGAATCCGTTAAGCCAGTTCTAAACAGTAGCACGAGATGAGGTTTCATAGTAAAATGTCAGTTGAAGTCGATCGTAACTATGATGTTGAGTTTGATTTTGAAATCGGACCAAAAAGTTCGATTTTTGAAATCTGAATTAATTTGTTTATTACCATTGTTACAAAAGACCAGTTCTAAGCTCTTTCAGTACTGTTCTCGTATTCAGGTTTATAATATGAAACCAAAAATTAATTATGTTTTATTACTCAACGTCTCTGAGTCAATTTAAAGTGACGATAATTATCTTTTGCCTCAGAAACTGTAAAAAAACACCGAAAGGCACAGTTTGGTTCCGCGCCGTAGATTTTTCGTGAAAACTTCGGGATTAAATCACAAAAAGTATGTCGTATTTATAAGTAATTTAATTACCAATCTCTATGGAAATAGCATTCGCTTACACTAAGGTTTGCCGCGCCCAGTAGATATGTTTGCAGTGCGTCTTTCAATGGGAGTCCAGCATAGCTGTAGCACATCGAGCCTCGATTGCATGTACCGTTTCGTTCTCATAACATCATAGTCTGTCGGTAGCGCTCCCACTCACGTATGCTCATTGATGCCCGACAATGACAACACGACGATATTTGGTAATCGCAATATACACTCGTCGGGTGCTATCACGTTGCCATCGATCTCTTTCACTCTGATCACTGTCTTCTGTATTGCCTTCCAAAAACGCCTACATATGAACCGTGGACGTTTGGACTGTCGCTAGACGCTGTGTTACATTTTCTTTTTGACGCTGTTCAAACTCTCGCATTTGCTGGGCTTTGAACTTTTTAGGTTTCTTGGATTCCTATTGATCCAAGCTTTCTTCTAATTTGAACTTTCTATAATTCGGAACATATTTACGATTCATATAGTCCAATGGCTACATATCTATTTTGCGTCGTTTTTTCATTTCTTTTCAGCGCTATCGTAGTTTTCGAATTTGCCCGGCCTTAGGATTTTTAGGTTTTTTGGACTACTTTTGATGCGAGCTTTTATAATTCCGAACGTATTTACAAATATTTTTATTGTCCTACTTAGCCTTCTAGTACTCTGCCCCTACTATTCTAGTCGAACTTAGCCTTTTACTACTGCTTCTCAAGGTCTACATAATGATATCTGGTCTTACAGACTAAAGAAAATTATGTACGCTAAATTTTCTTGGTACTTTGTATTTACAATAGCATATAGAATTGATAGCCATTTTATAATTCTCTTTTTCCGAAATGTAACTAGCATCTAGAATTAATTTAAATTTATTAATAAACAAAATAATACTTCATTTCTCTGGATTTTCTTTAGTCGTGTCATATTAATTTTTTTTTGTTATTTTTCTTGACTGTTCTGTACTGGTGCCTCGATATCAAATATTATCATCTAGTGTTTACATAGTAGAAAACTGTATTATCCATGATAAAATGTTTTAATAAGGGATATAGCCATAGACAACAATAAACAAAATTGAAAACTAAGGTATGCTATTAAATACGTAGTAATATAATACTGTTAGCTTAAATCGTAAGATTAAGTACTTGTTGATTTCTTAAGTTATAGGTATATCTAACATTAATATATTAAATCTATATTAAGATGTATTAATATGCCTTTGAATTATAGTACAAGTACTCAAGGGTGTCGTCAGGATTTTGTTTGAAGGCAGGCAAGGTGAAATTAATTATATGCGTGCTACAAAAATGTTTATAATGGAAATAAAACAAAAAAACGAGTGTGCTTTAGACCACACGATTCAAGTAAAACTTCAAATTCACAAAATATGAACTTTAAAATTAATTTACAATTTTATTCACTTTAAACGTAGAATATTTAATGCATTGAACAAAATAATGATTTATAAAATTGTTCAAGAACGAAATGAAATTACAAAATAATCAAAAAATCACCGTTCGCGTAACGCTAGCAAACTCGCATATATATATATATATATATGTATGTATATATATATATATATATATATATATATATATATATATATATATATTTCATGCACTGTCTATGAGAAGAAGAGAAAAAGAAAATGTGTACGCGCACTGCTCTCTATTGCTCCTACAGTGTGATACAGACAATAGGCTTGCACTTAGATATACGAAACATAACTGGCTATGAGAGAAAGAGAGAAAGAAAATGTGTGCTCGCACCTCTCTCTCTTGTCCCTACAGTAATATACGAAACGTAACTCTCTCTCTTTCTGTCTTCACTAACTTATATCTCCCTCTCAACTTTCTTTCGCCTCGCCCGATCACACTTTTCGTAACGCTCTCGTCACGCATTCACCAGCTTACTCCCTAAGTCAAGCGTGCGTAAAGAAGTTTTACTTCGAAAATATTGTATTACAGTAATACTAGTCTTCGAAGTTTTTTCACAAAACCATTTGAAAACTTCATCTGCAATTTTATTCTTATTTTCTTGTACCATTTTTTTGTACACACTAAGCATACACAGACTTTTCAAACGCTTCTCTATTATCGTTGACCTCAGCCACGTTTTAACATTGCACATTGTAGAGAAGGATCTGTCTATGTTACTTATTGTGGAAGGCGATGCCAAGGAAAATAGGATTGCGTTTTTTGTTGCAGGAAAGAATATTTCTGCTTCCTTTAACACTTTCGTAAGGTTTAGTCCTCTAACGTTTCTCTTGTCATACCCTTGTCCTTCCATAATTTGTATCATATTTCTGCTTCATTATCAAACAATTTTAAATGATAAAATTAGCAGAAACTTTGTGATTTCTTTGTAAAATCAACCAATGAAACATTTAATATAGAACAGGGATGTAGCGGCATCAAAGCGAAAGAAGCCAAATTTTCATTTGTAAAACGCTGCTCTAGTACGTATCTAATAAGAGAAATCTAAATAAGGGATGAAAATTGATCACTTCCAAAAATCGCATGGGGCTCAGCAGTGTAATTGGCCCAATACTGTTGGCGAGACACAACCAGTTCCAATGGTAGCTACAGTTCTGGTAGACGTGATTAAAATATTTTGGATGTCCCTGTCGTATAGGCGTTGTTGCGATGTTCCTTTATGACAGACATTATTCTTTTAATATGATTTATGCTTAAATATATAATATATATATATATATATATATATATATATATATATATATATACATACATACATATATATATATATATATATATATATATATATATATATATATATATATATATATATACTAGCTGACCCGTGCGAAGTCTTCGCACTATATCGCCATCTAGCGTGTTCCAAGTATACAATTTGGCTAAGATATTTGATGTGTCGCCCACAGATGGCGCTCATGCCAATTGTTATAAAAATTAATTTTTTTATTAACAAAAAGTTATTTTTCGAATTTTTTATATTTTTCGCCCAAAGTAGAAAACATAAGCTTTAAGTGGGTATTTTTTTAATTTTTTGTGGTGCAGTAGTTAAAGAGATCGAGCCGCTCGACCAAAAAACACCTTTTAGAAATAATATATTTAGATATATATATATTTTTTATTTTTTTTTTTTCTTTTTTTTTTTTTCTTTGATTGTAACGCATTGGCAACAGATTTCAATATGTCTGACTGAGTATTGGCCATCAATTCAATGCATATAATGAATTCCGACTTAGTAGCAGCGTAATGTCACTAGTAAGCACTTTTTCTCGCCGCAGCATTCCCTTCTCTAGAAATATTTGAAAGTCAGTTGACAATGTCTTCAAAATATTCGTTAAAAGTCTTATATTCTTGCGACCAGGGTGTCTCACATTAAGCTGAAATATTTGACACATATTTTCTCCGTAGAAAAGATTTTCGAAAAAAGTTTATGATGTCCTTTATGGTGCTAAGCGTGTTCCGTATTTCTGGAACTTTATCTGAATCATTTACGACTAAGTTAAGTCTGTCGCTTGCGTAATGAAAATACAAGGTTTTTTTTATATTTCTCTTCAACATTTTTTTGAACGCCACCAATATTTCCCTCACATCAGATTCAAAAAAATTATAAATATTATAATTGCGTCGTAAAAAATTTAAAAAATAAATATTATAAACCGGAGAATAATTTAATACTAAACATTTATTGAATATTTTGTTTAAGAGTTTCCTGTTGTCACCAGCTTGATAGAGGTCACAACTTATGAATCCGTCTTTATTATCCTCTGTTATCTTTATATTTTATATTTGTCGGTATCAATATCATCGAAGTTTACTTTACTCCCGTTTTATTTAGCGGACCTGCCCATAAGCCCTTTCAACTGATGATCGTTTACCATAAATATGTTTAATGTCTTCTATGTCAGTATAAGAAATATCAGCCACGGTTATGCGAAGTTACTTCGTACATTGGCTTATTTGCGCACATTTGTATAAATAAATCAACTGCTGTTTTTATTAGGACCACCAATAAAAAGTGAAAAGAACATAAGATCGATCCTATTCCGTTGTCGAAGAAGTTCGAATTTCAGAATTCGATTATGTCATTATCCGCATTATATGGTCTAAAGGAGTATTTGTCAGGTTGCTTATTCCTCACGTGATCCTCACGTAGTCCTCACATACAAATCTATTTATGGATTAATAAAACGATTTACCCCTACACAAAACGTATCTCGAGCTCAATTTAAGATATGCATTTTAAAAATTCATGTAAATATTTGACGCCTGCTTTAGTATTGATCAGTATGAATGTATAAATATTTAGGAGGGAAGAACCTCAATTCGTGACAGTTGCATTGTATCTTTTAACGAAAGCATTTTCAGAATTAATTTACAGGAACGTAAGACAAATAGTGGCAGAAACTAAAAACTATAAATCATCAGGAAACAAAATTAGGTTTAAAATAGATGAAGAATTTAAACTTTCGTTTGGATGCGAAAGGATAATAAATGTGGATGCTTATTAATTCTGTTTTTCTGATTGTTTATTTATAATCTAGCTACAAGCACAAATAAAATTGGCACTATACGAGTCCTGTACACATTTAGGCTTTTTTAATTCTCTAAGGGTACATAGTACTCCCAATTAAACTATTTATATATACATATAAATTTTTTACAACGTCAATATATTTCCCACTGCATCTTTTGCAGACGTAAAATACACTAATTATAAAAATATATTATTCCACATAAGGTTTCCCCCTTGTGCTATTAGACCTCTAGACCTCCTATTATGTCGTTCTTTAAAATTGTATGTTATAGAAGTACCCTATATGTTTTTGTTATTAGTGAGTGTAATTATTATATGAATAAAAATACATGTTAAATGGCCACATCCTTTCGTAGCGTAAACCAAAAAACTTTTACAAATTTTTACAGTAATGTAAGACTGTAGACCTCAGCATACGATATTCAATTGGCATCTCAAGCAATTTCTGAGAAAACGACTTTAACAAACAAACGGATGGAAGATCGGAAGGGCAACTGAGTGATCTAATAAGAGTTCCGTGTATACATTTTGAGGGTTGGAACCTTAATAATGAAACTAGTGGGTTGAAATATTGCCTTGTATAAATTGATTATATTGACAATTAAATGAAACTACGTGATGTAGTATTATTTCTACTTTCTTTAAATTCTTTACCACGATCTAGGTTTCGTTGTATTACAACATCTTCAGGTGGGCTGTTAGCAAAGATTTATATATCTTTTTATATATCTATATTTAGATATCTTTGCTAACAGCTCACCAGAAGATGTTGTAATACAACGAAACCTAGGCCGTGGTAAAGAACTTAAAGAAAGTAGAAATAATACTACATCACGTAGTTTCATTTAATTGTGAATAATGAATTTCTACAAAACTAACGCCAAATATATTCAATATTTGATTATATTGATTACACAGAAGTGCAATTATATGACATACATATAAATAAAAATAAAAAAATAAGATTTTCTAATGTTTCTTTCAAGAGAAGTACGAATTGTAGGAATATATACCGTATCAGAAGATTTAGAGCTTCTGGTTTCTACCTATTCCCCAATCTAAAGAATTTTATGGCTGGAAATATAGAAATTTGTGAATGGTTAACTGAACAGATTAAGCATCTTGAAGAATCACACTTCAGATGTTGAGGAACTCGTCTCGGGTTTCTAAGATAAAAAAAATAAATGAAGTTTTGAACTTAAAACACAATATTTCACTGCTAAGCTGAGAACTTTTCATCTCATCCTCGTTGACGATGAGATGAAAATCCAAAAAAGGTATCTTATAAACAAATTCTTTGACTATCTATTTGTTTATTTGCTTAAAAATTGAAAGCTGTTTAACTAATTTCTTTTATTTGTATTGGATCTATAGTCTGTCTTTAGACACATTATTTCGATAATTCTAAAACATAGAGCATTCAACAAAATAATTTGCAAATTGTATAAAACAATTTTCAACCGGATGTAGCCGGATGAACGTGATCGGTATAATATACGATAATATATTAAAGTAATATATGATAAGTGTAACGACAATATACCGACCAGAATTTATAAAAAATAAATTACACAATTTTACAGTAGACTGCACTTTAAAGCTAGTAATATTTTGTGCTTACTCCAATGAATGAGCTGAATGCTTTTCGAAAAGTTCAACGATTACCTTATTCTCCGGTAGTGAGTAAACACACATCCTATGCTTGGAAGATTTGAACGACCGTAGAAGATTTTGGTCATTTTGCACTAATTGATATATCTTGAAGAAACCTTTTGACTGCATATGTATCACACAATTGCTTTGTAGATCACTTTCTGTTCTCACACGCGAATATTTTCCTCACGTTATATAGTGCTGGTATTGTGGATTATTAGTGTGTTATGATAGCAGCAAGTAATTCTATAACCTAGATGAATCCATGATGGAATATATCATGGATCCACCTTGCTGTATTCAACTATGTTTTATTTTCCTCTCTTACAGCTTGCACATTGTTGGTTAAATTATCTGTATATATACTCGTAATTGAGTTACGATAACTTGCAAAAGTTATAGTAGTAATTATTATGCAATACTCTTTGTACGAATGAAGCTGATACTTGATCTATATTTGTGCCAGTTTTTTATATTGCCACCCATTGTTAAAGATGTTTAAATTTTATAACATAGTAGTATTAATTAATTATTTAGACCTATATATAATTTTTATTGTAATAAACTCTTTAGTTATTAATGTTATTTCAAATTATCATACAATACAGTTATTTCAATATATACAGTTACAATATATACATACAGTTATTTCAATTGTCATACAAATAAATGAACCAAGGCATACGTAACATTGGGAATCTTTAAATATTTAAAATTTATGTTACGGTTCACAATGGATGTGATCATTGTAATGATGATATAATTAATATCGACTACTTATATACGTACAACGTTGTTACCAAAATTTTTCATGAAACCTGCAGGCGAAAAAGTACACAGTTGAAGAAAATAAGGAAAAAAGAAAATCACGAACGTGTCTTAAAATTGTACCGAATGGAAATCTTTTCTTGGGGTTTACAGCCATCAAGGTATTATAAATTAAGGTGGTTATTTAAGCGGAAGATTTTGTCGATTTGTTTTCTTTGATGTGTTAATATACTCTCTTCGTGTAAATATTTATTATGATTTTATTATAACTGATTACTATTAATTTTTCCTTTTAATTTCAAGAGATACCAAGAGTGAAGAAAGTATTTTAGAAGAATCGTAATTAAAATATATTGTGGAAAAACATCATTGTTTGAATTCGGAAACGGTAAGTTTTTCCATCACCAGAAGTATTTGTGTCCAGGGGTCTAAATTGAGGAATCGACTTATTATTCTGGATATAACAAGCCGTAAGCTATTTTCTGGATATTAACCATAATAAGAATTCTGTTTAAATCTTAGCTGTGAATGTTGTGATGACGGTTTTTATGGGTCTGTTTAATGTTACATTAAATCTGTCATTAAATGTCCCTGATCAACACAGCTTGGCTATTTGGTTTTCTAGCATATTATTCGGTATTTATTTTCAGCATGATTATAATTTAATGACGCGATTTTCTTTATTATTTTGTTAAGTTGTTGCATTATTCTAAGTATGTGGATATCTACGAATTAATAATTTTGTCCAATTGAAAGTAAATTTTGAAGTATGAAAATTATTCTCGGGATTTTGCAAAACATGGACCATCATTGGAAACAATTTTTATTAATTTTTTTTTCAATTTAAAAAGGCTGAGCTTTGCACTTAATTTATTGAGGAAAGGATAACAATGTAATTTCTGTGATGGTATAAACTAGAGAAATTACGAAATAAATTGAGTGGGAGACAAGAAAACAGTCTATGTGCAAATTGAAGAAATTCTACAGATGTTGTCATCCGTAATTAATTTAATTTCAGACAAATATTACTATGTTACTCTTGTGATTAAACAGAAACAAGCTCGAATATTTTTAAAGGGGGAGCTGTTGAGAAAAGTGAAAAGCGGGGGAAGCATTGTCAAGAAAACGGTAGCGACATTTTTTATGGGCGTGATCGTATCGCTTCCGTCTCTTTAGGTGTTAAAAATCTGTTAAAGCTTAGTACTACGTTAATATCAGTATATTAAGGTGAAGTTCGTGAAAATTTCCTTGATGATTTGTAATGTTGACCTCGTTTGTGTCCCGGAAAGTATTAGGGTTTTTTTTTTGTGTAACAATTTTGGATTATTTTTGCGATTAAGTTGTCTTCTTGTTGACGGAGATTTTATGGTAAAGAAAATTATAAGCCGGTGCTGTTTGTCTGCAGGACCAATTTGTGGAATGTGGTATTTTGGTTCCATTTTGTAGAGTTTTATGATATATTCACACTACAATTATCAAGGATGCGGTACCATTCTTTATACTGATGATAATTTGCTGATGGTCGAAGGTGCAAGATATAAAGAGGTGGAGAATGGGGCAGACGACTCCTTTGTCAGGATCGTAGTCCGAAGCATAAAGAACAAAGCTTACTTTTGTCCCTCAAAAGTCATAATCGTTTTTACGGTTAGACTGGTGAAGGAGCAGATAATCTTGATGGATAGGTCTAGAATCGACATGCGAAACCAAGTCACGTACCTTAGTATGGTCCTTGAACTCACGGAACTTCATGCTGTGGATATATTATATTAAAGAGAAAAGCAAGATGGCTTTCCAGTCTTATCGAGGCTGATTGGGAGTATCATAATCTTGAAAAAGAAGTGTACGGCAATATACCTCGCTACAGTTTGACATTATACATCATATGCACTCTCCGCGGTGAGCATTCAGTAGATGCCGTTAGTGGCTGAGAATTTCTTAAAATATGCTTTCCCAAAGTCTGTTGCCTACCGATCCCACGATTATTGAACTGTGAGTTGACTAAGGGTAAGATTTTTCACGTAGATTATCTTCATTTTGGGGTTTCTTCTAGATTAACTTCTTTGTACCCGGAAGAGATCATCTGTACTCACTGGATGATTTGCTTGTTTTCGATTATCTGAAAGGCGAGATTGTTTCTTCTGAGCGCATCTAGTCTTGTCGAAAAAAAAGCTGGCTTAAACTTGATTACTCTACGCCATAATTTTTGACGGAATATGGCGCTTTCTGTACAAGTTTAGTGTCGTTTTTACTCAAAGACAGCTCTGTCTAGTTTCAAGACGCAGGAGATGTAGTATGTCTTACTTTATTGCAATAAGTATAGCAAATTGTAGTATCGAAATGAACGTGTATCAATATAGTAAAGAAAAATCACGGGAATATTGAAGATGTGACCAAGGTGATATTTTTGCCGTGTCTTGGTTCAAAATGAACCATCTTTGAGTCAGTCAAAGCGTTAGCTAAACGCATTCTAGAAAAAATAGAGCTGGTCATTGTGTGGAGTTCGTTTTTAACCCAGTTGAGTGGAAGCATTTTTTGTAAACACGGAACACTTATGGGGAAGGAGCTTCGAGGGTCTCTGCACAACGGTGTAGCAAGAAGCGAATCGTCATAGGCTCTGGGAGGAGCTTTGAAACAATCTGGGTGACGATGAGGTTAGAATTTGTCAATCGACTCCTCTTCCACTTATTAAAGAAAAAACATTTCAAGCCCAAAGGGATTTTTCTTGCACCATGATAAGAGTTTTGAAAATTAATAAGCAAGAATTATATCATTTTCCTCAAATCTCTGATTTAGTCCCATACATTACGTATTTCTTCCGAAAACCAAACTCCAATATCATACAACTGTTTTTAACAGCCTTGAGGATGGTCAAAATACTTTTGTACTGGTATCACGAGTATTTCAACTTGTGGTTTAGTCTCATGAAAAGTTTAACACAGTAAATTTTTGGATAATTTTATTACATATCATGTATTTAAAAGCAGCCCAAATTATTATTGTGTTTTTGCTCAGTAACAATTGGTAACCAATTGCGATTATCTTAAAAGTATAGTGGTATTCATGTTGATAAAATTTTGATAATTTTCAGTTTTTATGATTTTGATGTTTGTTGATTTTCGTGAATATTTTAATTTTTGTACAAATATTTCCTTTAGGTAATTAGATCCATTGTAATTGATGTTACGACCCATTTAGGTGGTCTCCTCTTTCTAAAAATAACGTATTTCTACTTTTGGATATTTACCGTAGAATACTTTCTATTTCCAGATTTCTGTTTAATCAGTTTACTGTCTCGATGTAGTGCAGATTTGTTTATATCAATTATTCTTTGACCTTCCTGCTAAGTACTTTTCCGATCGACCTTTCCCTAAGTGTTAAACTTTTAGAAGCTAAATTTATCTGGAGCCTTTTTGTTTATGTTATTTTGTTCTAGTAGTAATTTAAATCCGTACGTGACCACTTAATTTCTAAATACTCTACTATTACTTACTTGTGAAGAATTCGTAACTTTCTGTAATTTGATTATTGTTTTTTTAAAATCTGTTACATAGTTTGCAATAATTTAACTTAATGGTAATGTTAGTTTTAAGTCGTGTGATTAATTATATAATACTAAGTATGAACTTTTTTATTTTATAACTTAATATCCCTTCTCATTTTTACAAACCATTTGTATTTTTTTATGTTCATGTTTTATTTTATTGTGACTTGTTTTAGTGTGTCTTTCAGTAGACTCCAGATATTGCATGCTTTCCGTTTAAAGGTTTCTATTACATAGTTGCAAATTTTTACATTATCCTTTGTAATAAAATTTATTTTGGTTTTATCGATTCTTCATTATCATTTTTCCATAATTTTCTAACTTTGAGTACGTAATCGATTTGATGACAGGTTCAGGTCATTTGGTATCGTCCATCTTATATACATATTAACATTATTTTCCTTATTTATTTTATATCCAAAGGTACTATTTAGATTTTGTAATAATTAGCTTAGAACTAGAAAGTACTAAAATTTATTAAGAAGCTTATCTTAAAATATATCAAAAGCTATTAATAAATATAGATGGTAACTTAAAGTGCTCTTTTCTATTTTGTTCTCCAGTTATATACAAATGAGATGATCAATTTTTTCGCTGCTTTTACTAAAAACTTTGCTAACTTGTTATAATCTATTTTATATATAAACAGCCCCTTCAATAATCCAGAGTGTAAAACGTCGTAGGCCTTTGTTAATTATACGAGTAATGTAGCTTTCTATCTATTTGTTAACCCCGGTATATGCAATGGATTATGCTCTACAGACTCTATCTTCTACATAATAGTCTTTTTATATTCTGCTACGATGTTATTACTTCTCGTGTGTGCATACATTTGTGTTATTAACTTTTCGATTCCTATCATTGGACCAACATTTTTGCTTATCTGTTTGTTGCTTTTACATTAAAATCAACTGTTTCTGATCAGGCGTTGCTCCGAAAGTATAAACTATCTATCAACTGTGGTGGACCTTTGATAGTTGATTGTTTTTATATTTTATCGTAGATCAATATTTGGTTTACCTATTTAATTCAGTTTTTTCTTGTTATTTTTAATATAAAATTTTTCCAAATTTTGAGCTTTTTTTAGTTTTGTTTTCTTGTTTTTACCTTATGTACCTCTTTTAATTAGTCTATTGTTTATTTTTCTTTGATGAATTTACTTTTCTGCACTTCTCTTCGTCTGTGTGATTATTATTGTTGTCATTTTTCAAGACAAAGTTATTATTAGTAAAATTAATTTAAGTTTCAATTAACATATCTTTTTATAATTTTGGTTGATTTTCCTATATTTGTAACGCCATTGAATTATATTTTCTGTAATATAGATGTTGTGTATAGTAAATAAAAATAATGAAGATATTTAAAATGTTTATTTCTATTAAAATGTTTTATTAATTAAAGAATGACTTGGTAGACGATCTGCTTAAAAAAACTACATGTGTTCACAATTTGATTATTTCTAGCAGAACCATGGTTAAGTGGTAAATGACACGAGATATGCATAGACGAATTTTAATCATGTCAAGAAATTGTGAAATTACATTACGGTGGACGTCTGAAAGGTTAGATAGAGTTGACAACGACAACGAGAATGTAAGATGAATAATATGGTTGGTTTAATCTGAATAAATTGGGAGTTGAGGTCTATCAGTAATTATCTCCATGGTTGGCTGAGTTTTATATAAAACTAGTTTGTATAATCATGCTACTTTTGGGTTAATAATATTTATTAAAGTTACTTCATAATAATTACATATGAGCGTTTACATAAGGCCGGTTACCGGGACCCGCGTTAATAACCCACTTCAAGTTATTCTAGAAATGTGTCGTGATTAATGCGAAAGAAGCACTTGAAGTTATTAGCGTCAATTAGGTAGATTGAAATACCCTCGTCCGGGGTTGACGACGGGCGACGTAATCAGCGAACGTCGCAAAGTTGGCTCGTTAATTGTTCCAAATAAACAAGGGCGAATAATAAATAGGGCCACTCGCGGATCACGTAACGGGCCGGAGAAGTCGCGGCGCGGACGACGTCCTCCGGGCGAATAATCGCGTGCGATCATCGGGCGCGGGAGAGTAAACGAGAGGAGCGTAAATCGGTCCGAATCAATGAGCGGCGCCGAGAGCGGAGACGGCGAGCGAGCGGCGCCGTATCGGAATTGAATTAGAGCGGGAGCGGGCGGGCGGGTGCGCGGGGGCGGGCGAGCGGCCGCGCGGAGGGCGGGCGGGCGATTGCGCGCGGCGGGTGCGCGGCGGCGTCGCGGCGCGGCGCGGGCCGCATTCGGCGCGCGGCCGCCACTCGCGCAGCCCGCCGACCGCTCGCTGTGGTGAGGTGCGCGGTGCGGACGACGGCGCTCGGAGCGGAGGCATGGCGGCGCTGGGCGCGCGGTGAGGCGGCGCGCCCGGCCGGCGCGCGCGGCCGCGCCCATGCAGTGGCGGAAGCTGGCCAGGTTCAAGAGTTCCCCGGGCGGTGAGTCGCGCACTCGCTGCGGCAGGATGCTGTGCTGCGGCCGCAGGAAGGTGAGTGGCGCGGGCGGCGCGGCGGCGCGCGGCGCGCCCGCCCGATCGATACGGCGGCGGGCCGGCCGCGCGCCGCCGCTAGTGCTCGCGTGTCATGTGCGACGGCGAGGATGGCGGCTGCTTCTTCGCGCGCAAGGTTCGTCTCCGGCGCGCGCCCGCCGCCGGTGTCCGACCCTCGGCTCCTAGTGCTACCGCCGAGTCGATATCCTTCGTGGCGGTCGTCCCATAATTTTTAGAGCGAACCGTTCATTTTAAAAATTTCAGTCTAAATAATTTAAAATCGCCTTAGGTAGATCTAAAATGTATTAAGTGTGCTACCGCATCGTAAACGTGACCGTAATTCCAGCCGTAAATATTCACGCGTAACCGAAAAAAGTTTTAAAATGTTGTGCGTCCCTAAATGAAAATTATTCGGAGAAATTAAGCTAAGTACATTCAGTTGTATTTAATCTTAAATATGAATACAAATGTGAGTATTTTACAATTAATTTGCCAGCATCAGACATCACGCTTACCTTACTATACGTGTGCACACGAATTTAATCCAAAGAAACATAAATGTGCCCACAAAAAATGGCGCCCGAATTTCTGTTTTACGGCCGCACATTTCGCCCGGCTTCGTCGTTTTGTATTAATATTCGTAAAGACAGTGCGATTTGCGACCATATTGTGCCTTTAAATTTTTGCTTACAACAGTACATATTTTCAATTGTTTATATTGCGTTTTATAAATTAAAATATTAAGTCTAAGTGGTTACTACTTTGGTCGTAGACAGTATAATGTCCGTTTACATTACTGTACATTATTAACGTCACGCACTGTTCATATTGATCCGAATGTTTCTTGATATATTTATTGAGTCGAGAGCTGAATATCATTATGTTCTGTCATATTTTTATCATGTGTTTAAATTAGATAAATTTCTATAATATAGCTTGCCTTTGACAAGTATTACGAAAGTACAGTTGCATGTGACTCACAAAAAATACCGAGTACATTCGCATGCATAATGTATATCTTATGATTAATGATCGCATTTACGAGTATTTCATATTATTACTAACTAGCACACAGAAAGTGTTCTATACAATTTAAATATTGATAAATTTTCTTCGCGAATCCAACTCTTTCGCAAAGAATCTAAGGCCGTATGCATTTTTAAGCGTCCTTTGATATAAAAAAAAGAGTAGGAGGATTTAAATCCTCCGAGGAAAATCTGTAATGTTTCCTGCTTCCGGTCCAGGAAAATTGCCGTCTTATCTCGTCGTTTATAAAGCGCAACGTTTTCCATTCGTTTTTTTATTCGTTTTCGAATTTACCGGCAGTGACGATCAACGCTTATGTACTTACTTTAACACTAATTAGCTGCTTAACGCTAACTTTATATCGGTTGAAAAAATTTAGTTTTCAAACTTTTAATTCCATACCGTATCTAATATATACCGTAGTGTAAAATATAACAAGACGAGTACATATTATTTTAATTTGCCAATGACATTTGCTTCTAAGTTCCAATGGATTAACAAAACTTTTAATTTTTTGTAATTGTTTTTTAAGAATTATCTCTATTCATATACTGTCTACATACAACTAGAGTTTTCCCAATTTTGAAATCCTATTGTATTTAACAAATCCTTTATGCAATTCATTCTTTCTCTCCAACCGCGTAGTATAATCTGCACTTTTTTTAATTCTAGGAGATAAATGAGTCATCACATATTTTTAAGTACTAGAGCGGGATAACCTTGCCTATTGAGGTAAGTGAAAAATCGCTGTAAAATAACTTTTAATTCCTTTTTTCAGTTTAAATGTTTATTTATGGCACTGAAAACAATTTCAATAAGAGGCAATAAACATGACCGAAAAATTGTATAATTATGTATCTGTGCCAATCTGGGCTCCTTCGATTTTCCCGTGGCCTAGATTTATTTACAAAGCCTTCATCTTTCACTGGATGTCTAGACTTACAGTCACCCTTTTTAGTCACCGCCGTTTTTATCTTTCATCTTCATTGGCTTCGCTTCTTTGTTTGCCTTGCCACGTAATATATACCGACTGTGTAATCGAATAACATGATACAACTGTAAGGGATTATTTAATAAATTCATTTAAAATGTATACTAATTACTCTGCCTTCGTTGAAATTGGTTTTAGATTATCGAGTTTTGGCGGAGTAGTACAAATAGTAACAATTATTTTACCTCGCTTTAATTTCACGAATAATAAAGTACGTAATTCTAATGATAGTGTACAACTTTTTCGCTTAGTTTACGCCTGTTTTAAACGTTTATTTTTTCAATTTTGTTTCGTAAAACCGTTGTTAATATCTACCTATTACTAGCAGAGTAGAGATTAACATGGGGATCTATATAATGAAAGTAGATTCAGCTGTAATATTTTTTTTACAAAATTTGATAATAATCAATGGTCCATAAAATCATTATTGAAGTTATAGTTATGTTCTTTGAAGGCTCAAACAGTCTTTTACGCTTTATTGTCTAAAATAACAAACTAGTTTTCATTACGATTAAGCAGATACTTTAGAATGTATATCAGACGTAGAAAGAAACTTCTCTATTCGATTTTTTAAGAAAACATTTTATTTTTCAAAGCTGATGTAATCCTAGTCAGTATTTTAGAAGCAGCAGATTTGATCTCTTCTATGGTTGATACATTTCTGGTTTTATTCTTTTTTCATCACTACTATAATTTATTACAGCGAAGTTTCAATTAAGGCTGTGTATATTAACGTAATAATAGTTTTCATACCCACATTTTTTTTTACATCTGTAGATAAAAAAGTGCCCATACTTGCAAAAAAGGGCCAAACTATTTCTTATTTATAACAGAATTTTTATATCAGAATTTTACCAAATTGTTGCTTTATTCTTAGACAAAGCTTTTATGTGATATACTTTAAATTTGTCAGCAAAACTATTACAAAGGCCTTTCTACGTGACGAAGTCAAATACCTGATTTTAGAGAACTTTTGTCATTATCAACGAGCTGTCACTTTGACGTTCTTGACGTTTCCGTTAATAAAATATTTCATTATAGCACAACCCCATATATATATATATATATATATATATATGAATGTGTGAATGAATTTTAAAAGAGCGATTGAGAGTCGGCAACTAAATAGTAAATTCGAAAAAGAAAATTATAATATTTTTTTTTCCTTTTTTTTTCTCATTTAACGACTTAGTTGCCGATTCTTAATCGCTCCTTAAAATTCGGTCAACGACCAAAATTTAAGTCTGTATATAATATATATATTCGATTATTTTGAACTTTTTGAGTAAGTATTTAGTCGATCTCTAAGAGATAATTTTGAAAAGGTTTAGCGTTTAAATTTGTTTATGCAGAAATATTACGTGCGTCTATATGCAAAACATTAACTATTATTAGAAAAAAAAAATTATTATTATTAAATATTACATCCCGCTTAAATCATTTTTTTATTTCCAAATACATCGTAAATATATTATGATATCGTTATCACTATTTATTTTACTTGTTTGGTATCTTTTTATAACATATATTACATTACACCGCGAAATATAGCCAACTCATCCTCTCCGAGCTTCCGGTTTATTTCCGCTTCGTAGCTCGTTTTAACCGCGCGTCATTAATCTGAAACCAACGCGGAAGGAAAATTTTACTCAGCAAACTTTTTTCAATTATATTTTACAACTTTTCAATGTATATATTAGTTGTAGATGTTTGTTCAGCATTGATTTTAATGAGATTTCAAATTAAAACAATTTACGTCTAGTTTTTTATTCAAGTGCCATTTTTCATATTATAATTAGTTCCAATAATAATACTTATTATAATGGATATACGAACTTAGTAGTCACGAGTTGCTAGTATTATATGAGGCAAAGACTGAGTCCAAATATTGTTAATGAGTTAAATATAAAAATATTAAATAAGATTCGGGAAATATGAAGGCATAATTCAATTTAAAAGTTTAAGCGGTCGTTCAAATAATCAGTTTAAAAGCTTTGTCTGTGTCAATAATCCTGTTACTTTACAGTTTTATTTATATTTAAAATAGTGTGTTTATATTATTTTGTAATTTTTTTATCACTAAGTATATTGAACAAGATTAACTGTTTTAAAATCTTCTTACTTTTTTTATCTATTTTAAGGGAATTTTATTTACTTCAAAAGTACTGTGAGACATTACTTTACGTGTGGTTATTGTTTTTATTAAAAATTGTAATCAGCACAGTAGAGTATACGTTAACATAATAGAGTAGAGTCATGCGATTCCTTAAATTGTGGTTCTTTTGGTCACTATGTTTTGGTGGAGAATGGACTCACATTTGATTCATTTAAAGCGTTTGTTAAATACGTTCTCGAAAAAATAGGCATATTATATGACTCATTGCGAAGGGAGAGTCACTAATTCAGTTGGGTGAAACGTTCGATGGTAGATACGGGACACTATTAGGAACCTTTGAAGGTTTTTTGTACGAGGGGGAATGTTGAGTGTCCCTAAAGACGTCCTGAAACAACTAGGGCGGAATGTGGGAATAGTAGGGCAAAACCGCACCGTCTTTACGAAAATGTTATCTTACTTCATGTTATCTTAATTAAGACAAACACTTTTAATTAAATGATTTTGACGTAAATGTTATCATATAATTTGCGCTGATAGTTGTAACTTTTTCCTTAGCTTCGACCTTTAGAAAATTATTAATTTCTTTCCACCTACCTTAAACAAATATTATATTTTTCATAAAAAATAATTATTAAGTATTAATGCAAAGTAGACGAACCCGTGATATATAATTATGAAATTTGCATGAAAGTTCATTGTTTATAACAGAATCAGTTAGAGATGTTGAGATCTTTTCTGTACAATTCTATATTTAAAAAATATGGAACTTTTATTGGATCGGTATGTACGTCTATCACCATTAATTTTCTCTGGACAATACAGTGCTTAATGTTGAAATGAAAGCTCCGCGTATTTGGAGAAAATAATATACAAAATGGATAAATTTTGGGGAAATAAAGTTATAGGGGGTAGATATTTTTTCCGATCTTACGGGATCAAAAGAACATTTCTTAAGGAAAAAGCTTACGTTTGAAATAACTTTTTATAGGATTCAAAACTATTTCTTCAGAATTTTTTGTTTCGTTTATGAATTACATATTTTCAAAAGGAATGCGGTATTGCAATATTAAAATTTACAGGAAAACTTTTTAAGTTTGTCGAAATATTCTATGACGGACAAATTGCGTATTGCAACTTATTTGCGGACGTCAAAATGAGTTCTAACCGGTATGTAATATATCATTGGGTGAAAGTAATATCTCAACGCTTTTAGTTTTTGTAATATCTCAATGGTTATAAGTAATATTATTTAAAAAAGTATATTCTAAGAATTCTAAAACTAGATTATTAAGTACATTACGTAAACCGGTAGTATGTAATATATTATTGGGTGAAAGTAATATCTCAACGCTTTTAGTTTATAATATCTCAAGAGTTACAAGAAATATTATTTAAAAGAGCAAATTCTAAAAATTCTAAAACTAGGTTATTAAGTACCCTACGTAAACCGGTAGTATGTAATATATCATTGGGTGAAAGTAATATCTCAAAGCTTTAAGTTTATAACATCTCAAGGGTTATAAGTGATATTATTTAAAAGAGCATATTCTAAAAAATCTAAAACTACCTTATTAAGAACATTACGTAAAACAGTTCAGGAGATGATGTCTAAATATCCAAAAAAATATGTTCCCTTCCTCTCTATCTCCAAAATAAATAACGTCAAAATTATGAAAAAATAACTTGCTGGAAGTTTATATCTAATATTTATTTGAAAACATTAATACTAATTGTAAATAGATAGTCATTTCAATAAATATTACATAATATATTGTTTAATATATTAGATATATATTAAATCATTAAGAAGCAGAAATATCATTAAATTTTTTTTTCAAATTGTTTCGGACCAAACTTGGCGTTACAATATTTTACGAACCAAATAGGACATAATTTAATGACATAATAAAAATTATTTATAGTACATTTAAGAGAGAGAAACTACGTATATTTTCTGATACCGCGCATTCTTCGCAAGTGTCTATAAAATGTTTTGTAGTTTATCCCCTTCAATTTTTTAACCATGCGTGTGAAAAAAATTCAGGATGACGACATTTAGTAAGTTCTTCAATCCAAAGTTACTTCAATTAATTTGTATTTATAAAATAAAAAGAAGCGAGTAACCGGGATATTTTTATTACATCCGTGGAAGATATAGGTAATTTACTTACATAGTGAACAATAATACTTATTAATAGTTTAATATAAATGCTAAATACTCTTAAATGTTTAAACTTTTATATATATCCAAGCTTATTACTTGAAATGGTTGTAGTAATTACTGTGGGTATTACGGAAACGTACATGCTGTAATGGATTATTTTACGAAGCCACTATTCTTCTCATACACCTGTATGTATAATTAACTATGGAGAGTTCTCATCAAACATATTTTTCTCCGATAATGTCACAAGCAGTGTTTATTAGGGAAAACTTCAAGCTCATGAATTAACCAATTCTTTTTTTCCACTGATAAATGTTTTATCTCATTGTTTATTATCAAAGGTGAGGTACCTTTAATAATAAATTATATAGTCCGTTTCCTTTATCTATTAGTTCAAATTCCATAGCGTTAAACCTTCTATAAGTAATTGTTATGGCCTTACGAAGATTTGGGCCTATTTGTGCTTAAAGCAGTTATAGCATCATGGTTATTTTAATTAACTTATGTATTTACACAAAAGGATATCAAAATCCCTTCTTTCTTAACCCTGTTCCACTTTACCACCACGCAATTTAATGTGATGGTACAGCATACTGTAGGTACAGTATACTGTAGATACAGCATACTGTAGATACAGTATACTGTAGGTACAACATACTGTAGGTACAGCATACTGTAGGTACAGTATACTGCAAAGAAATTTCTCATTATAAAAAACTACAAGTGCATGCAATTCGTTTGCGAGTAATATGTATGGGAACGAATTGCAAATCACTAGTAAAAACATTCATTTTATGTAGTATTTTCTGTTAGTTTTATAGGTGTCAAAAGATAAAACGGAGCTATAAACTATTACCATACTAAATTTCATCAAAATACGTCCAGTAGATTTCGCGTGATTGACGAACAAATTAACATAAAAAACAGATAGACAGATAGACAAAAATTTTAAAAACAGATTTTCTGGATTCTATTATCATTCTACACATTAAATCAATCATTCTTTTTAACAGTTTTTCCACGTACAGGTATCAATCTGTTACAAATTTATTAAATTTATGGATTAACCCGCACAAATCTAAATAGATATTCCTTAAAAATATTTATATGTATTCTTTTGGGCAATTTAAGTCATAGAAAATATTTTTTCTAAAATTCCATGTATAGTTTGGGGGTATCCATATAAGGGTCTCAAAAATATTTTTATCATAATATTCAGCAGTATATCTTCAGAAATGTATTGGAAAATATGTAAAAAATATTGTTTCCCTATCTTATTTCTGAAATACTGAACCTAAAATTTAAAAAAACAATGTTTAGAAGCTTACGAAAAGTTTGTAGGAAAACTATAACGATGATTCTAGACGTCCCCTTTACTTAATTATATTAGGTACTATTAAACATTTATTCCGCCAGAAAGGCCATATTAGTGATGATTTACTTTGTAAAAGAATGTTTCCATCTTTTATTTGTAAACCTAAAATTAAAATAAAAAAACAGCGTTGTAGGAAAATTATAACGGTGATTATAGACGTCCCTTTTACTTAATTATATTAGGTGTTATCAAACATATATTAGCGATAATTTATTACGTAAAAATATTTCCTCCTTTTATTTTTTAAATACTGAATCTAAAATTTTGAAAATAAAAACAGCATTTAGAAGCTTACGCAATGGGTATAGGAAAACTATAACGCTGATTATAG
This sequence comes from Druceiella hillmani, assembly GCA_039881145.1. Taxonomy (NCBI): domain Eukaryota; kingdom Metazoa; phylum Arthropoda; class Insecta; order Lepidoptera; family Hepialidae; genus Druceiella; species Druceiella hillmani. Next base: position 21,041,938 of record JAYKKI010000022.1, read on the forward strand.
ACGTCCCCTGTACTTAAGTATATTAGGCATTATTAAACATTTATTTTGCTGGGAAGGCCATATTAGTGATGATTTACAATAAATCATTTCATCTCAAACGAGATACAAGTACTTCGAACGTACTCATACTTGTTTGGTTTTTTCTATTGTAATTGCTACTGATATTTATTGAAATACTAGTTATTATTTATAAAGTAATTACTATAATTTATGTTGGAGATGAATTCCCGTTTAGGAATTTTGACATCTGGCCTCGATATTGTTGCTTTTCGCTGATAATAGTGGTAAATGGTTTTTCTATTTTCCAATCTCAATCCGAATATTTGTAAGTGTCGGTGATTAAGGTTGTATGTTAAAAGAAACCTACTCTTTACATCACCTTTATAACACAACGTAACATAATTTAATTTCAACAGAGAAAGATAAACATAGTATTTTCTCCTTTACAATTGTTATTTAGAAAGTGTAGCTATGAAATGAATATAAAATCTTTAAAACTCTATTTTACTATCTTCTTGGGTTTAATTTGTATCTTCCAAGATATCGACGACGCGGTATATTTAACTTGCAATCATTTTATTAATACGAATTTTATACATCTTATATTTATTCTTCGAGGTTTTTCTCGAATTTGTTTACACTCTCAAGATATCCGAATAATATTTATCTATAATTCGATATTTCTGTAATTGCTAATTGTAATTACAGAAATATCGAATTTTAATTTGTACCAATACCAACTCAGATAACATGAAGACAAATTAGGAATGTTCTAGTTGCGTGAGGAACTTTAAATTAGTTGGAATAATGAATTGCAATTATGTAATAAGACACTCGCCGGTAACCGATCGGCCACAATGCAAAGTCAGACTGACTGTAGATTCAAGGACGCAAAGTTGCCGTAACATTGTTTATGAGAAATCAAAGTTTTGGCACTGTTATGTTAATTATACAATTTATTATTACAAGCTATATTACGCGGTTTCGTCAGGGTGTAAATCCGATTTTATCACCTTAATGATTTGTCCATTAAAATCTACGGTATGGACATAAGATAGTGTCTACGTTTATTTAATAAAGAAATCAGACAGTGTCACTGTTGTGTCAATTAAAAAATTTATTATTACAATCTGTGCTAACCGGTTTCGTCAGGGTGTAAATTCGATTTTAACGACTTAATGATTCGTGCATTAAAATCTACGGTATGGACATAAGATAGTGTCTTTACGTTTATTTAATTAAGAAATCAGACAATGTCACTGTTACGTCAATTAAGCAATTTTTATTACAAGCAGTGCTATCCGGTTTCGTCAGGGTGTAAATCCGATTTTATCGACTTAATGATTCGTGCATTCAAATCTACGGTATGGACATAAGTTAGTGTCATTACGTATATTTAATTAAGAAATCAGACAGTGTCACTGTTGTGTCAATTAAACAATTTATTATTACAATCTGTGCTATCCGGTTTCGTCAGGGTGTAAATTCGATTTTAACGACTTAATGATTCGTGCATTAAAATCTACGGTATGAATATAAGTTAGTATCTTTACGTTTATTTAATTAAGAAATCAGATAGGCAGAAGTAGCGAATAAAATGTATGAGACATACACCGTATGACATATCGACAATAAGAAATTTGACAGACATACCATGTGAAAATAAATTCCCTTTTAAACTTCCATGCCTTTTTTGATAATATCTTTATCAGTATTTATATATTTATTTCTTATTCAATAATAGTGTTTTATTATAAATATGATATTATCAAACAACCAAAAAAATACTAAAAAAAAATATTGTGAATTATCGTATTAAAACCTGTCGATAAAATTGTTTCTATAAATTGTATCATAGTCACGTAAATTGTTTCAGAGTTTATTGTGACCTAAATGGGTGAATTAGTAAACAATCAGGAGTTTTATGGGTATTTCCATTATTTGAAGCCATGTTATGTGTCTCAATTTGTAACGTAGACAATTTGAGGCTATTGAGTGGAATGTTTTGCTATAATTTGTTAGACTGTTTACGCTCAAATAAAACATTTCTAATATATTTTCAAGATTGTGGAATATTTCTAAAATTAATAGTTTACCCATATGATATGTGCCTTAATATTATTAATTATATTGTATATTTTTTGTTCACACTAAAGACGACCTAACTATTAAATATAGATCGAATCTATTAAATCAAGAGTTTGCACGAAATTGGTTTAAATGAAGGAAAACATAAATATACTTATATTGAAATGTTTATTATTGCCAGTAAAATAGTTTTTGTGATTTTATAGTGTCACATAAAAAAAGAAAAATAAGGCATCTTGCACTAAATATTAAATATACAATTTAAAAATTACCAATTTCGAGATAATTATTACGTCCATTCAGAAGAAATGACGAACTTAAGATTATTTACATGACCTGAAAAAATAGTAAATTTTAGTTTCGAAACTTTCAATTCATTTTTTCAGGACAAATTTCAATTTGTTTTCATTTGAATGTTCACTTCTGTGTAGCAGTAGCGGCAGTTGCTTTTGGTGTTTTTGTTAATAAAATATTGAATCTGTATACCGCGAATTATACATATCTACCACAACTGTACGTTTGTACCGCGAATTGTAAGTATATACTACAATTGTACGTGTGTACCGCGAATTATACGTACGCACTACAATTGTACTTGTGTACCGCCAATTGTAAGTATCTACTACAATTGTACGTGTGTACTGCGAATTATACGTATGCACTACAATTGTACGTGTGTACCGCGAATTGTAAGTATATACTACAATTGTACGTGTGTACCGCTAATTATACGTATGTACTACAATTGTAAGTATGTACACGATGGGCTTACAAGAGATTACCGCAATGTGATACTCAATCACCAGTAATTATCTAAGATTATTGTCCCTCTTACACGTGTCGGTAAAGATCTGTCCTTTTTCGTATTTTTATTGGGAGATCACTTGTAAAGGATAATCTTTATCTAAATCTTTATTATACCGTCTACTTTGAGTAGATCTTAATGAGTATAATAATTTATAATTATTTGAATGTAATAAATTATTACACTATAATATGGAAGCTGGGGAAATAACAGAATAAATTTTTTTAGGTACGAGTTGAACTGACACCACGCCGGTTCTCTAGAATGTGCTTACAATTGAGAATTTTCATATCGTTCCTCATCATTTTCTACTCACTTTGATGCATAGAATCGCCTGTATATATATATATATATATATATATATATATATATATATATATATGTATATATACGTATACGTATGCATATACATATACATATGCATATGCATATGCATATGTATACGTGTGCATATTTTTATGTATATAACTATATATATATATATATATATATATATAGTTTTATCTTTCATAGATGACAAAATATAGCTTGAATTTCTGAAAAAAAGAAATTTAGAGGAAGATCGGAGATTGGGGAGGAGAGAGGAGGAGGTGATGCTTTACCTATTTTTTTGATATTTTCAATAACATCTCTAGAGCTATATTACACATAATAAAAATAGTTTAAAAATCCTTACAGCTGTCCCTTTCAATTGATATATAAACGCAACAAAAAATTTACTATCTTTCATAAGTACTAATACATTTTATCACTTTTGCGGTACGGAATCCTAAAAATTAAAACTCTTTAGTTTTTATGCATTATATTTATTTCATTTAAATAAACAAATATTATTGACAAAAATACGGCACTAGATATCTATTACGACACACATATAGAGACTAGGGCGTTAGATGGGCAAATTTATTCAATAATTGCTTGTAACTATTAAACAATCAAACTGGTTAGAGCAAATTTCGTTACTGCTCTCTTTTGATAATATAACAAGGGTCAGACCTATCTGTTAGTTTTTCCATACGTATGTACACCATCGCACTTTGGGAGTCAAGTAATTCACTGATTTGCATGAGACCTGTCTGAAATTTAAAACACATTTACATAAATTTAAAATACACTCTAATAGTTTTTAGATTGTAAAAGGTTTATAATAACACCAATCGTATATAACATAATTTATATAAAAGCCCGATGGCAGACGACAATAGGAAGTGTGAATTTTGTTGATCGTAAGTTTATTGACTGCCTACACTGTTTATAATATAAAGCAAAAGTAATTTACGAGGAGGAATATTTACAAGTCCGCGATCTGTGAAGAATTTAAAATTGTAGATAATTCAGAATTGTAGATATTTTATATAGGTGTAATCTTTGATATTGTTTTCTATATTTATGTTTATTATGTTTTTGTAATAAATCATTATATTTGTTATGTTTTTTTTCTTCTTTTTTTTTTTTAATTAGGTATTAAACCATTATATTTGTTATGTTTTTTCTTCTCTTCTTTTTTGTGGCTGAAAGTTTGAAATGGTGTTTAGATTATTTTTCAACCTAGATTTTAATTGAAGCTATTTTTGAACTTAATTTTTTTTTTCAACCCAATAATAACACCGAATCTTAGGTGGCCTACTAAGGTCTCCTTAGATTTGGTGTCTGGGTTCATGAAGAAATTGGAATCACACCGATGTGTTTATTTCAGTAATATGTGTATTTCTATGAAATTCATATAATAAAAATAGTTTTGTTTTAAGTTGAAATTAACGCATTCAGGATAACTGATCATATCTTGATTAGGCTGTCTACGATATTTATTATTTATAACATCGAGATTTAGTCTTTTTAAGAAGAAATAAGTCTTTTTTATTTATGTAGTAATATTTAGCTATTAGCTTCATGAACCTTAAAATTAAAATGCACCTCACGTCAAAATCATCTTAATGATTTTGATCACTTAAATATAACATTTTCACGATGTAACAAGAAAAAACAAAAATGTTTAAACCGGAAAGGGTTAATTGTAAGGGATGGAATTAATAACAAGATATAGAGCAATTTGATGTTAACTGTATTTTTTAAAATCTTTAGTAGATAACAATGAAGACAACTACGACGTAAAGAAATCACGAAGTTATATTTATATTTCCGCGTGAGCTTTTTTTCAAATTAATAGACAGTTCGAAATATGTCACGTTGCATGTATTTTTAAATATTATTTATTTAGGACACGTTCTTGTTTGTGTTAAATATTCCTTATTACGGTTTTGTTACGCTTATGTACTTAAAGAGGTAAAAACGGAACCCTTGTAGTACCGTTTTCCCGCCCACGTAGCTTTTACCGTGTCATAATTTTCGCTTCGTTTAACGTAGACACTTTTATATTTGGACTGCAGATGCTACCTGCGAACAATGGATAAAGTTTGGGATAGGTATAGAAATACCAATGTTTTTGGTCTTACGTCTACGTATGCCAATATTGCAAAGGAACTACTCTGTTATATGTTAATTAAATTAAATATTTAGAGGTCTGGCGTATTATGACACAAATAAGGTTGGGCGATTTCGCATCGAGAGTAGAAGACTTATCCGGATTACAGACATAAATAACATCTAGCACTTGAACTGCCAAACAGTTTACCTATAGCAACGACAGTAACGCGACAACCTTTCTCTACAGCACGCGCGCTATCTGCTAGTAACAAAAATTCTGGTTTATGCCTTCACGTTCGGAAATATTTTACCCATTATAACTAAAAAATAATACGTACCCTCTGTAGACTAATACGAATCTCTTGTAATTTATCCGGTTTCCAGTTAATCAGTTTTATTTTAATTTTTATATGACAATAGGTTTAATTTTTTCGGTGTCGTAACCCTACGACAAAACGGATTTCCGAGCCGAAAACTTATCGTTTTGTTAGTTCCGCTATTAACTAAAAAAGTTTATAGTCAATCGGATGCTCCTTTTCTTCTTTTAAATTTTCAAAGGATGAGGCATTATAGAACAAAATTTTATGTGCTTTTAGCGATTGCTTATATTCGTTATTATTCTCCGTCAGACTACGGTCATGCTTGCAATGTTGGGTATGAGGTTTATTTTATTCACATAATTAATTTTGCGATTTGCAATTTTTTACAAATTTTAAAATTTTTAATAATTTTATAATTACTCTAGTTTTTGATATCTTAAAATGCTTTAATTTATTATTGATACAAACGGAATATATTTAAGAAAACATCAGTATTTTCAATACGTGCTTTCTTTATTCTCACGAAACCTATGCTCTGTGTTTATTCTAGTATGTATTAGTATTTATACTATAATATATAACAAAGAAATAGTTAAATAGGCGATAAAATCGATTAGAAAACATTAATGGACACGGCAGCTACGAGCGAGGTGCTCGTAGCTGCCGTTGTACTACTTGGGCAGCAATTTCAATAAAGGATACAAATAACAAAGTGTGTTATAGAAAGTGTTTAAAAAAATTATATCAAAGAGCATATATATTGATTGAAATAAAGAGATTTCTTAACGTATTTTGAATCAAGCGTAGAATAAAGATGGTTTATCATAATAAAAAATACACAAATTCGATTTTGTAAATAAATGTGTGAAACTAAACTTGGTTTAATTGTGTCATTTTAATGTTTTGTTGACATCTTTTTATTCATACGGTATTAAAGTTATGAGAGGTTTCGCAAAATATTTACATTACGAATAACTGAATTTAAATTGATACAAAACTATTTATATTTATATGTACCAGAAAAAAAGATGTTATTTTTCTCAAAAAAAAATAAGTTCATGCCTTTTTTTGGAAATTGGATAAAAACCTTTATTCACATTTCAATCAAAAAGCTCCATTACTTTTCATCATATTACATACTAAAAAAATCTTATACATATTTTGTTTATCTTCTTATAGTTTATAGAAAACTCAAAGGACAAATTAGAGATCAATTTACTTAAATTTTATTTGAAAAATTAGATTTAAACTCGAAATACATTTTAATATTTCCTAAATCTTAATATTTTTTATGTTATCTTATTTGAGATAGACATCAAAATTTTTTTAATTTATACACTGTACATAACAATATTGACAGTTAATAGAATATTATCAGTAACTATGATTTTGTAATTTGTAAAACGTTGAAATATAAGTTCAATTCACACGTCGAATGTTTAGTATTTGTTCTGCCTATGACGAAAAGATTAAGTTTATTAAAAATGTTAAATCAAAAGAGGCATATGTTTTCGCCTACTGTAATTTAAAAACTAATTGATTTAGCAAACTTTCTATAGAAAGTGAAACTTCCATTTTTGCAATTATGATTTCTGAGTAATCAAAATCCCTTTCCTAAAATTTTCCATTGACCGTTTATTTCTGTAAATGTGAAGACTGGAACAAAACCTTAGCAGTGTCAGTTTATGAGCTATTTGAATAATAAAAAAGCTATAGCCTCCTGATTTTATATACATTGCTGTTTTAATTTCTTTAATTTTATTAACAAAAATAAATTGTTTCGAACACTTTCCCCGTCACTTAAACTGTCCTCCATTTTTTTTTCCGAATTTTTTTTCAGACTTAACCCTTATATTTATTATAAGCAAGCAATAGAAAGGCTACATAGATAGACTGTGAGTGAAATTCTCTCAGCTTATAAGCCTGGCACGTTCTACATTATCCGCGGACCAACTAGGACGTACGTTTATACAAGTAGACGAGGGCATTAATTATTTGACGGCTTCCATAGCCTTTATGCGGGAATTTAAAATTGATGTATTATTTGAACACAATACGGTCTTTCAATCTATCATTAGGGACATAATGGAACTTGTAAGCGAGTTCTTTCTTCAGCGCAAACACTGGCGCTACGCCAGGCCAGGTCTACGGCCCGGCGTAGGCCGTAGTCGCTGCGACCGGCTTCGTCTATAGTTAAAAATGTATGTTTTTAAATTAGTTTCTAATTATATTTCGAAAGATGTTGATAGTTAAAGAAAGATATTGTATTCGACTGCATGATCATACATAATCTTTTATTAGCTTACATTTACTTTTTTGTAATGCTATACACTAGTTTAATCATGGAAGTGTGACCTGTTACCAAACTCTATCTGGACACCAACATTTACGCGTTCTTCCATCTAGAACATCGAGAATCTAATTCTATTTACTTTTATTATGACTTATTATTATTTCTAAACATTCTCTTCCATTTTTCTAGCCCATATTTACAAGCATTCCTTAGTTTACTACCATTTCTTGTCATTTGTTTCCCAGTTATATTTTCATCCTTTTTTATTATTCTTGATTATAACTATTATTTTACAGCATACATTTTCAACGAAATCTGTTTTTTAAACGGTCTCAATTTTTATATTGATTGTCTATCTGATAATAGATGTATTTATTACCTTTATATTTACGATCTTAAATATTAATATCTCTAATTTTTGTATTGGTTGTCTATCTGATAATAGATGTATTTATTACCTTTTTATTTTACGATCTTAAATATTAATATCTCTAATTCTTGTATTGGTTGTTTACCTGATAATAGATGTATTTATTACCTTTTTAATTTACCATTTTAAATATAAATGTCTCTAATTTTTGTATTGGTTGTATATCTGATAATAGATGTATTTATTACTTTTTTATTTTATAATCTTAAATATTAATATCTCTAATTTTTGTATGGTTTGTCTATCTGATAATAGATGTATTTATTACCTTTTTATTTTACGATCTTAAATATTAATGTCTCTAATTTTTGTATTGGTTGTCTATCTGATAATAGATGTATTTATTACCTTTTTATTTTATGATCTTAAATATTAATAAATACATCTCAATAGATGTATTTATTACCTTTATACTTACGATCTTAATATTAAGGTGGAGTTAGAGAAAATATGAAAAAAATACCTTAATCATAACTGACGCTAGTTAATGTAACAAAATAAATTTATAACGTTTTATTTACGTTGGCGGCAATTTATATGTTGTTAAAATATTACTTGGAACTTTAGAACCATAAGAAATATCAAGAGCATGACCGGCGTAAATTTTCTATTTATTTTTCGTTCCATTTTTTTTTATTTTCAGACGTTTGAACCAATTTCGATACAATTTGTTATGCGATAAGTTTGTCAAAAAAAATTATTAAACTAAATTTTCAAATTTGTTTGTGATGTGGGATTAATTAACTTTGAAATAAAATTAGTATCGAGTAGGAAATACTAATAGTCTGATTTTGTTTTTAATTCGTTATTATTTATTATTTCAATTAAATATTTGTTAAGTTCACCCATCTGTCTGTCCTCGTTTGTCACAGCTTTTAGTTTCTATTTTTATTAAACCTGCGTAAATGAGACTTTGACGGTATATACTTCATACATGTGGAGTAAAAAAAATCGCACATATCATTGAGTTGGGTATTGTTGGATAGGTCTTTTAAAATGTATTTTAGAGAAATATGACTTGCTATATGAATGGATTCTAAAGCCATTTCAGTGTTTCCCAATCTTTTTGAAAACTTAATTGGGATCATGGAAATGACTTTAGATCTGTTCGCATGACAAGTCATAGTTTCCTTTTTCTGTGTAATTTAATGTTGGGACTATTTCAATTTTATAAGTTTTATAATTTTATGTAATTATTATATATATATATATATTTATTTTTTTTTTTTTTCGATCAATATATTAACTTTATTCTGTATATATAACATAGCAATCTAGTAGTTCTGTAATCGATTTCGGTGATATTGTATAAGAATATAAATTAGTTTGTTTTAGTAGATTTTAGCAATTTTACATAAGACAAATCAATGAGTGTGTAGTCTTTGTAATCTCACGCAAGAATTTCAAGTATTTATATAAAACTATTCATGTTTGTATAGTAATTGATTAATTATCGCGGAATAAAAGATATTGTGGAATATTGCTACGACCGGCACTTATTCTAGGATTATTAATGAAATTTGTACTTCAGCTCTCAGTAATGTGTTTATGCATCTGATTCATTTATTTATATACATGTTTATTATTAGTCGATAAATATACAGCGATACAGTTTTACGATAATTTATATAACATATTCTTCATTAATCGGAAATAATTCGCTTCGCTATGTTGAACTTATCTTAATTCTATCCGATTGAAATGAAATTAATGTTATGTATATATATATATATATATATATATATATATATATATATATGTATATATATATATATAAATATTTATTATAACTTACCCAATAACATGTAGAAGAAATTCTCTGGGAGAATTTCATTACGAAAAAAATACTCGTACCCGATTTATAGTTTTTGAAGACTCCATTTGATGAGTTGTTTGATATTTTGAAAGTCTTCTATGTGAGGTTGACGTGTTCCATAATGCTGAGAATCATAGATTTTTAATGATCACACTACACAACATATTAAACATTACCAAAAAATAGTGATCGAGGTTCCAACAACTTTTCAATTTCAATCGTCAGTAATATCCCCAAGGTTTATGTTAGGAATATTTTAGTTATTTCAATATATTGATTGAAATGAATTGACACTGGAGATGTGCTATCAATATAACATATATAAATAAAATAAAATTACGTCCTGTCATATTTTTAATGTGGTGTTTTACATACTATAAGTTAATAGTCCCCAGATCTGGTACGCCTCTGATTGGAATAAAATTATATTTATTTTGATAATTAAACTACTATATTTTGACATAACAGATACAGACAGATATTTTGATAGAACAAATATTATTGTCAATAAATGTTTATATTGACAGTAATATCTGTTCTGCTTCGATCGTATAACGTTTATTGTCGCTGCTTAGTCAAGTTCTTGTTATATATATATATATATATATATATATATATATATATATATATATATATATATATATAATTTATGTTCTATATTTATAGTTATACTAACTTAACTAAATCTTTATATTGACAAATCACTTAAAAATAACTGAGCGCATTCATAATTCTGGATAATAAACGCTGAAAATTGACAAACATCGGAACTATCAGAACTGTGATATTTGCGGTTCTACCATTAATTTAAATCCAATTAATGCAATAATACAAGCAAAACGATAAGAACCGATAATTTTATTGTATACTACAAGCTATTAGGTTTCGAAAAGTGACTTTCGCATTGTTGTAATGAAATTCAATGAATCCTTATCTACAGAGATTGCCGTCCATAATAACTTTCCGACAATTTGTCTTCTTAACTACTTTAGACACATAGCGCGTTTTAAGATAACCTTGAAAAGTTAGTCGTCGCGGAAAGCGCCCGGACGTGGTGAATTTCCTAGCCTCGGTTCTCGGCATTGAGGAAACGATTATTAAAAATTTGAGTGACAATATAATACCTTGTGAGTTTTTCATGTCTATAGACTTTTACTACTTTATGTAAATGTTGGAAAAATATATTTAAACTATTTTGAAACAACGCACCACAATAAAGCTCCCTCATAATAAAGCTTGCGTCGCAATATGATCTTATGATAAGTAAATACTGCAGTTACACCCGAAACTTGTAATAAAAATGCAAGTACGACGCGCGTAAACGCCTGTTTAACGTAACAATGTACCGCGCGCCTCCCCAAATATTCTCGCCGACGTTCCACACCACGTAACTACCCACATAATTATTCCCGTAGCATATAGAGGGCCACTATACGCACGTACGTACTCGCAGCTCTGCCTATGTAGATCAGGGGGTGAATAGACGCGCGGCGTCGCAATCAATACGGGGGTTAATATTTTTCCGATGTCTATCCGTCTGGGCCATGATGTAATTTTCTCGTTTTCCGTGAAATCGATTGGAGAGGAAATTGTGTAATGTATTGTTCGGTTTGATAATAGCCGTACTTGTTTGTTGTGATATATTCGATTGCGTGTTGTTCTAGGCCTCCGTAGAGACATACTTTTGGCGTTGGGTGGCAACATGTTAATGGAATTGATTCGGTGTACACGTGTCGAAAACACGTGTATACCACGATAGTTTAAGTATAAGCAATACTGCTTTCTGACTAATGTACGCACGCACGATTCATTTCGACTAGAACATGTTTATTTATTTTTTTTATCATAGAATCATTAATATCTTATATTAATGCGGGAAAATGTAGAATATTGTATATAAGAAGGCTACTACGTTTACTAGTTACATTCACATTATAACAACATATGGCTATACTTGGCATTTGAAATCAAGAAAAAAAAACTATCGTGAGAAAAATATATTTTCACGGAAACACGAATAGCATTCATGTGATCCTATGACCAGCAAAAGATTATTGCTTTTTTCAGTTGTCTCTTTGTTAAACTTTTTATGATGAATTTTAATACAAATAATGTTACTTTTTTATTTTATATTTAAATTTTATTTACTTTTATGTAGCCTCATTTAATTTTCCACGAACGAAGTAAACGCAGCGATAACAGAGTGCCACGTTCCATTTTCGTGGTTGCGATATGTGTAGCCCCTTTTCAGCATTTTCCGCAATGCAAATATTATGTAGAATTCAATTAATTTCTATCTGAAGATAGAATTAAACCAATTTAATTTTATTTCGAATTTAAGGTTTAAAAATAATGTTTATTGTCTATCCAAGTGGTTTATCAAAATAAAGAATTTAGCGGATGGGATGTATCAATATTTATTTAGTATTTCAAAATTGCCACCCGTTGCTCTCTCGTAAAAAGTCAAAGGAGGCCGCGAGTATTTATTAAAGCTAAAATTCAAAAAAACTCTTCATAAAATTTAAAATATGTGACTGAAAAATAATTCTGTTTATCTGTATGTCTGTACTTTTAAGTTATATCGCATGTATGTAAATAAACAAAAATAATTGAATGTCAAACACTGTTACTTTACACTATAGTCTATTTTATGATTTTTAATTTTTTCCATATTCCATATCGTTTCACTCAACAAATCTAAAAAGTATATAAACCTAGCCATATATTTAATAGCTTTAATATGAACGCCTAAAAATAATGGTGTTTTAAAAAAGAAATAAAGTTATTCATATTACTTTAATGTAATTTTTATGCCTCTAGAACTAGTATATTTTTAGTCATAACTCTAACATTTCCTAGCTATAATATTTTATGATAATTAGTCATTAGGAACGTCACGGCTTCTCTTTGCGAATAATCTATTTTTCTGGTCTTTTAAAGCTGCTAACTTTTAATTGTGTCTTTATAGTATTTTCTTCATTCCCTTGTCTTTAGTTCTGATTCTACTTGATTAGCAAAACCATGCCAACACTTTTATCGTCTTTTGCATATGATATTCTATCTGAACATATTATGTTTTCAACCTATTTTCCATATTTCCTTACATATTAGATTAGTTTATTAACTAATAGTAATCAGTATTGTTTTATTCAAGAAAACTTATTAGCATTCACAGTTTATATATTGACGTTTTTTTTGTTTTTGTTTTTCAACTTTTTGTTAAGGATATCAATATTTTACAAATGCTACTCTGTAACATTTCGTTCTAACATAATTCTTTCTAAATTTTAAGTAATAAATGTAACTAGAGTTAGAATAAGTTATGCCATTGATTTTGCCTTCCCAGAACTATAACCGTCTGTGTCCCTGTTACCTGCTCTACGATGTGAACTAAACACATCAACCGAAAGTCTGATTCCAGGTCGTTACCAGCCGCACTCGCAGTAAAGGCACGTCCAGAGCGCGCTCGTAAACCTTAAGTAATTGCTAGCTTTGTGACATTTAAACTGACTTACATAGTTGTGCAAACATCGTTGTCGAGACTTTAACATTCTAATAAAATCTGAGTCCGCTTAGGGAGACTTTGTTAGGCAATGACCGAAATCACCTTTCTGAATCGAGTGTCGAATCGGACGTAAATGTTCAGATTTACTACAATTTTTACAGAGAATAGAAAATAAACTTTTGTGAAACGTTTTGGGAGCCTACAAGTGGGGATACTTTGTTAAAAAGTGACCGAAAACACCTGTCCGTATTGAATGTTGCACCGGAACTAAATAATCTGATATACTAGCGTTTCTACAGAGAATCAAAAAACAATTTTGTGAAACATTTTATGAATATGGGTAACATTAACGGTTGCAGATAGCGTGGACATTTATCTTGTTCAATTGTATTTTGTGCGTCCTCAGCTGCTGGTATATTAATCGCCCTGATGACAATTTAAATAATAAGTATTTTTTTAAAACAGGTTTCGTAGCTGTTAAATATTGCCCATGAAATAACATTTAATTGTTATTTTACTTACCTTTTGCCCACAGTAGTGATACTTTAAACTACGTAAGAAATAAAAAAATAACGCAAGTCATGAAAATTAGTTGTAACTGCTGTTAGCTAATACTCGTAGAATTTCACTCTGTAGGAATGGACCTTTACCGTTGATGGTGTGTTGTTTCGTTGCCATCTTTAGAAAACAGTTCTCGATTTTATCGCTTAGCGACATATATGTCATAAAGCGATAAAATCGAATCGATATATATATATATATATATATATACACACATATATATACATATATATATATATATATATATATATATATATATATATATATATATATATATATATATATATATATATGTATATATATATCGAGAAATAACTATATTTATACGTATATAAATATAATAATTTTTTTAGGTTAATTTAGAATCTGTTCTATGGCTCGGCTAACGCTTTGAAACTTAAATGAACTTTGGAGTTAACTTGTTGCCAGGAGACTACATTTACGCGTGATATGGAACATATTTGAATTAAATTATAAGTGGCCTTTTATTAGAGGGTAGGCAGGCTCTGTATCGCGTCTCATGAAAAAAATACGAAGTTTTTGTGACTACATTTTTGTCCCATTTCGATGGCATATAGCGAGGATGATAATTTAATATTTCGCTTCCTGATTTATATACAGAATTTAAACAAAAGAACAAAAAGTTTCTGCATAAACGGCATTATTAGAAGTTACACTTTATTCGGATATATAATGGAAATTAAACTTCTTTCTGATTCAATCTTTTAACATAAGGTGTTGGAGAAAATACGATGCCAGGAATTGGAAGAAAAAGTGAAAAAGTTACAGAAAAAACTAGCGACAGAACCAAAAAAGCATTGCGTGAATGATGTAAAAATCGTTAATCACCTTAGTTGGAACTTAAAAATCCTAACTGTAACTTAATCTTATCTCATTATAGTTATTTTTCAGTGTTATCATTTTTTATCACAATTATATTTTTATCATAATGCATAAATGTGGAATAAGCTTTATCGTCGCAGTAATTATTTAAAGAGAGCAAAAATAATATAAAAATAAATTTTCGATTCCGATCTTCAATTAACCATATTGTTTATATAGTTAAATGTTGGCGTTCGGATTAGCGAGATTATTAAATGCGAGTACACGATTGCGTGTCGACTGGAAACGCTGTTTTCAATTCGTTAGTAACTGTGTGACATAGACGCACATTAATGTTTACAAATGGTAGTAAACATTTATTATAAAAAAATTACATTAAAAAAATAAAAAGGTGTTTGGAGATCAGTAGGGAGCTAAAGTAAGAAAATAGAGCAAAATAAAAATATGGCTTAGATTTCTCTTCCTTTATTGATATCGCAGTATGTTTAATAAATTTAATAAATTCGAAAAGAGTGACCATGATGACGAATTCCCATTACATTAAACCTAACCCACGTTCTTTCATTGATTGATTACACTCTTAAGTTAATAAGTTAGACCCATTATCAATGATCATGATTGTTAAGAAAAATAATAAAAATGGGCCGTCCTTGTATTTTTTTTACAATGAAAGAACGACGCCAGTCGATGATTAATTATTTTCAGAATATAGTAGCAAAAAGAATTAAATTTTGTTCATGTTTCATTCGTTGGTTTTCCAAATATGGCGTTAGCTGGTTACAGAATTTCAATATCCACCTCACCATTTCAATATTCAATATCCAGCCAAATTATATAGTTTAACTTAGTTTAAATACTTGATACACAGTGTGCAGTATAGTTTTAAACAGATATGGAAAAGACTCGAGCGTAAACTTATTTACCACCAGTCTTATAAAAAATATCTTACAAAATAAATATAAAAATCTTACCGTCGTAGTTTGAGCGCTGCTTCGACGAGAAAAGTAAACTCTTCAGAGGAGACGCTTCTGACTTAGTATTTTCGTTTCAATGGAGTTATATCATTATTTTTTTATTTTTTAGTAGAACTTCTATAAAAATTACTAGCGTTTCCTAAACAAAACGCTAAATAACTTAAGAAAAAATTAACCTAAATGATGTAAATACTCCCGTTGTGGCGAATCTGCAACGTATGTTATTTAACTTGGAGTATTTTTTGGACCCACACTTTTTATTTTTAATAATACAATTATTATTCTTTGTTAATATTTCTTATTTTTCTTTTTATTTATTGAACGTTTTATCTAAAATAAGTCGAACTTGATAACTAAGTATCTTTAAAATTGTAATTTATAAGTATGCTATTGAAAATTAATTTTGTAAATTTAATATTTAAATAGCGTGTTAAATTTATTGATATTCACTATCGCCAAAAATAATTAAGAGTGACCTTATTAGGTTCAACGCCGGTATTCGTTGCTTTGTTGCTTTTGTATTTTATAGGTTTTAGGTCTTGTGCAGTATTTGTTTCTTTACTGACACATTTGGTACGGAACCCTATCTCTATCTATTACTTCATTCGTAGTTTTTTTCGTAATTAATCTCAATTCTAGTAGGCACAATTACTACGGACGTCCGTCAGTCCGTCGTCTGCAGACGTACCAGTACGCTCATTAATAAAGTACCTTCCACTTTGGAGCGGATGCCTCCTGCGAAGCTTTCGATCGCTTTTACCGCGGTCGATAATTCTTTTTTATAATTGAACGTAATTCGGAATTGTAGCCGACAAGCAAACGAAAAACGCTGTTTATTTGAACGGATCCCATTAGCTTTATTTACTGTTGATGTTTGTCCGTCCACTTATAAATTTCAGCCCTTGATAGAATTTAGTTTTATTTATTTCTTTCTTTATTACATTTTTCATTGATTTAGGGCAGATAGCGATGACAAAGGTTTTACAGAAGATCATAAATTCCTCTGCCATCACTACAATCAGATTATATGTAATTTATATGTCATAAAGTTATAATTTTTTATCTAGCAAAACTTAGTGTAGAATTAAACTACTCTACTCTTTGTGTGTTTGAACATATAAAATAAATAAAATAAATTATATTAATTATAATAATTGTTGAAATAGCTTTAATTTATTTCATCAATAAAAAATTCCATAAAAATATGTTTTTGAGAGAAATATTTGTATTAAGATTTTAAAAAAGTCATTTTAAAGCTTAAACTCTTAAGATTTCAAACATTGGAATGATAACGCACGAAAGATAAAAAAAGACAGTCAAATGTGTGTAGGACTCGCGTATTGAGGATTTCACACCTATGTCATACTATTGTAAAGTTTAGGAAATAGATATTTTACAAAGTACGAATAACAAAGAAAATACAAAAAATAAACATTGATGATTTTCAGGTTTTACCTTTGCTCTTATTATAAGATCTACTTACTAATCTTCGTAAAATTTCAAGATTGTAGGTCAACGGAAAGTAGTTTTTATGGATGAGTCAGTATCTAAATACGAGATATTGAAAAAGTCGTATGTTTTTATTGCATTCAGTTAGAAGCCTGAGTTTTATATGGCATATATGTTAGAATTTAATATTTCAACTTTACACCTTTGGTCCTTTCTTAGAAAAAAAGTTTTGTCAGATAGATAGATGGAAACAAAATGATATTTTAAGGGTGCTGTTTTTCAGTCTCAAGTACATAACCTAACAAAGTCTAAAATTGTAGCTTATTTTTAATTCCAGAAGACAAACCAATTAACTAAACTTCTAGTATTAGTACTAAAACCCGTATTTTGCAATATCCCAATCACTGGATACCTCAACAAATAGATAGAATGACAAAAAAAAACACAATACTCAGAAAGAAGTTTTCGTCTCCTGTTCTTGATTTAAAACTCCCTCTTTTGCTTTCGCACTTTGTTTACAAATTTTTGTTAAATTTTACCACCGTTGTTATATCTTCATCAAAACGTTCTTCAACCAGGGCTTAAATAATTAGTAATAACTTCACCCAATCTAAGAAGAATAGCTTTCCTTTGCGAATGATACATTATTAAATACGTTTCTAAATATTTCTCATTTCCTAACGGCCATTCGTCTTTTGCAATATTAATCACGCTGCTATCACTCTACAATTAAACGGAGGACGGGAACAACACGCAACCTTGTCGGACACCCCTTTTATGTAATGCCAATAGGGGAGCATGCATATATGTATTTATGTACCTACCTACCCTTGTCTACTCCGGTTAATTTATGACAAGAGCATTCTTGTTAACTTCAATTTTCCTCACTAACTTATAATTAATCGTACTTATATTTCACAACATTTATATTTAAAATAGGATAGTTCTTTAATTTTTATATTCTTTATAAATTTTTTTATTTACTGAATATTTATATTATTCAAAAGAATATTGAAATATTTTTACATATTACGCGAAAAAGTTTATTTTAGTTTTGTCTTTTTTTTGTTTACTTTTTTTAAGATTCCCGGTTTTATAGCAATCATGCACTGTTATGACTTTGCCAATGTAAAAACGTATAAAATAAGTAAAACATTAAAATATCGAAAATTCTGATTTATTTTGTTTATTAAACTAAATTATGCTTTCTTTCAATCGTACAGTTATTGCTAATTGTAAGTTTCTCTAATTGTATGCTGTCAGTGGTAGTTTTGTTATTTTGTCATAAAATTGCATTCGAAGATATATTAAAACTCGAACGAAGTATTTGTGGTTTGCTATTTGGACATTCTTTGCCGTACCCTCATATAATAACTCCCATGTTTGACGGCGAGTAACCCAAACAAACTTTAACAAGGAATTAGCTTACGAATCATTCGACTATAAATGCGTGCACACCACCAATCATTAATGAACCAAATCAGCCTTTGTCGTTTTCAAACCAAGCTCAATTTGGCGCCATCACTAAGCTCGTACCGCTAACACCCCACGAAAACACCACCGACAAACTAATAATGACACAAAACGACTTATCCTCATTAAGTTACACCTCCCTTAACCCACATACAATCGCGACCGTCACATAAGCGTCACATTGGCCGACCCGGAAGCCGGCGCAGCTCCGTGACGCCACAGGTGAGGCGCTGCGCGCGCAGCTCCATTGACGGCGTAGCGTACTCGCGTCATCGATCGACTACTACGGCGCTACGGCGGCGTAGCTCGTAGCGGCTCGTAGCCGCTACGAGCGCCGTCTCAATCGAGGGCTGTTTTTATGCCGCTCTCGGCCGACCTATAATTAACCTTTGGAAGGTTGGCTGCCGAGTGTGAAGGGTTGATTCAGTGATCAGTTTGAAGGGGTTTTGGTTTTTAAGTTGAGGGGGTTTATATGTGTTTCAACAAATGGTCATCGTATTGAACTAATGTGGGAGCGGAGTTTGAAACGACATGTATATCGATTCATTTGCCATAATCTGAAACCAAATTAAAATTAAGTAGGAGCAAGCATCGGTATCTTATGTTAAGTTATAATGTGATCAGTAATAATTAATAAAAGTACTAATTACATGAACATGAATTTATTAAATTCCAACACATAAATAGTATAAGGGAGTGGTACTAAATTTTTTGACGTCTAATTGGTTTTCCAAATTTCCAAGTAACATAATGCTGAAACAATTATAAGATAAAGGTAAAAATATGTGAGATGGATTTTAAAATTATACAATATAATCTTCTTTTAAAACTTGTGCCCTCTTTATAATAAATAAAAAATGTTTAGATATATCTCATTAGAGGTTAGCCAATAATATAAATCGAAATAGAATAAAATGAAACTGTAATAGATAATAGAAATAAAATATAATAAGATTCTTGATGTAATAAAACTACCGATAAATAATGTCATGAAAACATAAAATTCGACAATATATCTTAGACTGACTTGGAAAATACACATTAGGCTGACTTGGAAATGACATTTTTTCATTATTTTAATACCATTCTTTGAATTCACTTTCTGTTACACAAATTATTTAAACTTTTCTTAATCAATAATTTATTTTAACGAATATTATTTTATCGATATGATCATTTAACCTTGCATTTAAATATTATTCAAAGTCATTGTTAAGTTCAAATATTTAGTTTTCATATATTATTTATACCAAAAGGTTATATAACACTATTTGCTGATCGGCTTAATTAACAATAATGAAAATATTTGTTTAAATCTAAAGTTAAATGTAGCTTTAAAGTAAACAGTTTAAATTTTCAACGTATGAAAGTTTTGTCTAATTTTTCACAGTTATTTTGGGCAATTTAGCGAGCATTAAAAATATTCTTCATATTCTATATTTAGAATGTGAAGAGTGATTTCGATTAAACAATTGTATGTGGGTGTTGACAGTTAAGAATAAATTATCAACACCCACATATGATAACATCATTTAGTTAAGCCCTAGGTCAATAGACCAGTATCAGTGATTTACCTTACTAACTTGGGCGTTGCGAGGGCGGGCGGGTAATCGAACGCTTGAACCGCTCCACAGATTATTTTGTGTAATACATATATGTGTAACTTATAAAAGTTATACACAGTTATAACATTTTAAGGTTGAATAGTTAATATTCTGAAAGCATTTTGGATACTCAAAAAAACCCGTAAATATAACTGTAAATAGCGAAGTTGTTTTTTATTCGTTGTCAAATTTTTTAATACTCTAAACTACATTAAAAATAACATTAAGTTTCAATTATTTTCATGGTAATTGTCGATATTTATTGCCATTTATTTATCTCTTTAGTAATAAAAAATCTGTTAAACAGGTATCCGTTTATAAATGATTGGTATTCGACCTGGGATAGCTAGACAAGCCAAAATTTATTCGTTCTTGTGTAATTATATAATTAATAAACTTGTATCAAGTTAGGGTAGGCTATTTATAAACAAGCAGTATTCTCTTTCAAATTGAAGTGGTAATATTTATAAATTTTGCAATTTAACTACTTTTCATAACATTTACAAATACATCTTCAGAGCTATATTAATCCATAAAATAATACACCAACGAAATCTAAAATCAATATTGAGCTATAAACGCCAATAACAGATCAACCCAGTCACTAGTCTAAGCTAAGATTCAGAGTTCTTCCGTTAAGTTAAGGGATACAATGGCACAGTGTCGGTTGGGCAGACGATTGGTCTTGGTATAAAGATTTTTGTTAATAATTTAATCTAATTTATGTTAGTATTCTAATTCAACTTTAATTCTTAAATCCCAATTGTTTCTATTATTTGGAAAACCATGTTATGAATTCATCAAAATATTTTAGATTCTAAAATGAGCCATGTATAAGTTATCGCATAATAGATATCGAACAGGTACGCCGTTAGATCGCAATCCATGATTCGGCCGTCGCCTGAGTCTAGTGAGGAGTGAATTTTTAAATGTCTTTAGGTCTTTATATAATTTTATGTACAAACCACAGCGAAATAAGAACTGGTTAGGATTTGTCTCTAGAAAGCATTTAGCATGGCACCGCAATCAAGATTATATAATAAGCTGTAAGTGCCATACTAAGACAATACTAGTTGGGTCATTAGGCCACCATCCGTGGTCCGCCCGCCCGGTAGGGTGTCGCGGGGGCGGGCGGGCGTCCGGACGCTCGAGTCGCTCCTGAATTATGGATTGTCGGCATCGTCAGCCGCCGGGAGCCGCTTAGCTAATTATCTTTTAATCATTTACGGCGAGAAATGTTTGTTTGAGAGCCCGAGGATGGTTGCGTTATGGAAATTTCGGGGAAAGTTGGGTGCCTGTGGTTTAGTTTGATGGTTAAGTAATGTGCTGGAGCGAAGGTAATCGGAGGTTGCGGTATTTTTGATGTCTATTGATAAACTATAGTTGATCGCCGTAGTATATCTTTGAATAGGATGAGAGAGGTAATAGTAATTACGTTCGGTTTTCTAATTTCTTTTAATCGATATGACCATGACCGAATGACGCGAATATATTAAAATTATTTCTTGTTATTTTATTGCTTTATAATTTTTTTTTAATTTTAAAATTATTGTTATTTTAAATCAGACGTAGATGTCAAAAATTTGAATTTGTCTCTATATCTACATCTCAAATTTTACCGCCGTCCAAAGTTAATGCAAAACGGGCATCGACTTCAAGGGACGGGGATTTAGGGTTGCTATCATTTAGACAAATGTTAGGAAAAAGATAATAATATATTATTCTACGAGTATATCAATATTTCTCAATATTTTGAATTACCTTGTACACTAGGATAGTTTACACTAGTTAGTTGACTTAACGTAATTTTTATCGACTTACAATTGTTACGTGTATTTATTAGTAATAAGTTGTTTACTGAATTTGTCTATGTAATAATTTTTTAAATTTTTTAATTACATTAGTTCACGTCATATTTCTATAGAAAAATAAAAAAGCAATAATATTTTATTAATTTCGCGCATTCTTCAATAGAAGGCACCCGGTTTTGTAAGATTTGGTTAAGTTGACGAGACCACGATGTCGTATTTTTCTTTCAATAGTATTTATAATTAAGTGCACTTATTTATAAGTATAGTTTACTAATATTATTTAGAAATTCCATCCGATATTGCTGATACAATCAGGGCTTTCCAAGATATAATAATTAAAACATTTTACTGAAAAACTATTCCAAAAAATAACAACACTGTTACTAGCAAACAAATAAAGCAAATCAATAAGACGATTATTAGTATTAATTATTACGAAGTAAATTCACTTAGCAAGTTTAAACGAACATCGAAAAAATTACGGTTTCTTAACATAGATTTGTTTACGGCAATACCTTATTATTATTTAGCAAACAAAATTGGACCAAAAGTTCGGATATAAAGTATGTTGAATGTTTTTATTGGTTAATTTCATGCTATTGATAAAAATTAAAAAAAAACACATGTCTTATCTTTAAACCACATAGAAAATCTTGCCTTGGTATTTGTTGATATGTATTCATAAACACTTCATATCTAAAACACAATCTATTCAACTGATGAATGAAATTATTTTCTCGTTCCGTGTTGTGCTTTACCATTCATTTCAGTCTATTAATAGTAATACCAGGTGTAAATCTATGCATATAAATAAATGTAAACAAAATTTGAGACTTCATAGCCTTTTTTGATAATCTTTTTCAGATATAAACAGTGTTTAAATAAAATATGTAATAACATACTTCAAAAGATAACGTACAAAACATCAGTACGAGTTCGATTGCGCTCGGACGGTTTCACAAAATTTGTTTTTAATCCAAGTGACAAAAATACTATCCGTTTCTTACGGCGGGAATTTTTTTTTATTTAACAATATTTTCAATTCTAAGTCAATATTTTCTTTTCATTTTTACCGAACACTCCATTTCTATGATTATTTCATATATATTTGACCCATGTAGTATATGGAATACGGTTTGAGGAGGCGCACATATTTGAATATTTAATCACAATTAAATGAAACTACGTGATGTAGTATTATTTCTGCTTTCTTTAAGTCCTTTACCACGACCTAGGTTTCCTTGTATTACAACATCTTCAGGTGGGTTATTAGCACAGATATCATTGCTAATAGCCTACCTGGAGATGTAATACAACGAAACCTAGGTCGTGGTAAAGAAATTAAAGAAAGTATAAATAATACTAAATCAAGTAGTTTCATTTAATTGTGAATAATGAATTTCTACAAAATTAACGCCAAATATATTCAATATTTGAATATTTAGTACTAAATCAATATATTCAATATTTGAATATTTAGTACTAATACTAAATCAAGTATAATACTAATATTTAGTACTAATACTAAATCAAGTAAAATTAGTACTAATACTAATATTTAGTACTAATACTAATATTTAGTACTAATTAGTACTAATACTAATATTTAGTACTAATTAGTACTAATACTAATATTTAGTACTAATTCTAATATTTAGTACTAATTAGTACTAATACTAATATTTAGTACTAATACTAATATTTAGTACTAATACTAATATTTAGTACTAATACTAAATTTAGTACTAATACTAAATCAATATATTCAATATTTGAATATTTAGTACTAATACTAAATCAAGTAGTTTCATTTAATTGTGAATAATGCATTTCTACAAAATTAACATCAAATATTTGAATATTTAGTAAAAAGAATATTTTGTTGTTTTTATCGCTATTCAGATTTTACATTTTATATTATTAAATATTTTAGCCTATTTAGTTCTTGGGTACAGAACTCTAAAAATAAATACTCCTTAAACGTTATTTGGTTATCTTGAAGAAACTCACGATACTAATGTTGTATATTATGATATTTGTTCTGATTTTTTAAGTGCGTCTTTGAAGATATTGACTTACTGGATTTCTTTCTTCATTTGTTCGTGTAAACAATTTTTTAAGTCTAGTATAAGTACATTGAAATGTGTAATAACTGCAAGGTATAATGCAAGATATTAAACATCTATTCAATTAAATTAAATGTTTTGGTTATCTTATAGTACGATTTGGTTATTGTCACAGATATAGGTATTTTCCTTTCATATCCTATGTTCCATTGGTGGGACAAAGGGCAACCACGGTGCTTTATCGCGCTGAGCGATAACGCATAGCTTCAGTCCAGGTCTTGCCAATATTTTTTAGTTTCACCAGCACAGTCCACAGTCAGGTCTACTTCGGTCGACCACATTCTTCCTTCCTGTAAGGGTTCTAATCCAGAACCTGTTTGAGGATAGAGATTTCTTGCATCGTTCTAGCAAGTCTTGTTTAGATGTTTGACGGACTAATATATTCGGAGAATATATATAAGGTATCGGTTAAGAAATACTTGTGAGGTCTTTAATTTCCTTCCATATCTCGCACCTATGTAGATTTAAATTGTTAATGAATATATATCAACAAATACCAAGGCAAGGTTTTCTATGTGGTTTAAAGGTAAGACATGTGTTTTTTTAATTTTTATCAATAGTATGAAATTAACCAATAAAAAACATTCAACATACTTTATATCAGAACTTTTGGTTATCATTTTGGTGTTGAACCGGAATATTTTGAGTTTCACATTCTGTGTTAATTTCCGTAAGTACCACGTGAAGGAGTTGCGCAAAGGTTGCCCTAGTTTGACGATTCATGAAGCTATGTCTCCTTCACTTCCTTCCATCTCTGACACGATCCTCGTTATATTTGGGTAGTCTTAAAAATATTTTCTCATATGGTGATGAAGACATTTTTATGTCAGTTTAAATAATTTTTAGCAAGACGGGAACATAATATAAACATATGTGTTACCCGAATAGATACTTGTTAAATTAGAAATGTTTTCCGTCTTTCGCATATAACTGATAATTTTGGTTACCTCGTACACTAGGATAATTTTATCAAGAAATTATTGACTGCTCATATAAATAAATTATTTTTTCCTAAAAGGACATTTAACTTAAATAGAATAACTGATATAAGTGCAGAATTATTTTTGGCTCTCAAAATGGACCCAAGTAACTTCTTCCATAGTTTTGAATAAATAAAGAAGATCTTTGCTAATAGCCCACCTGAAGATGTTGTAATACAACGAAACCTAGGTCGTGGTAAAGAACTTAAAGAAAGTAGAAATAATACTACATCATGAATTTCTACAAAATTAACGCCAAATATATTCAATAAAGAAGCAAAAATAAAAACTCATATAATTATTATGAAATAATAATCGCGTGCCTTTATATAATCATCTAATCTATCGCTTTTCGGTTTTCAATGGATTCGAACAATTTTTAAGATTACAAAATAAATGTAACGTGTTTTATCTTATGTGAATGAATACCTTTCACTAACAATGTTAGAATCTTTTATCAACTCTTTTCGCCGAAATGAATACATACCATTAAACATATATTACTTGTACAATAAATTTTTATACGTTCAGTACATAATAAAGTGTTTATTAGACAAACTCAAGGTTCTAGACGGGATAAATTAAACCAAAAACGCGTACCACATTCCTTCCATTATTTGCCATCAGCCAAAGCAGGCCAAGCGTACACTCACGTATTGGCAGCCTTATTAATTTCCACATACCACACACACTCTGTATTATGGTAATTTTCTCTCATAAACTCATAAAGACGCTGCGCTCTGGCGCCTTATCCGGAGCGCCGCTTGAATTCTTACTCGAGCCCTGACATACAGCAATAAGCTGTCTTCAGTCTAGTGACTGTTGTGTCAGCCCTGAACACGATGTTAATGTTATTTATGTACGCTGTTGGAATATTAAGGAATAAGTAGGATTTCTGACAACGGTGCGGATAACGAGTGCGTATATTTACGAGTGTGTATATATTTACTGGCAGGGTTGGCTTTTAATGTTCTGGTTACGTTAAAATCGAGGTCGTGTCTGATTTGCGCTACTATTTTCACGCTATTATTCTTTAACAATATTATAACAATATTAGATAGAAATGATATGGTATAATTTTGATTTTAGCAGATATTTGACATAAGCAATGGTCTTTTACGGAGACGTATAGTAGGTACGTATATATACAGAGTGTCCAGTAATGAATGGATAACATTGAAACAGTTTATAGTAGAACTAATGGTCATTCTAGAGAAAATTCAAAAAAATACTTGGGGTATTACCCAAGATGTAATTTAAAAAAAATAATGATCAAATTTTTTACTTAGTTTTAGATTCATGTACACCACGACTGCAAATCAAATAATTTAAAGGTTTTTTGTTGTTCTAATATTTTAGGATAACTCTTTCAATAGATAGACTGTAAATAGTAAGACTAATTTTAATACTTTACAAAAAAAAACAATGTTGACTAAATTGTTGGTGTAAAATTTGATTTAAATATTTTTTTGTCAAATTTATGTATCTCTGGCTTAAAAAAGTATGAAAACATGAGTGACCAATTATTTAAAAAAAATCTATGTTTAAAGTAGTTTCCGATAAGGTATAATTCATGTATGTATCTAACGTAAATAATCGGTTATTGGTATAAATGTGCAAAAGGAGATAATTTAACTAAAACTAAAACTAAATGTGCAATATTTGAACATTTCTTTTGCATTAAATTTGGCTTAGTCATTGTGGTTCAATAAAAACAATGGATAACCTCGAAATAGCTTATAGTAGAACTAATGGCCATTACAGGAAAAATACAAAAAACATTTATCCCAAGTAATACCCAAGATACGATTTAAAAAAAGTTTTTTACTCAGTTTTAGATTAATGTACACCGCGACCACAAATTTAAAAATGTTATAGTTTTTTATTGTTATAATATTTTACCTTCATCCTTTTAATAGATATACTATTAATACTATCACTAACTTTAGTAATTTATAGAAAAAACAATATTGAATATATTGTTTGATGTAAAATTTGACTAAAATAGATTTTTTTGTCTTTAATCACTAATGTATTCATATTTTTTTTAAGCCAGAGATACGTAAACTGTGATAAAAAAATATTTTAGTCAAATGTTACACTGAACAATTTATTCAATTTTGTTTTTTTCGTAAAGTACTAAAGTTATCATACTACTTACAGTCTATCTATTGAAAGGGTTACTCTATTAAAATTCTTTCATTTGTAGTCGCAGTGTACGTGAATCTAATTTTCAGTAAAAAAATTTACCATTTTTTTTTAAAATCATATCTTGAGTATTACTTGAGATAATTTTTTTTGTATTTTTCCTAGAATGGCCAATAATTCTACTATAAGCTATTTCAAGGTTATCCATTTGTTACTGGACACACACACACACACACACATATATATATATATATATATATATATATGTGTGTGTGTGTGTGTATACTGTACTTATACCATTAATGCATATAATAGTGACGTCTTGGTTTTAATGCGTGGCAGTTAATTACTTTGGCAATATTTTTTTCAGTTCAGGAATAACATATACATTATTAAAGTAAAATGAGTACATTCTTTGGAAGTAAAGAGAAATCAACGTCACGTGGTGTTTCCATGTGGTAACTTATCTAAATATTAACAGCGCTTGAGGAATATTGACAGCGCTTAACGGTCTAGCCAAAACACAAGGTTTTAAAAGGTTTCGTAATATAACTACGGATTCATGTAATTTCATCATGTCCATCCGTTCGTCAGTCATGGTCTCAAATTTTCTTCATTTTTTGACCTATCGGCATATTTTTTTATAGGCATATCAATTATTTAGAGACAAAAATTATTTTCTTTTCGCATCGAGTGGGTTGACTTTATATAGATCTTTCAAAATGATATTGACGTTCAAAGATCATTTTCTTTGACTTTTCATTTGCAAAATGTTAATTTTATTGATTGCAACGACTATAAAAAGTTTAAAAAATTGGTTGTGGCCGTATGTTGTACGTCTATGTAACGGATTATATTTTTTAAATAAAATATTTTTATTTAAGTATTTAGGATAAAAGCAAGGAATACAATAGGTGTTACAATAGCGCATAGGCCGACATTATATATTTTTGATAATATTTTTTTATTTTAAGACCTTATTATATTCACTGTCACTGCTTTAATCTAATGTTTTATATACAATTGAGAGATTTTGACGACAACTGACGATTAAAACTTAAACGAATATCGCAGCTTTTCCAAATCAAAAGTTATACTAATTGCATACCTCGATACGCAGCAAAATAACTTCAAAATGGCGGCGCTTTCCCCTCCACCGCGCGCGATGTATCACTGCTCTCGCTTATCGTAATGAATTCTTTGATCCTTTAGCTATCCAGTGTTAT
Organism: Druceiella hillmani; assembly: GCA_039881145.1. Classification (NCBI taxonomy): domain Eukaryota; kingdom Metazoa; phylum Arthropoda; class Insecta; order Lepidoptera; family Hepialidae; genus Druceiella; species Druceiella hillmani. The sequence goes on from JAYKKI010000022.1 coordinate 21,070,814, forward strand.
AATTTTTAGTGGTATATTAATTTTTGATGTAGATGATAGATTCGGAATTGCAACGCCAAACTGTATCCCCCGAATTTGTTATCATTAGGATTTTTGGATTGCTCCCGTATGGTAGCAAATTTAAAGACGTATTCACGTCAAACAAATCAGCGGGTATACTGATGTGAAATTATTTTATTAAATACTGCTTGTAATTCTCGTGACAATATTAATGAGGATACGGGGTGTTTGTGCTCTATTAACACAATCAATGTGAATGCAGTTCAAATATCGGTAATATGAAGGCATGACCAGTATACATTTCTTTAACATACTCCTTATATTACTGATGATATTTAACGCTTGCGTGTAGGAACTAATTATATTAGTTATTATATAAAGTGACTGAGAATATATCATTTTTCTTTTACTGTGAAGAATACGGTAGTTGACTCATTCTAAAATTCAAAAATTGATTGAAAAATAAACCAGTTGTAGGCTTCGAAATTTGAAGATACGGATAGAGTTGGGTATATCCCCGTCTCTTTTCCTCTCGTAGTATATAATGTGCAATATTAAAAATGACCTCACAACACAGTATTGCTGTCCTTCTCTAAAGGTTAATTTTAAATTTTTATAACTCGGTAAATTTTTAAGATTATTAAAAAATTTTTTCGCTCTTCATCAGCTTGTACCTTGAAATTATGATTTATGAAATAAAAAAAATTTAGTCAAATACCCAATTCCACGTGTTCGTATATATTTTTTATGTTAGAGTTTTTATTAATTCGATTTAATGGCTTTTCTATTTATTTTTCCTTTTTATCCCGTTATTTTCATAATAACTTAATTTTTAAGCATATCAGAAAGTTTTTCTCCGTAAACGTAAGATATAACCGGACTTCAGCCCTCTGATATTTATTATCAATCATCTTCTGGATTACTCACAATTCCGATTCCTTCTTTACTTCTCATGCCATTACCTGTCAGTTTTTGCTTTCCTGAAATATCTAGTTTCATTTGATGCTGTCTTCCGATTGTAGCACATCTAATGGATTTAGATAATCTGTCTTTTTATATTCCACATCTCTGAGCGAATGATGGGGCAGATGAAATAAGACACTATCAGTTTAACGTGCCTCTATTTATTTTATTCTACGCCTTGCCAATGTCTTTTTCTTTGTAGAATCAGGCCGATCTCTTCGGTTTCATCTCTGGAGATTTAATTTCAATGTACTTGAGATTTTCTTGCTAAAATGGTTTTATTTGATTCGATTAAAGGATGTGAAATGAAAATGAAATTATCGGATAAGCTGGCTGTAAAACGTTAGTTTTTGTAGGTAGTTTTATTGGAATGATGTTGCTATCTCACGTCTTCTATTCTATTGATTTAAATCTTAAATATAATGTTAATAATTTCAATCTTTTGATGATTTACTGATTTTAATGTTGTAGTTCTTGAGTTACAAGAAAATCAATAAACAATACTTTAACCTATTCCAAAGTGAAGTTTTGTTCAAATTTTTTGTAAGGATTTTTTAGGGCAAGAAAAGGATTTTTTGTATTTTATTAATAAAATTACACTTGTTTGTTTATCTCAAAAAAATAAGACCATATAAGATCACTGACGTATTTGTCTGTCTGTCTGTTCACAAGCGGGTTTATTTTTCAGAAACCACTTGCCATAGAGAGTTGAAATTGGGGATATATTGAGGAGTATTAACATGCATATGTCTTAATAATTACTCTCAAAAATATGGAAATTTTAGGAAAGGAGGGGATTGCAAATTCAATATTTGAAAAAATATATTTAAAATTCCATATTTATATACGTATACATATACATATACATATATATATATATATATATATAAATATATATATATATATATATATATATATATATATATATATATATATATATATATATATATATATATATATATATATATATATATTAATATTGTTTGAAAGGGCTAGTTATTAGGATCTCAAAAAGGTCTTATTTCGTTATTTTAGGTAGTATATATTCAAAGAATATAGCAGAACATGCAGAATAATACACACACTCCTTCACCTCGATTTTCAAACCTACCGAACCTAGAAATATGGAAAAAATATTTTTGAAGTTTATACTAATCTCATAGGAACACTAGAAAAATGATTCTATATGTCATAGTTTTTGAGGTATTCACAATAAAATACACATGTGTACTTAATTACATTAGGTATTATTAAATTATTATCTACACTAGGAAGCTCGTATTAGTGATGACTTATAATATATAAAGTAATTTCATAACAAACGAGGTACGAAACCGTCGATGCGTGAGCCAGACACGCTGGTAGCTGGTTCTAATTGTTCTAATGCGTCGGTTAAGGAAATGTGCGTTAGGTTACGATAATGCTTATTAATCCAAGTGGATTTGTTCAATCAACATTTCAGCGTAAATTTATGAAATATGTATGTAAACTTCTAAATTAATATATTTATGAAATATATATTCAAAATCATGATGTAAATTTTTAATACACGCAAACATAATACTTGACGTCGATATCTTATTATGATTATCATTAAAAAATTTAGTAACACAAGCGTAGAGGTCTATATTTCATCAGTTTAAAGAATCACTTTTGTGATTAACATACACAGTTTATTATATATTATATGAAGGTATATAGATGTAAATAATGTTATATATTATATACATGTATATAGATGTAAACGTGTCAATTATTCATTCAGGTGATTTTGTACATAAAACTGGTTAAAAAACATTTAAAGAACTATTTGACAATTTAAAGAACTATTAAATTTAAAGAACTATTTCTCAACAGTTCCTGAAAAAAATCTATCAAAGGTTGTTATTCTAACGAAAAAAACACCTAAATTTGTTAGCAGTGTTAAACGCTGATTGTGCTAATTAGCTTGTATTAGATTTTGCAGTTATTTTTACGAATATATCGAATATTTGATTACAACGGCGCACAAATCGAATCGACAGTCAAGTATATCGGTCTTTCAGGACGAGGATAATCCTTGATAATCACACTCATGCATAGGATATTCCAATTAACTGAATACGGTGATGCGTGCTCCATCTAAACAGATTGTTACTCTCGCATCTTACGCATGTTACAAAATTCCATTCCCTTTGAACGAGCGTCGAGTGCAAATTGATAGACGGCAAAAAGCGAAGGCTGCGGGCGTCCCGCCCGTCGGAAACAAACCGCCCAAACTAAAATAAGAAGGCAATAAAATGTTTGAAGCGGTCTCCGAAGGCAAATAGAGTGCGCGCGTCATGCGGGCGCCCGCTATTTGCATTGCCGCTCCACTCTGGCCCGATGAAATTCTTCATCACATTCCGGACAGTTGGCGCTGCAATGCCTGGGATATTTCCGCGGCTGTAAATGTTTTTTGCGGAATAAGACTGGAAGGGGTGTACGATATTGATTTGTTCCGTATCCTTATGCAGAATTTCAATACACAGAGAGGCCGTTACTATAAAGAGCTTATCTACATGCTTTGATTTAAGAACGTTGTAAACTAACATTGAAAAGGATAAACGTTTGTTTGTATGTTTGTTTGCTCATGATTACATTATGATTTAATTATTTAATTCAGACAACGAGTTTTATTAATGTTTAGTATGTTTGCCGCAACAATAATAGTGAAAGTCAATCGATAATAGTGAAATTAAAATAAGTGGGAATTAACTTGTTATTAAATACAGCCTCCGCTAAAACTTGTTGAGCAGGAGTTCCGTACAACCCTAGGTATATATAAATATTTAAGGAGATGTGAATATCTATTATAAAATTTTTCACAACTTTAATATATTGTTGAAATGTATTAACTATATAAATAAAGAACATCGGGATAAAGGAAAAGACAGTGGAGTGTAAAGTCTTCTCAATTTTCTTCTGTGGCGCGGAAATCTTGTCTCAGAAAACTTTAAGACCGGCGAATGATACAATACGAAAATATCTTTTAAAAATCCCTTGGGCGGCTTAAAACAGCTAAAACCAAAGAAAAACTTTCCTCAACGGGCATTTAAACTACGGATATTAAAATTATTTTGCCATATTTTTAGAAACGAAACCCCTTGGAACTCTTTGTATTACAAGATCGAGTGGAGGGCAAAACTGACCGAAACTGAGCACCAATTTCTATGTAAATATTTCTGAGTATTAAATGAAATGGGTTAATAGGCTTAACGGCTTTAATAGTAATAAAAAACCTGCGTAGAATGAGTACAACTCGCACTAAAAAGTTTCGTACATATGTCGATACTTATAAATATTTAAGTATCATATATATTAATACGCTAAGGTTTTAAGATGTTACACTCCCTTTTTAGAAAAAACCTCAAAACTAATCCACATAAATTATATATCATTTTATAGTCATATATATTAATACGCTAAGGTTAAGATGTTACACTCCCTTTTTAGAAAAAACCTCACAACTAATCCACATAAATTATATATCATTTTATAGATAATTGCTTGCTCTACTGGCATCCACAACTAAAAAATTTATTATTGCTATTGTTTTTGCAAATTAATTAATTATTAAAATTATATACACAAAACAGCAATGCTGCCATCTAACGGCTCAACGTCAATATGATTGACGGTCGGTAAAATTTTTGTTTAATTTCAAATCCACTCACGTATAAATAAAGTGGCGCTTTAGCTCAATGCTTTTGATACTTGCGCCTCTATATGTCAATTTTAGTAAAATATTTGTTTGATCTGTCATCTGAGCTTGATAATGGAATAAATAATGCGATGACTTCGCACGGGTCACGCTAGTACTTAATATTTCTCATTAAACCATTTACAAATATGAATTTTTCACATCGCAGATATATTGCACCGTGTTATATATTATATATTTCTCAGGTGTAATATCGTGGCATTTCAAAAATTATTAGGTCTAGGATAATCGCTATTGTTTCCACATACCTATGGTTTCGTTTTTTGTCAACCTTGTTATTTTCATGATTTTTGGCTCAGTAGTTTTATAAATAAAGGGGCGGTTTGCTATATTTTTGTTTATTTTTTATAGATAGTATCTTTTTAAATATGCAATTTAAAATGGTGAAACAAATAAATGTATCGGGATGACTCTAATAGAAATATTTTTGTGTTCCTCATAATAAGATACCTCCACATGATATATAAAAAGAAAAAAAAATTCTTTACAATTTTTATTTAGCTTCTCTTTAATTATTATAAGAGTATTTTAAAAAGTTTTATGGTGTATAATGTGTGGATTAATAAGTTATATTAATATTAAGTTTCCATGTCGTATTGTTTCTGAGAAAAGCGGCTTTGAAAATGGGAAAATGTATTTCCAGTTATCTTCTAATGAAAATGTAAATGTATTTCCTGTTATCTATCTTTTATAGGCGTAAAAAAAGGATAATATTAAAAAAAAATATGATATCCAGAAGTATTGCTAGTTTTCCTAAAACATTTGGGTAAATGGTTATAAACATTGGGCTTTTAAAAATTCGTATCCTTTTCATAATTTTAGGTTGAGTTGTTTTGAAAATAGAGGGGGGGGGGATATTTTCCTTGCATATTTTTCAGTATATCTCTGAACATATAATATATACAGTTATGAAAAAAAAATGTTGAGACCCAAAATTTAAAACTGATATTTTTGAGTTTTAGCTATTACGATATATGTTGGTTAACATGTTTTATTGTCGTCACTGTGGTATATTGGGTTGATCGTAAGACATACGGCCGTTGAGCGCGCGGCGCACTGCGGGGACCCGAGTTCGATGCCCAGCCGCTCACCAAACGGGACTGGGGAAGTCCAACCTTCCGAGGCTTTGGCAATCATTTTTCCATACGAACGAACATGTTTTATTACCATGTCAAATTTCAAATTTCTACGTCGAACGGTTTCTGGGAAAATCCCCTGTGACGGACTTAGAAACAGGTTATAAGGTTTCTGCTTTTCTTTTAAAAGTACGGAACTCTAAAAAACTGAGCTTCTTTGTTCTATATCCAACGATTTCTATAATCCATGTAGGCACTGCGCCCAATCGCCTACCAATTTTGATCTTCAGTCGATTCTGCTACTTTTCCCCAATTTCTGATACCCAGCTTGCGTAGTTCGGCCTTACAGTTCTTGAGCCAACGCTTTCTTGGCCGTCCCACTAAATGGCTATCTTCTGGTTTTTAGTTAAAAATCTTCCCAATTATCCATCGGTTTCCTGTTCGTAGTATATGGCCCATTTCTATGAGTCTTCGGGTCTTGACGTCCACTTTTATTGAAGGGTCGTCGAATTCCGTGTTATTTCTTATTCTTCTTAAACGATTTTTGCATGTTACACCTTAGACCTTCGTAAAAATTTTCTATTTCCATATTCTTAATAATTTTTTCCTTATTATTTAGCTTCGAAGTTTTCGCACAGTATAAAACTACTGAGTTGTTAATGGCTTTGTATCCTACGAGTTTTATTAATCTTGCAAGGAGTGAAGATCGAATTGGGTTTTGGATACTAAAGTAATGGTGACTCCCTACTTATAGCTCAACCTTCAGCTTTGTCTATACCTTGTCATCTTCTGTGACTAGTCCTACAAAGTATTTGGATTGTTTCACCTTTTCGAAACATTCGAAATGATTTAAATTCGCCTTATATTTCTTGTGTTGATCATACACTTTGTTTTGTTCTAAAAATGATTTTTAAGAGAGTATTACGCAATTAAATTTTTGTGTCACGAACGTTTAACACTACACAGCAACCATTCATTTTAAATTTCACGAGTATCTTCAGAAGGTGAAAAACTTCGTTTACTTATTTTAGTTTAATTTAATAATAATTCCCATTTTCTATCGCTTTTCTTATAAAATTAACGTATTTAACGTTTCTTCCTCTCTTACTCAACTAGTCTTTTCTATCTAATTTCTAAGATCAATATGCATGTAAATCATCCTTAAATATAAAATACGGAATATCCCTTTCTCTCCATATAGTTTTATGTCTTTATATATACTCTTTATATAATATATATATATATATATATATATATATATATATATATATATATATGTACATATATAGTAATTCCAAAATTGTGATGATATTTGGGCAGCGACGAAAAAATCTATATTTTCGATTCAGTATTGTCGATTTGCGGAATTAAATTTAGATGAGTATTTCGTCAGTTACGAAATAAACGTAATAATTGATTTCTGATTGATCAGCCCTTTAACACGTACATTTACAACATATATACATATTAAAAATCCTTCTGTCGGGATTTTGAGTCTCATTTCAGTTAAATAGTCGTTAAAATACATTTAATGAATCTCCAGTTACGTTTAAGTACTAAATAGTTTGACAGAAAAACTTTTTTTAAAAGGTAAAAGCGAAACTCTTATATTATTCTGAAATCTAACAGTTGCAGGTCATGCCTCCTCTTCTAATCGTATTATTAGTATCTGCCAGTGTTGCCTTCGTGTGATATCGACTACGAACATAATTAGATAGACAAATATAACTTTATCGATCTCGGTATTCGAGTACTTAATTAGGTTACGGCAACTTACAATACAATTTCTCTTAGCTAAGTGCTTATCAATGTGCTGCGACCTAAAACAAATCTCTATCGAATTAATGGCTACAGTGAATACTAGTTAGACACAAGTACATACTTTACTATACACTTGAGTGAGTCACCCCGATACATTATTAGACATGACAAATGGTTTTTCCAATACCAACCACAGGCTTTATCGGTACACCGATTATACTCAAGTTAGTTGGATACGTTATTAAATTCATAATGCAATATTTGTACATATGAGTACACGATTCCGTATTACAATAACAATGCGATTCGTGTAACAATAATGAGATTCTGTAACATATAATTTTCTAATCTCATCTGTACATCGCTCGTTATTCAGGATTGTGATCATGATATTGCAGATTTTAATCCTCGTCAGCTGTAAAAATCTGCCGCACTATAAACCTACAGCTACACTAAATGGTGTACTTAAAATTATGTAGTTTAAAAGGGCTGGTGATTTGACATAATAATGAATACATTCCACTTTTTCATAAAGTTTTTATATCTGTCTCGTGACTGTATAATATTTACTCAGTCTGCGCGTTTATCACAGTCGATTGTTGTTCAGACTATAATTCTTAAAGGTAAATATGCTTTTAAAATTCTTTATACTGAGTTTAATTGAAGTGATTCTTTGTAAATGGCTAATTCGCGTTTATATATAAGGATATATTATATTTAAATATAATAGAAGAAAATAAATTCAATGTAAATTAATTTCAGTAATTATTTTCTGGATTTTGTGGTATGTTTTCAAGTTTAATAGAGCAAATGGACATGCGTCAATAAAACTTCACTCAGTACTCGTATAACCTATTAGCGCTATTTCTATCATAAGGCACGTTACATTTATTTAGGCCGTTGTGAGAAAGTCTGTTCAATACCCAAATCTATGGTTTGAACACTGTCTACTGAAAATATTTTTGGAAAATTTATAATTACAGATTTTTATAAAACACAAAAAAAAGTTATTAGAAAATTTTCTTTTTTTTCGTTCCATTATGATTTAAGAACTACTTTTCATAAAGTTTTCGCTGTAAATTTTGCTGATGGGGTTATAATCGAGCAACTTTCACAAGAGACATGACATGTTTTGTGACAACATGATTTTTATTTACGTTCATCGCGCGTATAGTAATTTTATTTCCAATTGAAAATAAGTTCATTATTTCAAAAGATTTATTATATATTTAAGATATTACTTTAAAAAATAGGTAATTTCTAAAGAAAATAATTTATATTTTAAACCAGTTATAACGTCCATCGCTACATATGTGAATTATTAGTTACTACTACGCAGCATTTGTTAAGTAAAATTATATGGTTTGAATATAATTTATTATGATCAAACTAAACCAGTTAGCTTTTATATTACAGAACCAAACTGCTAGATGGCGTTAGAATAGTCTAAAGCATTACACGTGTTACAAAACGTTTCCGTTTCCTATTTTTGTAAAGATAACTACGTATTAAGAAGTGTCATTTTGACAAATATTATTATGCAATTATTTTTTAAACATGCACGAAATATTTTTTGATTTATATAATGAATTCATCACAGCTGCAAAATATTTGAATTGATAACTTTTTAAATTTTGATATAATTGATCAATTATTTTAATTTGTTTCTAAGTGATGATTCTTTTGAGATTTTCAACATTTTTACAATAAATCTGAGTTTACACAGTCGATATTCAATCAACTGTGGTACACAGATAGATTGTTTCCAAGGCAACGAAGCTCCATTAACATATGCTGTTAACTATAATACTGATAGGTAAGCTTTGATAAGATTAAATTCTACCTAAGTGTCGTCACAAACCTGTAACTTTGCGACGTGAATAACTTTTTGGATGTCAATGAAAGCTTTTAAAGCTTTCATATGACAAATATTATTTATCGCTGTTTCGTATTTGAATATTTTATCATATATTTTTAAAATTCCAATTGTATTCGTTAATTTATTTTAATTGTAAATGGCATGAATCTGTGTAAAGTTTTTAGCCACATAAAATTGTTTCTTTTCTCTTTTCAAATTGTTTTTAAAGCAATTTAATAATAAGCTTTGATAAGATTAAATTCTCCCTAAGTGTCGTCACAAACTTGTAACATTGCGACGTGAGCAACTTTTTGGATGTCAATGAAAGATTTTAAAGCTTTCATATGACAAATATTAATTATCGCTGTTTAGTATTTGAATATTTTATTATATATTTTTAAAATTCCAATTGTATTGGTTAATATATTTTAATTGCAAATGGCATGAATCTGTATAAAGTTTTTAGCCAGATAAAAAATTTTCTTTTCTCTTTAAAATTTTTTTTAAAGCAATTTAATAAATTGAATAAACAAGTTCCAAGAATGAACACGAGTGCACTCACCATACTACTAAAAATGTTATTATAGCAAATGCAAAAATTAAAAAAAAGTATTTATAGTTTTAAACCTTAACTCTTTTAAACCTTACCCCTTGTCATTTAGCCAGTATTGCATTTGCTTTAAAAAATTAGTCTAAACATAACTGAAATATATCGACCATATTTTCTTCAGCACTCCAATTACTTATTGTATGTACTATAAAAAGTCATAACGTGCTAATCCAAGAACCTGTTTCAATGGATATATTATTATAATTACTGGCTATCATTTTGTGCTCATCAGAAGTGAAAAAAATTATTTAATGGAGCTCTGATATCATTTGTAACATTAATTTCTGTCTATTATATATACTAACAACAAGTATATACTAACAACGCGCCAAGTATATACTAACAACACGCCATTTAAAAATGACACATATTATTTTTCTTTACTGACTATTTATCAATATGTTTTTTGTTTATGATGTTTTGTTTGGTATTTTTCCAATCGCTTCTTGTATATATTTACTTACAATCAGTCAGCCTTTATATATTTACTTTATACGTCCTAACTACATTAACACGGGATCAAAATCAATGTGTTAATTGAACGACGGGGAAAAATCGTTTCAGAAAAAGTGATTTAAATATTTTATTTTTTTAATTATCAGAAAGGTTGATATATTTGATACTTAACCTTGTATTCGATACTTACATGCGTTTGGTAGCACAAATTATGCTAATAATAATTGATATTTATATTTTTTTACTTAATTCGTATTTTATTTAATTCAAAATACAAATTGTCTAATATTAAACATAAAAAAATGTAAATTAGGAAATAAGGAAAAAGTTATGTAAAAACACCTTTGATATTTGACAAATGGCAAATAATTTGGAAATTAATTTTTTTGTTAAATTAATGGTGAACGACTTTTATCATTTTTAAATTCGTCGGTTTTAAGAGTATTCCACGACTTTAAAAAAATGTAGATTAATTCACTTTTGTTAAAATGGTGTTAAACTTAGCCATAGCTATATTACGTCAATTGATGCGCGCCTCACAATAAGAGTCAATTGATGCGCGCTACGCATTGAGAGTCAATTGATGCGCGCTACCTTTGAGAGTCAATTGATGCGCGCTAAGCATTGAGAGTCAATTGATGCGCGCCACGCATTGAGACGCTAGCAACCCATTTATTATCTATAAACTTTATTAATTCGATCATTTAAAATCTTATATCGAAAGAAAATGTTCGATAAATCATCCATAACCTCCGTGATTTGATATCTAGTTGTTCTAATTAAAGTTTTACAGAAATTGATACTAGTGTACTAAATTATGGAGAAACATTAATCACTTGATATTTATGTAGTTTATTACCTTATCTACAAAATAATTTTGGATTTATTACTTTATTTAAATAATACTATAGTTAAATTCACATTATTCTCTACGAATAGGTGATTTATCTAAAAATATGATTCGTTCCATTTTCTGTGATTCTGCGCCGAAAACATTCCAACTTTCTGTTTTCCCTAAATAAACCAGCTAAATATTTTATGACACCTTTAGAATTCTTTCGAGACCATTATACGTTGGATAGCGAGAGTATACACTGTTCTCCACTCACTAAGTTCAAAGATTTATTTCTGCTTTGTAAAGAGTGGTATTGTTGCTTTCTGTTTTATGACATGATTTGAAATATGAAGTCAACATTTATTTAGAAGCCGCTATTCTAAATGTTTTTCTCGGTTTTCCTTTATTTTTCTCGTTTACTTTCGGTCTGTTAAATAGGGCTTGTTTGTTTCTCATGGTTAAGTGAATCAGGCTGGCTGCTGTGAGCGTAGCCATGCTAGGCAAATAAATAAATTTGATTAATGCGTACGCAACTGGGCGTGATCTAAAGGAACTCTGCTTGCGACAGTCTCGAGTATATTTTTCAATTTTATTTCTACATTGGTCAGCGTAGTGGGTTGAAATATGGCTACGTCCGTTTCCCCGAGGGTCAGAAGTGGGGCTGGTTTATATCGATTGGGCAGGTTTCCGGGAACCTACGCGTGAATCGCATTACTAAAGGCGAGAGTGGAAGTACGATTTGGGAAATCCAATCTGCGTATATTGTTGGTGTTGGAAAAATTTTTGTTGAAAAAATCCTTAATAATTATATAATTCTTAATAATAAAATATTGATTTCTTATTTGACTTCGTTTTTTTAAATTATATTTACATATATATATATATATATATATATATATATATATATATATATATATATATACATATATATATATATATATATCTCTCTGGTTACGTACATAAGAGGCTTTAAAATCAGTGAAATAACTAATTGACGTTGACATTTCAAATGACAGAACCCTTAATTCCATAGACTAAAATTCTTTTATGAATATTTTTTGGTTAAAGATGTAAATTTTTTATTAATTAATAAATTTTTAATAAAATCAACAAAATTAAACAAGTCTACGTTTTAAATAAATTTTTTGCATCTTATTAAAGATATCCCCATGATAGTTTATTGTAACATGGATATGATTAATTTTTTTGGGAAAATAAACGAAAGAGAATGAATTAGGTAATTCTAGACATGCCAAACCACGAGACACATCTGGTATTAGTATTTTCTCATATTAATCTAACCCGTTTATTTTGTCCAATATGCATTGAAATTTCTATCTTCATCTCTACTTTACAATAGATAATCGTATTAAGGTATACTGGCGTATCATCGTTATGTATCATTAATATATTATACACTTGTAATGTTGATCCTTAACGGGATGAATTTTTAATGACATAAAAATGAAGTTCTATAGATAAGTATCAGGGTATAAATTTTATTATAAAGAAAAATAAACGACTTACTTTGGAATTTACAATATTGTTTGTGGATAATGAACTCGTGGCTGATTTATTTAATGTAACTTATGGGTGATAAATGCATAAAAAGGTGATGTCTTATGTGCTTATTTATTTTGTAGGCATTTGTGAAAATATAAAAGTGACACATCGATTTATAAACAGACGACGGGTAATTCTATTAACAGTATTTAGTACCGAAAGTCAATTTACTTAAAACCTTTATATATATTATCTTTTTACTTCTGACATTTCTTAAAATGATTGTCTTCGTTGTAATATATACATAGCTTAACTTTTTATGCATGCTTTATTGGTAATGATGGGTAATAAAGAGCTGATATTAAAAGAAACGTATGCGAGCGAGTTTTAATCATTACAAAAAGGTCAAATGAGAGTTAAACTTGGGCGATAAGTGTTCCGTATCAAGATTAAAATTAATTGAATATAAATAAGCACTGTTGATACTTATTGGTAAATATCTATTCCATATGTCTTCCTGTTTTTTTCAAAAACGTTCTTGCTATTGCTTTTGTCGAGTGGTGCTGGAGTAATGTTTATAATCGTATAGTTTAAATGCCATACATATGAGTGCAGGACAGCAGTGACACTGGTGCGTGGAGCTACGCACTCTGTGCGTAGCTTGGCGATTATGGGCGTGACCTCCAATGTTATGCGCATTGGTAGAGATCTACGTCCAGCAGTGGACGGAGATAAGCTATCGATGATGATAATTTTTTTTTAATAAAGAGAGAGGAGAGACAAAGTTTATAAAAAGGTTTTTGGAAATTTAAAAAAAAAATTGTTTGCTTTGTAAATTAATTTTAATATTTTTAGACTTCCTATTTTACGAAGTTTCAACTGATATTGACTCATTTCATTATAATTTCTCCGTCAAATTTTCCTTGAAATCGGGAATTAAGATTTCTGTATAAATATATTTCCATCTTCAAAATAAAAGTGAGTCAACTCAAAAATCTGTTGGTGAACGAAAGTAAATCAACTCGAAAAAATTAACTCAATTTAGGGAACGATGTTTCAAGTTTCAGACTTCAGCGCGTCCCGTAAATAATTTAGCGTGCAAGGTGCCTAGTTAGTGTAACATACCAAAATATTTATAACTGCAACTTACGGAGGATGCTTTCATGGTTCTAGTAATTTCATTAACATAGTTTCCAATTTTTCTTCATTTAGGTCTATTGTGGGGCGTGGGATGTATTCGGGTCATTATTAAGTGTATATCATCCCAATTAACGTATATTACTACTATATAGTTTGACATATTATTTAAGCATACCTTGTGCCTCAAAAAATACTCATCAAAATTAAAGGGGTTTCAAAGATTAATAGAATGGAAAAACGACAGAAGGAACGTTCTAAGGTCACAAAATCAATGAGTGATTAAGAAAGAAAATTAAGTTTAAGATAGACTAAGAGAAGTATTTATAATGGTACTGGACTGGAAATAAAGACACATTAAAAAGACGTCACGTAGCATAAAACAGACATAAGATCAGAACAATAAGAGACCCCTATATGCAAGGGATAAAAGAAGAAAGATGGGATGATTTTCTTTTAATGTTGGATGAAATATTTCATTAAGTACTAATTAAGCAAGCATAAGTTGGTAAAATCATCTGACATTAAATATAAAAATAATAAAGTTGAATATATTTGGCGTTAGTTTTGTAGAAATTCATTATTCACAATTAAATGAAACTACGTGATGTGGTATTATTTCTACTTTCTTTAAGTTCTTTACCACGACCTAGATTTCGTTGTATTACATCTTCAGGTTAGCTATTAGCAAAGATCTTTGCTAATATCCCACCTGAAGATGTTGTAATACAACGAAACCTAGGTCTTGGTAAAGAAATTAAAGAAAGTAGAAATAATACTACATCACGTAGTTTCTTTTAATTGTGAATAATAAAGTTATTTACATTATAATAGACATCTTTATAGAAAATATGTGATTTCTTATTCTTTATGTTTATTTATTTATTTAAGATAAGTATGTGCATCTGATGAACTTAAAGCTACAGGAACAGTCTCTTCTAGTCATTCAAAATTACAATATATTTAAAATGTACATAATGTGACATATAGATAACAAAACATGGTAAATACAATTTTCGGGAAAAAAATAAGAAAAGAAACAAAAAATTAGTCTGATTTTCAAAGGACGGGAAGGTCTTTAAGGGATAGGGAAAGGAAGAAGAAGAATTAAGGGAGAGAGATATGGAAGGAAACAGAATGTTGAATATAAACTTATGAGAGGTAGTATTTTTCAGATGACTTTTGAATACTTGAATTGGCTATAAAAGTATGGCATCAAAATCGAGATTATACAATAGCTATTTTATAGTCTTTAAAAACTCTTATCATCGTTGACTACTTATATATCTACTTTCACGGAAGCAGAATAACTATCCCGTTATCTCCAATAATGTTAGCATTATTATCATATTTCGTTTGCGATCTGCAAAAGTTTTGCAAAATGTACACTGAAATTGGATTTCAAAAAAGTATGTAACTACCTGCACATCATTTAGCTCGTCCACTTTCAGATAAATTAAATCCAAAGTCGAGATAAAAAAAGAACCCTCACCCATAAAGCGCCGGCACTCACCCCGCAACCCTTTACGCGTAAACGCTGGCACAACTAAACTAGAACATTTCCGTTATGTTTTGTGAGTGATTATACCGATCCACCTCGTAGTGTATATACAAGCGCAGAAACGCACACGCACAACTAGCGACACCGTAGCTCGTATTCTAAACACACACTCACTTGTACACAAACAAGAAAAGTTACACACGAATTAATACACATATTATATATATACACATATATATGATAACACATCATTGCAGAATCCGTAACGTAGCACTTACACTCAACACACAAATACGAATACCAACAAAAACATACACGCATACTATCAAACACTTCATCAGTAGACACACTTATACAAATACACGTAAGCTTAGAAAGCGTCGCCTCGTGCGGGCGCCATTTTGGGTAGCCTGCGCGTTGGGTGAGGGGCAGGAGGGGAGGAAGGATATAAAGACGGCAACACACGCGTCGTTCGTGCGCCGATTATGTCATGTCGGGTAACCCGCGGTTACCCGTGATAGGCGCTGGCGGCTTGCACGGGTCGGCTACGGGCTAGTTCTAGTAACTTTGTTGTGGGGCGGTGATTGCTGTGTTTATCTATCTATGTTACGTATATTCCATACTATCTTTCATCTGGACAGGTGTATGCGACTATTTTGAAAAACTTTATATCTAGACATATTTTAACTGCATCATTAACTTGCAAAACTAATCGTAAATATGGAATTTTGTTATTTTAACTATCAGGTCTTCAAAATTACATAAAATATATTCATCGGTGTTTTTCACTTGTAAAAATCTATTTATATTCTTTTCTATAAATAATTTCTAAATGTCTGCAGTATCATTTTTTCATATTTAAATAGTCTTAATTTTATTGTTTTCTTAGTTTTCTTTTTTTTGTGAATGGAGATTCGCTGTTACTATATTGCATATGCAACGAACATGTTTTCTTTTGCATTGTCAATGATCCAGATTTAATTTTTTATCTAATTAGAAAGATTATTAACTTCAGTTATGTATCTATAACTAATTTACGACTTACTCTTTTTCAAATAAATTATTTTTAATGAAAAGAAATATATAATTCTATTTTCATTTTTACGGTTGCAGACTTTTCATCGATGATTTAATTAAGTAGTTTATTTAATAAAGTATAAATTTTATTAAAGAAATATTGAATTAAAACTACTTCTTTAAACATCTGCCATTATTCTATAAATATCTTCACATCTCCATAAATAGAAAACCATTACCATCCATCGAAATGCAACCAAGATAGTTTAATAAGACTGGATATAATAGGTTGTAATAATAGATTCAATCGATGTGGAATATTCGTCATATTGGGTAGATCACACTTAATAGGACACTGTATAAATGTGGCTCAATTATGTTGCTACCGCTGCGAGATGTATTTTCAGTAAACCTGTCCCATTTCTCATTATGAAATAGTACAATGCTACATGATTGTAGTAAAACTGAAAACGAAAATCAGTTGAAGTAAATAGGTGAAGTGTAATGACAATGAAACATGGGACATCACACAGTGTTTTGAAATGTAGTCAGGTGAAGACGAACGATACAAGCAATTGTTTCCGTACCTCAAAAGGATATAAAAACAGAGCCTTCTTCAGATCACTAACATATTCGACCATCTGCCTGTTTGATAAAGCCTTTTTTTTCAAGAACTCGTTGATGTAATATACTTGAACTTGGTGTAGCAATACGGCATACTAACTCACATATATTTCAAAAATATTTATATGGGTATTTTAGAGGTAAAACTGAAGAAATCGAATTTTTTCTTCACTTTTTCATATCGTGTGGATTTGATTTATTATATATCTTCAAAAGTTATTACAATAATTTCAATAATATGGAAAGAAATATTTTGGAGTTCGCATAACTGCAAGTTATGCGGATTCCAAAATATTTCTTTTACAATTTTATATATGATAGTTCTAGAGATTTTTTGAAAATATCTACAAAAAATATAAACCATGTTAAAGTGAAAATAAAAAAATCTGTTAATTAATCATTACAAAAACGTGTTACGAATAAATAAACAGAATATATCGAATGTTTATTTTTACGAATTTTAACAAAAAAATTTCTTTCTTATGTGAGAATTTTCGTTTTATTCCTAATCGTTTTTAATCTGTGTTTGTAGTTTGAATTTGTGTTTGTAGATGTTACGCTGCTAATTTTCACTTGAAATAATTCTGAAAAATGAACGGTCAAACGAAACAATGAGTAGTATCATATATAGTGAAAAATATATTTACACATTGTATAAATTTTTTATAATTTTCAATTAATCGCAATATGAAACAGAAGAAATTCGACTTCACGATTTTCACGTTTACCATACCTACATTTCGAAAATACAAATGAATTGGCTATGAGTAGTAAGTGAGCTACTAAAATAAAAAAAATATAAATTAAATCTTGCTTTTGACTTTTTGTTTGCAAAATAATATAAATATTTACGCAAATCTAAAGCCATTACGATTTATCGAAATGAGACCGAGTTATTTTTTCTTTGCTATCTGGGCTAACGAGATTACGCTCCCATATATTTGAATACTCAGATTGTGCTTACAATATTTTATGTTCATAAATTTTTTCGTTGTTAAATTATCAACAGGTTTTTGCAAATATTCCTCAGTTTTGTAAAATTTATACACATAATTTTGTTATTTGTTTTTCGTTAGTATTACCTATTTGTTTTTCGTTTTGTCTCTCTATATTTTATGACATAATTCAATGTACTAATTTTTCACCTGTGGACAGACAGTAATTTTACAGGTGGGTGACGAAGTACGTTAGTTATGACAAGCCCTTGAACTTTCAAACAGCATTAAGACACGCGTTTAATTTTCAATAATTTTATTTAGAATAATTAAGGGTTACGTTGCATACCCAATGGTTATTTGCTTTATTATTCACTAACGCGTCAACCTGGAGTTTTAACGATAGAAGTAATGATAAATCTGGTTAGTTTATAATTATTAATATAGATTTTTGGAAACATTCTTTCTCTACAAAATGATATCATTTTTTAATCTTTTAAGATTTTTATTACGATTTTTTCTTCGAAAAATGACGTACACTTTCGCCCATTAAACTAGACAAAATATAATATCTATTTATATTTTTACAACTATTAATTAAAATAATGGATGATTAAAATTTATAAATAAAATATAAAAATATATGTTCGAAACTTTTTTTTACTTTTCCTCAGAAGTGTATATTTAATAATCAATAAAAAACACGGTTTATGCACTTTTGGTTTTATCAACTATTTTATAAATTGGTAAATGTAATGCAAGAAAGTACCTGTTTTAATGTTGGTTAAAGAATATCTGGTTTTATATGGTACATTATTTTTACAGTAAAGCTGCTTTAGCCGATATAAAAAATAACTATATATATATACATATATATATATATATATATATATATATACATATATATATATATATAAATATATATATATATATATATATATATATACAATGTTAGCAGAAATAAAGAACAAATTCACTTTAGCGCCAATGAAAATTCACCGTTTATTGGTTATTAAATAAAAAAATACATTAACAATTTTATATAAACTATTTGCGGTCGCGATTATTTGTAAATCAAATTGATTTGAAATATAATTCCCATACGAACTGCGATTCTTGAAGGAATTATTTGTAATAATTCTTCCGACTTTATTGCCATTCTTTGTAACACTAAACACTGCATATGCAAATACAAACACAAATTGGTATAAAAAAGAAAAAACAAAAAAATAGTCGAGATGGGAAACTTTTTTACTTAATACGTCGTTTTTCAAGTATATTTTTTTATTTAAATTTGAAAGTAGTGAAAATCGGTTTTTTAATATCGGAAAATTTTAAAGGAATATAGAAAAGAGAAATTTGTTTTTAATATAATCGGAAATCACGATAAGAGAGAAAAAAAAAGTCAAAGTAATATTGTAAAACGCATAAACACGATATCAAATTTTGCTTTAGAGCTATAAAATATAATATCGGATATATAGTTAGACTATACGCTGATCACTGCAAAAGTTTTTGTCATTAAAAGCTAGTGTATAAAGCTGGAGATACACGTTAAAAACCATACTCCCACATTAATATGTATACGGATATTGGCTTGAAAGGATACATATAGTTAACATGAAGTAAAAGAAATTAAATACTCTAAAGAAATATTTAATTACCTTATAGCAATTTACAATATAATGCGGTACAACGTTGGGCATAGTCAAAGTGGAATAAGTTTTACGGAGAAATGAGTCGAGATTTGGAGAAAATTCGTCTATGGTTACGGACGATAAAAAGGTGGCCTGGTCAATGAAACGTGAATATTATTGCTTGAAAATAGATTCAAGATCATATGTGGGTAGTAAAAATTATACTGGAGAAAACAGACATCTGATCTCTTCCGATTTCTGTCAAAGTAATAAATTTTATGGCTCTCCTATAAAATTTGTCCCATTGCATTTAGACAGTATCCTGTGATATAGACGATTTGTTTCTAAGACATTTTAATTTTATTTTATTTATATTGGTTTGTTCTTTAAAGTGTAATTCTCTCTTTTATTCTAAGTATTTAGTAAAGGTCATTAAAGACACTTTTTTTTAAATCCTTTTATTGTATAATCAGCTATAAAAGTAAAAAAATAGAAAATACATTCATAAATTTATTAAATTTAGATATTTCCCCTACAGTTTTTCTTTTCTTTTTGTTTTTTAATTCTGCATTATTATTTAATCTTATAAAATAAAATGAAAAAATAAAATCCACCTGCGGATGTGTACTTATTATCAACTTACGCGCCAAGTTAGAGTTTTGAAGATAGAATTAATTTTAAAAGTAATCAACTTTTAAATGAGATCTTTCTCTGCAAAATGATAACATTTTTGTATTTTTTAAAAATATTTATTACAATCTAAATTTGCCTTTGAAAAATGGCATTTATCTTCGTCAATAGTCTGTACATATATACATATGTACGTCTGTATGTATATACGAATTTGGTAATTCTTTTTTCTATCGATTGGTTAACTATCAGAATATAAACTAATTGATTTTTGCACAATAGTTTATTGAAGAGTTTCGTTTATATGAACGATTTCCGCATAAATTCCCTTTTTTTCGTTTCCGTTGACTTTTCGTGGCCTCTTTTTTGTGGCGACTTGCGATTTTTCTTGGCCTCTTTTTTGTTTATCTTCTTTTCTCATGTTTAACTTTTTTAGGAATAAAAAAATGGCTTATGCACTTTGACTTTATCAATGACTTTATATTCAGTTTATATTATGAATGAAGCTTCGGTTATCTCCGTAATACTTTATGGTGCAACTCACGTGATCCATCTAGATTCATTCAAAACATATTCGTATTTGCGTTACATCGTACCTATTCGTATTTGCAAAACATGTAAGTACGAATGTATTATTCTTTTATTCTGGAAAATTTCATATGTTTCAAGGTTTACTTTCAATGTAAATGTGATTTGTCGGTAATTTTTACAGCTTTTCTACTTTACGATTAATTCATTATTTTGTATAGAAAATAAACGAACTGAATTACTATTAGACATTTTACAACATACATAGATCAAATGTGCAACTCATTTAATTTTACATATTCTTACTGTATGTATTAGATTCATAATTTATCTTTTCATTAATTTCATATTAATTTTTACAGCTTTTCTACTTTACGATTAATTCATTATTTTGTATAGAAAATAAACGAACTGAATTACTATTAGACATTTTACAACATACATAGATCAAATGCACAACTCATTTTATTTTACATATTCTTACTGTATGTATTAGATTCATAATTTATCTTTTCATTAATTTCATAGTATATCTTTGAATTTTGAATGTAAATATTTCTACTTTTTTATGTTTATTTTTTTTACCCGTAAGATAATCATCTTATGTTTACCTCTTTATTAAAATAAATAGTTAACAATATGGCGGTGGACAGAATTTCAACTTCTTAATGTTATATGAATATATAATAAATAAAATATACTTAATTTTTTTCTCTATATTTTAAGTGATACAAAAACAAAAATTCATTTTAATTCAGTCAGAAAACTTTAATATAGACATTATTTTTTAGACATTAACGAAAGATAGACATTATTTTTTTATTTTTTAGTATTTTATGGACATTATTCATTATTTATATTTGTGAGACTTGAAGTTATACAATTTTATAAAAAATATTAATATTTATTCAATACTATTTGAGTAATATACATACAAACAAGACTAGCATTTTAAAAAGGGTTTATTAACAATTTATTTATAGCTCTTTGAACTAATTTTCTCTGAGGTATCTTTAATACACAGGTCTTTTTACCTTAAATAATTTAATTATACGTATATATGGATTGCCATTATAATATTGAATATCAAATTTTCTCTGGCTGTAAATACACAGGTCTTTTTACCTTAAATAATTTAATTATACGTATACATGGATTGCCATTATAATATTGATTATCAAATTTTCTCTGGCTGTCAATATCAAATTACGTATGACTTTGAGTTTGTGGCGGAGCTTAATATCTGTATTATTTCCTTTTCTATGTATATTTGCAACAATAAAAGACAAAAATCACTGTGAATGTGGGCGTAGAAGTAGGCGGTATAGTGGGTGTTTTTTTAGGCTTATATGACCTTTGATCATAGCTTACATAATTTAGCCAGCCTCGTTTAAATTTATCATAATTTTTGGGGAAAAATAATTTTTACGATAATTTTATATACAAAGATATTTACATGAACAAATTTGCTTTTATACAAAATGTTTATAACAGAATTTCTCATTATGTACCCTTTAGAATCCTTTTACTAATTTCTAGTGGACACACGTAAACAACTGAAAAATTAATTTTCTTTTTATATTTTTTTGACGTACGTATAAAAGATTTATGTCGACGTTACATTAAATCGAGTATGCGTTATGATGTTTACATGAGGCTATTCTTTACTTCTTTTGAAATAATTTTAGAAAAATTCTCTAGTTAATGCAGTTTACTATACTTAAAATAAATTTGTAAAACAAGTACCGTTTTCCATTTTTAAAATCCTGTATTTTATAAGCTGATATCTTATTAGCCTGTATCTTACATTAACACAATTAAAATCATCTTATATATAAGTACCCTTGCGCAATAATCACGCAGTTTAAAGGCATATTTCAAGACATCGTGTGTGGCCGGCTGTATCGCAGGATTCGGCGAGTACCTCGCGCTAAGACACGGGGCGAAGGACTCGCCTATCTTTCCTTTGAAAAGAGACGCAAGAGGAGGGGAGAATCCTGGTACTGAGTAAGTGCTGGCGTTTTCTTTTCGTCAAAATGGACGGATTTTTACGTTCGCATGCGAATGCCGGCTCTGAGTAAACTTTTACGTGCGTCGTCGCGAGCAGATGCGCGCCTGCGTCGAGATGTGCCTTTCAACTTTCAATAGGCGCCTTATAGGTGCTTGAAGGCTGTTTAGGTGTAAAGAAAGTATGTGCGAAAAAAATAGTGAAGATGAAAGGAGGCTGACTAGGTTGTAAAATAGTAGTAGTCGAAGTATAACAACTGTGTGTGAAAGTGTGAAGATTTAAGTTCAGTAAAAGAAAATGCGTGTACTTATGTACGCGTATTAGAAGTTATACTTTTTTGGTATAAAGCAAGAATAACTTTATTTAGCACGGAAATAATTAATGGAAATAAAACAATAATAGGACTCGATCAAATAATTTCATTTTAAATCATTTATAATTTATAGTACAAATATTTGCGTACCGAAACTTCACCCAACTTTGAATAATACACTTAAAATAAATTTTGAAAAGCTTATAAGCACTTTTGTATAACGTATATTCACAAAAAATAATTTTTTTTTTATTTAATGGATGGTCCATTAAATTTAAATTACTAAATAATTTTTTTTAAAAGCACAGATGTAACTTAGATTTGCATGAACATAAAAGACGTTTGAACATAAAAGAATATAGTATCAGTCACTTCACGCATGTTTAGTGAGCAACTTCATCCTGTCGATTTCTTAGTAGAATCTTCTGGACATAATATGCCCGTCTCTTTCCTACTTAAGATCTTTTATTTCAAATTGGTTTGGTTATAATAAGTGTTAAATTGAAAAATATTTGGTAATAAACATTTAGATTTGCAGCAAAAATACAGGGAAAATAGGAAATAGCTAAATAAAAATATTGTACATAAAAAAAACAGATGGGTACAGTAGAGGCGTACTTCTACGTCAAAAGTTGCGACGAAGTAATCTTTTCACTTAATTTGTGAGGAAATTATTTATAATTTAAATATACACACGTATTGTATATATATTAAAAAAAAGTATATATTAAACATTTAAACCTTGTTCATTTATTTTGAAAAGTTTACACCTAATTAATAATATTGGTACACAGATTATGTATACTATTTCTGAGCAGTAAAGCTGTGAAGTAGCTACAGAGAGTGTCCTTCTGTCCATCGATGTTTACGTAACAACGATGTCGTACAACAAAACATTAAGGTTTCAATATCGATAATGACGTATGGAATATCTGAACAACGATAATGTAATTAAGACATCGGTCCCAACAACAACTCTATAAATTTGTTATTAAGCAAATAAATAACAAATGCGTACAAAAACTATCGTATTTAGATGAACAATACAACATAAATAATACATCAGGGTAAAGTAAAACAAACGAAAGACAGGTATTCAGCACTTGACGATGAAGTTGGGAGTGGGCGGTCGAAAAATTCATAGGTCTTGTAAAATATTCATCATAGAAGTCATAGGTTCCTTGAAATAGGTGATTCGTTAATAAATCATTAAATGAAATAAGTGAAGTGTGCAATTCTCAGTCTATTCTACCTATCCCCGCCTTCGAAATGGCGTGCCTTAATCCATTCAGTCATTTGAGAAGCGAAATGTTAGATGTGTACTGATTAATCAACATCGTCTTGTTGTCAACCGGCGGCAAGGACGAGGGGTGACGTACAGCGTTCGGCCACGTGGAGGTGACAGATAATAAAAGTGAAAAGATGGAGGATAATACGAGTAGCTATAATCTAACAATTATCCACTCGTTAAATTTTTTATATAAGCATCGTGTGATAGACTTTGAAGATATAGAGGTTCTGTTAGAAAAAGGTCTCGTTCTTCAAATCCAAGCATATTCTGATACTTTTACACTTTTTGATCATTCGTACCTTTTTCGATATCCTCGATTCTCCAGAACCTGAATCCTCCATAATCTTTTCCACCTTCTTGAATTTCCTAACATAATTTAAATACATAAAGAGATTCTGTTAGAAAACGGTATCGTTTTCCAAATACAAGTGATGTTTAATGGTCACCATTTTGATTCCTGTACCCTTTTTGATTACTCTTTTTTTATACTACTGTTCTCCGCATTCTTTTCGTCCTTCTTGATTCTCCTAAAAATTGAAAGATATAAAATGGTCCTATCAGAAAAGGGTGTTCTTCTTCAAGCAATGCTTAATGATCCTCATTCTGATTCTTGTACACTTTCGTACTTGTGCACTCTTGTACACTTTCGATATGTACTAGACACTTTTCGATCTCATCGATTCTCCAGAATCTCGATCTTATTTAACCTTTTTCGCCTTCACAATCTTCCTAATAGAGTTTACATGTGTATAAAAGGTTCTGATAGAAAATGAAGTCATTCTCCAAATCCAAGTGATGCTTAACGGTCCTCATTTTTACTCCTATACCTTTTTCGATTCGTTATATCCTTTCTGATCTTATCGATTCCCCTGAATCTCTTTCCTGCGTATTCTTTTCTATTTTTTCGATCCTCTTAATAATGTTAAAAGATATAAAGAAGTTCCATCAGAAAAGTTTCTATTATGCTTGATGCTTCCCAAAAATGTCTACAATCAATTTGTCCTCTCTTGTTCATTTACAATGAATACCCTCTCTTTAAGCAACGGCATACTCGTAATCTTTCCGGCAATGACATAATTTCGTCGTTCTTTTGTGTGTTTGACTGTATCAATGAAATTGTGTCGAAAAGTAGCCTGTCCTTTATTGAAAATTGTATGACATTTGAAGTTCCTACTAATAATAATAAAATATATGTAAGAAGGTAATAGAATAATTTCAAAGTATGAGAAGATAGAATATTGAGGTCGAAGAAAAGTTACAATCTCCGATGAACGTCTCTTTTCATTTGGTCAGATGTACGTACAATACATAATTAAGTTTTTCTTCAAATTCTCTGATTAATATTAGATTTTTAGTTGCCTTAAAGCTATACATAAAATAATATAACATACATAATAAAACAGTAAAATTTAAAAAACGGGTAAATCAATGAAGCCTTCGAAAAATATGAGACTTGCTTTTTAAATGAATATATTTAATATATTTGGCGTTAATTTTGTAGAAATTCATTATTCACAATTAAATGAAACTACGTGATGTAGTATTATTTCTACTTTCTTTAAGTACTTTACCACGACCCAGGTTTCGTTGCATTACAACATCTTCAGGCGGTATCTTAGGATCTAAATTTGCCTTTTAAAAATTATATAGATCTTCGTCCGTTGTTCTGTTTATATGTACGTATGTACGTATTAGGGTACGCTAGAGGTCGCAACTCTTAATATTTTTGTTGATTGCTTTGCCTATTGGTTTTCACGATGATTTGTCAAACAGTTTATTTTTTAAAACTATTTTCTATAGAACTCCCATTTTCTTGTTCTGCTCCTTCCTTCTGCCTCCTGCCTTTTCCTTATCTTTTAAACTTTTTCGTACAACTTAATAAACATTAAAAAAGAAATCGGGTTGTACCTGTTCTATGATACACGATGTGGTCCGTGACAAAATATTCTCTACACCCAAATTTTATGTAAGACGACGTTCATCAAAAAAATTGTGGTCTCAATATGCATTGGATTAATTAATCATTCGAATATCTTTCATTTGCTCGATATTTTATTGACTAATACAACACATAGTCACCAGGAAGACCAAGAAATTTCGTACATATCCTTGTAATTCATGAACACATTACCCATAGGCAATTAGCCAGAACGACGCGCTATAAGCTAGAAGACATATAAATTATTGTCCACTAGCAGTAGTATCTTCTTCTTCACCGGTACATTCTGAAGTGTTTTGAATTAATATGATTCTATTATATTCTTGGTATTTATCCAAATTTTGTCGATCAAACTTAACAACGGAATCCATTTCGGTATGTTTTGACCGGTACTGTGTGGACAATATTAGGCACTAGTGGACTTACCACTAGTGGAAAATAATTATATCCCTTCTAGCTTATAGGCGGTTGCCTATAAGCTAGAAGGCCACCGCCGTTTTGGCTAATCGCCAATTGGGGACGCGTTCTTGAATTATAAAGATTTATACGGAATTTCGTGGACTTCCCGGTGACTGAGATGACTAAAGTATAATATTGAGCAAATCAAAGCTGTTACAAATGTGTAGTTGGTTCGTATTTATCAATCATTCTTATCTACTTGGTGCTGAGCTGACTTGATATAAATGTGGTCTTCGTAACCGTAAAGTACAGCCAAGTTGTATGTTGAATGTAAAAATATGAAGTAACTGTTTCGATGCGAAATTATTTCAATCATATCGCAATAATAAATCATGGGAATAGAGACAATCATATTACTAGCTCTGCGCCTGTGAGGAATTGACTAGTCAATATATTTACATAGTGACAACGTTATTAAATGGTTTAATAAAAACACTGTGTTCCCTAAAATGCCTGACTGTTTATGAAACACTCGTTGCACGAGTTTTACTCGTACTTAATTGTTTTTTTAAAGTTCATTAGTCAAAAGCATAATCATTTTTCATTAGGTAATTAACAGCTTGAGGGCACAGGAAGTGTCACATACCCCCGTCTCAAACGGCATAGTGTACCTGCACTATCCGCGAGATTTGACAGCAAATGATAGGAACTCGCCTAAACGGGGTCCTTCTGACCACAAACGACATTAACTTCAACGGATTGGCCCATTGTGTCAACACACAGATTGCCAAGTTACAGACAGATAAAATAAAAAAGAAAAAAAAAATTAGGTAATTATTTGACCACTCTTACCTTTATATTTACTAAAACTTCCAAAAACTTAATAAAAAACTTATAACTTCAAAAAAATTATTAAAAAAGAAACAGAAATAAAAATTTAGTCCAGTAGCCTACTTATTTGTTAATATTGTATACAATTCTTTCATATTTGTGGAGGCGTGCAAATTGTTTCATTTTTCAATATTTGAAGTGAAAACTTTTTTAGGCTCACTTGCTCTTTTTTTAAGCAGTGAACGAAAGTAAGCCGTCACGTTCGGGCCGGTGACGCTGAATCGGATAAATTCGACTCGTTTCGGCATCGACCAACTGAACTACATTTTTCGGCGCACCATATACGCTTTTTGATTAATATTTTATTGAAGAGAGTTTAATATAATACGACTTTGCTACTGTATTTTAAAATAATAATCTCGCATTGTTCCTAATCCATCATATAACATCAATGTAATTATATATATGTAGGTATGTATATATATATATATATATATATATATATATATATGTATAATTTCTTTTTTCTTTTGTCACATAAGTAAAACGCTTTGTTTAATTATTATTGGCTAATTCTAAAACTCAGTAGAAAAGTATTCGAGTTGTGAGAACAAAAACTGATTCTATCTATCATAGTTATTTCTCTATTTTGATCATTAAGTAAAGTACATTTAATCGAAATTGGTTTAGTGATTGGTTTAACGGTTATAACTCCAGGCATATAAACATGTTACCTCATATATAAATCAGTTAGAATTGACTCTACCTAAAGCCCCGCCACACGTGCAGCTTTCTCAAATCCCTTATTTAAATAAACATCACTAAAATCTCGTCCCACGCGCCGCCGTCTCTGGAGCAAAAACACGTAATAAACCACCCCTAAATAATAATTGCCCATTATAACTGCCGATCGGGGGCGGAGAACTCGCGCAAAACTTTCACGCCGACGCAACCTCCTAATAGCTCTTTGTCTGCTTTCTTGTCGCCGTAAAATATATTATTATGCTTGAGCTTACCCCGCGATCGATGAGGTTCGTGATAGTCCGTAGCGTTCTACGCTACGAGACTACGCGAACCTGCTCGATAGCGGCCGTCGGAGGATGTGATCATAACTCTCAAAAACTAACGTTCCGCCCAAGAAGCAATTTACAAATCTCGTTCGAAAGAAGCGAAATTTGTTGCGAGCGGATCATCAAATAATTCATATTCTAATAAAAATTCTCACACTAGAAATATATTACCTTTATTAATATTTCGATGCGGTGTTTGTTTATTTTCTAAACAAAACAGTGGCGTAAAAACTACTGAAGTTATTGTATTTTGTAGAGAGCAATGTTGGATCATATCTGAAAATAGTATTGAAATGTATCAAATACCCCCTTTTACATATATGAAATCACGACTTTTTCCATTAAGTACGTTATTTCATTCGAAATCTCAACTTAATAATGCAATATTTTAGTGAAAAAAAATAGTGACTGAATAACCGATTTGTCCAAAACCAGTTAGTTTTGATAGTTTCATTTTGTACTCAGTCTGTAGTTGGGTTTAAAATATCAATATACGGTATACATTCCAGTTGGATATATTTAAATTATTTTGTTTTTAAAGTAAAACTTATTTAGCAACGTCTATGTCATTTTGTCACATTAAAAACTTGTAACGCTTGAGTAAACAAATACCGAACGCATCCGACCGGTGGCGGAATCGGCCGAATGCTAACAACATGGTGGTTGAGAAGGGCAAGTAATTGATTCTAACGCTAGTCTGTCAGGCAGTCATCGATTTTCGTGCATATATTCTTAACTTTATATTATTTTTAATCGTACATTTAGTTTTACGTTCGGTATAATTAACAAAATTATAGGAAAATTAAAATAATTATATTATAGTTTATTCGACAGCTTCGAGTGAAAAATTTACTAAGTTCTTAATTAATATAAAATTGTGGAAATATAGTTTTAACCAGAATATCAAAATAAAAATAAAATACTTCTAAGTAACTAATGTTTATCATAAAATATTAATTAAGATGAGTCCTTAAAGAATTTTACTCCGCCGGCTCACCACTTTTATTATTTTTTATTATCCAAATAAATCAGTATTATAGCATCATTATATCGCTATATATTTAAAAACATATGATTGAAATGAATATTCCATTATTCAGTAAAAAATCGACCAAACGCTTATCGAATTGCTGGTACAGAGGTCGTTGCTTACAGAGGTTGCTGCACATAATTCTACTTGATTAAATTTGCAAGAAAATCATTTTCCAGGTGTACATAAGAAAAAGATATATATTTAAATTAAATAATAAGCCTTTCAACGTTTCTTATATTTTTTTCCATATGAACCAAACTCTGCCAGTATATTTATTTTTATAGCAAAAGCCTTATATTTGAAACCTAAATCTACCCCATGTTATATTAAGGAAAGTCTTGCACACAAAATTGGATTTGATACGGGAATTAGATAGAAGATAGCAAAAATCTGTAATTGCAAAATAAAATACAACGTACAAATTTTATAAAACACTGGATCACGGGATACTAAATTTATCTTGAAAAATGTTAAAAATGAAATTGGATTCAGAGATTGGTATGAGAATTTATCTAAAAGATCACATAAATTTATATTTTTATAAAAATATACAATGTAACAGTAAACGCAAGTAAGCATATCTGGTACGGTTTTATGTGTCGCCCGACCTAAATACTTATCGACTTTTAAATAGCTCCTCTATATACGTATTTTATAAATATTAAATCACGATACGTAAAAGTGACACGTCCTATTGGGAACTCACGATAAGTACTCATCGCGATACGTGAAAGTGACACTTCCTTTTGGCAAGTCACGATAAATACTCATCATGATACGCGAAAGTGACACTTCCTACTGGAAAGTCCCAATAAGTGCCGATAACGATAGATGAAAGTAAAACTTTCTATTAGGAAGTCACGATAAGTACTGATCATGATACGTAAAAGTGACCCTTCTTATTGGAAAGTCACGATAAGTGCTGATAACGATAGGTGAAAGTGAAACTTCCCATTGGGAAGTAAACGTCACGCTATGTTTCTATGTAGTAATTCAATAAAGTGCTGAACGCATCTTTAAATTGCTTTGCTTATAGTTAATAAGTAGCTTCATATATGAAGATATATTATAGTTTTAATATTTGAGAATATTCAGTAAAGATTAAAAATCACAATAAAAATCTGACAAAGTAGATTTTTAAACATAATTACAAGAAATTCAATATTAATAGCTTTTAATATGTGTAGCCATAGCCAAAAGATGTTAAAAATAAGATGTCAACTGACATTTACATTTAGTATATGATCTGTGCATTGACATTTGTCCTGTTGTTGCCAAAATGTCTATGTGCCGAGTTTCATGTTTTTTTTCGACGATTGATGTTTTCGATGAAACAAAGTACACAATGCGTCATGCCTTATTCTCTATACATATATCTGACATACTAAATGTTACATATGTCTACAGAGAATGTAACACGACAAAATATGCAATACACGACACAATATGCATTACACACGATACGATAGCATTTACAAATTATTATAAAATGTAACATGAGTTTTACTAAAAATACAAGGCTTCATAATTTAAATGATACTTTCAACTAGCTTATTTTTTCAATTTGTATTTGTATGAGTATCATTTTTATTCTTGAAATACTTGGACTAAATTCTATATGAACTTTTGCTGATCGTTTTTAGCGATTAAATATTAAATGGATAAAATTATTGCAGCGCATTTATTAATGTTGATTGTAGATTCATTCGTGTCTAAAAAAGTTTCTCTACAATTTTAAATATACTTATTATTTCTAAAAGTATTTTATGAAATTAAAAACATACTTATTTTCTGAAAAAAAAATAGACGAGTTTCAAGTTTATAAATGTTACGTTACGTATTTGATTAGTTGTCGCCATGTTTCCATTCCAACATCATGTTTTATTTACTGATCCTGAAAATTAGTTAGGTTTCCTATTTGTCAATGACAGATGGCGTTGGTGTAGCGTGATGTGTCGATATGTTACGAAACGATTTTATTCATGACCTTTGTAACTTTAATTGAGGGTAGAATGTATCACTTAAAAACATATGATTTTAAAATTATTCGTATGCCTATCAATAGATTTTTTTTGTTTATATGTTGAATTGAAAGGCTGGAATCTCTGCACAAAAATAGTGTATTAACATGAAGGTATAATGTAACATTTTGCTTTATTATACTCTCCGAGAAAGGAAATCCCGTAAATTATTTTTCAAATACCTTTCTCGATACTTAGAAACAATCTTGTCGAAATTTGTTTGGTAATTTTTATATAATATCTGAATAAATAATCAGAAAGTAGGTCTTAAACGCTTTTTCTAAAATATTGTTAATGTATATACTTCGATCTATGAACGATTTTATTATTAATATAATGCAGATGGTCGTAATAGCCATAGAGATGTTTTCGTCGGTAGTACGAGAAAAAATGAATAGCATTTACTTTCGCTGAAATTTTCCTGTGAAAGAAAGTGTAGACGAAGGTTTTTTCACGGGAATTTTCATGTCTACAACAATGGTAGGCAAAGAAGCGACGGTATCCTTTTGTATGTTGAAATGAAAGATTTTACGCTCATTAGAATATTTAAAGACGCAGCGCTGAAAATCGAATATTATTTTTTATTTCTTTTCATAATATTTATCTCTTATTTTTTTATTAGTAAGCGATTTATGATGTGTTGTCGTAGTTGTAGAAGTGTGGTTACGTCTAAACATTTTTTTTTAATTTCTTGAAATCTAAAACAGGGATGAATTTTTTTCAGCAATCCGTAGAATAGGATATCAATAGACACATTTTTCAAAATAACATTCACATTCAATTTACCAATTTTCCATTTCAAAATCACGGTGGAAAAATATTAAGCATCGAAGTGGTGTGCGATATCCTTCTTTTCTAATTTTTAAAAATTATTTTGTTTTTCTAGATATTAACAGTTAATTAACAATTTAAATTAAAATTAATTTTGTTAACTTGGAATAACAATTTCAAGAGATATTAAAAAAAACTATAGAATCCTACATCATGTATGGTACCGATACGCACTTGGCTGATTTTATTTTTATGTTTTTTTAATTCATTTTTATTTTGGCGGTTATCTTAAGGCAAACAATTATTTTTTGGTCTGAATTGTTAAAATCGTACTGATTATTATATCTCGATCATAAGTTTAAATCAAATAAGACATTTAAATCTGTTGAACCAGTTCAAAATGGCTACTCAATCTTTTGAAGACTTGTTGACATGTAGCTTAGTCAGTTTATCGTACTGATGTGCGAATGTATTTCAGAGCGTATTTCTGCATCTTTTGAGATCTTAAAGACTTGATTGACCTAACGAATTACGAATACATGATTGTAATAAAGAACGTGTTTGTTATTCACACAGGTGATTCTGTGCAACAATCTGAGTAGAAAATGTTAAGAACTGTATAAAAATGTTCAATCATTTCTAAAGAAAAATCGCTATGAAGTTGCTATTTCAATGAAAAAGAATTATATCCATTAACAGATACACATTTCATATAAATTTAGCTTGATGTACAGAGTCACCTGTATGAATAATAGACACGTTTTTTTTCAGTCCTTATACATGTATACAGGACTGTTATAAAATCCTATCTATTGTTCACACAGGTAACTCTATGCATCAAACTGAGTAGAAAATTTTGAGAAAAACATATGAATATTCTCAACAGTTTCTGAAAAACTGTCAAAGATAAAACTTTAACGAAAGAAAATTATTTTAAAAAAAACACTTCAAATAAACAGGACAAAATATCACATTCTGTTACAGCTATGTATTGCTACATTTCATTAAGATTTCTATCGTTTTATTAGATGCGATTTTTCAGTACTTATTTATCTTTGAACCGCATTTATATAATATTTTTACATGTTAACCTGCACTCTCAGTTTGCAATTAGTGAATAGTTGTCTAAAATATTTTGTATAGTACTTTCACTATAACAAACAAGTCAATAAATAACAAACATTTATTGACAATGTTATAATATAGTTTCTGTGAGTTACCCTGGTTCCAAGCTACCTTAAATAGATTAGTTAAAATGTATTTAATAGTTTTCATGTGACAAGAAACTGCACTAATAAATAAAAGAAAAACCCATCGAAGTTTAAATATTATTTTTATACTTAAGGAAAGCTTTAAATACGAATTTCTTGAAGAGAAAGAACTTAAGAAGTAGAATGCGGAAGTATTTTACGATTTTTTTATTATTTATATATTGCAACAAATTAATTATAATTAAATAAAATTGAAAAAAATAAGATTAAGATTTCATTCAATTGTTTATGTATGTACTCAGATATTAGTAATATGTGATATTTAAAACGAGATTTTATAATATATCATAATGAAAGTTTGCCACGTTAATTTAGTCAATCTATATCTGTGCTAAAATACAATCTTATCGAAAATTAACAGCAGTATAAACGACAGTTTTTTCGCTAAATAAATAGTATTGAAAAAGAAAATCGAATAAAAGACAACCGTTGTGTTCAAACGTCCATGTATTCAGCCACTAGTAATATGTGATATTTAAAATATAATATTATATAACGATAGTTATATAATATAACGAAAGTTTTCCACGTTAATTTTATCAATCTATATCTGTGCTAAAATTTGATCTTATCAAAAATTAACAGCAGTTCTAGCGAAAGTTTTTTCGCTTAATAATCAGAAATGAAACAAAATCGAAAAAAAGGCAACGTGTTTAAACGTTAATGTTTTCAACCACTGATAATATGTGATATTTAAAACAAGTCATTACAGTCTACCATAACGAAAGTTTCCCACGTTAATTTAGTCAATCGATATCTGTTCTGAAATACGATGTTATCGAAAATTAACAGCAGTTTGAGCGAGAGTTTTTTCGGTTAATAACCAGTAATGAAACAAAATCGAACAGAAGACAAACGTCGTGTTCAAACGCTCATGTACTCAGCTACTAGTAATATGTGATATTAGATTTTTTAGTCTAACATAACGAAATTTTTCCACGTTAATTTAGTCAATTGATATCTGTGCCAAAATATGCTTATAACTTTTTCGTTTAATAATCAGGAATGAAACAGAATCGAGAAAAAAAGAAACATAGTGTTCAAACATAATGTGTGATATTTAAAACAAGATTCCACTATCCACCATAATGAAAGTTTCCACGTTAATGAAGTCAATCGGTATTTGTGCTAAAATATAATCTTATAGAAAATTAACAGCAGTTTGAGCGATAGTTGGATCGCAATATTTAAACTAATACGATAAACATCTACCGAAATGAAAGGTTACTTCGAAATTAAGTATGACTTTAACGGAGGACTTTCGTTGAAAACAAGAACCCTAGTTTAACCGTAATGTTTCTTATATAATTAACACCTTCACGCTTATTTTACGAAATCATATTTAAAGTGGACTTAAAAATAATTAAAACCGCCTAAATTTTAATACGATATAAACTTGGCGCGAAACTTGGCGGCAGTTCACTTCCGCAAGACGGCGCCCCAGACGCTTTATTTCAAACGGCCGTCACGTATTTTGGATAAAGAGTTACAAATTTATTAACTCGCTATCATTATCCTTTGAGAGATATGAAAATTTTCTTTATCCCCTCCTTCCCGTCCGAGCTGCCCCCGCGGGTGGGGGGTGCCTCCCCGAGGAAGTCGGCGGACGTGAGCCGTTAGCGGGATCCAATATGATACGTGATCTAAATAGTAATTAAGACATCGCCAGTTTGTTTAAGTCATTTATCAATCCGCGCACTCGGGGTTGACTAATTGTGGCGTATAAAAGTTTGTTAGGCGGTGCTTTGATCGATACGCGCGTGCTGCGAATGTTTGAGGGCAATGGGTCTGTCACCTAGTTGAGGGAAGTGAGATGAAAACAAGGATGTCTGTAATTAGGGCGAGTGGCTTTTTTGTGACGAGAGGGGTAGCGATTTTGCTGTCGTGATTGTGGACATTTGTATCCAGTTCTTTTGTGTGAATATATTGAATGTATTTTGGAGAATTTCTTACTCGTCCGTCAATTAGCTTTTTTTTATGTCACAATTGCAAACGTTGACAGAGAAGTTGCGAGAGACGTTCACAAATTAGAGTTAAATATAACATATTTCGTAAAACTCAAATATACGTAATCAATTATTACAATTTTGGAGGAGAAAACAAATGTTGTTAAATATTTAAGAAAAGTAACAAAAAAGAAATTATACAGTAAATACTGGATATAAAAACGCGAAAAGTCCTTATGAAGTGAAATATTCTATAAAGAAAATCTATGGACAATTATTTTTGTTTTTGAGTCGCGGAAAATTGTTTCAATAAATTTAACATTACATACAATTTGTAGAGCATTTCTTAATATTAAGATAGAAAAAAAAACCTTTAAAGTAAGTGTGGAACTCGCATTACGAAGATCCTCTACGAGCTTGTGCATAATAAAGGGACTGTAGTTTTTCCATTAAATTACGTGCCAATATTAATAATATTTTTCCCCATACAAAACGTAAAATATCGCAAATTTCAAAGAAAACTTCTAATAACTTTTATCATAATTTTAAGTTTAGGGTGGGGATGGAGCAAAGTTTTTGCGAACATGTTCAACGATATCTGTGTAGAACTATCTCATAAACATATATATATATATATATATATATATATATATATGTATATATATATATATATATTAATATAAATGTGAAAGAAAAAATTAAAAAATTTTTTACTTTCTCTCTTATCTCTCTATTTTTTCTTCTCTATTTTTGGGTGTTAATTACTTAGATATATGCAGGTTATTAAGCTTTGCCACTACGCCAGACATTCCAAAAAAGTGACTATGAGATAAAAACGGACAGGATGACACGTGGATGATCCCATATAGTTCCATATTTTCTTTTGAGGTACAGGACCCTAAAACATAGGTATTTATTAATATTAATTAGGGTTCTTTATTCAAGCCTTAACCTATTGTGGACGTAAGCATATATTATAGTTATGACCTTTAATTAACTATTGAAAGAATCAGCTTAATTATGCGGTTTGTTTTCATCACGAATTAACAGTGAATCATAAAACTTATTCTTCTAATATTAACGCTTTTAATAAAGATGATCTCATATCATTTCTTGGCAGATATTGGATCCTATTATATTTTAAGAGTGTATATTATCTTTATTTTCGTCAATGAAATAATCTCGATTTTCTTTGTTTCTGTACCTCTAAAGGAAAAACGGAATTTCACGTATATGTCTTCTAGCTGTCACAGCCGTTTTTCCCAGAGACCCCTAACCGTAGAAACTTGAAAGTTTGTATAGTAGTAAAACATATTAACCTGTACATATTTCAGCAGCTAACACTTAAACATATTTATATGGATACTTACATATAGTATGGAATTCGTTTAAAAGAGCTAGTTATAAGAATCTGAATTTTTTTTTCATAATACTTATTCAGAGGCGTACTGAAAAATGTGAAAAAAATATGTACCGTTCCCCTTACTTTCGAAACTACTGAACTTAAAATTATAAAAAAATAGGGGTTTTAGAACCCTGTGTAGAAATTATAGTGCTGATATTAAAATTATAATTTATCAGGTATGCGCCATGTTTTCACGCCTGTGAAAGATATAATAGGCAATATATTTACGTTGTGAAATAATTAAATAAAATTATGAAAAATAGGGGTTTTAGAGGTCTGTGCAGAAATTTTAGGAAAATTATAGCGATGATTCTAAAATTATAATTTTTGAAATGTGCACCATGTTTTCACGCCTGTGAAAGATATAATAGGCAATATATTTACGTTGTGAAATAATTAAATAAAATTATGAAAAAATAGGGGTTTTAGAGGTCTGTGTAGAAATTTTAGGAAAATTATAGCGATGATTCTAAAATTATAATTTTTGAAATATGCACCATGTTTTCACGCCTGTGAAAGATATAATAGGCAATATATTTACGTTGTGAAATAATTAAATAAAATTATGAAAAAATGGCAGATTTTTTCCCCACTGCTTTAATTTTCCATACTCTTCTTGTACTTTTATTAAAAAAAACAATTTTCGAGGGTGAAATGGATGAAGCAATTTTAAAAAAGCTTATTTAAGCGAAAATTTCAAACTGTATAATTAGTTTTTTTTGGAAATTTTATTTAATACTTTTTCCGGTGCAAGCCTAAGAATACTTATATCCATTAAAAATATCTGATCCAATTCGAAAAAGATTGTTTTTTTTGTTAGCTAAAGCAATTAGTAAGAAATTTTAGAAATCTATGTAATGAAGAAAGTTATAAAAACGCGTCTCGGCAAAACTAACGTTATGGAATAGATATTAACAAATTATAAATTTTACTAACTAGGTAAACGTTAGACAAATATTGCTAATTCTGTTTCTGTCTATTAAGTGTAGTTAGATAAAGATAAAGTTATTATAGTACTAAAAACGAGAGCTATAATTTAATTTTCTAAATTAACAGGCTTCCAAATTAATAGATATATTTTTACTATGCACTATAAAATCTATATTTAGAAACAACTGAATATATGGAAGAATAATTGCACAAGTACAGCTTGCAATTGGCCGGTTTTTTAATTAGTAAATAACAATATCCTTTTATAAAAACCTATTTGTACAGGTACAATTACCGAAATACAACAATTTATTGAAATCTATACAATTTACTATAGTATCAACGTCAGCTTTTAAATGTAAACCTTATATTTAGTTTTCATTTTCGAAACTATCGCCCCGCACCTCCACAATTGTAGAACCTGCGTTCCGTCAAACTTTAGCAGGTCAGCCAAAGGTCAGGGCGAATTCCAATGCCACTATCACCGCTACGAGCGCAGCTACGAGAGCAGCTACGCCACCATACGCCCGCCGCGCGAACAGCCTTGACCGTAATTAGCGCGCCTCAGCCGCTCTAAGCGTTAACTTACCTGAACGCCGCTTATATCTTACTAATGGCCGTTATTGAATAAATTATTCAGGACGTGTTTATAGATCCGCTTCGCTTTAGGAGTTCGGACAGACATAAAGAGTTTAGGGAATCTATTTTCTAAAGTCATCCGTATCATAAAAAAGGTTTTATAACATAAGGTTTAAATAAACGTTTAAATAATTAAGAGTATATTTTTTTTAATTTTTAGCAAAATTGCCAAAACGAAATATTTATGGAATCACTTCGATGTTCGTCCATTTACTTGTCACGTGTGATTTTCTTGGAAATTATTTTGACGGAAAATTTGAATGCAGCAGAGTTAAATAGAGTATGGTAGTCCAATTCCAGACATGATGTATCAAAAGTTTAATTTTGATTCTGCGTTAAATTCAGGGGTAAATACGGAAATTAAAAAAAAAATCAAGAGGATTATGTAGAGTGTCAAATGAAAACTTATTGAAGTACGAATTCAACAATATATATGATGTATTCTGTTTTTTAAATTTGTTTATACATTTTTTCGGAGAAACGCTTAAAAGTTTCTATTTTCTACACGTATCACCAAAAAAACGGCTCAGAAAAATTTGGGAAAAAAACAACAAAATTAGAATTAAGACTGAAAAATTCTAATGCGATTGATGTATATTTCTTACTGTATATTTCTTGCTTAGTTTTATTCTGGAACAAATTAACATACAGACTGACAGACAGACAAACATTCTAAAATTAGGTTTTCTTGCTTCTATTATCATTCTTTACCCTAATAAATCACTCTTTTTAAAATATTTTCCATGGATAGAATTCACTCTGTTACAATTTTAATATATATGTCACACTAATTAATACAAATGATTTTTTACTCAGTTGTTAGTGACAGCGTTTTATTTTTTAAATTTCTTATTAGCTTTTAAGCGACGCAAATACAAGTAAGTATACTGACACTGCCACACAAACGAAAATTGGGAAAATAGTGCCACTTCTTTGTTAAAGTCTCAAAATTATTTTTAGAGTTTCATACTTTGTTACGTTAGGTTTTCTTAAATTCGTAATTTTCCACTTCACAGTGCATGGGCAGAGTTAGATGACGCTTATTTATTCTGATTTAGAGTAATTGAAATAATAATAAAATAACATTATTTAATTGATTAATTGGAATAATAATAAAATAAAGCGAGAAAAACACAGGAAACTAATTAGGATCCACAAAAAACTAATTTAAATTCCGATATTTTGCAATTAAGTATTATTTTACAACCAGTGTTCCGTGCTATCAGCCCTCCACTTAAATTGCTAATAGTAATGCATATCGATTACGTACCGAGAAAAGCACTGCTTCTCGGGTTTGGTTATAAACAAAAGTAAAAATTTTAAATATTATACCTCCATGAGTGTTGATTAAATATGAATAAACTAACCTTCTAGTTTTTGGACAAAAATCTCAAAATAAC
Source organism: Druceiella hillmani (assembly GCA_039881145.1). NCBI lineage: Eukaryota > Metazoa > Arthropoda > Insecta > Lepidoptera > Hepialidae > Druceiella > Druceiella hillmani. The sequence continues at coordinate 21,110,894 of JAYKKI010000022.1, forward strand.
CGTTCATATTTCTATGCCAAACGTTAAAATAAATTATAAAAATTATCCCTTGTTTTTTATCAACTTTAGGAGTGGAGTATAAAAAATATTTTGGAACAATTGAATAAAAGCATTTCAAAGCTTGTTCCTTTCTTGGGAAAGTGCTGTGTTAGAAATATTTTTGATAATGTTTATAAAGAAATTTAGTTTATTCAAATGTAATCAATTTTCGCAGAGATATAATCATTTAACAATTCTTGTTTTTTTTAATTTTTATTTAATTTTTTTGACGACTTTACTTTTACGAGTTACATTTTGATTAAAGTTCTAAAGTAAACCTATTTTTTCAGATTTATTATTAACGAAATATATTCGAGTGATTGATATTTTAATTTTTTGAAAGTTACTTTCGATTGGAGTAAATACCATTATGAACTGAGGAGCTCTTAATCCTTTTTACGTCTTAATCTTTTAACTCGATCTAATAGACACGAATAAAGACAAACCCTAATAATTTTGTCATTCCGTCTGTCCATCTGTCTATCCGTAAGTCGTAGCGAATTTTATGTAACATATTTCTAGCGATCTTTATGAAAATATGCGTAAATTTTTTTTCCCAAACCGCTTGAAGTAGAATTTAAAATATGGGATATATTAAAATACATTAAATAGAGTATATATACTTTATATATATATATATATATATATATATATATATATTATACATATTTGTATGCACGTTTAATTTCTTTTATTATTACAGTGTACAGAAAATATGTCCCAATTTGAGCTCTTATTACTAAATAAACTGCTAACTGTAGATCGATAAAAATATGACATTAAATATAATGATTATTAAATATGCGTTTTGATATGCTTAATATACAATTTATCTAATAATAAATTTTATATCGATCTATATTTATTAGTTTCCGAGACACAAAAGCTCAAATTGGGACATATTTTCAATGCTCAGTTTGGAAGTAATCACATATAATGCCGATAAGACATGTATTGAATTAAGAATTATCCTTGAATAAGCTTTTTTTTGTAAATATGTACTTTTTAATTCATTTGCTTTAGAAAAAAAGTTTTACAAAATTCTACTAAGAGATACAAATCGCTCTGTTATCTACATCAGGGGGCGAGCAGATAATTTATAATACCGGCACTGACGGGCGTTACTTCTAGCAAACAAACAAGACAAAAAATACTAAAAGACATTCCACACGGAAAATGTAAAACAAGGATGGAAATGTGCGCGGTAAATCCATTTGATTTTATCGTCTCGGCTGTCCTGAGATATTTTTGCCCGAACTTGAACTGCTTATTGTGAAACTTGCCCGCTTTAACTTGGATAACTTTATTATTTTTATTGCGAGTGTACGTCGCACGAAAGAAAAGCAGATGCGATAAATAGCTACAGTGTTTTTACAAGAAACTTTGCTTATGTTATCAACGTTGTATTTACAATTTCAAGCTACAATCTTTGACATTTATCTAACTGGTTTTACTTATTTGTTCCACCCATCCATCGGACATAATTACTTTTTCATATCTAAATACTAAACCGTAGACAAATGCAAAGGTTGTAGTCAATTACTAAAAGGTATAAAGTAATGTTTTTCATTTGTATACTTATTAGTTCCACCCATCCATCGGGCTTAATTACTTTTTCATATCTAAATACTAAACCGTAGACAAATGCAAGGGTGTATTCAATTACTAAAAGGTATAAAGTAATGTTTTTCATTTGTATACTTATTAGTTCCACCCGTCCATCGGGCTTAATTACTTTTTCATATCTAAATACTAAACCGTAGACAAATGCAAGGGTGCATTCAATTACTAAAAGGTATAAAGTAATGTTTTTCATTTGTATACTTATTAGTTCCACCCGTCCATCGGGCTTAATTACTTTTTCATATCTAAATACTAAACCGTAGACAAATGCAAGGGTGTATTCAATTACTAAAAGGTATAAAGTAATGTTTTTCATTTGTATACTTATTAGTTCCACCCGTCCATCGGGCTTAATTACTTTTTCATATCTAAATACTAAACCGTAGACAAATGCAAGGGTGTATTCAATTACTAAAAGGTATAAAGTAATGTTTTTCATTTGTATACTTATTAGTTCCACCCATCCATCGGGCTTAATTACTTTTTCATATCTAAATACTAAACCGTAGACAAATGCAAGGGTGTAGTCAATTACTAAAAGGTATAAAGTAATGTTTTTCATTTGTATACTTATTAGTTCCACCCATCCATCGGGCTTAATTACTTTTTCATATCTAAATACAAAACCGTAGACAAATGCAAAGGTTGTAGTTAATTACTAAAAAGTATAAAGTAACGTTATTTTATTTGTATACTTATTAGTTCCACCCATCCATCGGGCTTAATTACTTTTTCATATCTAAATACAAAACCGTAGACAAATGCAAAAGTTGTAGTTAATTACTAAAAAGTATAAAGTAATGTTATTTTATTTGTATACTTATTAGTTCCGCCAATCCAACGAACTTAATTACTTTTTCTTGTCAAAATACAAAATCTAAAATATAAAAGTTTTAGCAAACTACTAAAAAGTATAACGTTCTATCATTTTATTTGTATACTTATTTGATTACAATTCTAGAACTGCAACGTAAAGGAGACCAACAAAATTGCATATCCTGTTAAGTGTCACAAGAATAAAAATGTCCATCAATAGAGAAATCAATAGTCAAATGACCTCAAATAGAGAAAATGAAAAAAAAATAAATGAGAAATCTTGTGTTTTTTTCATGAAAAGTAAGATAATTCTTCCTAACTTCTTGTAAATGCTGTTTACACGGAACTCTTTGAACAAGCAAGTTGAAACAAAGTATCGATTGTGTCTCGTTGTATCCTCTACAGTCAGATATAACATAGTAATCCATGAAACCCGCAGTTCTAAAAGTGTCGTAAAAACCGAAAAAGACATTCATTTTTACAATAGAACGTATGTCAGTTTCAGTTAACGGTTTATTTTTAATTTCTTTATGCAATGGCTACACGTTACCGTGAGCAATCTGTATTTATTTTATTTTGCAATCGTTTCTAGAAAGTTATCGCTTACTTGATTAAATTTTTATTTTTTGTTATCAATTATTCTCATATTAAAATATAATATATGCTTATTATATAATATATGTTTTAAATTTCATTGTATTTTCTGCTGTTTCCTGATTGTCAATTGTTCAATGTTTGCTTTTTTATATTCTAAAAATAGTTAATTCTAACATCTAAACTGAAACACAGACTTATTTTCAGTGGCAAGTTAAACTTTTTTAAAGAATACAACAACAAAATACCTTTTTAATTGATGTATTATTTTGGATTTTGTAACTCCAAAAGGAAAAAACGAAACACTTGTAACATTACGCGCGTGTCCATTTGTCACAGTCTTTTTTGTTAGAAAACGTTTGATGTAGAAACTTCAATTTTTTTACAGTAATAAGATATTAATCTGGACATTGAGATAAGCAAAGATATTCTATGAAAATTTTAAGAAGAGCAAATTAAGTACTCGAAAATATTTTTTTTGAGTACTTAATAGTTGAAAGAGTTGATTAGAAGAGTCTCAAAAATATTTTTTTTTATATTTGTAGTTTGTATTAGTGTTATTTTATGAGAAATATACTAATTTTGCTTCAAATTAGGTACGAAATCCTCGATATTCAAGCTAGATTGATATTTGTTTTTTTATATAAAATAAATACAAACAAACATTATTTACCAACTTCTCGACGTTGCGTGACGATAATACGTACCTCGTTTACTGGTGTTTTACTTACAATATCGAAAACCTCATTTTTTGAGTGATATTCTTACAAACAGGCAGATAGACAGTCAAACAATAATTATGAAAAAATGATCGTTTTATTCTTTTAGGTTTGTGTATGGTCCTTCAAACTCTGTTTCTTTTCCAAAATATATTTAATGTTCAATTTTCAACCGACATTATTTGTTTAAATGTATATATAATAGAATAAATCTGTTAAGTACGAGCAGAAGTCACACAATGAGAGACATGCAGGTATACAATGTGGATTTGACCGTTGGACATTAAATGAATCCTCATATGCTGGATGGTGTTTCTCAACCGCACACCAAAAATCAATTACCTAAGTTCAATAGTTTAGTCACAGGAATTGTTTTAATTGGTTTGTAATTTCAAACACGATGTATTATTACCAATAATTCGCTAGACCTATATTCGTTGCCACATCGCACCTTGGCATAAATTTATTTTATTTCTTAATTACAAGCATATATAGTGAAATAATTCTTATTCCTGTGTCATAAGAGTCTTCATGTTACGATACGAGTCCCCCGTGAAAGGAAAAAACGTTCGATTTATTTATTGGAACGTAGTTTGTTTGTGAATGTGTAATTTCAACTATCTGTTTAATTCGATCGCGACCGCGCGCGGAGCAAAAGTCAATAACAGAAACATTGCATATGGTGTTTAACGTTTAGTTTATATTAAAATGCTATTTAATTTGTTTCAAACATTTTTTTATTCTTGGCGTAATCGTTAATTATTATTATTTTAAAGTATTTATGACATCTATTAGTGACTGGGTTTTCATTTAATGTCGAACGGTCAAATCCATATCTTATAGAAAAATTAAACGATTTAAAATTAGATGGTATTTATATTTCATTATATATAAATATTTAAATTATTTTTCACCCCATAAATATATCACTATATAAGTAAATATTTTACAAGCGAAAAATTAGTTATAAAATAAATATAATAACCTATATTTTTCTAATTTATTAAAGCAGATTGAGCGACATGATTTTGCATTGAAATATAAATATTAAATAATTTCTAGGAAGATATCCTGATTTCATTCAGATTATGGTAATGTGTGGTTAAACAAATTAAGTTATGGGGGAGTGGGGGGGGCATGATATGTGACGGTTTCTCATATATCACGAAGGAGACCGTGTCAAAAATATTATCAGACATGTCTTCAATGACATTACATTCGACGGGATTCGTGATAAAAAAAATAAAATCACCAAGTTAGATGTAGCCTACTTCTAGTCCCTTAAAAATGTTTTTTTCTGTGTTTTTACAGTCTTAAACTGAAAGTCATTCTTAAACTGAAAGTTACAATGTTACGACTTACGGATCGACAGATGGACAGACGGAATGACAAAATGATTAGGGTTCGTGTCTATTAGATCGAGTTAAAGAATTGAGACGTATAATTACGATTAAGAGCTCCTCAGTTCTTATTATTAAGTCTCAGTTCAGCGCCTCAGTTCAAAATGGTATTTACTCCGATCGAAAGAAATTTTCAAAAAATTAAAATATCAATCACTCGAATATTAATTACTGGAAAATTAATTATTTCGTTAATAATGAGTCTGAAAATATGTAGGCATTGATAAACATAGGTTTACTTTAGAACTTAAATCAAAATTTAACTCATAAAACTAAAGTCGTCAAAAAAATGAAAGGAAAATAAAAAAAACAAGCGCGAAAATTGATTTCATTTTAATAAACTAAACTTCTTTATAAACATTGTCAAAAATATTTATAATGCTACACTTTCCCAAGAAAAAAACAAGCTTTGAAATACTTTTATTCAATTATTCCTAAATATTTTTTATAGTCCACTCTTAAAGTTGATAAAAAACAAGGGATACTTTTTATAATTTATTTTAACGCTTGGCATAGAAATATGAACGGTGCTTTTGAGATTTTTGTCCAAAAACTAGAAGGCTAGTTTATTTATATTTAATCAACATTCACGGAGGTATAATACTTTAAATTTTTTTTAAAAAATTATGTTTTTTTTATTCTTCTTTAATATTTTCTGTAATCTATATAAAATATAACACACAAAGAGGTAAATACATGGAAACTGCGGTGAAAATATAATAGAGAACTCAAAAATGTACCTGAAATTAACGTAAAATGTCAAAGAGCTAATTTATCGTTTACGGATACGCGCAAATGTAATTTGTAAATTACATTAATCAATGGTTACACGGTGAAACCATTAACTCGATGTCATTAATTAAGTCAGCTATAAGACGCCATTACCTAAATCTTAAAATAAATCTTAGCTTTTAATTTATAATTTCAGCGTTACCTCGCCTTTGAAATTAATATTTTGCCTGCACGAAATATCTGCTTTCATCCCCTATCAAACCCCAGACATATGGAGGAATTTCCGGTACGCGCATACCGTTGCAAAGTTCAAGATAATCGATTAACAGTTCACTGATCTGTCGAGAGGTTAAGCGGATATCGACTATGCCGCGAAAGCTTTTGAAGACTGAGCTTTTATGTACAACTCCGGCTTTTATGGCCATTTAAGTTTAAAAATGTAAATTCGTGGAACGAATTAAATGTTGTTTACATTCTTGTTTACATTTATGTCGATAATAGAAGTGTAAAACGGTATTAAAATATTTTAACTCGCATATATCTCTGGTAAGCGTCATGGAAGCGAGTCTTTCTAATTGTACTGACTCCAAGTTCTGATGGTTTTTTCTCATGATTTACATGTAGTAATTATTACAATAACAAACATTTTTTCATTAAAACAATTATACTTGGAGAAAAATTTCAAGATTTTAAACGTATTCATTACGAAATATTTTTTCAAGACTTCGGGTCTTTGAGTTGGGACTTTGGGTTGATAACATGTTGGGTGCTAATGCAAAAAAAAGTTTATTTCTTTATCAGCGAAAGCAATTTAATAAGTGCTCGAATTCCGTTGTGAATTATGATATCGGTGTTTTGTTGTTTCAATCGAAATTAAAGTGATTTAAAGCACAGTATTTACATCCCCCTCATAACTGTAAAAAATTCGTAGCAGAAATTTTGTAAAATTACTGATAACAGTAGCTGCGATTCCTACATGGTACGACAGTAGCATAAAATGATTTATATTTTTTCGATTAAACACGACGAAAAACGGACACGCGACAATTCTGTGCGTAATTTTGCAAGTCTTTTTATGTCAATCACACCCCACCCTAAAAGCTAAAAGAACAGTATAAAGAGCTTACGCGTGTATCTGTCAGCACAAAGCTTTTTTCTTCTATTTATATGTGCGTGTAAATATATAGCGGTATAGAATCAAGTGGGAGATAATTACTTATTGCCGTGGCAAATGTCACACAGAATCTCGAGCGCGGTAAATGGGCAACGCGTGCGTCTCGCTCTAGCGTCGCCGTCTCCCGCTCGCCCCCTCATATGTCAGCTTTATTTCAGCCGCTGCGTTCGGGAAGTGTTCCGGGAGACAATGGGAGAGTCTGCTGCGATAAAAAAAAACTTTCTAGGCGCGGTTTGGGCGGTGTTCGCTAGAGGTGAACTATAACGGGTCGGCAGGGATGAATATGTAAGTCGTAAAATTTGAAAAGGACGTATAAGACTGATATTTACTATGTGTAGGGTATAAATGTAGTCAGGTATTTTCGTAAAAAAAGCTTTGAAATTTAGGAAGGAAGCTTTCGATTTAATGTGATAACGCAAAGTATTGAAATTTTAATCGACGTAAATGGTACTCAGTACAACGTCACCTAAGAGCTATGAATGTCTATATCGTGCTATTTAGTTATTTTGTAAATTATAATATATTCACTTTTACATCATACTTGAAAAACAATTAATGGATGATGATCTAGTTGAGTGATATAATTTTCAAATAAATCTTTAGTCTTCTCAGAATTTACATGTACTCGTATTTAAATTATGTTAAGACTTTGTTGCCTTAAATAAAGTGTACTGTTGTTATTTTATTTAATATGGTACATATGTAGATGTAGTATGTATGAACCATATTAAGTCAAATGCCTGAAGACCTTTATTTCAGATGTGTTCTTGCACGTAACATAGTTTTGACAAACTATGTATGAGCTCAGCTCCGAGATGCGGAAAACTATTATAAAGTCTTTTATCTATATTAGTTATCGTGGTGACATTGATGTGTACTGTGCAGTGCCATATTTGCTATAAGGTCGTGGGCAATGCTGGTCGTAAACTTCACATAAGAATTAAGTTTTTAAAAATATCGGTTGTTATTTTCTGTCCAGATTTATTAAAACACTTCACCCTTGTATCTTCTATGAAAATAAAGGGATATTATAAGATGAAAGTAACTCTATATTTTAAGGAAATTTACGAATTTGCTCATGCTTCATCTGTACACAGCGGCATGATTCGATTTTCGTTGATTGTACCGTGTTGTATGGAATTAACTATTGTTTCCGAATACTCCTCCAGTTCCTCGACCAGCTAAGATGGTATGCACCATGCCGATCTCATCTCTGCTGCCGTGACCTTGCTGGGCGTGGCTCCTTGCAGGAGGCGGCCGGGTCAGTAGGTCACGCACCTCCCCACCGCCCCCCTCACCGTGCCGCCTCCTGTGCGTGCATTCCTACATCCGATCGATACCTCCTCGACGCTGCCCCCCTCCCCCGCCCCCTCGCGAGCGTCTCTCGCCACCCCCTCTGCCCCCGCGTCGCGTCTCCTGCATCCCCGGCGAGACGCCCGAACGGCTTCATCGTACTGCGGCTTCGATAGATCGTACAGGCCGATATCTGACGGTGCGTGTGTTTGTGTTGACCGCACGCGTGTGTGTGCTCGAGTGCGCGCGTACGCGCTTGGATTATTAATGTGGGTAGTAGGTTATCTTTTCCCTTTTTTGGCGGTCGAGTCAAGCAAAGTGCGTCAGTGTTTTTTTGGGGATTCGTAATATGTTACAAACATGGTAATTGGCGGAAAGAATCCGTTAGTGAATCAGAATTGGTCGAGCTATATTAGAGACGGTGATGCACTAATATCACTCTCGTATTTGTAAACGCTCTTAAAATAAAGGTGTTTTATTGTCAAACGATATCTAGAATAGCTTTAGGCTGTTAAAATCTTGAAACAAATAAGCCATAAGAGGCTTGAAAATACTTGGAGATACTTAGAATTGGTTTATACAAGTAAAATATCAACATCAAATGCGAAATGTAAAATGATATGGTTCTGAGGAGTTTTATTAGGGAATTAACAGCATTATTAGCCCCAATACAGCATTTAGGCATTGTTAGACTCAAATTCTGTGGGTCAAGCAGATGTGCCAAAAATCATACCTGTTTCTCGCGTTTCTCTTTATGTTTAATCCCTTTCCTGTGCTCGCTCATATGATAAACCAAATTAAGAATTTTATTTTCATTGTAATTTTTAATGTTATCATAATTTTATTTGTAAATTTATTTACACAATATATACATATATATATATATATATATATATATATATATATATATATATATATATATATATATATATATATACATATATATATATATATATATTGCTGCAGTAGCGACATCTCTCAGATAATTGCAACAATAGAGCTATATATCTCTATAAATCAATAAATAACAAAACTAAAAGATTATGGCAAGTATGAGATTTAGAAAGGTAAGGGGTAAGGAGGAAGAATGCACTGAGATTAGCACAGGTAGGAATGGTAATGGAATCCAGTTGTTACCAACATTTTCGTAGTAAATGATATGTCTAGAAATATGAGTAGTGGTTACTCTACCAGAATTTGAGATAATGAATTATTTATAATATTTCGGTGTTAGTGTCAGTGCCTCATTGGCAGTTTTTAAATCTCGCCTGGAATTGCATTACCCAAGGAATCTATCGATGGGATACCTCATCCTTCATTACCTCCCTGGTATTGTTTTATTTAATTTCACATCAATGTTAATTATACCTCTGATTTTCATCTACGCATTTATTAATTTGTTTTTTCTTTTCGCTTATGTATTTTTAGCTCTATAATTTTACCATTAAGTGGGGTAAAAATGAGTGTTTGAAGCCATGGCCGTAATTTTATAACAAACAGACACATACTATTTTCTTACGTTATAATTATGGAATAATTAAGAATTACCACATGTAAAATATAATTATTAAGAATTATTTACAGGAATAGGAAAAATAATTTTACATATAAATTTCGTAAAAATACATCTTTATTTTTTTTAAGAATTGCATTTAGGAAACACACAAACTTTGAAAGTTGAGGTTTGAAAAATACAATTTCTTTAAATAGAATGTTTAACGCATTTACTTCCTCTTTCCCCCTTACCCTCCTTTCCCTATAAATCACAAATTTGTGATATGCCGCGAATTTAAGATATAGCACAAATTTACAATATACCACAAGTATATATAACAAATTTACGGTATATCACAAATATGTAGGTACCACTAATTTACGATACTTATACCATAAGTATATACCACAAAAATTCTGCTAGTTTTACCTCACTGAACGAAACTTGCAGTATTCGTGAGAATTAGCTTCCAGATTGCGTTTCATTAGAGCCAGCCGCGGTGCCCATATACCTGAAAGAGTATTTAAACAAAAATAGCATAAAATTCCCGTTCAATAAAGCCAATACCATGGTCATTGTCATTATTCTTTATCTATTTGTTTTTTTATCATTTTAAAGTGATATACCTCTAAAAAAACAAAAACTAAGCACATATGTTTAGTTAACGAAAATACTAAAAATCTCGACGTAAACAACTTAAACATGTTTGAAAGAAAGAATATGTATTGAATATATTTGGCGTTAATTTTGTAGAAATTCATTGTTAAATTCATATATTATATAGAAATTCATATATTTGGCGTTAATTTTGTACAAATTCATAGCCTACCTAAAGATGTTGTAATACAACGAACCTAGGCCTTGGTAAAGAAATTAAAGAAAGTAGAAATAATACATCACGTAGTTTCATTTAATTGTGAAAGAATATGTAATTAGGCATTATTTTGAGGAATTTTAGCGTTTAGCGATAATTAGGGCTGCTGCAAATTTTTTTTGGGAATATTAACATATTAACATTATACCTTTATAATGTTAATATTCCCAAAAAAATTTGCAGCAGCCCTGATTATCCCTAAACGCTAAAATGCCTCAAAATAATGCCTATTTACATATTCTGTGTTTATAAACATGTTTAAGTTGTTTACGACGGGATTTTTAGTATTTTCGTTAACTAAACAAATGTGCTTAGAAACTGAACAGATACTTTTGACTCGTTACGATAAATAAACATGATTCCCTATTTACGGATAACTTCGACATTGACCTTTTTACAGGTCGTTCTTTTCTGTATAATTTCTCATTTTGAGTTTTTCTGTTATAATGTTTATATTTTTTTTATTGCCAGCTGTTTATATTTGTGATAGCTTTAATTTTAATTATACTTTTGGACGTATTACGACTAACTCGACTAAAAAGTTAAAAATAAAAGTTCGTTGAAGTTAAAAGTTAAAAACGAGGTTTTTTGTTAACCTTAATTAATTAAGAAAATTAAACAAAATGAAAAGGAATATGCAAATTCGAAATTTTTCTCTAAAAAATCTTTAAAAAATATATAACGATAATGACGTATTTATTGTTTGCATTTTACTATTGAGGGTGCAATGCATTTTCGCCAGATACTTAGCATTCCTTACCACTGTTACAGTCGTTTTTCTCGGAAATTGTTTGAGGTAGGAACTTGAAATTTTACAAAGTAATAAAGCATATTAGCGAACACATATCACTATACTGTCGTTGAAAAATATTCTAATATAATTTCTTATATCATTTTCGTGCAAAGTGTAAGTTATTGTTGGAAAGAGCTAGTTTATGGACCTCAAAATATATGTTTTTAGAGCTCAGAATATATAATATTAGGTATTATTAAGTATTTATTGCCCTAGAAAAACCATATTTATAATGACTTAAGACAAATTAATTATTTGAACTTCAGCCAATGTACGAAATCCTCGATGCGCGAGCCAGACTCGCACTTGGTCGGTGTTTTTCAAAAAACTCAAGTACAGAATACAAATGTAGTGATGAGAAAAAGCTTGTACATTTTGTTTATTTATTTATTGCTCATCGTTTTTTATGAATCTTTAACTAAAGTATTAAATATTACCTCCTAAATATCATAGAATATTTATGAATATCAATGAGCGATGTCAAAAAAAAAAGATTTAGGGGAAAATGTCCATACACTGACTAAACGGTTAAATACGTATTGAAACCGACATAAATAGGTTAACAAAATGTTGACACTATACATTTATTGAATTCTAGTTTGTAGAATTGCGTTTCATTAGGAGAAAAAAAATTGTTTCCCTTATTTGTTGCTTGTGTATATATACTATTAGAACACCAAATTTCATCAAAATTCGTCTAGTAGATTTTGCGTGATACCGGCTCAAATTAACATACGTCTGTATGTTAATTTGAGCTTGAGAGACAGACAATATCCCAAAAAAAATTTTTGTGGCTTCTATTATCATGATACGTGCTAAATCCATCACTGTTTCATATATGCAATTTGCAATAATCGTTTTCATGTCAATAAGCGAAAAACTGCAATTTTTTATTTAAATTAATTTTTTTATTTATTTTATTCTCCAAAAAAAAAGATGCAATAGTAGGGTAGTTCCATTTTGAAAATTGCGGCACAGTTGCTACTATACGCTTTTCGTTTTTTTAAATAAGTCGGTAAATTTTTGTTAAATGAAATTATTGAGTTTCATGATATAAAATGTAGATATAATTGTTATATGTGTGTGTGTCTATATATATATATATATATATATATATATATATATATATATATATATATATGAGTGTGTAATTCTGTATTATACAAAACACTAACTGTCTTTAATATAGCATTATTTTACATATTGCTTTGTTAAAGAACATAGATGAACGATTGGTTTGCTCAGTCGCTAGTGACAGTATGATTTACATTATTTATGTACATGACTTGTTACATCTCTTCTTATGTTACTCGTAAATAAACTTCCATCCATATTGTTGTAGTTAGGATATAATTGGAATTTCTTGCATGAGTCGAAACAATGATAGCAAGAACATTTTCCGATTTCAAATTAGCTAAGATATACGGTACAAATGTTCGCAAACATAATCACACTTTTTTGTACTAGATTATTCTTTTATATCGTATCGAATTCAAGTCGGTATCTTAGGAAATATTCACACACGTAATGGTGATGCAAAACGTCAAACCAACCTATTTGAAACTGGAGTAATATTTTATATATTGAATTTAAAAAAGAAAATAAATCGTTCTTAATTTTAATTATCATTATTTTAATTACTAGGTTAATATTATAACATTATTTGTAGCAAAATAGCTTGATCTAATAAAAAAAGCAGTGATTAACGGCTAATCATATCGTAGTTATTCGTAAGTCCTTTTCTACTTTTTTTGTTTTTGGTTTTTGATGTCGTACATAAACATATCACTTTTTTTCTTAAAGTCTAATAAATATAATAGCAAAAACTTCTTTATCTGAATATGTGTAATAAATCGTATTCGAATGGTGTCAATCTCATTCATAGATAGGTTGAAGATGATTTCCAAGAACACCGAATACCTCATTTTTTATGGGATCACCCAAAACTCTTTTAATCGAAAATATATTTAATGTATAGACTCTTTACTTTATTATTTTATTACGTCAGCTTCTTCTTTTTAAGCGATGCCATTGTTGAAGCATTTTTATAAAGATGTACAACTGTCTCGCTGGCGCACGGCGTGGCGTGCTTACCGAAGACGTCATTGATAATAATAAAGGGAAGTGAAGTTAGCGGGGGACGGAAAAGATAATCGTCTCTTTCGCTCAAGACAGTTTTATTTCTACATGCGTGAATAAGATAAAAAATGACACAAGGATTATTTGAATTTCGAATTATTTGTGTTTCATGTAATTCTAAATTCAAAGTGATAAAAAATACCACTTTCGCTACCCACTGTGAAAGTCGTTTTGACTTCTACATTAGAGGGGGTTTGTAGCTTCATGGTTTCTATTAATAAAAAAAACATTCCGTTTGATTTTGCAGAATATCATAAAAAAATAACACTACAAATTGTATGTAATGATATTTCATTTTGACTACAGAACTTTCATAAGGTCCACTCATATTTGACGCAAGTAATGTTAAACCCCATGGAGTGGCTCCAAGAAAGTGTTTTTACAATTTAAATATTGCGTAGCCTCACTCGAATCATCAGTAAAATTTCTGTTAACTATTCATCTAAATTAGTCCATCTGTTGAAAAGAATATAGTAAACACAAACACGTACACACACAGAGAAAGACGGACACTGAAATTGTACATATATAAATATATGTCAAATCAAATTATCAGGTTTTGGTCATTGCACATAAATTATATATGTAGATACATATCTATAATACGAATCTATGTACTCGGCAAATTTCCCATATAATGAATACTGGCCATAATATACGGTCAACCAGAGATGATCATATTTATTTAATGTTTACGGTTAATGTCATTTTAATACTGGTCATTTCATGTGCGGAGACACGCTCGAATAAATGAATGAATTCATAATTGGAGTTGCTGTCTGATACAGAATTATTTCACGTGCTATCCTAACATATGAGCTAGGGAGCAGTTCTCATTCTGATGCTCGTTTGCTTAATATACGTTTCTCTTAGAGATAATCCAGTTAACGTTCCGACGTAATATATCTATAAAACGAATCTACGTGTTATAGGTAGTTCGTTGAAGTTAAAATTTATACAAAAACTTTTTAGTGGAAAATAAAGAATTTTCCATGATATTTGATACTGATAATTTATTTATTTCAAGGTTAGTATTATGTAAAGTGGACTACTACTTAACCCATTATTTACTGGCATTTGAGCCAAGATGCTTTCATAAAACTTGCTTTGTATTTAATATTAAGTAGAACATTTATATATAATACTAAACGCCAGCCCCGGATTTTTAGGGCCGAAAATGAGACCCATGACTGATTTTCATTTTAATTACTTTTTTCTTTAATGCTAGATTCACATATTCACCGAGACCGATAATGTGAACAGCATGTTCGTGTCTGACCAATTTCATCTCGAGCGCTCGCCTCCATGTCGGTTTTTGCCTCGAGTCTAAGGAATATGAAAGACGTTGAAACCTATGCAGAATCCACGTTGTGTATATCTATAATAGACTTATATAATTACGTGATTTTTTTACAACAGAAAAAATAACAAAGGGGTGTATATAGATATGTTTTGTTCTTTAATGTTTTTTTAAAAAAGGTTAATGTAATAAAATAAGTTTATCGACAAAATGTGGACGCCGTATCTATTTCAATATCTTTCATATTCGCCGAGCATGTGAACAGCATCTAATTACAAAATTCGTGCCCGAAATAGTTGTCGAATGTTTACCGTTACGCTGGGGTGAGTATCAGAATTATTCAAAATTACCTACGATCTCTCCAAACCTCATATCAATATAACTATTACGATTTAATAGCGTAACTTGAAAATTCATTCGACACGTTTCGATTTATTAAATCACGTCATTCGTTTAAATAATAATAGGTTATTACCCACATAACCTAGAAAGTTTATGTATATGATGGATAGCGATATTGCTTGTAGTGTTCTGAGGGACATATCGTATCAAGATATTATAAGCAATACGATGAGAAAAATTTCATATCACTCGAAAAAGTTGCGTGAAAACAAAAAAAAACAAAATTTTTTTACATTAATTTAGATATGATATCTCAAAAATTGTCTTCATTACTTAGGATAAAAAAAAACTACAGACGAAAAAACTACTACTTCTATTATTCTGAGTCCATTACTTCTACAGACGCAGAGTCTACTACTTCTACTTCTACTAACTATTCTGCTATACTTGACATAGAACTCTGCTTCTTATGGCAAAAGCTTTCGCCCCTAAAAAATAAAAACAAAGTTCTTATAAGATCACTTAAATATCCGTAAGTTACAGCTGTTTTTTCTCAGAAATGTTTGACGTAAAAACTTGGAATTTGACATTGTAATAAACCATATTAACCCACACATATCTCAATAGCTAACCCCCAAAAATATGTATATAGACATTTTAGGACAGGAAAGAGGGTATTAAGAGCAAATTTGTAGAATACAATACAGTTAAGTTTAAGTTAATGTTAGTTCAATGAATCAAGTTGTGAATGTGAATTCTATAAAGTTGTGAATGTTGAAAATTGTGAATTCCATACGAATATAATGAATGAGAAAAAAGAATTACAATGTTGGGCACTGCCCTAGTCACTTTGGTGAAAGTATGGATCGTATCTAGTATATTAGAATTAAATTTTTTTTTATTTATTTTATCACATTATTGAATACAGGGTAGTGGTATAAAAAATAGAATACATATCGATTTGAAATTATGTTAATATTTCTTACAAATGTAAAACATATTGGTCGGAAATAGTAAGTCAACTTTGCCCGTGGCCAGTTCACTACATCAGATCGCTACAAATGTATTAGCAATACTGGCACAAATGTTCTCTCTTCCTATTTAAAATTAAATATATTTAGTGACACTATGTCTATTTTTAGTCGAGTTAGTGAAGTTTGAAATTACTTCGACAGAAACTGTCACTCATTTAGGCGCAATGGCCTCCCCACACCAGGCACCGATTTTAAAGACGTTTTCGTGTAAAAGAGATGTTGCTTTACGATTTCATTTTGAATATATGTATGATCAAATAAATATTTGTAAAGAAGTTTTAATTCCTTAATAGTTCACCTAGATAAACGCCGCACTATGTTTTAAGTAATTAGCTCCGACGTATAAATAAATTGTGACCATTTTTCTCACACGTTTAAAGTCTTTCTGTCATTAAGTGTAATACCGCACCCATCACGGCTACGAACATAATCTAACGATAGCGAAACTCTGCTTCAAACAACGAGTTAGATCATTAAAATGTTCTTTAACATAAAACGTGTTTTAGAATGGAATTAAAAATTGATGTGCCAACATTATACACTTCCATTATAACACCTTAACTATACAAATTTATGTCCATAATTATAAAATTAAGTACATCCAACGGCCTGCCGTCAAACTAAAGTTATTACGACGTTTTGGCGTCAATGTTTTACGTCCTTTAAATGTGAAACTTTAAATTCTTCTAAAGAAGATAACAATATACAACAGGCCTAACGTTAATAGTCTGCGTTTGGTTGGCAAAGTTAAAATTTTATTATCTGAGCTCCAGAACTCCGGATATAAAGATTAGAGTGGTTACTCTGAATGAGCGGGAAAATCTGGGGATATAAGTGCTCGAACTGTGACTAAGGCTGGGTGTGTACAAATCAGACTCAGACTAGAATATTATTACAGGCATAATTTTTAATCGGCCAACCTTAAATTATAATCTTTGCTGACATTCAGCATCGAAATATGACTGCAAATCATTTCATCAAAAGTATGACAAAACACTGTTCATCCTGTCTAGCTACCGTTACCCGATGTATTTGGAAAACCCAACTCAATGTTTTTGCGTTTTACTTTTAATTAAAGATTGCCAGTGACTTCCTATAGTTATTAAGTCTCATGTGAGAATGGTGTACCTAACAAATAACTCGGCAAGAAAACATTAATGAAATATAAAATGCAATGAAACAAATTTGAAATAGAAACTAACCGAAGTTCGTACGTACGAAACGTGCATTTTTAGGGTTTTCCAGCCAAATAGTATTGAAAAAATTAATGGCGTGAAAATTGTTCGTGCATCTATACATATAATAAAACTGACAGACTGAATTCTCTATATTGAAAATATTTTAATGAGAGTAATTGATTGAGCGCACAGAAGAATAAAAGAAGACAGAATTTTTTTTTTAATTTTATCTGTCTGTATGTCAATTTGAGCGGGCATCACACAGCATCTACTGAATGGATCTTGGTGAAATTTTTTATGGTAATATATATATATATATAATAATATATGTATATAGAAGTAATACATAAGAGAGAAAATAGGACAAAAAATCTAATGACAGGCGAACGAAGTCGTAGGCACAGCTAGTATTTAAATAATATTATTTCTATATATATATATATACCATATTTTCCCAATATTCAAAATCAGCGGTTTACCTTGCAGGGATTTAAATATTAATATTTCTTGACGGATCTCTAAATCAAAAAGGTGCTCATGACATACTCACAATTTTTTGAAAGACCTTATCAAAGATATTCGACACAAAGGGGTATGCGAATATTCACCCCCTTTTTTAAAAGCTTTTTACTTTGTTTTTAACTTTGTAGGCATTATAAATATATATAACCGTGCAAAATTTCAGCTTCGTAGCCATAATAGCCTGGGAATAAAAGGGCTAATTAGGCTATGGAACTCTAGAATCGGAACCCTCATAATTTCGTCACACCTATCTACTTGTATGCCTGTCCGCAGGGCAAAAAAGAGGTATTTAAAAATATATAAAATATATTATAATTTTTTAAGTATATTTAATTGATGTAGAATCATGCTCACGGGAATCTTCAAAAGACCGTCTTAATGACACTTAGATGGGATCCATCTAAGTGTCATTAAGACGGTCTTTTGAATTTTTATTTTTCATAAGATATAAGTTTTCAAAGCGTGTATATAGGATGTGAAACTATTTCGATCAACCTGCATTATTTTACTAATTAAAGAGACATAGGCGACAAAACTACTTGTATCAAACCTGTTGAAAATATGCTGAGAAATAGGTTTAGATAGCAAAAAATAATATTTAATATTTATAAATAGTTTAATAAAAATACTTTGTCAACTTAAATGTTTCAATTTTATACAATATGTACTGCAGTATGTACTGCAGTATGTACTGCAATAAACAACGTGTCTATTATCCATACAGGTGATTTTGTGCATCAACATGAGAAGAAAATGTTAAGGAATTATGTGACAACTCTCAACTGTTTTTAAAAAAATCACTGTGAAAGTTTTTCATTTTCAGTTTTCAGAAGCTTGCTTTAAATATAATCGGTTTGACGTACAGTGTTACCAGTATAAATAAAAGATATGATTCTAACATAAAAAAATTCATTTTTCAGAAACACGCTTCAAACATAATCAGTTTGACGTATAGAATCACCGATATAAATAAAAGATAGGATTCCAACATAAAAAAATTTTCATTTTACAGAAACACGCTTCAAATATAATCAGTTTGACGCACAAAATCACCGATATAAATAAAACATAGGATTCCAACATAAATCATTTTCATTTTACAGAAACACGTTTCAAATATAATCAGTTTGACGTACAAAATCACCGGTATAAATAAAAGATAGGATTCCAACATAAAAAAATTTCATTTTACAGAAACACGCTTCAGATATAATCAGTTTGACGCACAAAATCACCGATATAAATAAAACATAGGATTCCAACATAAATCATTTTCATTTTACAGAAACACGTTTCAAATATAATCAGTTTGACGTACAAAATCACCGGTATAAATAAAAGATAGGATTCCAACATAAAAAAATTTCATTTTACAGAAACACGCTTCAAATATAATCAGTTTGACGCACAAAATCACCGATATAAATAAAACATAGGATTCCAACATAAATCATTTTCATTTTACAGAAACACGTTTCAAATATAATCAGTTTGACGTACAAAATCACCGGTATAAATAAAAGATAGGATTCCAACATAAAAAAATTTCATTTTACAGAAACACGCTTCAGATATAATCAGTTTGACGCACAAAATCACCGATATAAATAAAACATAGGATTCCAACATAAATCATTTTCATTTTACAAAAACACGTTTCAAATATAATCAGTTTGACGTACAAAATCACCGGTATAAATAAAAGATAGGATTCCAACATAAAAAAAATTCATTTGACAGAAACACGAATTTAATTAGTTTGACGTACATGATCACCAGCACGAATAAAAGACACGTTCTTCGTTACACCTGTACACACATACAAAAAGGTTTCTGTTATTTATACACGTGACTCTACCCTAAACCGTGTTGAAAATGTTAAACCATATGACAATCCCCAATCATTTAAAAAAAGACACAGAAAAAAGCTTGTATTTCTTTAACAAAAACTTGCTTCAAATTTGTAATGTACGTTTCCAAATTAATTCATAATGCTACTTAAGCCTATCATTACATATATACAAGGGGGCTGTACCATATATTCCACGATAAATTAAGAGCAAGGCGTACTTTTAACGCAAATATCATTAACGATAAAGTACACGATTCAAATTGAACAAATATTTGCTCTAAATAAATCAACAAATACTCGCACGAAGAAGCATTCCACAGGCTACAAAGCTGCGAGGAACTAAATATAATACGACTTTGCTTATGCTAATTAAGATACCGAATAAATAGCAAGTTCAGCGCTCAAAATCAATCAGCAACTCGGGAGTTAGCCGTGTTTAGTTTAGCGCCGCCGGCGGCGCCGATGACGGCCGCCCAGTATCCGCGAGGAGCGCGGGGCGCGGGCCGCGTCCTCGGTCGTCGCCCCCGCGAGCGTTTCACGGGTCGTCTGCGCCGCCTTACAACTCCCCGCTGCGCCGCTTGTCTACTCAATTTTATTCTCCAAATATTTATTCACGGATTCCTTCGAACGGTCCGAATGGGTTCGAGTAAGATTGAGAAATGTTTTCGCGCAAGCCGGGCCGGGCGGGAATCGGTCGCGCCTTATTGCGCTGGGCGCGATTGTGGATCGCTTCGGGTCGTATGGATAAGCGATTTTGCCGTGATCGTAATTGGGTTGGAACAATTCCCGTTCGGGGCGGCGTCTGCTAGTCGTTCTGCACCTTGGTGGGGGCGATAATGGAACGTCTAGATATTCAATACGAGTTTATTTTGGTACACGTTTCATACGGTAGACATATTTCGTCACAATAACCTAGCAGTAAATAGAGTCGTAAAATCAAACAAGATGAAGTCCAATATGACGTTAGAACGTCATATTGGACCATAGCATACTTTCGTCATTACTTATATTAGAGTATATAATTTAAATCTACCGATCTAACATCATTCTTACATTAACATCAAATCTAGAGCAACATTTCTCAAGAAGTTTAATTTAACCCCTTCTCTGTTATACTGATCTTCAAACGTTTTAACGTGTGTATTGATAAAATAAAAATATACAATTAGCCCTCTATTGCATTAGAATATCTACAATTGTTCGACTCCGACTTCTCATTGCAGATTTCTTGCAAGTCTATTTATGGGATGTTAGTTGCTTTAAAGTATATGGCTCGAATTAGTATTGGGGGCATAAAATGTATTGTAAAGTAAAGAATGTGCCAATTCTTAAGATTCTGATAGTTAATTATCGACATACTCAAAATGTTATTCAAATTATAGAATACAATGGTTTTATTGTTTTGATAACTGACATCAAAAAGTATATCTAAAAATCAAAGATCGATGACAACACGCGAGATATTGATATATAGCAAGGAGTAAGGCAGCATTGCATATTGTCTTCGTAGCTATTTAAATTGTATTTCAAGGTGATATTTAGAAGAGCAGTCGACAAAGAGAGTGTAGGACAGAACAGGAATTATTGACATTGCAGAAAACAGTTTCATGCACCAGCGCAGAATATGGTCTACAAATAAATGCGAAAAGAAACTAAAGCCATATAACAATCAGGGATCCGAACATTCT